>CM068968.1:48673547-48696768 GCA_035128595.1 Eptatretus atami
CAAACGAACTACAGTTGGAAGCCGTCCTGGGCTCAATAACGATCCTGAAGATAGCCCTCGGTACAAAACTTTGAAAACAGAAAACTTCACAGCTTGGTCCATGAATCGTGACCCCTTAACGAAATGAAGGTGGATACTTTGAGCCTGCCCTGGGAGGACTCAATTGTACATTCTGAAACCCCATATGTGAGCGCACACACAGCACACACACACACACACACACACACCACACACACAGTGGACACACACACACCTGAGACCTGGCAGGTCTCTGTTTCACCTCCTGAAACCCACCCACATGTGGAGATAGCAGGCAACAGCAGCAACTCGCATGTACACACACTTCCGTTATGGTAAAACAGTTTATATATGTACACACAAGCCTGGTGTTGGCTTAGTGGTTAGGGTGGCGGCTTGGGAGCCTAGAGTCCTGAGTTCAAGCCCCGTTGGCCACTGAATTAAAATACACCAGGAGGTTGACTCAGCCCGTCATCCTTCCGAGGTCGGCAAAATGAGCACCAGTGTACTGGTAAGGGGGTCACACATCAGCGGCATAGCTGCGTCCCAACCAATGATGCAACCAGCAGCCACAGGCTGCACTCGATAGAGTGAGAGATGTACACACGCATAAAATACATTAAAACGACAAACAAAGATTTACCTTTAAACAGAGTTCTTTGAAAGAGGAATTCAAATGAGAAATTAGCAAAATTCAATTAAAAATATATCAATGCACATCAAGAAATTAAATAATTCTGGCTGCCAGACCATGTGTCCAATCAAGTTGAAATTTAAAACAACTATTCCTCATCACCACTAGATCACAATTGTGGAAGTTTCACGTCGATTGATTACGCAGTTTCACAGAAAACATTTAATGTTTTTCTTAAATCCAATATGGCTGCCAAACCATGTGACCTATCAATTATTCCTCAACAACCCTGTTCATGCATGCATTGGTGAACATTTATGTGAAGTTTCCCCTCAATCTGGCTATTCAAGGGAAGATTTTTATGTTTTAGGGGAAATCCAATATGGCTGCCAAACCATGCGACCTATGATGTCGTGTGTGTGAACCTTTTGTTCCTCATGAATAGGTGGTCATAGGTGTAAAGTTTCACCTTGATCTGTTCAGACATTTCAGAGAAGATTTTTGAAGGATTTTTTTTTAAACAATATGGCTGCTGAATCACGTGACCGATAACGTCATCTTTTTTATATATTTTTTGGTGGACCATTTTATCCCGAGATGACCCTCAATTTTTCATACTGATCGGATGTAGTATTCTACATATACAATTATGTCACAATGAAGGCACCGATGACATCATTTTAAAAAATAATAATAATAATCACATTCCCCATGAGTAGTACCTGCCGTGTGCCAAGTTTCAATTTTTTCCTTGGTGCAGTTTCAGAGATAAAGGTCCAAAGTTTTTCCTTTTTTCCAACATGGCAACCATACCACATGACCTATGGCATCATAATTATCATTAAAACATTGTACATGAGTAGTCGCACCAATGGTGAAAATTTCATCTCAATCCGACAAGCGGTTGCGGAGAAAAACACAAAAGTTCTGTGCGGACAAACAAATGCAATCCCCTCTCCTTCGGCGAGGGTAATTAAAAAAAAAACCCAGAGTTATGACTGAGCCATGCTGGTGCTCTGACTGTTTCAGAAAAGCAAAAGTCAAATCTGCAGAGGGTATAAATCAAAATCTGCTCGTTGAAACAACAAAATAATGAATCTGTCTCTCCTCTCTCTCAATTGAATGGGATGTGCTCAATTACAAGGCAGCTTTAAATCCAAAAGCTATAATCACAGAGTTCAACATTCCAGGCAGAGCTTGGTTATGGTCTTTGAGACCTGTTGGGTGGAGGGCTTACCAATTGACTACTCATCATTGTCGGCGAAGTCCACTGTTGAACAAGCAAGCGTAACAAACTTATTTTAAAAGGCTCAAGATGAACCCAAAGTCAAAATGGTCACAAAGCAGAGGTATTTGAAATGGATGCATTTTGGAATCCTGGTTCTCGAACAAGGATGAGGTGACTACAGGTCGAGGGCATTGGTAGCCATCAACCATTCCTTCAAGACCTGGAGACCATGCAACACAATGACATCTATAGATGCCAAGGTTCAAGTCCCAGTGTGAACCACCCCCCCAAAAAAGAAAATTGACTTTGAAAGAATGGCCAATAGATGCTAAGGACCATCATACTTGTGGGATTACAATGAGATTGGGCCTCCACATACCGGTACATCCATATGCTTGGCCCCGGCCCGAGCCAATGCATCCTGAAGCGCACGATCAGACACGCCGGAACCAAGCACGTGTCCTGGGGGCAGCTCCGTGAGCCTGAGGTTGAGCATTCCTCGCAGTTCGCTCAGCGAAAGCACAGGGTGGTCACACAGCCGCTGCCGCACAAACTCCAACAATTCTGCTGCCAGTTTATCGGCACAACTACCGCTAACCACGGTCAGGCCATTGGGCAGTCCTATGGAGTGTGGGAGGCAGAGAGGTTAAAGGGCGTGTCATGAACACGAATTGTATTTAACCTGATGGTACAATGGTGAAGGGAATGGAAGAGAACATCACAATGATAGAATACTGCAGTGCAAAGTTAAAACAAACTTATTGAAGCACACCAGTCATTAGATTTGAGAAAAATGAAGTCGGACAATGTTGAGTTGCATTTCGTCCTTGGCACTGGTACCTGTCAGCGCGAAGTCTCCGTCGTTTCCCAGACATTCAAGCGAGTTGGCATCTCTGCCAGTCCGTGCCACACCGAGGTTATTAAACCGCTTGTACTTGTGTTCTAGTTCTTTGCTCCGCTCAAACAAGTTGTCCTGAGCCGCTCGGACACGCTGTTCCCCAGATATAACCACCAGGCCCCCTGCAGCGAGGCAAATATTATTCCCATGGGAAATAAACAGAATGAGCACAAAAAATACACAGCGGGGCAGATGTCTGACAAAATTTAGATGAATTGTTGGTTTTGTGGTGAAAGCACCAAACTTGGAACGATCATGTTTGATATGTACTGAATAGTTTCAGATATAGTGCCAAGCTGATTTTCTTCCCTTGAAGCTCATAAAGGGCGAAAATCAAAAATGGCTGCCGCACAAACTGAAAAATCTAATATCAGCATGACATCACATATAAAAATTAATGAAATATCCTGTTATGTTTTTCGACATGAGGAATCAAATGTCACGATCGGCTTAGGAAAATAAAAAATATTTCGAATGACACACACACACACACACACACACACACACACACACACACACACACACACTTTTTCCCTGCAAGAGCGGGGATTAGCCTTGCAGGCCCCATTGACAATCATGGTTCCCTTTTTGAGGTCATGTTTTATGGCCGGATGCCCTTCCTGACGCCAACCCTTGAGTTAACTCTTACGACATGCAGGGATATGGTATACCTATTCTAACCGGGGCACACACCAGGAACAGCACACTGGTGCTCATTTCACCGACTTCGGAAGGATGGCAGGCTGAGTCGACCCCACCTGGTGTTAATTCAGCAGCCAACGGGAATCAAACTCAGGACCCTAAGATCCCAAGCCAGCCACCCTAACCACTAAGCCAATACCAGGCTTAAATAACACACGCACGCACCAGTTTTATAATAGCACCCAAACATAAAATGGACAAAATCAATTGTGCCAAAAGGCAGAGAAAGGTTATGACTGTGCGAAGAAATACATTTGTTAGATATGTCAGCAAGAAGGGCAAGTGCAGCATCTGTGGACCGCCATTACCAGATCAATGCATCAACTGTGTGTAAACCTGATTCAAATATCTGAGCAAAGGTTCCTGCCAGCAAAGCACAAACGGCTCATTCCAATCCCGTGATCAACATATTGAAATGAAATTGCTCGTTGAGCAAGGAATTGCTGGAATAACTTTGTCATATCTCCATGATCTCTGAAAAAACAAAAACCTGGAAATCAATTTGGTTCTTATAAGTCGATAGTGCGACTGTTTAATGAGTTATAGCACTTAGTTTGCTCATGATCATAACTTGGAAGTCAATCGGACTTGAAATGGCGTTTTTATCGCAATTTGAAATTTTTGACCCAACCCCCCTGACATTCGACCCCCGACCGCTAAGAAGGGTGTTGGTGTGACACCCCCAATGAGACATGTGGTTGGATGCAGTATTGGAAGATGCACATTTTGGATTTGGTTTGAAGTCGATACGACCATTTTGGCGGACGTTATTGTGAAAATAAGAATTTCTGTTTTTCGATGACCTTGACCTTTGACCTAGATTCACCAAAAACGACAAGTGTCTAAGTTGGACCATGGCCGACGTCTGTACCCAGCTTGGTCATGATCGCTGAAACGGTGTGGCTGCTACAGGGTAAACAAACAGACAGACACACAGAATGACACACAACCGACCAACATAATTGCCGAAATCCATTAATGATAGAAAAAAAAACGCTCAATACTTGGATCGACGACCAAACAGAAAAAAATGCCTTTGTGCGGACCGGTGTACAGGAGAACCCATTGTGGATTTACCCGAACAACGATTCCCGGGGGCCAGAGGCTCCAGTTCAACCATGGCTCATGGAACTGACCGAGGCAAAGGGATTTATGCCGAAGCAGGTTTTTCACGCCGAAGAGGTGGGATTATTTTGGAAAAGAATTCCATCTCATACCTTCCCTGTCCAACCAGGGAAGATCTGTTCTGTATCAAGGTGGTTGAGGATCGTTTTACCCTTCTATGTGGCAATGCACCAGGTGATTTTGGTGTGCTCCTGGTGATCCAACAGCTATTGCAGGTTCTACATCCACATCTTTCTAACCCCCCCTCCCCCCGAAAGCAGGATCATCGTCTCTGAGCTAAGTCTTGTGTTTTCTATTTTCGGCAGAGTACCCTCACCCACCTTTGCTGTTTTGGAATAAATTTAAAAGGTAAAACTTGTCTTTGTTTCAGTTGCATTGTATTTTATTTACATGTTTATTTCAAACATTATAATATATATATATATATATAATATATATTATACACACGTATATGATCTTGTCACGGGGGTGGCCAGCCAAAGTTAACCCCCCACCCCCGACACGACTGTTGTCAAATATATTGGACTTATTAGATTTTTTTTAAATGTGTGGTGGCCATCTTGGATTTTTTCCCAAAATTTATGGGCTTCAGGGGACATATTCAGCTTGGCACTATCTGATATTATTTAGTGCATATCAAACATGATCCATGCCAAATTTGGTTCTTTTACCACAAAACCCATGATTTTGTCACAAATCTGCCCCACAAACAGGAGTGAGCACTCAATCACCACCACACCCGATCCTACCTGGTGAAGCAGCATCACCTTTTCCAATCAACTCCTCTTTGCTGAGTCCAAACATCTTTGCCAGTCTGCAAGGCTCACACCAAACATGATGTACTTCAAAACATGCCCATTAAGGCAGCAATCAAAAATGTTTGTTCGTTTGTGGTCAGGTAATGGCTAAGGGGGCCTAGGGAGTAAGGGGGGGGGGGGGGATAAAATGAGAAAATTCTGATTAAAGGGAAAGTTAAGGATAAGAAAGAAGGTTGGGAGGGAGAAGGCATGATGTAAGTTGAGGGGGGATAAATAATTCCACATTTGCATATGTAATAAATAAATAGACCCGTACTGGTTAAAATGACCATACCACAAAAACGCACCGTGACTGAACTCCCTGCCAAAGCATAGTTTGGCGCTGTGCCACGTCCGGGTGCTTTCGCACGAACTCGGCATCGGGGGGGAGTGCAAACTCCCAGCCACGTCCGACACGCGAGTAAGCGACCTGTTCCATGAAATCCTTCACGTCCTCTGCCGGCAGCTGCGATCGAGATAATGCACCAAAGGAGGTCAGAAGAGCGCGATCACATGTGGACAGATTAGCTCCAAGAAAATCGGCGTAATTGTAGAAATATGCCTATTTTCGCTCACCCATGAATTTGGTAACCAACCACATTGGGTACCGAAGCAACAGGAAAATTCCAATGAACTACTAATCCGCTGCATAATTCCATCAAACAAGACCAGCTCAAGTTTAAATTATGTTTCAAAGGTAGGGTCCGGCGATATATCGATATTGGAATTTTGAATATACCGGTACACAGAAAAGAAAAAAAACAATGAAAACAATCGGTATATCACCAAGAAATCGAAGAAAAGTGTTTACAATCTTTAAATATCGTACATGATTTAAAAAGCTTCGATGTACTCGGCTACACCTGGAACAGTGGAACGTAAGACGTCAAGACGTACCAGGAAGTAGTTGCAGTAGGTTTTATCTTTTAACCCTCAGCATCCAAGGAACGGTTTCGGAGATACAGAGGTCTAAATTTTTTCCCCCTTTTTTCCGACATGGCTGCCACACCACATGACCTATGATGTCAATCATCATTGAAATATCCTACATGAGTTTTGGCACCTATGGTGAAAATTTCACATCAATCGGATAAGCGGTTGCAGAGAAAAGAGAGAAAATTAGGACGGATGGACGTACATACGTCCAAACAGTCCCACCAAGGCTGTTCACAACTGGAACTGCGTAGCACACTTACATTTGAGCAGTCGATTCCGGTTGTATTCTTGACCCGACGAGCCTTCCGGATTGTTACGTCAAAGTATCCCGTTCCTGAGAGGGACATCGAGCCGGGTGTCTCGTCTTCCAGAATTAGTTGGTGGACGTTGACGATCCCACGGTGTTTTTCGCAAAGAGTCATCTCCGGCACCATGCACAAATTACAAATTCTTGCTCCGACTAACCCGGCAAAAATAAAGGCAAACCAAACCTGCAACTCCTGCAATTAGACCACTGGGTTGAACCGGTTTTGCTCGACTTTATTTCACAGGATTGTAGTTCAATGGAATTCAACCCCCTTTCTTAACTTGGTGTCTGGGTATTGCGGGTCTCTGGCGCAGGATGGAATTTCACCTTGGCCGTACTTTGTGGGTCACAATCGGCATATCCTATTTGTAATGCCAATTTACTTGCACCAGTAAACATTAAAAGAGCCACAAGACAGCCACCAGCGTTGACAAGTTATCACACAGAGTGTACACGGTCTCGTAAATCTTGTTTTCCAGAAACCGGGACCAAACCCACCTTTACAACTGCCAAGATGTCTTTACGAAGGACAAAACGCTTTCTTGTAAATTCCCAGAGCTGTTCAAGGGAAGAGTAAAAAGACATTTGAATAAATATTTCTCCCTGTGAGCGATATATCTGCACAACGGCACGGCAGCCGCTTTAATCGTTCTCTGGGTAAAGTAGTGGAGACAAATATAAAGCAGAAAAAAAGCAAAATAACATCAACACACATCAGGAAAATTGAGCCACGAGAACCTTAAAAAGCTAATCCGACAAAACCCAATGAAAAGCACAATTACCACGGTCAGTATCACCAGTACTCACCAGAAAGTCCCTTCCCCTGCACAGTACCTCGGCAGATACACCGCTGTATGGGCTGCGTGACTCCTTGGGGTACAAAATCTCACTAAGGGATGGTGGGAGTCAGATGTGGTAGAGTGTAGCAATAAGGTGGTGAATAATAAATCGGTTAAAATAAACAAGTGGCGTGACGTTGTGAAAAACTCAAAAGAATGTGAACAAAGTTGCATTAATTTGAGCAACATTCGACAAAAGCTTTACACCTGTGGCCGATCGTACTCAGCCAATGTTTAGCATCAGTTATTCCAAATACTGTTCCACGGCCCAGGTAAATTCAGTCCAAACTGGAAGGGAACTCGTATAGCGCATACCTCCACCACGTAATACCTGATCCATGAGAACATATCGGGTCCAATACATGTTTGAAATATCATGATGTACAGTAATATATCGTTTTGGCCCTATCTCTCAATGGTGAAGAATCACTTTAAAAATTAAATAATTCTCATATCCAGATTCGGATTCGGATTTCACCAAAATCGAATCAATTCGTCCTTCCGACACACCCAACATGTCCACCAAGTTTCGTCCAAATCCGTCCACAACCTTTTGGGATATCGTGCTATATATCGTTTTTGGCCCGATCTCTCAATGGTGAAGAATCACTTTTAAAAATTCTAGTAGTCGATCCAGATCCGGATCTTCATTAAAATCAAATATTTCGTCTTTGTCACACACCCAACCTGCCCACAAAATTTCATTTGGATCCGTCCACAACTTTTTGAGATATCCTGCACACAAACAGACAAACAAACAGGACAAGCCGGTAGCCGGACATGGGTAGTCACCTACCCAATAGAACCTGACCCGATGGGCCCGTTCGATGGGGAATGACCTGAGGATTAAGCACAAGAAAATTCATGATTCAAGCTTCAAGGGTTAATGCTGCAGATTGTTTTTTCGATAAAATACCCCACATTTAGAGGTTTTCGGCCGTTGCTAGGCAACGGAGGGGTCCATAGCAACGGTTCTTTCTCAACATAAACTAGGACATACACATGAACCTCCCATACCAGTTTCATGTATATCTGACTCGTAGTCTCTGAGATATAACGAACTTCATTTTTTATTGTTTTCGACCAGGGTTCATTCAAAGTCTATCTTCTCCGACAGTTTTCATAGGATTCGGCTGGAAATTTTTGACAATATGGCTGAATGTACTGCCCACAGTTGCTCGTGGCCCGATTTTTGATTTTCGAAAATAATTTTTTTTTATGATTTTTCAAAAATTTCAAAGTCCCGTTGCTAGGCAACGGTGGGGTCCATAGCAACGGTTCTCATTTGCACACAACTAGGTCATGGTATGAACCTACCCACCAAGTTTCATCAAATCGCCATTGTATTAACGGAGCACTGGACGCGAACAGACAGACAGGCGGACATGGGTAGTCGCCTACCCAATAGAACCTGACGCGATGGGCCCGTTCGATGGGGAATGACCTCAGGATTAAGCACAAGAAAATTCATGATTCTAGCTTCAAGGGTTAATGCTGCAGATTGTTTTTCGTTAAAATACCCCCACATTTAGAGGTTTTTCGGCCGTTGCTAGGCAACGGAGGGGTCCATAGCAACGGTTCTTTCTACAACATAACTAGGACATACCATGAACCTACCATACCAGTTTCATGTATATCTGACTCATAGTCTCTGAGATATAACGAACTTCGTTATTTTATTGTTTTCGACCAGGGTTCATTCAAAGTCTATCTTCTCCGACAGTTTTCATAGGATCCGGCTGGAAATTTTTGACAATATGGCTGAATGTACTGCCCACAGTCGCTCGTGGCCCGATTTTTGATTTTCGAAAAAATTACTTTTTTTTTACTTTTTACACGTAAAAATGATTTTTAAAAAATTTCAAAGTCCGTTGCTAGGCAATGGTGGTGTCCATAGCACGGTTCTCATTTGCACAAACTAGGTCAGGTATGAACCTACCAACCAAGTTTCATCGAAATCACCATTGTATTAACTGAAATCGCCATTTTAAATTCTGATAATAAGGGAAGAACAAATCTCAAAAAAAAAATTTTGAATTTTTTTTTTTTCCGACTACATCGACTACCCAAAAGGGGTGAAACGACCTCCTTCACCTTCGGTGGCGGAGGTAATGAGATTCCTGATGACTGAGATTACAGTAATCTCTCTTCGTGGCTCCACATACTCTCCTGCCTTCTTACACCCACCACCCTCTTTCCTTTTTTCACAACCACACACAAATCATCTCTTTCACCCCTCCAAACCACCCACAACCATCCTCTTTCCTCCTTTCACACCCCCTCCTCCAACCACCCCCTTCCTCCTCTAACCCTCGCTCTCTTTCCTCCTTTCACATCCTCCTACCCCCTCCAACACTCAATTTAACTCTTCACCCACCCTCTTACACACATTCAGCCTCCACCCACCGCTCTCCATTCACCCCCACTCTCTTTTCCTTCTTGCACTGAATATGTGAACTTACAATTGCTTGACTTCCACGATTTACCTCTTGACAACCCAGCAGCCTTGCACGAGCACCGACACTTGCTGAACGCACCTCAAGGCCGACGTCGAGTCTGTTCCAGGCCCCAACAAGCCCATGAGCTGAGAAAACTGGAGAACTTTCACTGCACACATGCGAGGCAAGGAACCAACAAAAGCAGCAAATAAATTGTGGCAGACGGTGCTGCAGCTTACACGTCGCCCACAATGGCTCCAATTCAAACAAAATGTGAAAAATAACTGCAGAACGGAATCGCATGGAGTCATTTTTACTCGGCCAAGGCCACTCACCGTTTTTCATCAGCGTTTTCACCTGATCAGACAATGGAAGCGTGCGCAGCTGGGACATGGACACCACGTTGCTGGGAGTCACGGGCTTGGTTCTGCACACACCGAGTGGAAAATGTGCCCGCACCTTTACCAAACCATTCAAATGCACAGCAACATGAGATCGAACACCAAACCATTCAAATGTACGGCAACAGGAGGTCACACACCAAATCAAAAACACTCACTCCGTTTCCTTCTGTGCTTGTGGCATGAGCATTGCAAGGTATTCCCTACAAGATAAAATAAAACCGTTGATATGAACCAACCAACCAACATTAATCCCCCTCGCACGCCACCCTCTCCCAACTTGTTCCACCAACCCTTAATCAAGCCATGACCCAATCCCTTGGCCCAAACTCACTTGGGAGTCTTGGTGAGCTCAGAGCCGGTCACCATTCCACTACTCTGGGCAAACAGGTAATGCCGTTCAAAATCTGCGCGGCTGTCCTGCCACCACGAGTATACAACGACCGACCGAGCCCGTTATATGCATTCCCTTCTATGTATACATTTTTATTTTATGTATGAACCGGCACTTGTTTGGTGGAATTTTATGAACAAGCAGATGGAAATAAATAAATAACACAGATGTTCATTACACCGCCGCACCCAACCCTCGCCCCCTTTTAGATTTTCCTACTCCTTCAACATTCCCTAAAACCGTCATGATAAACTACAAAATCATAACATGGTCTCAGGTAGATCTACCCCCACCTTCCCCACAATTCATCGACACTGAAAGAGCAACTAATGAAAGGGGAAGACATAACAAATCCAATTTTAAATCACAAGGGAAAAGGGTTTGGGCACACTGTCAGAACAGGACAGGAACGACGACATCACGCCAAAACAACGGGATTGCTTGGAATTGGAATGGTCACGTCAAAGAACATTAAAAAAACCCAATCAATAACTATGTACAAATGTTCATTCAGAACTGGAACAATTAAAATTCCTCCAGAAGTTAAACATTGGAACAATTGCAGCCGAACCGTCGCCACTCGACTGAGAGTCCCGGTCGGAGAGGGCCGTACCTTGGACCCGTGGTATGCGAGATGGTGCCATGGCTCTTCGGATTGTTTCTGCCTCATGTACTCGTACGACTGCATGCGTTTCTGGCGCGCTCGATCGCTCTCGGGGCGGGCAAAGCGAACCTGCCAGGAAAACAAAACCGTCATTTTACCTGAACCTGCCGTGAACATTAGAGCTCGTTTAGACTCCCACACAGTCGAAACATGATTAAAAAAAAATAATTAAACATGGTGGCTCCAAGCTGGAGCATCATTTCATGTCCAACACTGCAACAGACGTCGGCAGGATAAACAGGCTTGGAATTACAATCCATGGAAATTCAACCAAGTAATTCCTAATCTCCAAGCCAATATAACTTGGGAAGAACAACAAGAATAAAGAGCTGCTTCGACCATCAGTGATCATTAAAATGAACCAACCGTGATCTGTTTCACGTCTTCCTCCGGCTCCTCTTGTGACGAATCACCTGCAAAGACAGACATCATTATCTTCAGGACAGAGGATCATTTGGTGAGGGATGGACACCTTTCAGGATAATCTAAGTCCCGGTCGAGTGGCATCGGCTCTTCATAAAAGCCATGAAAAGGGTCCATTTTGCACCGGAAGGAAGGAAGGTCATCTTCCACACAAGTTTGGCAATGACATAGAGTAGCAGCACAAATCGAGGACAGCTGATGGGAAGCTAGAATTATTTCTGACGGGCAGAGTACCCGCCCGACGGGCGATCTTGTTCCAAGCATGCAACACGTTCTTCTGATGCACACCCTTATTTTGGCGGTGCATAGGCAACTGACAGCTTGGTTTCAGTAAAATAATAATAATAATAATAACCCAGGTTACGTGCATGAAGCAAAAACGTACCTACGGCATACAATTCAAAACACCTCACAGCACTGGAAAACGTGGGGACAGGAATACTGTACACACTGTAAATGGTGGGGCTTGCAATACCCTCCCCCACCTGGAGGTGGCGCTACACGATACACATTTACATAGAGGATTTGTATCCCCCACCCCCAAGACCACCGGCAAAGATAAAATTAAAAAATACAACCCGATACATTAATTGGGGTCACGCTGATCTTCTCGAGGAAGTCTGGATGTAATCTGGCCCAGAGCTGTAGGAGTCGTAGCCCGACAAACCAACCCACAAACACCGGTCTGTGAATTATAGTGAAGATAACAAGGTCGCAATACACCGAGGGGTGGTGACGCACCCGCTTACCATCCTGAATATTCTCGTTTTCTCGATGCCGAGCATCTGCCTTGTCGAGGTAAGAGAAGCCAGGCCTTAGCTGCAGCATTCCGTGCAAAGGTGTCAGGTGCAGCTCACCTTGGAGGGGGAGGGGGATTTTCATTCAAACTCGGAGTGCCCACCCATCGCTTCGCTGACAAGTTTAATCAGTTGACGGGAAGTTGTACTTCACAAACATATTGCCTGTATCTGTGAGTGTCAATGAGGATGGAAAAACGAAGTAAAAAACATCGAAAAGGATCTTTCATAGCACGTAATGTGGTCGGGGCTGTGGTTGTCGTTTTGTGTGCTACTTCCTTGTGCTATTATTTATCGTCGCGTCAGGGATCCGTGAACACAGTCCATCTGTGCTGGGAGTACAAGACCCCCACGGATTGCGAAACGGTGTTTTAGTTTACTGGTTTCAATCTTACAACTACTATCCCTCAAGGATCACCCAAATGGCAGCTGAACCTGGTGGTGCAATGCACGGGAGGCAAAAAGTCTCTCGTAAATAAAAACATACGGGGTTATTGCTAAAATAAATGTGGGGATAAGGGTAGATAAGACGTGATCAATAAAACGGACAGACCACATGTTCGACAGACACATGTCGGGATGAGGGGGCACACAACTTATGTACATGGAAAGAAATAACCCACTATGGGACCAACAATAAATACTGGGATTCACACAATGGGGAACGAGTGAGGGCTTGAACAAGGCACGAGCTGGTTTGGGGTCTAGTTATGGCCCATACAGGCCGGTGTGGCAGACGATGGAGGGATGTTGCCTATCTAAATGTCCGGCTGCAACCGCCTCGCGGCGACGGCCCTCAAACTTTGGGACTACAATAATACACAGCGAGTCCCTCATTGACCACCCACTGGTGTGGGCCGGGCACCTTTGTTAGGCCATCCTTTCCTGTGGGGCCGGTCCTAGAAAAATTGTTCCACCCAAAGTCATGGCTCGACAGCAGACCTTGCCACCATGGCCCGTGCGCGGCGCGCCTGCCCAGACAGTCCATAATGTTACTTTTAAATCCACCCCCCTCCCCTTCCATGCAACAATATTTTTCTATTCTTTTGAGAAGTATTACTCTGTCCAACTCTGTGTGCTCCTTCCATGTCCTTTGGCAAGGATCTTGCTGTCGTATAATAATAAATGTTACCGTTGGAACCCACTTCTTCTTCAATCTGGGAAAGACCGACTTTTAAAACAGGAATCCTTGGGATTAAACAGACACAATTCCAACCCCCCTCCCCCACACCCAAGCAACTTGATTATCAGCTTTCCAACGGAACCATTTTTATTATTCTACGACAGCAGCAGAAGAATAAGAACCAATCCTTTCAAGTCTTCAGACGCCGATGGCTGCCAAGGCAGTTTTTCCTTGGCTAGGGGATCACAATCCTGGATGGTTCGGCACTTGGCTTGTGCCGGTCGGCACTTATCCGAAGCAGGATACTTGAATGGCTCGTTCTTTTTAGTAAGATGGTACTCATGTTGCTGACATCAAAAGGATGACAAGCTGAGTCAACCCACCTGGTGTTAGTTTAACGAAACGACTTGAGCTCAAACTGAAGATCGCAGGATCTTAAGCCAGCCACCTTGACTGTTAAGCCTACAACAGCATGAACCCGTTAAAATGGACACATGCACACGCACACACGCACGCACACACCTTCTAACAATAGATGGCCAACAATTTCATGTCATGACCGGGATGGTTCGCTGCATACCTTTGCGGAATACTCCGATGGCATAACGTGATGCATCAACAGCAGCCGGCGTGGAAACCAACACTTGCTTATCCATGACCTTCCTAGAAATTCAGGAAAAGCAATGGAGAGATGAAGTGGTGTGGTGGTATTCAGGAAATAGCAAAGAAAACAAATAAAATCAATTAGCAAAAGAAACTGCAGGAGTTTCCCCCCCCCCCCCACAATTTTGTAAAAATCAGTCCATAAAAAATGTCTTAAAAAAAAAGAAATCCCAAAAACTACCACCATCACCACCACCCGAATCCAAACCCGTACATCGAATAAGTCGCATCTTCTGAAGACGGTGCCGTCAACATTGAGGGCAATCTGCTCTCCTTTACTCTGCGAGTAGCTTGCGCTGTTCACGTTGATGGCAAGCTCCAGCTCCACCTTTGAGACAAGTGAAGCAAAAATGTTCCCCAATTACAAGGATATCCTTGACCTCCAGGACAGACACCAGCTACCGATATGGGCAAGAGGAGGGTTCATATTTGCTTTATAAGAAACAGGAAGTCGTTTTTGACGATCAATTCTTTTTGAGAGAGTTTATATTTCGTGTTGTTAACTGACAACCACAGGGTGGCAGTGGCAGGAGAACTCAGAGGTAGCGTACGCACCTGTGAGCTCAACATGGATGGAATTGGGACGTTGATCGAGGTACGCAACTGCATTGGGAAGAAAGAAGCTGACGTTTCAGACGTTAACCCTTTGTCGGAGAAAAGAGAGGAAGCGTAACACTTCCTCTCTTTTCATCTGAAGACCTGCCTGATCAAAAATATAGATATTTAATATTGTTACGGTTGTGGAAATTCGCATTACACCATAAAGGTCCCGTAGGTGAGATATATTTCTTAAGTACATGTGTAGTTAGCCCAAACCCGTTGTATAGAGGGAATTAATGTGATTCATTCGGGCTGCGATCCTTTGAGTTAGGCGTTTTTCTGTTCTACCTTTGTTTTGATACAACAACAACAACGCCAGCAGCCACAACCTACCTTCACCACTCGCTACCGCAAACCTCACATCACCGCCATTCCAAGCAGCTCCATGGCCATCGGACACCGCCGAAAACCCTCCACCACCTTCTACTACGGCCATTCCCGCACCACCTGTGGGCGCCGAGCGTCGGGCTATCTTCAGCGATACACGCGAGCCGCGAGTGCAGATGGCGGGTTTTCCGAGGAGAATTCGGATCAGGAATGCTACACGCCCACATCTGATCCACCCAATCAGGAAGCGCGGGGCGGCTTGGCCCCGCCTCCAGACGCGCCTGACGAAAATCGGATATGCAAATTTGAGGATCAAGAAAGACTCACGCCCCTTTTTCTCCGTCCAATCGGCGAGCGTGGCTCCGCCCCTGAGGTCGTTTGGATCCGAGAATTTGCATATGGTGGGTTCCTGAAGCCGATAAAAAGACGAGCGCAGTGAGTCGATCAGGCAGTGTCGGTGGGGCGGAGTCGGGAGACGGAGCTCGAAGCAGAGGTGGGGCAGACGGCTACGGGGGGCGAACGGCGCGGAGGGCGATCGGCTGAGGAGGACCTGGAGGCTCGGTCCGGGACGAGGAGGTCGGCGACGAGGTCGCGTTGAGTCGCGCGTCGCGGGACTCGAGCAAGCCAGCCATACTCCCTCCCAGAGCATCAACAATTCCCCCTTTCCCCCGCGCTGAGAGAGTGCGACAAGGGGCCCCGTTCCCACTTTACTCCAAGCAGGTGCCAACGAAACTGGGGCACCGCCGTGCAGCGACATTCTGCGGCTCGCCACGAGGGCGCGGGTAGGACCCTTCGGTCTCGTGGACCTGGCCGCTCATTCAGGTTCCACGCGCATTAGGCCCACGGGCCCAGTCTGACTCCCTTGCCTTTGAGGGTCTTTTCTTTGCTTAGGTGTGAATGCGTGTTGTGGCGCCGTGTCTTGTAAGGTAGAAACTGTATAAGTGGTCCGTGTGTCGTGTAGTCGGTTTTAACTCCTTCTTTTATATGTGCATTTCTTTTGTTCTATGTGATATATGTGCATTTGCTAATTGTGGCTGTAAATACGTGCTATAGTGTGTCCGCGTGCCGCGGAATAAATGTGCATTGTGTAACTGTTTTCCCGTTTCGCTTCGTCTTTTCTTTAATTGAACCTCCATCTTGCTTCACGTAAAAGGGTCGTAGGGGCTGGATACGCCCGATAATTAATTAGGAACCGTCGGAGGCCGACGATAACACCGCTCGTTATCCCGATAGCAAGGAACGGACCGCTTAAGCGGTCCGTGTCCGAAGTCGACCTGCGGCGAGGTGCGATCGCCCGGTTTACCATCCGCGTGGTACTTAGGTAGTCGAGTTTGGCGAACAACCCTATCCCACGCGGGTGGCCGATTGGCACGATTGTGGTGAGGTCGAAAGGCCCACCCGTGACTGGCTCCGGGCGATAGTTCCCGGAGGTCACGACTGAATTGCCGTCCGGTGGGCGACGTGCCGCATCCGAGTTACGTGGCCGTCCGCACGCCGACGGGCGCGAATCGCAACAATATTTTAAAAATCTAAAGTTTGACCCCAAATGTCGCAGGGCTCCAAGGTTATCACTTGAAACTCCCGAGGAGAGTAATGACGTCACTTTAAAAATACTTTATTTACCGGACAACGCGGACAATCCAGTTGTGAACTGATTATGTGCAAAACAATTTTTATTTTTAATCCATCTTGGAAACAGCTCAGGACACGGTTGTGGATTTGTAGGAGGCATAGTCATCTCTGCCACTGAAGGTGGATGGAGGTTATGTATTCATCCCTACATGTTTGTCTGTGTGTCAGCAGGGTATCTTGAAGGCTTATGGACGGATTTGGACAAACCTTGGTGGACAGGTTGGGTGTGTGACAAGGACGAATCGGTTAGATTTTGGTGAACATCTGGATCCAGATCCGGATATGAGAATTTTTAAAGTGATTCTTCATAATTGAGAGATAGGGCCAAAAAAAATATACTGCATAGCATATTTCAATGAGTTGGGATGGTGAGAAGAACAAGCCGATTAGATTTTGGTTCAGGTCCGGATGTGGATCTGGCCCATCAGTGAGATACAAAACAAACCTTACTTATCCGGCCTGCATCCTATTCTGCCTTACTCTCTGCTGATGGCATCCAAGCCAACGCTACTCTTGGGTTACTGACTTCCTCTACTCTTTTAGCCAATGTGTGGCACTCAAAGGAATCCTTTCATCTCCTCTCCTTGTCAAAGCTGGAGTGCCCCAAGGCAGTGTTCTGGGCCCGGTCCTATTCCTAATCTTGCTCATTGATCTCTCTGACTCTGGAAAATCCCCTTTATGTATTTTCTGATGACTCCACTCTCTGCCAAAATATCGCTCATCTTTCAGATTTGCAGGCAGCAACCTCTTCCCCCTCTTCAGACCTTGAAGAAAAAAAAATAAAACACAACATGGATAAACACTTGGAATATGTCTAATTCCTGACAAATCTCCAACTCTCACTATCTCCCCCCAAAAGGACCATCTGGCAATTCCCCCCTCCATATACTCCCTTCACAATCCTCTTGAGGAAGTCCATTCATTCAAACTCCTGGGTCTCACTATCAGCCATGATCTTTCTTGGGTCATCCACATTTCAACGTTGGCCTCCAAAGCCAGCAGCCGACTGGGTATTCTCAGTCATACAAAGTCCTTTGGCACACCTGAACTACGATCCACCGAAAAAGCTTTCACCTGCAGTTTGATGGAACACTGCTCTTCCCTCTGGGCTGGCTCCCTTGCCTCACATTTGCTCAGCTGAGTGAATCTCCCATGATGAAACCGAGTCTATGGGCCTATGAATTCACCATCGCAATGTTCTATGTGTCTTCCAACACCTCTTTTCTGTTATTGCACCCTCTGCTGCTCTTTGCATGCTTTGCCCCCCCCCCCAGGTTTCTGAGGGCACACATGGTCCACCATGAGCCGAGAGCCCCCTTCTGGTGACTACCTAAATCCAAGATCTCTGCTCACCTCCACTCTTCCCCCCCCCCCCACCTGTTGAACAAACTTTCACATTCTCTTCAATCTCTCATCCTCCAGGTCTTCAAGACAGCTGTTCACCACCATTTCAGATCATCCACAATCCAAAACATGATCTTTTCTACCCAGTTAACCCCCTCATTCCACAATCCCTCCTTCTAAATCTCCAGTTTCCCCTCCTGTATCCATCTTGTCCACCCCACACATCCTCTCCCCCCCCGTTCCTCCCACGACCATCATTTGTCCACTCACTCTGTCTTGGCCTTCAACTCAGCTGATGTGTTTCCTCCCTCCCTTTGCTGTGCCTTTTGGCCATCCTGATCTGTTCAGTGTACGAGCCTCGGCTATGCACACAAAAAACAGAACTATTTGTCGATGGCACACCATCGCATATTCCCGCGCGCACTTTGTCCCATTAACTTCTTCTTCTTCTTCTTTCGGCTGCTCCCGTTGGGGTCCCACAGCGGATCATCCGTTATGATCCGCATAATGATTTGGCACAGGTTTTACGCCGGATGCCCTTCCTGACGCAACCCTGGTGCCTCTTACGACACAGGGATTGGTACACCTATCTAACCGGGGCATACACCGGGCCCAGTACACTGGTCTCACTTCGCCGACCTCGAAGGATGACAGGCTGAGTCAACCTCCTGGTGTGTATTAATTCAAGGACCAACGGGCTTGAACTCAGGACCTTTTAGATCCAAGCCATACCTAACCACTACGCCAACACCAGGCTAGCTTTGTCCATTTAACGCTAGGTGAAATTTTATCTTGCAAAATGGATTGACTATTCTTTTCTATTTGATGTGCTTTATGACCAAAGACTTACTATGTTTACTAAATCAGAAGTCATTGCAAGCATGTCAACATTTCATGAAACATTAATTTAACACTGTCCAGCAATATAGAACTGTGCATCAATTTAATCATAAGGATGAACTGTGTATAATATTAATTACAATTATTCATAATCAATTAGACAAGTCTGAAGACGACGATGGTTCACGAGCGGTATTTGACGATGTAGATTGTTTCAGAAGTCAAGGATGAGACAATGTGATAATGTTTGACCAAGTTATAAAAATGATCAACATGATGTGGTAACGGTGAAGGTTATTAGCTGCAAAATGTCGAAAACCCGGTTTCGTTCAACAACTTTAAAAATTTGACCTTTGCATAACCTTTAAAGGTCACAAAACAATGTTGTGGACATTAAAGTAAGGAACAGGATACGTGCTATAGCTTATTGGAGTTAGTTCGTCAAGAAGGTCAAAACCCGGTTCGATTCCCACAACTTTGAAAATTTGACCTTTGGACTTTAAAGGTCAAAGGTCAAGGATTATGACCTTTGGTGCAAAACTTCCTCTGGAGCATTCCAGGTACAATATAACATCATATAGGCTTATGGCATTTGGCACTCCTCGGATTATCCATACTTTGATGAAATCAGCGTAAAAACAACTTGAAGGGGGGCCACGGGCAAGGTGTTAAGATAGAGAAAAATGGTTTCAAGACTTTAGGTGGGGAATGCCCTCAAGATTATGCATAAAAAATATTGTATCCTAGCTCTCAAAGTTTGGGCGGTCGTCGTATGATTTTTACGTCAAAATTCGAAATTTTCTAAGTTCGTGACCTGTGACGAAAATAAAAAAAAATCGAGCTCCGTGGGGCTATGCAGGTGCCATTGGGCTAACCAAATACCAAAACCCCAGCAGATTCGACAAACCCCTCGGAGAAGATGATTTTTATGTCAACATCGCAATTTTCTAAGTTCGTGACCTTGTGACCTGACCTTGGGACGAAAATGAAAATCGAGCTCGTGGGGCTATGCAGGTGCATTGGCGTAACCAAATACTGAACCACTGCCAGATTCGACAAACCCCTAGGAGAAGATGGATTTTTATGTCAAAATCGCAATTTTCTAAGTTCGTGACCTTGTGCGAAAAATGGAAAAATCGAGCTCCCGTGGGGCTATGCAGGCTCCATTGGGCTAACAAATACCGAAACCCCTGCAGATTCGACAAACTCCCTCGGAGAAGATGGATTTTTTGTCAAAATCGCAATTTCTAAGTTCGTGACCTTGTGACGAAAATGAAAAATCGAGCCTCGTGGGGCTATTGCAGGTGCCATTGGGCTAACCAAATACTGAAACCCTGCCAGATTCGACAACCCCCCTCGGAGAAGATGGATTTTTATGTCAAAATCGCAATTTTCTAAGTTCGTGACTTGTGACGAAAATGAAAAATCGAGCTCCGTGGGCTATGCAGTGCCATTGGCTAACCAAATACCGAAACCACTGCCAAATTCGACAAACTCCCTCGGAGAAGATGGATTTTTATGTCAAAATCGCAATTTTCTAAGTTCGTGACCTTGTGACTTGACCTTGGGACGAAAATGAAAAATCGAGCTCCGTGGGGCTATGCAGGTGCCATTGGGCTAACCAAATAGCGAAACCCCCTGCAGATTCAACAACCCCTAGGAGAAGATGCAATTGAAATTGGCTACCCCCTAAAAACACAATTCGCAATTTTCTAAGTTCGTGACCTTGTGACGAAAATGAAAAATCGAGCTCCGTGGGGCTATGCAGGTGCCATTGGGCTAACCAAATACTGAAACCACTGCCAGATTCGACAACCCCTAGGAGAAGATTGATTTTTACTGTCAAAATTGCAATTTTCTAAGTTCGTGACCTTGTGACGAAAATGAAAAAAAAATCGAGCTCCGTGGGGCTATGCAGGTGCCATGGGCTAACCAATACCGAAACCCGTCAGGTTCGACAAACCCCCTCGGAGAAGATGCAAATTGAAATCGGCTACCCCTAAAAACACATGTTTTTTTGGGCGTGGCTCGCCCATAATGGGCGCACCACGCCCATTTTCAGGAAAACAACTAGATCATGATATAAACCTCCCACCAAAATTTTCTCAGGATCGGATCAAAACCCACGGAGCTATGCTCGGGAGCAGACAGACACGACAGACAGACATACAGACACACAACAATAACGAATATAGTGGTCACTTATTTTTTTCCTGAAAATATTTTTTCGTGAACCAATAATACAGTAAAACCTGTGACCGTTTGTCACTCATGGGGGCACATAAGTAGTTCTTTATAAAAGAATTTACCATGTACAATGGTAAATACACTTAAAAACTAGAGGGGGGCACTCGGTAGAGTGCAAAACCTCCGCCGCCAATACTGCTACGTCACTCAAGTGAACCTGATATCCTATTCATTCAATTTGACGTCAACAGTGCTCACGAGTTATAGTTTGCAACTTTCCCTTTTACATACTCAATTCATTCGTCATAACTAGATTCCTTGAGACAGAAATTGATTTTACGTGGGTATATCACCTGAAGTTCAAAATCAGCCGCAATTATAATTTTGGCATGTTTTTTGTTGGAAATCACTTATAACATGTAGAAATGCAAAAAAAATAAATGAATTTTGTTGAAAAAAAGTTGCAAAATTTTTTTTTCTCTAACAATTTTTTTTTTGGGGGGGGGGGGGGGTTGGAAATCACTTAAAACATGTAGAATGCAAAAAAAAAAATTCAAATATTTTTTCAAATTGGCCGCCATAGCGGCCATATTGGATTTTGGCCCAAGTCCAAAATTAATGGCATGATCCTTGGACCAACCTAACCCCCCCCCCACCAAGTTTCGTCGAAATCCGTCGAGGAGTTTTTCCGTAATACTGTTCACAAACAAACAAAACAAACCGGTAGGCGGCATGGGTAGTCGCCTACCAATAGAACCTGACGCGATGGGCCCGTTCGATGGGGAATGACCTGAGGATTAAGCACAAGAAAATTCATGATTCTAGCTTCAAGGGTTAATGCTGCAGATTGTTTTTTCGTTAAAATACCCCCACATTTAGAGGTTTTTCGGCCGTTGCTAGGCAACGGAGGGGTCCATAGAACGTTCTTTCTCACACATAACTAGGACATACCATGAACCTACCATACCAGTTTCATGTATATCTGACTCATAGTCTCGAGATATAAAACTTCGTTTTTTTATTGTTTTCGACCAGGTTCATTCAAAGTCTATCTTCTCCGACAGTTTTTCATAGGATTCGGCTGGAAATTTTTACAATATGGCTGAATGTACTGCCCACAGTCGCTCGTGGCCCGATTTGATTTCGAAAAAATTACTTTTTTTATGATTTTTCAAAAATTCAAAGTCCCGTTGCTAGGCAACGGTGGTCTCCATAGCAACGGTTCTCATTTGCACACAACTAGGTCATGGTATGAACCTACCAACGTTTCATCGAAATCGCCATTGTATTAACGGAGCACTGGACCGAACAGACAGACATACAGACAGACATACAGACAAACATATCGACGGAAAAAGTGATAATAAGGGTAGATAAAAATATTTTTTTTTATTTATCGACTACCCAACAAACAAGCAGTCATAGACTGGTACTTAGAATCGCAACTTGACCTCTGACCTTGTCTAATAAAAGCGTCTCTAGAGAAGGTAGCGACGCAAACCAGAAGTTTCTACGATGATTCTGTACCAAACCATCATAAATCGAATTTTGACCTACTGTGACCTTGACCTTTGACCGATTTTGACCAAAATCTAATCAGCGCTAGCCATCACCCTCCTGAATCACGTGGTGTAATTTGACATTGGTAGCTTCTTCCGTTCGAGTTTTAATTTTTTTTTGATGTTTGACCTCACTGGTGACCTTGACCTTTCACGATTTTGACCAAAATCTAATCAGCACTAGCCATCACCCTCCTGAATCACGTGGTCTAATTTGACATTGGTAGCTTCTTCCGTTCTGAGTTTATAACATTTTTTTTTGATGTTTGACCTCACTGTGACCTTGACCTTTGACGATTTTGATCAAAATCTAATCAGCGCTAGCATCACCTCCTGAATCACTGG
>CM068968.1:48696793-48743298 GCA_035128595.1 Eptatretus atami
CCCCCCCAGAGCGCATAGGGGTTAATCTGCAGATTGTTTTTTCGTAAAATACCCCACATTTAGAGGTTTTTCGGCCGTTGCTAGGCAACGGAGGGTTATAGCAACGGTTCTTTCTCACACATAACTAGGACATACCATGAACCTACCATACCAGTTTCATGTATATCTGACTCATAGTCTCTGAGATATAAGAACTTCGTTTTTTTATTGTTTTCGACCAGGTTCATTCAAAGTCTATCTTCTCCGACAGTTTTCATAGGATTCGGCTGGAAATTTTTGACAATATGGCTGAATGTACTGCCCAGTCGCTCGTGGCCCGATTGATTTTCGAAATTACTTTTTTTATGATTTTCAAAATTTAAAGTCCTTGCTAGGCAACGGTGGTCTCCATAGCAACGGTTCTCATTTGCACACAACTAGGTCATGGTATGAACCTACACCAAGTTTCATCGAAATCGCCATTGTATTAACGGAGCACTGGACCGAACAGACAGACAGTACAGACAGACATACAGACAAACATATGACGGAAAGTGTAATAAGGGTGAAAAAGAAAAATTTTTTTTTTCGACTACCCAACAAAGCAGTCAAGAGAAGACGGAAATAGCCAACTTGATCTGACCTTGTCTAATAAAGCGTTCTAGAGAAGTAGCGACGCAAACCAGAAGTTTCTACGATGATTCTGTACCAAACCATCATAAATCGAATTTTGACCTCACGTGACTTGACCTTTGACCGATTTTGACCAAAATCTAATCAGCGCTAATCACCTCCTGAATCACGTGGTGTAATTTGACATTGGTAGCTTCTTCCGTCCGAGTTTTAATTTTTTTTTGATGTTTGACTACTGTGATTGACCTTTCGACATTTTGACCAAAATCTAATAGCACTAGCCATCACCCTCCTGAATCACGTGGTCTAATTTGACATTGGTAGCTTCTTCCGTTCTGAGTTATAAAACATTTTTTTTGGATGTTTGACCTCAACTGTGACCTTGACCTTTGACCGATTTTGATCAAAATATAAAGCGCTAGCATACCTCCTGAATCACTGGTGTAATTTGACTGGTAGCTTCTTGTTCTCGAGTTATCGTGCTTCAAACAAACAAACAAACAACACACACACAAACAGAAACGGAACTGATCAATATACTTACGAAATCTTTAGATTTCGTAAGTAAAAAGAAGGGGTGAAAACAGTAACCTCCATCCATCTTCGATGGCGGAGGTTAAAAATCAGCCCCCATGACCCCACCTCCTCTGGCCCGGATCTGGCCCAGATCAAAAATCTGACTGTTGTGCACTTCCCCATACATATATCTACTATGTCCCAAAGTTTCAAGTTCCTATCTCAAACAGTGTAGGAGGAGCTATTTTGACCCCCTATCCACTAAGCACCCCCTACCCCCCCAAGCACCCTGTGATCATCATGTGTTTAAAAAAATATGTTGTTACATGTATAACTCATGAATACGTTTGATTTAAAAAGCTATAAGACAATTTTTTTTATCGACCCCCATGACCCCAACCCCTCTGGCCCGGCCCCTAGGGGTCATATCAAAAATCCGAAAGTGTTGTGCACTTCCCCATACGTATATCTACTATGTCCCAAAGTTTCAAGTTCCTATTTCAAACGGTGTAGGAGGAGTTACAGGGTAAGACAGACGGACGGACGGACGGCGGAGACAATCGAAAGCGCGGGAATAATGAAGAAAAAAAAAATGTCAACGTAAAGGAGAGATGCATGCATGCGCTCTACCGAGCACCGTTTTAATTCCAGATGTGTCTCGGACGATCAGAGCATGACGTGTACAGGTAAACGGCAATGCAGCATTAATCAGCTAACCATTTAGCCACACGTCGAACGGATCGAAGTAGACCTTGCGACCGTGATGCCATTCGTGCCGCCATTGACAACTCAGGAGCTGCACTGAAGCAAACCAGCCGAACAATCGGCTCGGCTTTCACAAATCTCTTCAAATTAGGTAGAACACCGTAATGGTGCCAGCGTTTACTGTTCAATACCATTTTCAATCTTGGGCACCGATGACATCACCCTCCACAAACAAACTCTTCAATGGGCATTACACCACGAACAGTATGGGGTTCGCATCAGTGACTTTAGTACTTTTTTCATTCGAATAAAAAGATACGATCCTGGGGGAAAAACGATATTAAGGAAGAAAAAAAATGTAGCAATCTTCACGTAAGGAGCTCATGAGAGAACGAACTTTTGCTGCCGAGCTTGATCGTGCTGACAGGTGCGGACGTGTCCGTATGGTGAAGTGGCCGACTGCACCTGGTGCTGAGAATCGATCCACAGGTTTCACCATGAAAGAGAAAGACTAGAGAGAATCTGAGCGACAACATTTGGCCAAACAGCGACGAAAATTAAATAAATAAACCACTTGATCCCAAGTCGGATAACCGTGTCGGCATCGATTCGTTGAATTAGGACAACGAGGAGGCTCAAAGAAGGATGTGCAAACATATTTGCTGCATCATTATTGCTGTCTATTGAGCCATCCAACATAAGCACTGCTCAGGTGAACAAGCAATGGTGTCCAAGACCAGGTCGTTAACCAATCGCGCCACTAACTGAATGTGCTTCTTGTGCTGTGGTGTAGTGTAGTAACTTGTCAAACTTACCTGGAAGAGGTAGAGGTTTTCTGCCAAACTCTTTGCCAGATACACATCAATCTGCAACAAAAGTGATGAGTTTTGGATCGCGCCAGAGGGTTATCGCGCATTAAATCTCTGCTCCAACAATGACTTCATACTCAATCAACATACACCCGGGTGGGCATCTCTCACTTCTTTCACCACTGGGTCTTCGTCTTCTGTCGCCATAGAGGCCCCCTCTTCTCAAACCCCGCCAAACACCTCTGCCACACGACCAGGCCAACCCTCAGCTTGAACCATGAAAGTAAAATAAAATGAAAATAAATTACCAATGGATTTAAAACATTGGCGACAACAGCGGAGCGCAAAACCATTTCTTAAAGGCTTAGGAAGTCAGAACGTGTTACGGGCAAACGGCAGAAAGATCAACCACTGGTTCAAGGGGGGGGAGAGAGTGGTGGGTGGGGGAGGGGGGTAGAAAGGCAAAGAATTTTAGTAATGGGGGGAGGGGGGAAAGAATGAATTTTGTCAGGCCAGAGAAAATCTGTGACTTGCCTGCAGGTACCATGTAAACCTGGACTAACCCGTTTCAATGGTCGGGTTGGCGGCGACTAATGTCTCCCATGAAGGTTTTCTTGTGAAGAGGGTGTATGGATATGGACACCCAACAGGATTAAAAACAAAACCTGTCAAAGGCTGGAGGAGCTCCTTGTGAACCAACGGACATTCATATCTAGTGCCCAACGGTGTCTGCGGACGTCCTGCTGCAGTTGGGTTACTTTTTTTGGTTGAGGTCAGTGGCAGGATTTGCACTCCGGCCACCGTAAAACCCTTCACTCCACAAAACACAAAAACGCAAAGAAATCCGACAACCCACTCCGTGGGAGTACCTCCTGTGGAGCTGCCCTCTGCAGGGCAGCTCACCGGATGACGGGACTGGGGCAAAGCCTTCGGGACCCCAATCTTTGATGATAGGAGGGAAACCACGGGGTGACCTTCCTGTGTCAGATTTCAGTCATGTGTGTCGGGGTGGTGCTGAGGTGTCGTCCACGAGACGACGGTCTCCTTGGGTTAACCTGAGGCGGTCTCTTCTGGTGGGTACCTGGAATGTCCTATCCCTAAGAGAAGATGATCACCTGTCTCTCTTATCATCTGAGCTTTAGCGTTTGGACTTTGGTATTGCAGCACTCTCTGACGTTCGGAGACCGGATAGTAGCGAGATCATGGCAGGTGGTTACACCGACTATTGGTCTGGAACTGTGAACCAGAATAGCACCAAGTTCCTTGACTTTGCAAGAAATCATGGACTTTTGGTGGCTGGTTCATAGTTTCAGCTAGTTCATGGTTCATGAGCCCATAGGCTCATCGCTGGACTTGGTATTCCAACGCTGGCGGTGTGACAAAGGAGATTGACCATGTGCTCGTTGATGGTCGCTGAAGGATGATCCAGAACGGCAGGATCTACCGGAGTGCTCAGTTCCTCAAAACCAACCACAGGCTTGTTGTAGCAACTCTAAAGCTGCAGCTTAAATCCAGGAGAATGGTACCATCCCAGCTTCGGCTGGTTGTTGGCAAGCTCAAGGATGAGAGGGTAGCTGAAGAGTTTGCGAACAGGCTGAGTGGAGATTTGGGGGGGTCTGGGTGCTTTGGGGGATCTTGAAAAGTTGTGGACTGCCTTCAAGACCACCATCCATGATGTGGCCAGTGGATGCCTTGGAACTGACCATAGGGCGAAGAAGAATTTTGTCTGGATAGCATTGATAGGAACAAGGAACACTGGATAGCATTGACCAGAGTCGCAGGGACAGGCTTAATGACAGAGCGAAGCTGTTCAGGGAGTTGAGGCATAAAACTGTATGTGTGCTGAGGGTGGACAAGGAGGCCTATGTGTGAGGAATCTGTGAGGCGGTAGAGCATCACCTGTGGTCAAGTGATTCTCATCCTGCTTACTGGTTAATCTGTGCCTTGCGTTCCTCCAAGCCCGGCCCTCAGTATACTGTAGTTAGAGCGGAGGGTGATGGACACTTGACAGAGGAGTCTGAAGTGAAGGCCCGCTGAGCCGGTTACTTTGAGAAGCTGTACCCGGCTGATCTACCAGTTGTCAAGTTGGATGGGTGTTACAATACCTGTTGCATGACCCTCCAATAAACTGTGAACCACCTTCGTTTGTGGAGAAACAGGCTACGGTGAACAGGTTGAAATGGTGTAAAGCTCCTGGGATCTGTGGGATCCATGCTGAACTTCGCAAGGCTGGTGGACATGCTGTGCTCATGCCGTTCCAGGCAGAGCACAGAACTGCATGCAACACAGGCATCATCCCAACTGAATGGAAGAGGGGCCTTGTTGTCCCTCTCTGGAAAGGGAAGTGTAATCACAAGGACTGCAACAACTACTGAGGGGTGATGCTGCTCTCAGTGCCGGACAAGGTCTTTGCTCGGATAATTCTTGATGGGTCACTACCATCTGCATGAGCACCACACCCAGAGCAGTCAGGCTTTATACCAAAGAGGTCAACGATTGACCGTATCCTTGCCCTTCGGGTCCTCACCGGATGCAGACGAGAGTTTCGGCAGCGGCTGCTTGCAGCCTTTGTTGATCCTCTGTAAAGTGTTTGATACAGACATCTGGTTCAGGCCTGGGAAGTCATTGAGTCACTGGATCATGTGGTGTAGCGTTGCCGGTACCTGTGCGAGGAGGACGAAAGCCTGAGTCTTTGGTGCTTCCAGTCTTGCTCTATGGATGTGAGACTTGGACTCTGACGAAGGATCTGAGACGAGACTTCATTCCTTTGGGACCAGGTCTCTTCGGAGAATCCTTGGCTATCGCTGATCAGACTTTGTGTCCAACGACGCGGTTGCTGAGAGAGACTCAAATGAGATTTGTTTCCTGCATAGTCCGTGAGCGTCAGCTGCGCTGTATGGACATGTGGCTCGTTTTCCTGATGCTGATCCTGCTCACCAGATTCTCTCAGTGAAGGAGTCTCGTGAGTGGAGGAGGCCAATGGGCCGACGACGTGCCTCGTGTTGCAGCAGGTCGATCAGCATTGCAAGGAGATGGGGATGAGCCAGACATCTGTCTGGGATGCCAGATGGAGGTCCCTGGAGTACCGGCGGAAAGTGGAGCCAGTGACGCGCTGCTCCGGCGCATGCTCATATACCTGACCTGAAGACTTGGTTCCACAGCTCAAGGGAGGGAGGAAGAAGGAGAAGGAGAGTGGCAGGTGGAGTGAGAGGAGAAGAATTCCCGAGATGGTTGGGTGTGAGGAGAGAAAAAGAGCACATTGTACTTTGATTCGGTGAAGGGGGAACACTGGGCCAGGTTGGGGGGGAGGGAGGTTCACCGGTCCGGGTCGGGGGGGGGGGAGGGGGAGGGGACACTGGGCTGGGTCGGAGAAGGGTGAGGACACTGGGCCGGGGAGGGGGACGTCGGGCCCGGGAGGGGGGACGTCGGGCGGGGGGACTCGGCCGGGAGGGGGATGTCGGCCGGGAGGGGACGTCGTCCGGGAGGGGGAAGGGGGAGGGGACACTGAGCTGGGTCGGAGGAAGGGTGAGGGGGACACTGGGCTGGGTCGGAGGGGGACACCGGCTGGTCGGAGGGAGGGGAGGGGGGACGTCGGGCCGGGAGGGGGGAAGGGGGAGGGGGGACACTGGGCTGGGTCGGAGGAAGGGTGAGGGGACACTGGGCTGGGTCGGAGGGGGACACCGGGCTGGGTCGAGGGAGGAGGAGGGGGGAACGGGCCGTGGAGGGGGACGCCGGGCCTGGGAGTGGGGATGCCGGGCCGGGTCGAGTGGGGGGGGACGCCGGCCGGGTCGAGTGGGGGGGACGCGGGCCGGTCGAGTGGGGGGACGCCGGGCCGGGTCGAGTGGGGGGGACGCCGGGCCGGGTCGAGTGGGGGGGACGCCGGGCCGGGTCGAGTGGGGGGACGCCGGGCCGGGTCAGGAGGTGGGGGGGGGGGGACGCCGGGCCGGGTCGAGTGGGGGGGACGCCGGGCGGTCGAGTGGGGGGGGGACGCCGGGCCGGGTCCCGAGTGGGGGGGGGACGCCGGGCCGGGTCGAGTGGGGGGGGACGCCGGGCCGGGTCGAAGGGGGGGACGCCGGGCCGGGTCGAGGGCGCTGTGCCGGGTCGAGGGGGGGGACGCCGGCCGGTCGAAAGGGGGGGAGAACACACTTGAGAACGACGTGCTGTGTCACGTGACCGTGGCGTACCCCGTACGTACTAAATTAAAATACTACACAGAAAAACAAAATGTGGAAAACGGAGGGGAACCCCCTCTGAACACGAGACACCTTTAGCCGAGACTCGGAGGGTAGTCGAACGTTTGGACCGACGCACACCTTTCCTGGCCTCCTGGGCCACAGCGTCTCGTCCTTCCGACAGAATTCCATTCAATGCACGAGGCCGAACACCGACGCGGACATCGCGTCCCCTCGTCCTGGTGATTCTTCTTCACGAACACAAACTGTTGGTCCGTGACATCAAATTCCTCCAAGTTCGTGACGATCTCCTGCTCGACCCGTGTCCGTGTCCGTGTCCGTGCCGTGTCCGTGTGATCGGTAAACTCGCTCGAGAGTCGCTTCCCGTCCGCCACGTGTTCCAGTCAATGATTCTCCGCTCCTGATCCCGATTACATTCCCTTTCACAGGATTTTATATAAATATATACATTTTAATCTTTGTGGGTTTTTTTCGTCTCTTCCGAGACCATCCACGCTTCCACTCTTACCCTTTGACATGATCTATGTGTTCGAGAATCAAACACGTGTTTAACATATGCGTTGCCTATACACCGCCCATAACCATCAGCAACGGATGGAGGAAAGTACAACAAGGAATCAAGAAGAAGAGCAATCAGAGATCGCACACCCTGCCAGGACGAGTTTTGTGTGGTGTGTGACGTCATAAATAAAATATATAATTAGAAGTGCCACTTTATAACAGGTGGCAGTGATGACCAGGTACCAAGACGTCCCGCTCTGATTGGACACCTGACCCCTGACATGTTGGGTGGTCGCAAGATTGCCGTTATTCTCAGGTTTTCCATCTGTTTGCGTGTTTGTATGTAATGGACAGCTCTGGAGGCCAGAGGAGTCAACCGATTTTGATGAAACTTGACAGGTAGGTTCATACCAGGATCTAGTTCTACGCTTTTGAGCACCGTTGCTATGGACACCACCGTTGCCTAGCAACGGGACTTTGAAATTTTTGAAAATCCTAAAAAAATTTTTTTTCAAAATCAAAATCGGCTTACAGGACTTTATGCGAACTATAATCAACCTGTTTGTGAAAATGTTCAGCTCGATCCGTTAAAAACTGTATGACTAGTATGCAATTATGTAGCGACCACCCATGTCGCCTACCGGCTTTTATGTTTGTTTGTTTGTTTGTTGTACACAATGTCGAGGCTCGTATGATATCTACACACAGAACGTACAAGGGGGCATGAGACAGGAGGGGGGGGGGGGAGTGGAATGGACAAAACGGTGGGGAACACGGGTATAACAGATGGACATTACAGGAGCTTTCAGGAAGGAAAGCAGGAATTTGAAGGAGGTGGTTTGGGGTGGATTAACGGGGGTCGAAAAGATCAAGGTTTTGGATGGGGATGATATGAGATGGTGGTGAACAACTGTTTTAAGACTTGGAGGGAATAGTGGGATTGAAGAGAGTGAGGGAGTTTGTTCCAGAGGTGGGAAAAAAACAGGAATAAAAGAATGAAGGTGAGCAGTGATTCTTGATTTTGGTAGTTTTACCAGAAGGGGGTCGCTGGTGGACCTTGAGCACCCTGAGGATGGGGGTCATATCACAGATAGAGCGGGGGGGGGGCGAGACCGGAGAGGAGACTGTAGAAGACAAATGTTATTATTCTATTGAATTCAGAATGGATGAAAATAAATTCAAATAAATGGAAGAACAAATCGGAACAGTCTGCATCGGAGTAACCAGAACAAGCAGAAAGCAAAGCTGAAGTCATCAGGAGGAACCTGGAAAGGATTCTCATTTCAGAAACTACTCCTCCACCCTCAAACCCATCCAGGCACAGCCAAGTGAGTGTTATTCATTAAAAATAATAATAATAATAATAAAAATAAATAACCTTATTAAAAAAATTAAATAATTCTGGCTGCCAGACCACGCGTCCGATCAAGTTGAAATTTAAACCATGTACCCCCCATCGCTACTAGATCGTAATTGTGACGTTTCACGTCAATTGATTAAGCACTTTAAGAGAAATAGTTTTTTTTTTTAAGATTTTCACTCAATCCAAATGGCTGCTAGACCATGTGACCTATCAATTATTCATGAATACCTTGATATCCTCGAAGCTTGGGAATATTTTTGTGAAGTTTCCACTCGACTGTCCAGCCGTTCTGGAGCTGAAGGTAACTAGACGCAAGAGGAGGCCATTTGGCCCAGCATGCCTCCACCACACACCAGACAAATATCATCCAAAACGATCACATGATTTCATTGGGAGAATGAGGGGAGGAGTGGGGATGAGACAATGTGGCATGACCAGGGATATCCCAAGGGTGAGAAAATAAAAAAGGGGAAATTTATTTATTTTCAGGGTGGACAAAGATGGTTTTTCAGTGAGAAATGTACAACACGAACCACACACCACCCCTTCACGAGACCTTCATATAGACACAAAATTCCACACCCATTCATACAATCACCCATCAATGCTCAAGCTACGGTACCTACACAAGTCCTGCCAACATCCCTATAGGTCCAAAACTTCCAGGTACCTATCTAATTACAATTTAAACTTATCTACTGTTTCTGCTGCCACGACCTGTTCCAGGAGACCATTCCATGCATTAACTACTCTCTAAGTAAAAGACCCCTCCCTTACTACCGTCTTCACTCTCCTCTTCTTTACTCTAAGGCTATGACCCCTGGTCCTATCACTGTCTACTTTTGCTGAATAATTCATCTGAACTTATTATGTCTACACCTTTCATTATCTTAAACATCTCGAGCCGCTCCTCCCGTAACCGCCTCCTTTCGAATGTACTATTAGGATCCCGCAGAACATCCACACAATGTAAAATTTGACTTCAAGTCCTCAACTCTCTGCCCTCCCACACCCCAAGTCCTCACCCTCCCCCTCCCAACCAATGGCATCAATCCCCTCCCCACTCCAAGCCTTCAAACCCCCTTCCACCCCTCTCTACCACACCTCCTCAACCCCTCTCCCCCACCAAAAGTCCTCACCCCACCCCAAAGCCTCAACCTCCCCTCCCTCCCAACTCTGTCCCGTCTTTGCTCTCCCCCTCCATCCCAACCCAAACTACATCCTCCCCTCCTCACCCTCCTCCCACTCACAAAAGCAGGATATTCCCACATCAAAAGAGCAGAAAATATTTAACACTTTCCCCTCCCTCATCTTGCTCTCACCGACCTCACAGAAACCCATCACAGTCGCCTGTCCAACTCACAATCCCACGAGATTGGTGGAATCGCTGCGGCATTGCATGCAGCTTCTCAAGTGACTGCGAACAGGGTAATTGTGCCAATAAATGACCAGAAACCAATTATCTTCTTCCTGATGCATGTACAGTATCCACATCGCTAAAAGCAAATAAAGACAGATGCTTTATTTTACCATGTCGTGCAATTCCCTGGTCAGGTCGTTTAAGAGAATGGTCCAAAATAATATTGTGAGCGTTCTGGGAACTGAGACCCCAAGGCAATGGCACACAACATATAGCGGTTCCTGGATCACTTATTTCATTATTACTTGTTCCAGATAGGGTCATTCCCTTGCGTGTAATTGTTACAAAGGGAGTATGCGTTGTGAGAGATTAGGTAAGTTTTTCCCCCATTCCCTTCTCTGTGCAAGATCTTCTTCTCACACGACCGACTGAACACTTTCTGCTAGCAGCCTAATTTCCATATGTGCGCCAAAACCTGTTTGAATCTGCGTGCCACAACCAAACTGCCATTTCTATCACCATAGTTTTCTTCACCACAATTTTCCCCCAATGCCAGGGATAACCACCCGCCTGATACACGTCGGGCTTTATTCTCCTTCAAACGCCATCCAAGCTCTCCTTTCCAGCCTTCTTCCATGATCCGCATCGCCTCACCCGACAATGATGCTTCGACTCCACAACCACACCAACCTCATACATCTCACTGAAATCCACCACCTTCCCGCATCTCAAGACCATCATCTCACCTCGCCCACAGACACCTTTGATTCATGCCTGGACCCAAGTCCGGCACCGTAACAAACAAACAAAACCTTTTACACCAAGGCGCAAACAAAAGGCAGTCTCCGAGCTAACAGCTGAAGGAACCTTCCAAAACACCCAACTTCGGCGAGCATGGTCAGACAGGTTCCGTTGGGAGCGCAAGTGAGGAAACTCCTTCCACCTTTACTGTGGTCAACATCTCACACACACCTATTACAGGCGCTTCCATTGATTTACGAAACCAAGTTCCCAGTTGTTTTTGGATAACGCATTCTTATGATGAAGGACAGATTACGACCAATCAAGATCGTTAAAGACACTTCTAAGCCCTTGCCTCGTAAGCATTAATACCTGTTGCGGACAGAAGCTGAAGCTGGTATAGCTTCCGTCATTCAATCCTTGTTGGAGCAGGAGATTATTGTTCCAGTTACCAGCCCATGCAATGCACCAATCATACCTGTAAAGAAACCAGGAAAGATGTGGTGCTTCATGCAAAACTTAAGGGCTGTAAATGACTGCATCGTACCTGTGTACCCTGTGGGTCCGAATTCCATCACAATACCCTCCAGCATTCCTGGCATCACGACTCACTATTCCATGATTGACCAATGCTCTGCCTTCTTTTCCATCCCTATCCATCTAGATTCTCAGTTTCTCTTTGCATTTACACGTGGGTAGTACTTCCCCAAGGGTGTACCGAGAGTCCTACTGTTCGCTTGAGTGCTCCAAGAAGATCTAAGTGACGTTAGCTTCCCTGGGGGCTCCATGTCGGTACAATACGTGCACAACTTACTCAAGTGCTCTCCCCCTCAAGGAAAGCATGTGAGCAGGGCACCATAATCCTACTGACAGTGCTCGCAAATCAAGAACACAAAGGATAAATTGCAATTTTGTCATGAAGTCAAATATTTAGGACATCTTGAAGAAAGACACCAGACTTCTCTCCTCAGAATGTGTAGCCACGATATTGGCACTGCCAAAACTGACCACCTTCAAACAGACGAAATCCTTTCTAGGATCTGTGGGCTATTTCAGACAATGGATTGCTGACTTTGCTCTTCTCTCACCCCAGACCCTTACATTTGGACATCTGAGACTGAGGAGGCCTTTACGGCACTCAATCGTGCTCTTTCCTTTGCCCCAGCTCTGGGTTTGCTGACCTACGGTAAACCTTTCTACCTGCATTCCCATGAAACATGCGGCTTTGCTCAAGCAGTGCTTATGCAAAAACACAGAGGTAATATGCGCCCCATCGCCTACCACAGTACAAAATTAGAATCCATGGCTTTAAGCTTTACCCTGTGCTTGAGGACAATTGCAGCTGCCTCACATGCAGCGCAAGGTACAGAATCCATCATTTTAGGCACGACCGATTCTTCTTGTACCGCATGCAGTTACCACCATTTTAAAGGCTAAAACACAGCACTTATCCGCTTCACATGCAGCTACGTATGAACTTGTGCTATTACCTGCACCCAATGTCACCATTCAGCGATGTGCTCCCTTGAACCCTGGCTTTCTTTTGCCGACAGCAGAAGATGGAGAGCCACGTAACAGTGAGGAAATAGTGATGGACACACTTTTACCTTGACCCGACCTGAGAGACGTCCCACTTCAAAATCCTGGTTCGATATATGTTGATGGGTCTTCTTCCCATGCTCCTGATGGCTCTTTGCTGTCAGGCTATGCTATCTGCAAGGATTCTGAAGTTGTAGATAGCGGAAAGTTGCCGAAAAACTCTTCAGCCCAACAAACAGAAATCTTCGCCTGAACACGGGCTTGCTGCCGAGCACAGGGACAAGCCGCCACAATCTATGTTTGTGTATATGCAAAATGATTTCGTTCAAATGCCAAAGTGTTGCGGAGATGAATATATTGTTGGAGTAGCCGATATATTTTCTAAATGGGTTGAAGCAAACTCATGCAGGAAGGCAGATGCAACTACTGTGGCTAAGGTATTAATGAGACACTTTGTATGTAGGTTTGATATACATTGTAAGCTCTCAAGTGATCAAGAAACTCATTTTATGGGACAAGTAATACAGGAATTATGTAAAGCACTGCAGGTGAAACAACATTTCTACTGCCCCTACCATCCGCAATCGGCTGGAGCTGTGGAAAGACGAAACAGGGTGCTCAAAAACAAACTCGCAAAAAATAGTCAAACAGGTCTAAAATGGCCAGATGTTTTATCCATAGCCTTGATGGTGACGAGTTCAACCCCAAATAGGAAAACTAGTCTCTCCCCGCATAAGATCCTTATGGGACGACCAATTAGATTGCCGTTCTCAGCCTCATTAACTGTAAAGGAAATGGATATTCACCAGATGGACAATACAATGCTTGCATTCTGTATTGCTCTCACACGTGCTGTCAAGACTTTTCATTCACAGGTAAAAGAAGATTTACTGGAACCAGCTGCCACGACTTCCAACCCGGAGACCGTTTTCATAAAATCTCACAAAAGAACGAACCCTCTCCAGCCAAGGTGGACGGGACCTCACCAAGTCTTGCTGACCACCCATACAGCCGTGAAATGTCAAGGCAAGACCACATGGATTCACTCCTCCCAGTGCAAGAAAGCTTACGACAAAAGAAACCCCGGAGAGGGGCCTTCAAGCACTGCTCCACTTCTGCCTGGGTTTTGTTCCTCACCATCTGTGACGCCGCCCTCCTCTTCCTGATCTTCCTGTTCAATGGAGAACAAACTTTTATGTGCGCTGACACCTTTATCAAACGCAAACGAACACAAACACCACACACACCTCTCCATTTGCACAGACATCAACACTCATACACCATGCACCATTGTCACTTACAATCATCCCACACCAACACACACTCACACCTACTTACTTCACAAACCTACATCCACACCTATACATCGATGCCACTCACCAACACCACACACACACACACACACACACACACACACACACACTCACCCCCCTCATAAACATAGAGTCATAGACACAGGAGAAAAAGAAATGTATTCACATCCAGATTGATTGCATGGAATTAATACATACCTTGCCAACTCTCTACAGCATTCCCAAAACATATACAAAACTTGCTGCTGGATCTGTACATATGTCTGTCACTCAGTACGTAGCGGCATTCCACTTTCCATGGTCCCATTTGATTGGACATATATTTGTGGTCTTTGTGCGTCAAATAAACTGACCGGAGTAAATGACACCCTGAAGATTGCTGACGCATCCCAGGCAATGGCCGAAGTAATACAGCAGGAGTGGAAAAAGGGGGATACAGCTATGTCAACTTTACCGCTTGAAGACTTAAATACCCACAGCTCAACACCTCCAAGCTTGCTAGTTACGAGCAAGCCCAAGGGGCTTATTTGCCTCATCAAGACCCATGGTGTATGGTTCCTGGGAAACTCCATTTGTCAATATTACGTTACTAACACGACGGCATGAAACTTAACGGCCACAGGCCTGCCAGGGCATCAAGATGTCCAATTATACATAAAAGATCTTGATCTAACTAGACCAGTCAGCTTTGAACAACACATATTTTATATGTGGATATGGAGCTTATCCTTGGCTACCTGAAGATTAGTCGGGTTCCTGTTATTTAGGCTACATAGTACCACATATGCATGTACCAACCCATACCCGAGTCCACACTCCACATCTAAGGAAGATATCCCTCTCCGAGAATGAAAGGTTCTTCATGATAACTTTCCCTTGGTATGGCATGGCAAAGGCTGCCAGAGAACTCATCAAAATGACAGACTCTCTGGAAAAGCTTGCCAATGAAACCTCTGATTGCCTTGCTGATGTGAATGCCGAAATGGTTGCCAACAGAATAGTAACTATGCAGAACCGCGTTGCCATGGACCTGCTGCTTGTAGCACAAGGAGGGACGTGCACAGTCATCAGGTCTGAGTGCTACACATTCATCCCTGACAACTCAGAGCACATCAAAAGCTTGACTGCAAAGATCAAGAAAGAAGGGGCATGTTTCACAACTACAACCCCGATGATCTCGGTCGGACTGGTCTCCTGGCTAAAAGGGGTTTTCGGGGGATGGGGCACCAAATTATTACAGCATGCATCTATTGCTCTCATGCTTATAATTGCTATTACGGTCATTGTGAAGTGCATTACCTCCCCACTGTTAGCTTGTGTTAAGAAAAGTACTGCTTCTATAATGGCTTCTCAAAGTATGCCTTCCTCGACAAAAGCCGAGACTAAAGAAGAATTCCAAGAATGATGTAAAATTACAATTGAGGATCTGGAGAAAAGTATTGTCCGAGAAAGGACAAAAGGGGGAATTGTAGAAGTAATACCCACATACACAAGATAACATGCACACACATACATTCAAACACAAACATCATACAAGGTAAAATTATAAATTATGTGTTCCCAAGAAAATACACTACATGGCCAAAAGTATGTAAATACCTGCTCATCCAACATCTCCTTCCAAAATCATGGGCATTAATATTGAGTTGGTCTCCCCTTTGCTGCTATAACAGCCTCCACTCTTCTGGAAAGGCTTTCCACAAGATGTGCTGCGGGGATTTGCTTCCATTCAGCCACAAGAGCATGAGTGAGGTCAGGCACTGATGTTGGGCGATTAGGTCGGGGCTTGCAGTCGACGTTCCAATTCATCCCAAAGGTATTTGATGGGGGTGAGGTCAGGGCTCTGTCCAGGCCAGTCAAGTTCTTACACACAGATCTCGACAATCCATTTCTGTATGGAGCTCGCTTTGTGCACAGGGGCATTGTCATACTGAAACAGGAAAGGGCCTTCCCCAAACTGGTGCCACAAAGTTGGAAGCACAAAATCGTCTAGAATGTCATTGTATGCTGTAGCGTTAAGATTTCCCTTCATTTGAACGAAGGGGCTGAGCCCGAACCATGAAAACAGCCCCAGACCATTATTCCTCATCCACCAAACATTACAGTTGCACTATGCATTCGGGCAGGTAGTGTTCTCCTGGCATCCGCCAAACCCAGATTCATCCATCAGACTGCCAGATGGTGAAGTGCGATTCATCACTCCAGAGAACGCGTTTCCACTGCTCCAGTCCAATGGCGGTGAGCGTTACCCCACTCCAACTGATGCTTGGCATTGCGCATGGTAATCTTAGGTTTGTGTGCGGCTGCTCGGCCATGGAAACCCATTTCATGAAGTTCTCAATGAACAGTGCTTGTGCTGACATTGCTTACAGTCAGTTTGGAACTCAATAGTGAGTTTTGCAACCGATGACGGACGATTTTTACGTGCTACGCACTTCAGCACTCGGCGGTTGTGTTCTTTGAGCTTGTGTGGCCTACCACTTCGCGGCTGAGCTGTTGTTGCTCCTAAACGTTTCCACTTCATAATAACAGCACTTACAGTTGACAGGGACAGCTTGAGCAGAGCAGAAATTTGACAAACTGACTTGTTGGAAAGGTGGCATCCGATGATTGTGCCACGTTGAAAGTCACTGAACTCTTCAGTACAGCCGACGCTACTGCCAATATTTGTCTATGGAGATTGCATGGCTGTGTGCTTGATTTCATACGCCTGTCAGCAATGGGTGTGACTGAAATAGCTAAATCCACGAATTAGAAGGGGTGTCTGCATACTTTTGGTCATGTAGTGGATAGTGTGCCAATTGCTACGTGACTAATATGACTTTTCCCATGTTCTGATTCAGCTGGAATTTGCATGGGAACATTTGAGTAGGAGTGGTTGGCCATATCTTAGCCCAACAGCTGGGTTTTGGCCTCGATTGTCAAATAAATCTCATTTTGTTTAACCTTATCACACACCTGCAACCGCACCCTTGTTTACTTGTGTGTATAAAAAGGACATCAGCTGGGGCACTTAGTTAGACTCATGCAATTTGTGTGTTTCTCTCTCCATGCATGCATGAATAAATGATTCAACTCTGTTACATTGAAACCTGATCGGAGACTTAGTTTTCTTCCACATGCCTCAATCGAACCTGCAGCTCTGCCGCAGGGCACATCGACCCGAACGCTTGTTCAAGAAACGTGGGGTCGACTCATGTGACTCACGGATTTGGACCGGAGTTATCCGGACTGTACCGTTACCGCAACAATATAAACACACACGCTTCTATTAGCAATAGATGCAAAAATGTAGGATAATTTCTCTGGTGACCCCAGAAACAAACAAACATTTATAAGAGCCCCTACAGCTCTTGACACATTATGTATTTTCATGTTGCGAAGATGTCCTTTGCCAAAGAGTTGGTTACCATTAGTTGGTTATGACACACGACATTGGCTTTACAATTGCAGACATCCATTAAATAAATCACCAAGCCTGCCATGTTCACAGGAGGCACTCCCACAAGGTTCAAAGTACATTCACTGGGAGCGATCCATCAGGGGTATGTGTAGTACACGTCTGTCCATTTGGGCTTTGCACCAGCCCACCCAGTTGGGAATTTGCAGTACAGGCAGCTGCCAGTTCGGCGAGCTGAGAAAGTTAGCCAAATCTTTTGTTGCGCCAAGGCAAACCCTTTTTCTAGGGTACTTTTTCAAGTATTTCCTGCTTTTTAGAAGCTTTGTGAGCCATTTTAGGTAACAATCCTTATCTCGCACATGATGCACTTTATCGTGCCCCAAACGTCACCATTTTTAGAGGTTTCGGTGCATGCGCACCAAGCATTCTGGGGTGGATTACATCATTTCAAAAGTCGCATTTGCTGCACTTGCTCACAGCCTTATTGGCAGCAAAATTCTAGGTGCGACCATACTACGTCCATTTAGGATTCATTGAGCATTACAACCACTGCTGTCGAACAGCACCTCCAAACAACATATCAACTTAAAATAACCATGATAACCAAGGTGAAAAAACAACCAATTAAAATGGGATCAATTGGGATTTGAAAACCCTTTTATGTTACCTATCAATCAAGTAGTGCAAGGGAATCAAAGCAGTTAAGTTTACAAAGAAATGCAGGAAAAACAAGCAAAACAAACCACTTTAATGCACACACAGTACAACAGCAACCACCCTGGGCAGGAGTATTGGCAGTGAGTAAAGTCGTACCGTGACGTCGATATAAAAAATATATTTAAAACACTTTACCGCAGGGTCAGGATAGACACTTCCTTCGGTAAAATTCTGACCTTTCCATTGAAGGGCAAAATGCCTCCATGGAAGTGCAAGCCACTAAACTGGCAAAACTCACAGCCATGGTCAAATTAGAGCTCAGGGCATTTGTAAAAAGGTTTGGTTCTGCTATTACATAGTACAGTTAGGGATTTTCAGTGGGAAGTACAAAGACAAGGTGTCTCGTGCTAACATATCCGAAAACGCCTTCCCCAACTCATGCAGAAGTCATCATCATGATGATCCACATTCCAGCGACTCGGAGCAATCAAAATTGCCTTCCCCTTTTAGCGAGCCAAATTTTGTTTACTAGAAAGAAAGAGGTGAGATGCAAGCTTTTAAACAAAATCTACCCCCAAGCACAAAGCAGGCAGGTATATCACAGCATTAAAAGCACGATGCAGAACAATGTGCGCTCGCGGTTCCACAGCCGGAAGCTCGAGTATAAGCACACCGAGCACCACAACACAGGGCAATCCAAGCTTCTATGGCTCAACGTCACTCTTCAATCTCTGCCCAAGCCTCTTCAGCTTTTTGATAATACCCGTTCGCCAAGCGGCCCTTCATCGCTTCCATGGCGGCATCTGCGGCCTCGGTGAACAAATCGCCTGCATGCCAGGAGCAACAGTGTGCAAATTGGGTGGAGTTCGGGCAAGTACAAAAGTGGTGCCAGGAGGGCAGGTGTAAGTATTCTCCCAAAGTTCAAGATTGCAATTGTTTAAAAAAATGTCAAAAAAAAAACCCACCAGCTTTTTGGGGATCCCTTTCGACTCCGTTGCCTCCCTCGAGATAGATCTCTGCCTGCTTGGCAAGCAACAAGTAACACGGGTCATCAGTCATGCCGTCGTACTCGCCTCCTTCGTCGTAATCAGTCCTTGACACTGCTGCGCTGTACCATCGCAAAGCCTGGCTCCAATCGCTGTGCCTAGAGGCACCGGCACGATGCAAATGAGACACTGCAGAAACTATGTAGCTCTTCTTACTCCCCCCTCTTGCCTGGGACTCAAAGGGGGAGTTAAAAGATCCTCCACTCCCTCCTGCCTCCACCCTCAATCAAATAAACATTACTTGCACAACAAAGTCATGACTACAACATAACCCTACCTGCCTGGCCCCAAGTTGTTCCCAGAATATAAAGCTCTGGCCACAAACACCATAGAACGTCTGTCTCCGGCTTCAGCAGCCTGTAACAGGTACTCGAACCCTTTCGCTTCACTCTGTTCCGACGGCTGCAAACAACGGAGACATTCTCCATGTGCTGCTGCACAAACCTCCAGACAACCAGCAGCATGATCACAAAGCTACATTCACTTAATCATCCATGGCCATGGAGGAGGTATCGGATTTTTTGACCGAACACCCAGGTGGACACATTTTCCTGCTCAAGACAATGGAAACTTAGGCATTTACCTCTTATGGAAACTTAGGTTGTTATGTTTGGCCTGGGGAAAAAGACAAAATATAAAAAGAATACAAATATTAAAATTGATGGGTCACGAGATTGCCTTTCAATGGTATACAAAAACATACCGGTAATTCTACATCGATAAGGATGTCATGGCAAAGGCCAAAATAAAGATATCCCAGGGTGACGATGGCCTGAAGCTCCCCACATCGTGCAGCATGCTGGAGGTGGAACAAGGCTGAGGGACGGTCCCATGACGACTCCTTGCTGCAGAACCGTCCGGCCTCGTGGTAGCGTGCCATCTCTAGGTGCACCTACATAGAGATGGTATGGGGCAAAGTGTCTGGCTGATCCTCTACCATACTACCTCTGAGTACTTCTACATTTACCCCTCCTTTAATCCTGTGCAATCCATCAACAATGAAGAACTAGTCCCACTCGTCAAGGTTGGTGTCGATCTGTGTGTGGATAAGTAGAACGAAGGATGAAATCAATGGAACTATGATAAAAGGTATGCTAACCACTATAGGAAACGAGGAGAAACTGACGTTTTGGGTGTTAACCCTTCTTCTCTGGCTCTGACGAAGGGTCAATGCCCGAAACGTATTACTTCTCGTTACTTTGATCAACGGCTTGTTCATTCCTCCATCAACTCATCCAAATTGTTCATCTTTACCATCAACTTCAATTCACCATCCCTAACCCCATCTCTCCAAAGGCCCACCCTGCTCAGGATGGAGCGACCAATGCGAGTTTGCAGTTCTTGCAGCCGTTGCTCCTCCATGGCTACACTGGCGGGCATGTGCGAGTTCCTCCGCATGGTGTGGAATTCCTCCCAACGTGCACCACAGTGGAAGTCCTATCAAGCAGAGCCAACAAAATGCAAATAAATAAGCAAGGGAGTCACTAGGTGGTCACACTGTGGTTCAACTATGTACTACCACCCACCATCCAGCATTTCCACCTTATCATGACATTATGATTATTAAAAGAGCTATTGTGAAACAATCTCTTAAAGCCAAAACAGGGGAAAGGGGTGTGGCTTGGTGTGGCAGGGGGATGGGGAGGTGTTAAAGTTCTGACATCATCACAAACATACATACTACAGCACCTTCAGAAAGTATTCACACCCCTTGACTTCTTCACATTTTGTTGTGTTGCAGTCTGAATTTAAAATGGATTAAATAAAAAAAATTTTTGTCGTCGATTGACACAAAATACCCCATAATGGCAAAGTGAAAACATGTTTTGAATTTTTTTACAAATCAATTAACAATTAAACCCCCCTCCTCCCCCCCCCCAAAGTCAATACTTTGTAGAAGCACCTTTGGCAGCGATTACAGCTTCGAGTCTTCTTGGGTATGTCTGTATCAGCTTTGCACATCTGGATTTTGGAATTTTCTCCCGTTCTTCCTTACAAATTTGCTCAAGCTCTGTCAAGTTGGATGGGGAGTGTCGGTGAACAGCAATCTTCAAGTATTTCAACAAATTCTCAATGGGATTCAAGTCTGGGCTTTAGCTGGACCACTCAAGGAATTTGACATTCTTGTTCTGAAGCCATTCCAGTGTTGCTTTGCCTGTATGCTTGGGGTCATTGTCCTGTTGGAATGTAAATCTTCACCGCAGTGTAAGGTCTTTTGCACTCCGAAGTAGGTTCTCCTCAAGGATTTGCCTGTATTTGGCTCAGTTCATTGTTCCCTCTATCCTAACAAGTCTCCCAGTCCCTACTGCTGAAAAGAATCCCCATAGCATGATGCAGTCACCACCATGCTTCATGGTACGGATGGTGTTAGATGGTTGATGAGCTGTGCTCGGTTTCTGCCAGACACAGTGCTTTGCATTCAGGCCAAAGAGTTCAATTTTCATCTCATCAAACCACAGAATCTTTTGCCTCATGCTCTCAGAGTCCTTCAAGTGCCTTTTTGCAAACTCCAGGTGTGCCGCCATGTGCCTTTTTCTTAGGAGTGGTTTCCCTCTGGCTATTCTCCCATAAATCCTCAATTTGTGAAGTGCTGCAAAGACTGTTGTCCTTCCAGCAGGTTCTCCCATCTCAGCCAAGGAACTCTGCAGTTCTGCCAGAGTGATCATTTGGTTTTTGGTCACCTCCCTAACCAAGGTCCTTCTTGCCCCATTGCTCACTTTGGTCAGATGGCCAGCTCTAGGAAGAGTCTGGGTTGTTCCATATTCTTTCTATTTCCTTATGATGGAGCTCACTGTGCTGTTGGGAACTTTCAACCCCAGAAATTGTTTTATACTCTTACCCAGATCTATGCCTTCTCACAATTCTATCTCGAGTTCTACGGACAGTTCCTTGGGCTTCACGGTCGAGTTTCTGCTCTGACATGCACTGTCAACTGTGGGACCTTATCTAGAAAGGTGTGTTTCTTTCTAAATCATGTCCAAGCAATTGAATTGGCCACAATTGGACTCTGAGTTGTGGAGACATCTCAAGGATGATCAAAGGAAATTCGATGCACCTGAGCTCAATTTGGAGTATCATTGCAAAGGGGTTGAACACATTGATGCAAGACATTTCAGCTTTTCATTTTTAATTAATTTGGAAGAATTTCTAACAACATGTTTTCACTTTGTCATTATGGGCTATTTTGTGAAGATCACTGACAAAAATTTAAATTTCATCCATTTTAAATTCAGGCTGTAAAACAACAAAATGTGTCAAAAGTTGAGGGGTGTGAATACTTTCTGAAGGCACTGTACATAAAAAATCCAAAACTTGCAGGTAACCCACACCTTAACTACCTTACCCGCCGGATGGAATCCTCATCAGATTCACTTTGAGGCCGCTTGCGGTTGACGATCGGAACCTGTGGACAGCAGAAAGTGAGCTCAGATGCAAGTTAATCACAAGCCACATCAAATGGTGTTCATTGCACATTGCACTTCCACTCCAAATATAGGGTGGTCCACAAAATTACTTATTTATTTATTTATTTTGATAGCCATTGCAAATGTGTCACCATTGTGTGGTACTCCCTGTACTTTATTTACATCAACAGTAAGATCGTATCGCTTCAGTAAAGCAGATGACATCACATGACCTTGCAGAGTGGTTCTGCATTTAGATTACGCCCTCCTCAACGCCACTGTTGTATGTGTGAAATTTGCAATGAAGCTATTTGGGGGCAGGGGGCTACAAATAATAACAAATGTGGTTTATTAGGGGGCAAGGGGAAAGGGGGGTGGCAAAGCAAACACAAACAAGCAGATAGATATCTGCAATGTCCCCATACAACAAAGCATGCAATGTGTGGCAGCACTCGAGTTAATATCCCTCACGTTGCACTTTAAATGACAAAAGGAGGAACACTAGACACTATAAAGAATGGTACGGTAATATACAAGTACTTTATCTGGATGGACGATTGCCTCCACAGTACTATCGTCGTCACGGGGCCTTCCCAACACGAACCTCCATATGATGTACATTGGACGGGATGGACATTTTATTTTCAAACACTTATGAAGCACGAAACAGACATCGTGTACCTTTGTGTTGCTCTCAGTTTCGGATTCGCTCTTCCTCTCTGTTGCACACCCACTGTCGCTGGGACTCGGGGGCTGCTATCGAAACAGCGCAACACACGTTGATTTACAAGCCCTCAAAATGGCCACCAGATAACCCCAATCATTCTTTCCTACACACGTTTCCTCATCAAATTCCTTTTGTACACCATTCTATCCATAGCTACATACTCCTCTCCTACAAGCGATATAAATGTTATGCTGTTGTGTTAATCAGCCAGGCATCAGGCAGTCCTTTCAAAATGTTGGCCGACATGCAGATGGCTTAGGGGTAGGGGGGGAGGTGGCATCTACACATGTGCAAAACAGGGGGAGGGCAGTTGAAAATTGAGAGAATTAGAAGGCTAATGGTGGAAAAGGGGGATTGGGGAGGCAAATAAATAAGTAATGGTAGAGGAAGTTAAGAAGATATGAGAGTGGTGTATTCAGGCAACTCATCTCGCTCATTACCCCCACCACGGAAGATGGGCGGAGGTTATGTTTTCACCCGTCTGTCTGTCTGTGAGCACGATATCTCAAAAAGTTGTTGATGGATCCAGATGAAACTTGGTGGACAGGTTGGGTACGTGGCAAGGACGAAATGATTCGATTTTGGTGAAGATCCGGATTTGGATACTGGAATTTTTTCGGTGATTCTTCACCATTGAGATGGGGTCAAAAACGATATGTCGTACGACAGCTCAAAAAAGTTATGGACGAGTTCTGACAAAACCAGGTGTATGAGTTGGGTTGGTGACAAGAACAAACCAATTTGATCTGGATGCAGATCCAGCCTATCAGTGGAAACAAAACGTAAACTGTTCAGCCTGGCAGAGGTGTGCGCTTCACCGAGTGCCGTTCGAGTATAAATGTGTGTTTGCTTTGCTCGTTCACGCCTCATGCTCTTGGAGAACATTCCATGCGGTTTGTAACTTTTGGAAGGCCAAAGGTAAACTTGCATTCAGGCCTGATTTCATTGAATTTGTGCCTTTATTAATAAACTCTGGTCTCTAGCCGGTAAAATACAGGGAGTAAAGTAAATCACATCAATCCTCAAATATTCTCAATTTATTATCCAACTATAGGGGAAATGAACGAAAGGTTGCAATAGCTGCTTGTTGGACGTCTGTAAAAGAGCGCCATGGAGGAAAGTTGAATTTGAGATGACCAAACTTAGCACGCCAAGGACAAGTTGTTGCATCACCTTCTGTCACGACAATGACGTCACACCTTGTGCACCTCCATGAGGGTGAGTTTGAATAACCTTTCGCCCACGGAGGAAGCACGATTAAGTCTTTGCTAGGCTTGAGTGCTTGGCGAGACCATATAACCCATGAGTAGTGCTGGTTTAGCGAAAGCTCGATGGGAGTTTTTAATTGGACAAAGCACAATGGCTACTCGAGCGACTGCATTTTATTACCATGAAGATCAAGTCTCCTGGAAGACCTGGGAACTGTTTCATCGCCTCGGATATAATCGTATCGATGCATAGCCCGGGTTGTAAGATTATTTTTTAACTTTGTGCCATTTCTGTGAAAACAAGGAATGGAATGTGCAAGATAATTTTTCGTGGCTGGAATGTAAACCTTGGTAAACACTAGATGCTTCAGAGTGAGTCATAAAAAGGTCATTCATTTCACTCACCTGTCGCTCGCGCTGATCAGACAACTCCGACTCATTGGTGTCCATGCTATCTTCAGATTCCCATCCTGAAGGAAACGAACACGCATCGTGGACCTCGGAATGGCTTGTTTATTTCTTATCCTCTTTCCAACTGAGCAAAACTCTTGGATTTGTTTGGGATGATGCACTTTGGATGCAAATGCTGCAATAATCATAGAAAGGTGAAGCCGTAACTGAGCAGAGTACGTACCTTGGAACGGGCTCAGAGGAGATGTGGGACTGTGAATCCCACGCGAGGAAAGCGAGGACCTCAGGGAATCGCCATTATAGCTTGACGGTGACATTGAAAGCAGGGGCAGCATTGGTCTGGAGGAATCGGAAAGAGATCGAGTTGGAACACGAGGACTCCCGCAGATCTCAAAGCTGCGCAGTATGGTCTTCGAGGAGGCCTGGGACACAATGACGCCATGGATGTTCTGTTCAGAATCAAACTCTGCAAATTTAAGACAATGCACTCACAATAGTTAAGTTCTGACAAATCAATTCCTGACCAGCTTGCTTTGACAACTCTCCAATGCTTCTCGCTCACAAGGTGAAAGGTCAAATGGCGTCAAGCTCATGCTCTTGCAGATGAGGTTGCAAGCATGCGAGTGAAAGAAGAGAGCCATTCCTCGAACACCTGCGAACATCGGTCAATTAAGATCACTGTCCAGTATGGTCAAGTACAATTACAAAATGAGCGATGGGAGATGGGAGTAACCAGTCTTAAATCAAAATCACCAGATTATAACAAAATAGCTGTCCAGACATCAACAAATGCTTAGCATTTATGCTCGTTCACACCATGAAGCATTCCATTCCCAAGGGCAAAACTATTTTGAGGTGCTCCAAACCAAAGGCAGAGCTCAGTGGTTCTACAAACTCATTTGTTGGCTCCAGGTGACAAGACTTCATCCCAACATTGAAGTACTTCCACTTGAGGGTTCATGTGGAAGGTTCAGAGCTTCGTTCGACAGAACACTGGAATTTGTGTCTGGTGTCGTGGATTTGGTATCGGCGAGGGTGCAGCGGGTGCAGGCAGCGGTGAGGTTGGACATGATTGCCCGCTTGTAATGAAAAGAGATATTATATGATACAACAGACAATCTTGGAGTGTGTTTCACAGGAGAATGATCTGGGGTGGTTATATATACGGGGATAAGCAGATAGGACAGTGCCAGGTAAATTTTGGTTACGTAACAAAAGAGGTGGTGTTAACAACACAGGAATTTAGTTCAGCCCCATCTACAATATTGTGTGTGGTTTTGGTCACCATAGCTGAGGAAGGACATAGATGCCCTCAACAGGGTCCAGCATAGGGCTACTCGATTGATTCCGGGGCTAGTTTGACTCAGCTATAAGGAGCGTTTGAAGGAGGAGTTAATGGAGTTTATGAATTTTTACTCAGAGGAGTTAATGAATGGAAATGGTCAACCTGGAAAGGTAGTGGCAGCAAAAACAGTTGATATGTTTAAAAGTAGAATTACATCGGTACCTCAAAGCATTAGGAATATATGGTACAGGGATATTGGCAGGAATGGTCGGTAGCTCGAGTATGGATGAGCGAATGTGTACTCGTGCTGGAACTCGGTTGGAAAAAACGCAGTTCAGACCCAGCTCGGTAATTTTGGCAAAACCTTGCCGGGTTTTCTGGAACTCAGATAAGTTTGCGTTTTTTTTATTTTTTATTTTTAAAGTTTATTCACTTTCACCATTGAAAGCTGACGAAAATTGGTGGAGAACCCGTTTTCGACTTCTACGACACGTGAGTCGTCAGCTACTTACATTGCGGGTACTTGAGATTTGCAATCTAATTTTCCAACGGGGGTAGATAATACGCATGGTTATGCATGCTGAAGCGTGATGTGACGTGGGCTCCGTGAGCACCGTACAATTTACTTAAACAAATGCAATCACTCTCTCAAAACAGCGTACAGGCGAGCAATTTACAGTTCTCTCAGATTTTACAAACACGAGTCTCTGTGGAAGTGAAAACAGTGAAAAAGTGAAAACGTGGGTTTTTAATTAGATGGAGCGAGCACAAGACACGTGACAATCTCTAACCATGTGAAACTCAGCAGACGTTGACATAAGGAGAAAAAATAACTTGCAGTGTAACCAGAACTAAAGAGAAACGGACATCAAAACACTTTTCAACTAAAGTTTACAAACCCTCAATCGTATGAAACCAATGAATCAATGTACGGAACCATTGAAAATGAGGAACTCTTGAAGCACTGTACAGAACCAAAGAAAATATGAATTTCAAAATACAAGAAAACAAAACTTGAAAAAATATATATTTATTATTATTTTATAATTGTAAACATGCATCGTTATTACCCTCGCCAAAGGAGAGGGTATTGCATTTGGGTCCGTTTGTTTGTCTGTTTGTCCGCACAGAACTTTCGTGTCTTTCTCCGCAACCGCTTGTCGGATTGAGACGATATTTTCACCATTGGTGCGACTACTCACGGAGAATGTTTGAATGACAACGACATCATAGGTCATGTGGCGTGGCAGCCATGTTTTGGAAAAATGGGAAAACTTTGGACCTCTGTATCTCTGAAACCGCACCAAGGAAAAAAATTGAAACTTGGCACATAGCAAGTACTCCTCATGGGGAATGAGTACGATTTTTTAAAAATGATGTCATAGGTGCCTTGGTTATGACGTCAGACTTGAATAGGTAGAACGCCACATCTGATCAATGTGAAAAATTTGGGGGGGGGTCATCTTGGGATAAAATGGTCCACAGGAAAAAAAATATCATTACATCATCGTTCACATGATTCAGCAGCCATATTCTTTTTAAAAAATAAAATTAAATTAAAAAAACTTCTCTGAAGTGGCTGAACAAATCGCGGCGAAACTTTATACGTATGACCGCCTGTCCATGAGGAACAAAAGTTTCACACATAAATCATCGGTCACATGGTTGGCAGCCATATTGAATTTACCCTAAAACCTATAAAAACTACACCACTCAAAAGGGTCTGCAATCTCTGATTGCTCTTTTTCTTGTTTTCTTGAAATTTAAAAGTTCTGTAGTACCAAACACTTGTGCAAAATATGACGAGAAAGCACACAAAAACATGTCAAATCAAGACCGTAGTTAATCTCTGCATTTGATTAGTAAATTTATGGTCTCCTGGAGCATTGGACATTTTTATTCATTGCAGTCTCTGGCCTCGGCATCACTCTCTCCTCAAGCTGGTACGAGACTTTTGGCCGTATCAGCTTTCAATATTTCCTTGTGACAACGGCACGGACAGATTGTGCATCAAGCCTAGCTTTAACTGATCTCGCAGGTTTCGGAAAACATTAAAGTTTGTCTGCTTTTGAAATGGGCTTCAAATAACGAAGCACATTTTACGGTGAATTATCGATGCTGAAGTAAGGTACTGTAGTTACGAACCACATAGACCTACGCTACACGTGCTGGCCAAGTGCGTTGCTTGCTACTCAGTACAGTGCACACATTCTTTGTGCGATCTGGTTCTGTGATCTCGCTAAAAGAGGCAAATATAGTCATGTGTTGTTAAATTTGTGCATCTCTGAAGCAGCACGAATATTGATGTGAAAAATGTCCGCTGCTACAGTACTTTATTTCATGCAATAGGAACATATCCAAATTATTTTCCGAGTTGACAGCCAAACCAGGCTTGACTTGGACTCGGTTTGGAAGGGCAACTCACCGAGTTTGAGTTCGGGAACTTGGTTCGGGTACAGCACCATTGTGTACACGTGTGCCGATTGCGATATCTTCGAGAGGGTCTTCTCGAGGGATAGCATGTGGTTGATGTCGTACATTCTTCACCCGAAACCCTCCTCCACCCAAAAAAATTTTCCTCATCCCACTCCTTCCTCAATTCCCCCAAGTGAAGTTAAGTCGTTAACTTTGTCGGATTTAATCTGGTGTTAGTGTAGCACAGTAATCCAACGGATAAGGAGTCAGAATGGGATGAATTGTGTACTTTATGGCAAAAGCATGAAACTTGGCACAAGGGTAGAGCTAGCCAGAATATGCAAATTTTAATATAGACAAACATTGGCAGTTTGTCTATATCAAAATAAGGTATGCCCGAATCTCCCCATCCCAGATAAGGTATGTGGTGACCGTGGTAGCCATTTTTCAAAATGGCAGACGTTTTCTTGTGTGAAGTTCCATATCTCAAAAACGAAGTGGTCTAAAACGTTTATCTTGGGATCTACTTCTAGGTTTGCTGAGGTGTACAATCCAAAAATTGTTCAATGTTCAATGCACCAAGCCACCACATGCACCTGTTATTAAATACGGTCACTTTCACTATATCTTTTCAAGTTATTTTAAGCAGCTCATGAACACGAGAGTTGCCACACTCATGTTGCCACATGTCTCACACGGTCATAAACCTTTGCTTCCTCAACGACAAATATGTCCTCCACAAGCAGAAGAAGTTAAAATGGTTATTTTGTCGTTTTCAGGACACGATGCCATCTAAAGTGAAGATTATTAGTCCGATGACCGCAACAACTGTAGTTGTATGAACAGATTGGGAAAATGCATTATTTTCCAAGAGGACAAGAATGACAAGTTATGTTGTCCAGCTGTTACAAAACGCGGTGCCGTAGGTGCAGGAGAACCAGTCTTGCGGAGGATATTGTTGCTTTTAACACTGCTGGATGCCTCCCAAAAACGATTGACATTTTGAGACTAAATGAAGGGGATGGCAAGGAGGCCGCACTGCGCCGACATTCCGCCGAATTCCACACTGCTTGCAGGCTTCTGCACAGAAAAACCAGACTTCAACGAGCTGTGAAGAGGAAGAACATGGACCAGATTCGGCTGGTAAATGTGTCAAAAAGCAAGCAAGGGCTCAACGACTTCCTCGATAACAGAACATTATCCAAAACTCAATGTGCTTGTTTTGTGAAAAACCTACAAGTTCATTCAAACCATTGCATGAGGCAATGGCAAAAATGATTGATGAGAGTCAAACGATGTGCTACAAAACTGCTTGATGAGCGACTCTTAGCAAAAGTCTCCTCTGGAAACCTCGTCGCGAGCGAAGCAAAGTATCACGTGAAGTGCTTAGTCAGCCTGTACAATGCTGCAGCCAGAACAAAAACGACAATGCTGGAGGTTTGACAAACAGACCCGTTATGCAAGAAGCATTCACAGGGCTTGGGGCATTCATAGAAGACACACTTGCTACGAGAGAGGAGCAAAAAATATATAAAAAATCTCCCCCGTGTTTAAGCTTTCAGATCGTCGCACCAATCTCAACAAACCTTTCTGTATGGACCTTGATTTGTGCATGGGGGGGGGGCGGGGGGGGGGGGGGGATTGTCATGATGACGACAGGAAAGGACCTTCCCTAAACTGTTGCCACAAAGTTGGAAGCACAGAATCGTCAAGAATGTGTCATTCTATGCTGTAACGTTAAGATTTATCTTCAAAGGAACTAAGGGGCCGAGCCCGAACCATGAAAAACAGCCCCAGACCATTATTCCTCCTCCACCAAAATTTTGAGTTGACACTATGCATTCGGGCAGGTAGCGTTCTCCTGGCATCCACCAAACCCATATTCGTCCATCAGACTGCCAGATGGTGAAGTTCATCACTTCATCACTCCAGAGAACGCGTTTCCACTGCTCCAAGGTCTAATGGCGGTGAGCTTGACCACTCCAGCCGACACGTGACATTGCGCATGGTGATCTTAGGCTTGTGTGTGGCTGCTCGGCCATGGAAACCCATTTCATTATGCTCTCGACGAACAGTGATCGTGCTGACGTTGCTTCCAGAGTCAGTTTGGAACTCGGTAGTGTTGCAACAGACGAGACGATTTTTCCGCGCTACGCGCTTCAGCACTCGGCGGTCTCGTTCTGTGAGCTTGTGTGGCCGACCACTTAGGGCTGAGCTGTTGTTGCTCCTAGCCGTTTCCACTTCACAATAACAGCACTAAAGTTGACTGGTGCAGTTCTAGCAGGGCAGAAATTTGACAAACTGACTTGTTGGAAAGGTGCATCCTATGACGTCCACATGAAAGCACACCTTCATCATACGCCCATTCTCTCCAATGTTTTCTATAGGATTGCATGGCATGTGTGCTTGATTTTTACCTGTTTGCAAGGGTGTGCTGCGAATATGACCGACGCACTTAGAGGGTGTCCGCATACTTTGCCATGTCTGCATTTTGCGACTCGTAAACATGTGCCGCACAAATACCTGGTGTTGGCGCAGTGGTTAGCCGGCTTGCCCAAAAGGTCCTGAGTTCAAGCCCCGTTGGGCCACTGATTAATATACACCAGGGGGTTGACTCAGCCTGTCATCCTTCGAGTCGGCGAAATGAGTACCAGTGTACTGCCCGGTGTATGCCCCGGTTAGAAATAGGTGTACCATATCCCTGTTGGTCGTATGAGGCGACCAGGGTTGCGTCAGGAGGGCATCCGGCGTAAAAACCTATGCCAAATCATTATCGCGGACAATAAAACGGTATTCCATACCGGATCGGTGAGCCCGGGTTACCAACGACCGCGCACCGCGTACCGTTGGTCAGCAGGGTACCGGTGGAAATTGTGCTACTGCTGGGCGAAGGAGGAGAAGGAGACGGGAAAGCGGGTCCAGAGGCAGTGGGAGGGGGAAGGGTAGAAGTGTGGAGGTGAGAGTTGGAACTCTGAATGTTGGGACTATGACTGGCAAAGGGCGAGAGTTGGCTGATATGAGGAGAGAAGAAAGGTGGACATACTGTGTGTACAAGAGACCAATGGATGGGGAGTAAGGCTAGGAGCATTGGAGTGGTTTCAAACTGTTCTACCATGGTGTGGATGGAGAGAAAATGGTGTGGGGTAATCCTGAAGGAGGATTATGTCAAGAGAGTATTGGAGGTGAGGAGAGTGTCGGACCGAGTGATGAGTGTGAAGTTGGAAATTGAAGGGGTGATGATGAATGTCATCAGTGCATATGCCCCGCATATGGGGTGTGAGATGGAGTAAAAGAAGATTTCTGGAGTGAGTTAGATGAAGTGGTGGAGAGTGCATCCAAGGATTAAAGAGTGGTGATTGGAGCAGATTTCAATTGGCATGTTGGGGAAGGGAATAAAGAGGATGAGGAGGTGATGGGTAGTACGGTCTCAACGAGAGGATATGGAAGGGCAAATGGTGGTAGATTTTGCAAAAAGAATGGAAATGGCAGTGGTAAATACGTATTTCAAGAAGAAGGAGGAACACAGGGTGACGTACAAGAGTGGAGAAAGTGCACACAGGTGGATTACATCTTAAGCAGGAATGCAACCTGAAAGAGATTAGAGACTGTAAGGTGGTGGCAGGGGAGAGTGTAGCTCGACAGCATCGATTGGTGGTCTGTTGGATGATTTTGGAGGTGAGGTTGAGGAAGAGAGTGAGGGCTGAACCAAGGACCAGATGGTGGAAGCTGAAGGAGGAAGACTGTTGCGTGGAATTTAGGGAGGAGGTGAGACAGGTGTTGGATGGTGGTAAAGAGGGGTGGTATGATTGGGCAACTACAGCAGAAGTGGTGAGGGAGATAGCTAGGAAGGTACTTGGTGTGACATCTGGACAGAGGAAGGAAGATAAGGAGACTTGGTGGTGGAACGAGGAAGTACAGAAAGTATAAGGAAGAAGGGGTTGGCGAAAAAGAAGTGGGATAGCCAGGGATGAAGAAAGTAGGCAGGAGTACAAGGAGTGGCGGCGCAAAGCAAAGAGAGAGGTGGCAAAGGCTAAGGAAAAGGCATATGGCGAGCTGTATGAGAAGTTGGATACAAAAGAAGGGGAAAAGGATTTGTACCGATTGGCCAGACAGAGGGACCGAGCTGGGAAGGATGGCTGCAGGTTAGGGTGATAAAGGACGCAAATGGGAATGTGCTGACAAGCGAGGAGAGTGTGTTGAGAAGGTGGATGGAGTACTTTGATTAGCTGATGAATAAAAAAATGAGAGAGAGAGAAGGTTGGAAGAGGTGGAGATAGTGAATCAGGAAGTGGGGTGGATCAGTAAGGATGAAGTGAGGACTGCTATGAAAGGATGAAGAGTGGAAAGGCGGTTGGCCCAGATGATATACCAGTGGAGGCATGGAAGTGTTTAGGAGAGATGGCAGTGGGGTTGTTCACCAGATTGTTTAATAAAATCTTGGAAAGTGAGAGGATGCCGGAGGAGTGGAGATTAAGGCCTAAGTCACATTTGATCTACGGCGAGGATACGGCGGGCCGTACGCCCTCTGAATTGACAGAAAAGTGCGGCGGCCGCAGAGTTTCTGCGGTGGCCTCAGGGTGGCCCTACGCCGTTTGGCTATCTTTTACAGGTTGTAAGGTCGCCGTGGAATTATTAACGCGGAGTTATAACTTTTTTCATTTCTACGTTCGCCGTAGCAATTCGACAGCCAAAAAAAAAAATTAACCGTCTGGCCGCGCGTTCGCCTTAGGGCCCCCTGCGGTCGCCTTGCGGGCACCTTGAGGCTACCTTGCGTCTGCCTTGAAAATTCTATGGCCGCCGCAGGGCCCCCTTAAGGTCACCGTGCGACATCAAATCAAAGACCGTACGGCAACCCCACGTTTTCGGTCTCCACAATTTCTAAGGCCTAAGTCACATTTGCTCTACGGCGAGGATACGGCGGCCGTACGCCCTCTGAATTGACAGAAACGTGCGGCGGCCGCAGAGTTTCTGAGGTGGCCTCAGGTGGCCTACGCCGTATGGCTATATTTTACAGGCCGTAAGGTCGCCGTGGAATTATAACGCGGAGTTATAACTTTTTTCATTTCTACGTTCGCCGTAGCAATTCGACAAGCCGAAAAAAAAAACTGGGAAAAAAAAAATTAACCCATTCGTTACCGTCCGTCTGGCCGCACGTTCGCCTTAGGGCCCCCTGCGGTCCCCCTGCGGTCGCTTGCGGGCACCTTGCGTCTGCCTTGAAAATTCTATGGCCGCCGCAGGAACGCCCTAAGGTCACCATGCGACATCAAATCAAAGACCGTACGGCAACCCCAAGTTTTCGGTCTCCACAATTTATAATACGCCGTGCAGCTCCCCGAAAAATAAAAACATATGTGACTGCTACATGTGTGACCGGGAAATACTGTGGCCGCCGTATAATTGCTAGTGGCCGTACATTTTGGAGACCCCACGGCCGCGCTGCAAATGTGACTTAGGCCTAAATACGCCGTGCGGCTCCCCAAAAATAAAACATATGTGATCGCTACATTGTGTGACCGTGGAAATACTGCGGCCGCCGTATAATTGCTAGTGGCCGTAGAGATTTTGGAGACCCCACGGCCGCCGTGGCAAATGTGACCTCGGCCTTAGTGTACTGGTTCCGATTTTCAAGAACAAGGGTGATGGCAGACTGTGGTAATTACAGAGGGATAAAGTTGTTAAGCCACACCATGAAGTTGTGGGAAAGAGTAGTGGAAGCTATGTTGAGAGGAGAGGTGATGATTTGTGAGCAGCAATATGGGTTTATGCCAGGAAAGAGCACCACTGAGGAGATGTTTGCTTTGAGAATGTTGATGGAGAAGTATAGGGAAGGCCAGAAGGAGTTACATTGTGTGTTTGTGGATTTAGAGAAACTTATGATAGGGTGTCAAGAGAGGAGTTGTGGTATTGTATGAGGAAGTCGGGAGTGGCGGAGAAGTATGTGAGGATGGTGCAGGATATGTATGAGGACAGTGTGAAAGCGATGAGGTGTGCGGTAGGAATGACGGACCGGTTTAAGGTAAAAGTGGGATTGTACCAAGGATCGACTCTGAGCCCTTTCCTGTTTGCAATGGTGATGGACAGGTTGACGGACGAGATCAGACTGGAGTCTCCATGGACTATGATGTTCGCGGATGACATCATGATCTGTAGGGAGAGTAGGGAGCAGGCTGAGGCGAGCCTCGAGAGGTGGAGGTACGCAATGGAGATAAGACAGAGTACATGTGCGTAAATGAGAGGGAGGGTGGTGGTATGGTGCGGTTGCAAGGAGTTGAGGTGGGAAGGTGGATGGGTTTAAATACTTGGGATCAACTGTCCAAAGTAACGGAGAGTGTGGTAGAGAAGTGAAAAAGAGAGAGCAGGCAGGAGGTGGAGTGGTGGAGAAGAGTTGCAGGAGTGATTTGTGACAGAAGGGTATCTGCAAGAGTGAAGGGGAAAGTATACAAGACGGTAGTGAGACCAGCTATGTTGTATGGTTTGGAGGCGGTGGCGCTGACAAAAAGACAGGAAGCGGAGCTGGAGGTGGCAGAGTTAAAGATGCTGCGATTCTCATTGGAGTGACGAGGATGGACAGGATAAGGAATGAGTATATTAGAGGGACAGCGCAGGTAGGACGGTTTGGAGACAAAGTGAGAGAGGCGAGATTGAGATGGTTTGGACATGTGCACAGGAGGGAAGCGGAGTATATCGGGAGAAGGATACTGAGGATGGAGCCGCCAGGTAGGAGGAGAAGAGGAAGGCCAAAGAAGAGGTTCATGGATTCGGTGAGGGCGGACATGCGGGTGGTTGTAGTGTCAATGGAAGATGTGGAGGATAGAGCGAAATGGAGACGGATGATCAGCTGTGGCGAACCCTAACGGGACAGCCAAAAGAGAAGAAGAAGAAACATGTGCACCAAGTTTCATGCTTTTACCATAAAGTGCACGATACTCCTCCAGTTCTGCTGGACTATAGATATAATGGGCCGAATGGCCTTCTCATCCATAAAATTTCCTTGTGAACATAGAGTCTCAGAATGATTAATGTCCTCCATTAATAGCTACCCCACCAAATGCCAATGAACAACTTTTCATTCCTCAAACTCAATGTCAGGTTTTAACAGCCCTTCGTGTTACTCACAGATCACAGTGCATTCTTAGCAGTGCCAAAACCAAGTCAAATGGGCCTTTAAAAGAAAATGGAAATCCAAAGATCCGATCCTCACCCAAATTTCCATCTCCGTACTCGGCTTCTTCACTGGTGTGGATCTGAGGATCAGTCCACAAGTCCCCAACACCCTGAATGTCCACCACAATCAACTGATGAGCTGAGCGTTCAAAGGTGAAATGGCTGAAGGCCTGCAAACCACGTGGTAAAGGAACCAGAAGACATCCAAGGGGAGGTGTGGGAGTGAGAAAGATACGTTGTTATAACGTTGCAGCAACACAGCATGTTAACCACACCATGCAAGAAGGTGAAAAGCCTGGCAGTGTGGAACCAAGATACCTGTGGTGTACAGCGCATGTTCTCGTCACGCACGAAGCCAGAGTTGGAGTTGTACTTTATGTACTTGCCCTCAATGTAGTGCTCCAGGTGGAAGATGGACTGATTCTGTCTATTCTTCAACTCCAGGATGCAAACCTGCATGACATCCACCTGGACCACGCAAATGGACTCTTCAGAGCGGTACGACCAAACAGCTTCCCAAAGACTGGCAGCACTTTAATGGGGTCACAGAGACATGCTTTGCATCGTCAAGTTGCCTACCAGGGGAGCAAATGTCTTACACATGGAAATAAGAAGTACTCTACAGGCTTACGAGATGCGAGTCGTTATGAATGATAAAAACCAAGTGAACACTAACAAGGGAAGTACTCCAGTTTGGTTTTAGGATGTTAAATTAAAATACATATTTAATCTGGATTTGGGCCAAAGTGTACATGACATCAATGGAATATATTAACTGAATGCCTACATCAGAAAGGAACACGTTAACTGCCGTGAGAGGAGCGGTGCAGCAGTTGTTGAGAGTTCTCTCTTCGTTCGTATTTTGCTCTGACGAAGGGCCAATGCTCAAAATGGCAGCCGCACCTAGTTTATGGCAGTTGACTTGTTGTTATCAGCTTTCAGTTAATGTAATCCATTGTTCAATTTGGCTGCCGACACAGATGCTGACGAAAAGCAATGTGCAATTACACATGACATTTGGCTTATGATCTAGTGGTGACAGTACTTTATTGACAAGGCCAAATGACATGGAAGTTAGTGTTATTTGGTGAAAATGACAAGGAAGTTAGTGTTAGACACAGGAGGAGGCCATCCAGCCCATCATGCCTATACTACTACACCAATACCAGATTAAATTACTCTGTCAAAAAAAAAATCATTGGCAAGTGGAGGCGAGGGGGGTAGATCAGTGTGACAAGTTCAGTGATAGAATGAACATGCTAAAAATAAATAAATAAATAAATAATATAAGGAGGGGGATTTTTTTGTTGTTGTTATTATTATTATTATAACTAGCAAAACCACCCATCTCTTTGCCAACAGGAATAACTAGAGAAGGGGGAGGGAGAGAGAGAGAAAGAGGAAAGGGTAGTTGGCAAAGAGAATGTGATCTATCTCAACACACACAAACCACACACACACACACACACACACACACACACACACACACACCAAAATAATGTAAACCAAACTTCAAAATACCATTGACTTTGAAGTGTATTAATGGGAAATGCATTCCTGACAGGGGAGAAAAAATATAAAAAGTGGAAATTTTTGAAGAATAAATAAAATAAATATAATGTTAATTCAGCAGCCAATGGGGCTCAAACTCAGGACCCGAGGATCCAAAGCCACCCCCTAACCATGATGCCAATGCCAAGCTTACTTTCATCACTAACCACTCTCCCGGTGCTATTCCTCAATTGGCCCACACTGGTCCTTAACCTGTTCTTTCCGATATACTTAAAGAAAGCCTTGCTATTATGTTTAATATTCTTAGCAACGTCCTCCTCATAATCTTTTTCGGCTTGCTGAGTTATTTCTTAACTTGCCTCTGTTTACTCCGACAGTGATATAAATCTAACTCCAGTCCTTTATTTTAAACCTCATAAATACCTTCTGCTTCTCCTTAATACCTTTCCTCATCTCACTGCTCAACCACCCTGGTCTCTTTCTGCTTCTAGTTTTACACCTCATTGGAATACTTACTCTGCACTCTACACATTTGCGTCCTTAAAGGTTTCCCATTTTTCTGATGCTGATTGTCCTGTTGTTGGAGTCTCCCAATCTACATCACCAAACTCTCTCCTCATACCTCAAAGTTTGCCTTCTTGAAATCTAATAACCTTCCCTACTATCCTGAACTCAAACAGTTAACAGAATCTTTGCACACACAATGTTATGGTCACTTGCTACTAAATGTTCCCCTACCTCCACCTCCTCCACCATGTCAGGATTGTTACATAAAAGGAGGTCGAACACTGCACTCCCCCTCGTGGGCTTATCTACAAACTGGGTTAAAAAGCAATCCTGGACTAAAACTAGAAAATCCTCATCTGCTCTGCCCTTTCTCTGTTCCTGGACCCAATCTATCCCTGGCAAGTTAAAATCCCCCATAAGCAATACTATTCCCTTACACCATGCCCTTTTGAATTCTTCATGTACTCCTCTCCTTCCTCCTCTTCCTTCATTCCGGAGAGCCTATAAAAGCATCCACCAGTATCTTACTGTTTTAAATCTCTAATCTCTACCCATACAGAATCCTCAACATTTATTCCTTCCTTAATGTCACCTCTTTCTCTTGATACAATGCTGTCCTTTACCCAGATTGCTACTCCTCCTCCTATTCTCTCCTTCCTATCACACCGATACACCTTGTAGCCTCCTAATCCCTGTCCTCCAGTTATTCTCCTCCTTAAACCAGTCTCACTCACTGCAACTATATCATACTCCTCACTATATATTTTGCTTCAAGCTCTTCCATCTTATTACGTAAACTTCTGGCATTTGGATGGAATAGTTTAACTTTTCCCTTGCTGAAATTCTTTTTCCTACCTGGCCTTACTCATCCCCAATTACATCATCAGTTCCTTCCTTAATAGCTTCCCAGCCCTCTACTGACCTAAAAAAAAAGCCTGAATTCCTTCCTCAATTCCCACTGCAAACCTTGCTGCTCCCTTTCTATTTAATATACGGCCATCATTCCAGAAACACTCCCTTTGTCCCCTAAATGATTTCCACTGCTTCTTAAATGTTAAACCTTCCTCCTACACCATTCTTCCAGCCATTGGTTGACATCTCTTGGTCTGTCATAGTTTCTATATTGTTTCCTAATCTTGAGAGAATCCCAGAAAACATCTCACAACCCTTTCCTTTCAGCCACTTACCCAATATCCTGTATCTATCAAAACCTCTGAGTAATTTCACTTGGAACAGGCATGTGATTTGGGACTAAAGAAATTATCTGAAGATTGACTTCTTTCTGGGTCAATGGCCTGCTCGAAGTGCTGAAGGCAATTGGGGGGGCGGGAGGGGGGTGCAGGGTGGTATGGGGGGTACTGCCCCCTCATTGGTGGGGGTCTGGGGGGGTTCTGCCCCAGGAAAATTTTGAATTACCACCACAAATAAAGCACTTTTGAACGCAATAATCATAGCGGAATACTAAGCTAAAATTGAAAATGACAAAAAAATCCCAAAGGTTACGTGTTCAAATCCAGCAGAAGGTCGCAGTGACTTTCGATTGAAGGTCGAGGAAAATGAGCTAGGAGACGACCATCGAGCTCCAGGTTTGTCAGAAAAAAGAAAAAAAACCCAGCTGGCCCATAAATGTTCCTCATGGGAAAGGGTAATCTGCATGCCTCACCCTGTCCAATCTACCCATGATGCCCCTCAGGGTAACTTAAGATGGCCACTATATTTCTACCTATGAAAAGGCAGAGTGGCTCACTTTTTATTTTTTATCTCGTCTCCATAGTCGAGGCTCATGGAAGAACTAGAGCACAAGAGTTTCAAATTGAAATACATATTTAATTCCCTTAAAAGTTCCTCATGATAAAAGATAATTCCCACATCAACTATATAAAAGCAGCTTGAGCTCGGTCTCGGAGTGCCTGCACCAACAATTAGCGATAGGGGAGACTGCTAATCAAGCAGCAAAGCAATGCACGCATACACATGGCACACAAGGTGCTGTACAAACAAGCATGAGGAGAGTTTGTTTCCTGGCATGGCCCATGCCCAATACGTACCCCAGTTTGACCAAAAGAAGGAAGAGGAGGAGGGGGAGGAGAATTTGTTATTGAATTTTGATCTTCCTCTTACAGTGTTGTATATTATATTATTTGGAATGCAGCATATAAAAAGGCTGTGATGAATATTCTATAAACAATGACCCCCTCCTCGCTGCCTGAGAGTATAGCTAGGCCGGTATCGACACACCCCCAAATTGTATTTTTCCCATTAACTACAACCGTTTGTTTGTTTTTTTCACAGCAATTACGCAAAGATTGGTATTCTCATCAGCGAAGCGACAGGCCTTACATTCCAAGTCCTTTAAAGCACCAAAGTACAACAACAGCTTTGAAGTTTATTTTTAAAGAAGAACGAAAGAAAACAAAGACACTGATAAATGGAAGAACAACCAACCATTTTCACCTCCTCAGACAAACCCAACGAAATGATTGTTTAAAAGATTACAAGCCATACTTGTACGGCTCCAGACCGCTCAACATGCTTCTCCTCTGCAACAGCAGAAATCGCACCTTCTTGGGTGGGTTATGCCTGTTGTACTCTTCTCCCCAGAGTTTCGCTTCCATCTGCAACTTCACGTCCTCAAAGTAGGTTTCTCGAGACACCTTCTCAATGTAGCGCTTCGCCACGTAATTGGAGGCTGCATTCCACTGCTGGTGCCGGGTGAAGTTGGACAACTTCTTCCTGAAGCACGTGCGGTGTGCAAATACTGACTCAGGATTGACAAGGCCGGAAGTAACATAGCTTATTTAGGGGGTGAGAGGGATCGGGGGGATATAACAGAACGTTACAATCACCAGGGGTCTAGTGAGCCTTATTTTCCAAGATTAAAAATGAACAAGTAGAGTGCACTTGAAAACTTACGTTCTGTAACACTCCCTCATGGCACCTCTTCCAAAGGGCTGGAAAAAGGAAACACACATCCGGTGAATGGATAAGAAATCAAGTTTCACAACATTGTTTAGACATTTAAAAAAAACGGTTAGAAACGCGACTGTGCGTGCGCATGCTCAGTCTCGCCGGCGTTCGCGCCTGCCAACCTATGCTCGGTTGGTGGACACGCAACGAGAAGGTAAACACCGTGTCCTCCCATGAGACCTTTACCTGCTTGGCCATTTTGATGAAAACTTCATCTTTGAGCCACAATCCAGTCAAAGCATTGTACCTGGATGGGAGACGATGTACGTCAGACAAATTATGTTGACAATGAAGATTAAAAATAGCCAAACAAAGACAGCAAAGAAATGCAAACGGCTGGTATCATTTTGCTGGAAAATGGGCACACCGGTAGCGGGTAGCAAGCTCCATGTTGATCTGCTCCAGGTGGAACTCCGCCCATGGATCCGGCATATGCTTGGCCTTCTCAATAGCTTGCTTCCACAAGTCCTGAGCAGCCCCCCACCCCAAATCAGGTGGTGAAATCAGCATTTAACACAATCTTTGTGCACAGGGGAGAGCCCGAAGCCTGGGCCACGGCATGGAATAGAGTGCAAGCGAGGACCAATTCATTGGACGAAAATAAAAGACATGCAATTTAACTTCAGGGACAGAAGCCTCCCTGGGACATACATTCGAGCAAGATAAAGTAAGGCATCATGAACAGGAGGTACAATAAGATATTTAAGAATAAAACTGCAAAACTAACATACCCTGCATGCATCATGACAACCTTGAGATTCCGAATGCTGACTCTATCAAAACATACAAACAGGCGGGGTGAGATAACGACCATTGAAAGCAAACAAGCAGGCAGAGAAACAGAGCGCTGGTGAAACAATAACAATTGCCAAACGAACACCGAACGTCGATATTGACGAAGTGACGCGCTACAGACTTTTCCAACAAATAATGTCAGTCTTCCATCGAGATCCGCTCCGAGTTTCCAAAACCAGGCTCGGTGGTTATAATGTGTTGCGAGCTTCCGCTCCGAGTTGGGAGGTTGGTGGTTCGAACCCCGGCCGAGTCATACCAAAGAGACACTAAAAATGGGATGTGCTGCTTCCTTGCTTAATGCTCAGAATTTTTTTTTTTTTTTTAAAGATAGAGCATGGATAAACCATAGGTTGGAAACTACTACGCAGGATTGATTGATGGGCCTAATGGTCTCCTCCTGCATTGACATTTCTTGTAAGGAAAACCCCCGCGAAAACCCCATTGAAAATCGTGAAGCTGTCAATCTCGAGTCGGAATAACTGATTACACGAATGCTTGGATCCCGGATCCCCAAGCAGCTGGAGGGTGCAGCAAAAAAAAATAACGCAGAAATACAAGTCGATACCCAGGAAAAAGACCATCGGGAAACGGTGCGGAGTCTCGGTCATCGTCGCGTACGGCCTTTGCAAGAGAGCCGGTATTCGCTTTCTCATTGGCTATCCATTTAAAGCTTTGTCCCAAACCGCCGATCCGACAATAGAGCGACGGATATGGAAAAGCACTTGCAGCATTCGGCTGAGGCAGCACTACCAATGGAGCGGCTTTGGTGCTTACTTTGCACTGTGACAGAAGGTTGACATCTGATGACGCAAAACGTAATTTGACCCACGGCTCGCAAGTCCCGCATTCGTCAAGACTTGCTACCAACGGCATAATGTTGTCGAGACGACATAATCGATGAGTGAGACACGAGGATAAACTGGAAATTATGAATCGTAAGAGAACATCATTAGCAAATTGACTCCGCTGGTACACCATGCAGGCCATGCCAGGCATCACCCGCAAAACAGACGTGCCTGTCAATCATTACTGTCTGGTTAATTGAGGCAGACAATCCGAGAACGCGGCCGGCCCGGCTCAACAACCAACCCGATAGTGTGAAGATCCCTGGCTTGCACTTGAGAGTTCAGAAATCGATTCTTGCTTCGACACGATTTGCACCTCCGTAATGGGGAATACACAAAAGTCATCATCATCATCGTCGTCGTCGTCATCATCATCATCCGCCACCTCTGCTCCGGCGCTCCCCGAACGTGGCGCAGCTTCCCGACCACCATTCAGCGAACCATCCACCTCTTCAAAGGTAAAGATCATCTCTTGGTCGCACATCTCGTCTGTGAGGGGCGAAAGAAGAAGAAGAATAAGAAGCGACGACCTCACATTTGGGTCATTGCAGTGACCTTCAGCAATTTCAAACCTCCAACACATTAATCAGACGTGCAACATAAGTGGCAGGCACAGTCCAGGCAAACCCAAACACTCCGGGTTTGAAGTCACTCGCAGGACGACAAGATGATGTAATGGCCCCCCGCCCTCCCCACCCCTGTGTCGAGGTTCCTTGCAGGTGCAAAGGACAGATGCGGTCATTGTGTTCGACATCAAAGTGACGACGTTTGAAAGCAGTCTCCTTGGCTATTGGGTACAATCCTGGACGGGTCGCCACTCCGACACAGGATACCAGCAAGCTAGCACTCATTTTGCCGACCTCGGAAGGATGACAGGCAGAATCAACCCTACCTGGTATTAATTCAACAGCCGAGCAGGAATTGAACTCAGGATCCTAAGATCCCAAGCCCACCACCCGAACCATCAAGCCAACACCAGGCATACACACTTTTTGTCACCTGGCATTTATTATGATCGGAAGAGTGTCGCCATGTTGGGTCGATGACGCATGTGCACGATATCTACGAGGATATTCATGTGCTTGACGGTTGGTCAGAAGTCAACAGATTCGAGCTAACCAGTGCCGGCGCTCTTGCTCTTCACTTCTTGACCATTCGTCTAACGGCCTACAATCGCACTCTTCCTCCAAGGCTTCAAACGGACGGTGCACCACAATCCTCATCTCCCATCGTTATTACCCCCCATCAACGATTCCCACATACACCATTTGGCTTGCAAATCACTGTGTTCCCCTCCTTTCTCTCCAATCCACGTGAATTCCCACGATCCAGGTGTGTGTGTGTGTGTGTTATATTCTTCCTGAAATCAAACCACATTAAACACCAAAACGAACTCACAAGAGGTCACGAAGCCCTGACTGATGAAGGACGAAGGATGACGACGATGACAACACAGGGCACGAATGTATGTAAAAGAGTAAAAAGGTGTCCGATCTCACCACCAAGGTGGGAATAAGTGACACGATTGGTGTTTCAGATAATCTGTGGTGGGTTGTCAACAAAACGGTTGCGGTTACGAGGAGATATGATAGAGATGTTTAAGATAATGAAAGGTATAGATAAAAGTACAGATGAATTATTCAACAGAGTAGACAGTGATAGGACCAAGGGCCATATTCTGAGAGTAAAGAAGAGGGAGAGTTAAGAAGGCAGTAAGAAAGGGGACTTTCACTCAGAGAGTAGTTAATGCATGGAATGGTCTCCCTGAAAAGGTAGTGGCAACAGAAAAAGTAGATAAGTTTAAATTAGAACTAGTACGTGCCCGTACGTGCGTGGCCGTACGTGCAAAAAAAATAAACTTTCAAACCGCGAGCCAGAAACAACAACCACACAGGCCGTTCCTTCGCTTCTCCGGCGTGCCCGTACGTGCGTGGCCGTATGTGCAAACCCAAAAAAAAATAATACTTCAAACGCCGCGAGCCAGAACAACGCACACCATGCCGTTCCTTCCTCTCGTAAACGACGACTGTATTGGGGCAATGGTGTTTTTTTAAATTCCTTATAAAATGGCGCCCGCATAAGAAATCGAGAAATTATTAGAATACATTAAGTCATCACTATCCGGAAGTGGTGCGTGCCCGTACGGAATGTTCACATGCATTCCACAATTATTGCTTTGCATTGAAGTAACAACTGCTGTGATACTTACACACACAGAGTTAATTAAAATCCAAATTAAAATCAAGTTACCTCCCTCTCTTGCTTGCCATAACATTCGCTGCCATTTGCCATTTGCCACTCCTACGCCAGGTAACTAAGGCACATGCCACTCCACGATCCCCCATCGTAACCGCAAGGCACGTGACGTCATCGTCGCCGCCCGCGCACACGGCCGACGCAGCAACGTGTCCTCTTCATTATTGGTAAATAAATGGCCATAACTTGGGAACCACTTGTCCGATTAATATCAAACCTTGAAAAGGCACATCCAGGTCCCCAGCAATATATCTGGCAAGTTTCAATTAGATCGGCCAGTGGTTGTCGAGAAAGAGCGCCGCGCTCTCTCGTTCTCTCTCGTTTCTCTCGTTCTCTCTCGTTCCTCTCGCTCTCTCTCGCGCTCTCACACTCACACACACTGCTGGAATTATAGATAGATTAGATAGGTAACCTGGAAGTTATGGAGATAGAGGGGTATAGCGATGTTAAGACTTTTAGGTAGTTCGAGTATTGATGGTGATGGTGGCACAGAGTGCTGTTGGTGTGGGGGGGGGGGGGTTGTGGGTTGATGTGTGTTTTTAACCAAGCCCATGCCCCCCCCTCCCTTGAGGGAAGAAAAGGGAAAAAATCACAAAAAAAAAAATAATAAATATACAAATATAATAAAATAATATTCATTAATAAAAAACTCCCCCCCCCCCCCATTTCTTCCTTGGATCTCGTGTCGATGGCTTGGTGTGGTGTTCGCGCAGGTATAATGGGCTGGATGAGGTCCACCTGTGTTGGTTTCCTTGTTAAAACGAACATGAAACCTTCACGGCCTGAACGGTGTTAAAAGGTAAACTCATTGGTAATCCAACACGTTACTTATTCCTTGGAACATCAACCTGGTTACCTGGACCTCGACACAAAACAAATATACATTCAGTGTTCTGTGGTAAAACCCGGATAACCGTGACGGGAATCGGACATCCAGCGTCAGTCGGGACGTGTGCACACCCATGGCGATGAGGGACCGAGCGCACGTGTGAAGCTCGAGCACCGACCGATCTACTCGGTCCTCACAGGAAACCAACTCTCTGGTTCTGGTGTTTTAAAGGTGCGGCCGTGAAATCGCGATGACGGCTCATTTTACCTCAACGTTCTTCACGGTCGCCGTTATTGCAACACACTGACGCTATTTGGTGAAACACTCACCTTTTTTGGCCGAAGCACCGAAACACTCGTCAATCGCACACCGAGGAACGGGAACCCGAGACTCGAGAAGCAGCGAACGAGCGATTTGTTCCTTGTTTACCACACCTGCAGAACACGACGGCTGTGCGCATGCGCAGAACACGCCGGACGTGCGCATGCGCAGAACACGCCGGACGTGCGCATGCGCAGAACACGCCGGACGTGCGCATGCGCAGAACACGCCGGACGTGCGCATGCGCCTTGTGCGAGCTAACGGAATCGTAAATACGACGCAACGCAACGAATGAGAAGGAATAATAAATAACACGAGGAAATAAGATGCAGGAGGAGGCCATTCGGTCCATCATGCCTGTACCACACCAACGCTCGTGAGAGCATATGCTTGGCCTTCAGTTGTGGGGAAGGTGTTGGAGACATTAATTAAGGACCAGATGAGGAACCATTTAAAAATAGCAAATACAAACTAATTAAAGGTAGTCAGCATGGGTTACCAAAGGTAGTTCCTGTTCACAAATCTTTTAGAGTTCCTTGAGGCAGTGTCCGATTGGGTGATGAGGGAAAGGAGTGACATGTATATCGAGACTTTAAGAAGGCATCTATAAGGTACCACACGGAGCGTTGTCAGTTTAAAGTGAGGCTTGTGATGTGCTGGTCAAGTAGTATATATTGAATTCCAAACTGTTTAAGTCATTGGAAGCAAAGAGTAGCTGTAGTGGGAGGATGTAAGTAGCGGGGGTACCTGAGGGATCAGTACTCGACCATTACTATTAAGTAGTTCTACATCAACGATTTGGATAATGGGGTACAGAGTAAGCTTTCCAAATTTGCAGATGACAACAACTTTGGAGTAGGTGATAAGGCATAGGTGATGGTGATCAGATTCAGGAAATGTATTGATACTTGTATGGATTGGTCAAGAGACTGCAGATGCAATTAACCTGAGTAAGTGTAAGGTCGTTGGGATGTGGAAAGAACACAATGAAATAGAGATTCAGATGTAAGGGGTAATTTTGGAGCGTGTCACACAGGAGAAGGATCTGGGGTGGTAATAGATACGGGAGGTAAGCAGGTAACACTGTACCAGGTAGCTATGCAT
>CM068968.1:48743813-48754289 GCA_035128595.1 Eptatretus atami
AAAAAGAGAGAAGATGATGGGAAGAACTATGAAAATAGAGATTCCAGGTGTAAGGGGTAATTTTGGAGCGTGTTCACACAGGAGAAGGATCTGGGGGTGGTAATAGATACGGGAGGTAAGCAGGTAACACTGTACCAGGTAGCTATAGGTAACGTAAAGAGGGTTTTAGGTTGTATTCAGCAGGGGATCATTTATAAATCAAAAGAGGTGGTGTTACCATTGTACAGGAATTTACTGAGGGCCACATCTAGAATATTGTGTGCAGTTCTGGTCACCACAACTCAGGAAGGACATATATGCCATAGAGAGGGTTCAGCACAGGGCTTTATACATGAGAAAGGAGGCAGTTTGGAGGTGATATGATGGACATGTTTAAGATAATGAAGGGTATAGACATAATAAGTGAAGATTAATTATTCAGCAGACAGAGTAGACAGTGATAGGACCAGGGGCCATAGCCTGAGAGTAAAGAAAAGGATAGTTTTGTTCTTGCATATGGCAGCTTGGCTGCCAGATCGCTAACATTTCTTGAAAGCACAGCTGTGTCGCTGATGCTGTGCCCTTCTACCAATACAATGGTACTCATTTCACCAACCTCAGAAGGATGACAGGCTGAGTCAACCCCACCTGGTGTTAATTCAGTCACCAAGGGGGCTCAAACTCAGGAACCTGAGATCCCAAGCCAGCCACCCGAACCACGAAGCCAACACCAGGCTGTAAGAGGAGAGTTAAGACGGTAGCAAGGTAGGGGTCTTTTACTCAGATAGTACATAGTTAATGCATGGAATGGTCTCCCTGGAAAGGTAGTGGCAGCAGAAACAGTAGATAAGTTTATATTAGAATTAGATAGGTACCTGGAACTTATGGAGATAGAGGGGTATGGTGATGTTGGCAGAACTTTTAGGTAGTTTGAGCATTGATGGGTGACTGTGTGCAGATGTACGGAGTGCTGTTGGTGAGGGTCTTGTGGGGAGGGGGGATGTTTTTTACCCAAGACTGTCTACGTGCTTCCCCCCTCCCCTGAAAAGAAAAAAAAACTACAAAACAAACTACACAAAACGACAATAATTCCAAAAACAAAACGCTTAATAATAAATAAAAAAAACATTTTGCATTTTTCTTATTTTGGTCTGTTGTTGATGGGTTGGTGTGGTGTTGATGTGGCACAGGCGTGATGGGCTGAATGGCCTCCACCTGCGTATAATTTCCTCGTGTTCCTTGTGGCTTGTGGAGTGGCTGGTCTGGTCGTTAATTACCTCGTCCATTGAAGGTGGACGGAGGTTATGTTTCCACCGCTGTCTGAGATTTTAACTTGCCATGGATAGATTGGGATCAGAAACATGGAAAGGGCAGAGCGGATGAGGATTTCCTAGTTTTATTCCAAAATTGCTTTTTAACCGCTAAGTTGTAGATAAGCCCACTTGGAGGAGCTCCTTTTATAGTAACCCTTTATAATTTCGATAGTCTCTTAGACCTCCCCTTTAAGTACAAGATCCCAATATGGTGGAGGAGGTGGAGGTTGGGGAGCATTTAGGATCAAGTGACCATACATTGTGTGTGCAAAGATTCTGTTAAGAGTTAGAGTCAGGATAGGAGGGTAAGGCTGTTAGATTTCAGGAAGGAAACTTGAGGGTATGAGGAGAAGTTTGGTGATGTAGATTGGGAGACTTAACAAAGGACAATCAGCATCAGAAGAAAGTGGAAAACTTTAAGGACCAATTGTGTAGGTGCAGAGTAAGTACATTCCAATGAGTGTAAAACTAGAAGCAGAAAGAGACCAGGGTGTTGAGAGTGAGAAAGAAGCTATTAAGGAGAAGCAAAGGTATTTATTCGGTTTAAAAATAACAGGACTGGAGATTAGATTTATATCACTATCAGAGTAAACAGAGGCAAGTTAGAAAATAACCAGCAAGCAAAAAAGATGTGAGAAGGACATGGCTAAGAATATTAAACATAATAGCAAGGCTTTCTTAAGTATATCAGGGGAAAAGAACAGGTTAGGACCAGTGTGGGCCCATTGAGGAATAGCACCGGAGAAGTGGTTAGTGATGAAAGAGATGGCAGGCTTATTAAACAGGTATTTTTCTTCAACATACACAAGCACAGTCAGGAGAATTGCCAATAGCTGAGAGTATCCATCGAGGAGGTGAGGAAGGGCTTTTACAGAAGATCCAGGTTGGAGTGGAGGAAGTAAAGGAACAGCTAGGTAATCGAAGAGTAATAAGGTCCAGGTCCAGATAATATGCACCTGAGAGTATTGATGGAGTGCTGAGCAGGTAAGCGAGATGTTAACGGATATTTTCAATAGCTCACTGGAGTCAGACAGGTACCGGAGGATTGGAGAGTAGCAAATGTAACACCATTATTTAAGAAAGGATCCAGAGAAGAGGTAGAGAACGATACGTTTGTTAGTTTGTCAGCAGAGAATTTTTTTTTAATAAATAGCATCCCAGATGGGACTCAACCCCACAATCCCTGGCTTAGGAGGCCAATGCCTTATCCATGAGGGTACTGTGGTCTGTACTATTTAAATATTTTACAAATTCCTTATTATGAGTTTTACCCAGATTGCTACTCCTGTTCCTATTCTCTCCTTCCTATCACACCGACACACCTTGTAGCCTTCTAATCCTGTCCTCCAGTTACTCTCCTCCTTAAACCACGTCTCACTCACTGCAACTATATCGTACTCCTCGCTATCTACTTTGGCTTCAAGCTCTTCCATCTCATGATTTAAACTCCTGGTATTGGTATAGAATATGTTTAACTTTTCCCTTCCTGAAATTCTATTTTCCTGCCTGGCCTTACTCATCACAATTGCATCATCCCTTCCTTCCTTAATAGCTTCTCCACCCTCTGTTGATTTTTTTTTTTTTATAAGCCTGAATTCCTTCCTCAATTCCCACTGCAAACCTTGCTGCCCCTTTCTATATGCCCATCATTCCGGAAACACTCCCTTTGTCCCAAAAAATGATTCCCACTGCTTCCAATGTAAAACCTTCCTCCCTACACCATTCTTCCAGCCATTGGTTGACGTCTATCACTCTGCTCATAATTTCTATTCCATTTCCTAATTTAGGAGAATAACAGATGGGAAAAGCGTGTTGTGAGAGCAAACACACAATGGGAAACACCATTTGGGTTTGAAGGGAATAGAAATTGCCACTTGATAAAAGTGTGACCAACACATTCCACTACCCTTTAAAAACTCCTCATCACGTGATACATCAAACAAATCTTAATCAATTAATGAACTCGGGGAAAAAATAAAATAATAATTAATCCACAGTCAAGATGAACGATCAGAATTGAAATGGTTCTCTCGATTAAATGGGATTTCTACATAAGGAGGATACAATAATATTGATCTGGCTCACAACGCAGTAAATCACTGCACAGTTGATCAACTTCAATTGCTGGGGGAGACAGTGGACAATGGCGGGAGGGTGGTGAACGGGCGAGATAGAAGGCGGAGGGGTACGGAGGGATAGAACGGGCGGGGGAGGGGATAGAACGGGCGGGGAGGGATAGAACGGGCGGGGGGGAAGAACGGCGGGAGGGATAGAAGGAGGGAGGATAGAACGGGCGGGGGGGTGAAACGGCGGAGGATAGAACGGCGGGGAGGGATAGAACGGGCGGGGAGGGTAGAACGGGCGGGGGAGGGTGTAGAACGGGCGGGAGGGGATAGAAGGCGGGGGAGGTGTAGAACGGGCGGGGAGGATAGAACGGGCGGGGGAGGGGAAAGAACGGGCGGGGGAGGGATAGAACGGGCGGGAGGGGTAGAACGGCGGAGTGAAAGAATGCCGGTGGGCGGAGACAGCTCGGGGAAGGAACGGAAGCTCGTGCGTGCCACGTGTCACGGAGGAGACTCGCCCGCATCACGTGATTCCGCAGTCACGTGTGTGGCCAAAAAAAAAACAACAACCGCTTTTGCGAGATTTTTTTTTTTCCGGGTTGAAAATCCTTTCTTTATCGGTCGATTGTTACTGTAAACTGTAAAATCATTCAACGACCTGAGTGATGAATGCACTGCGTGTTTCAAATGCGTGTGCAGAATTGCTCAGCTCAAGGAAATTCTCTTTAAAAATGGATTTATAAAATCACGCGAACACTAAAAACGACACGTGCTTGCGCGAAAAGTTTAACTATCGATTTCACAAGAAACAGTCAAGGAATGTGTGCAATTCTGTGGGACTTTTGTGGTCTTTCTTTACTTCTTCTTTCATACTTCTCCTTCTACTTCTACTTCACTTCTACTTCTATTTCTCTTCTCTTGCGTATGGCAGCTTGGCTGCCGGTTAGCTATCATTTTGTTGGGGCACAGCTGCCCGCTGATGCTGTGCCCTTACACCAGTACACTGGTACTCATTTTACCGACCTCGGAAGAGACAGGCTGAGTCAACCCCACCTGGTGTTTAATTCAGCAGCCAACGGGATCTAACTCAGGAGTCAGGACCCAAAGATCCCAAGCCAGCCACCCGAACCACTAAGCCTGAAGCTGATACCAGGATTTTTTTTACTGTGGGTGAAATCTCGGCAGCCAAAGGGGATCCCAGTGAAGAATAAAATTAAGTAAATTGTTGCCAATAAGGAAACATGTTCAAAACTCGAAGGTACTCGGTAGAGTGCATACCTCCACCATGCAATGCCTGATCTATGAGAACATATCGGCCAAATACATCTTTGAAATAACATGCTATATATCGTTTTTTGGCCCTATCTCTCAATGGTAAAGAATCACTTAAGAAATTGTAATAGGCGGATCCAGATCCGGATTTTCACCAAAATTGAATCAATTCTTCCTTGTCACACACACAACGTGTCCACCAAGTTTCATCTGAATCCGTCAACAAACTTTTTGAGATATCGTGATATATATGTATATATCTATAGTCCCGACATTATCAGACAATATATATATATATACGTATATATATAATGCTATATATCACAGGTGGAGGCCATTCAGCCCATCATGCCTGCCCGAACACCACACCAAACCATCTACACAAGATCCAGGAAAAAATGCAAAAAAGATTTTAATTAATGAAATAAAAATTTTGTTTGTTTTGTTTCTTCTCTTTTTTGTAGTTTCTGTTTTCCCCCCCCCCCCCTTTTCTTCCCTTCAGGGGAGGGGGCATGGGCTTGGTTAAAAACACACAACATCAACCACACAACCCCCTTTCACAAGACCCCCCACCAACAGCACTCTGTACACAATCACCCATCAATGCTCAAACTACCCAAAAGTCTTATCTACATCCCCATACCCCTCTATCTCCATAACTTCCAGGTACATACAGGTATCTTATTCTAATTTAAACGTATCTACCTTTCCAGGGAGACCATGCCATGCATTAACTACTCTTTGAGTGAAAGTCCCCTGCCTTACTACCGTCTTAACTCTCCTCTTCTTTTCTCTCAAGCTATGGTCCATGGTCCTATCACTGTCGACTCTGTTGAATAATTCATGTTCACTTATTTTATCTACACCTTTTATTATCTTCAACATCTCTATCATATCTCCTTGTGACCACCTCCTTTCTAGTGTACAAAAGCCCTGTCTCCTTCAGCTGCTCCTCATAACTTAGTCTAGCTAGGCCCAGAATCAATCTAGTAGCCCTACGCTGAACCCTCTCGAAGGCATCTATGTCCTTCCTGAGTTGTGGTGACCAAAACTGCACACAATATACTAGATGTGGCCCTCACTAAATTCCTGTACAATGTTAACACCACCTCTTTTGATTTATAATTGATCCCCCTCCTTATACAGCCTAAAACCCTATTTGCTCTACCTATAGCTGCCTGGCACTGTGCTGCCTGCTTACCTCCCATATCTATCACCACCCCAGATCCTTTCCTGTTCATATGTGATGTGATGTGATATTGTGATGTTCATATATTTTGGGGGAGACATACTGAATTACCAAACTGTATAACATTTAATAATATTTATTTATGTATCAGAGAAATTCTGTAACTATAGAGTGTAGTCAATAGAAATGCTGTCTGATCAGTTTTTGTAAACTGTACTTAAAGGTGATTAGGGTGAAATTGAAAAGAGCAATCAGAATTAATTTTTTTTCATGAAATTTGATTCATGGTATAGGTATGAAAAAAAAAACCAACAACATCGGTAAATGCATGTCTGAGAAATGGTTGAGGACATGTTCAATACCAGTTGTTGTTTTTTTACAACTAAAATGGCCGCCAGTCTACCAGTCGACTACCTTTGATCAGGTTGCAAAATAAAGTGAGGCGTTCGTGTACGCCATCATGTAATGTGCTTGTGCCAAGTTTGAAAAAAATCAGACCATACATGTCCGAGAAATGGTTGGAGACACATTTAAGTAACAAAACAAAATGGCGTCCAGTTGGTCATCTTGGATCTGATCTCAAAAATAAATGACGTGCATCTGTAAGCCATCATTTCTTATCTGTGTGCCAAGTTTGAATCACATCGGTAAATGTATGTCCGAGAAATGGTTGAAGACGTGTTCAATACCGGGGTTTTACAGCTAAAATGGCTGCCAGTCAGCCCTCTTTGATCGAATCGCGAAACAAAATTATGCGCATATGTATACCATCATGTATTGTCTTTGTGCCAAGATTGAATAAAATTGGTCCATAAATGTCCGAGATAGGGCTGCGGATAAATGCACGGACGGATGCACGATACCCAATCCATAGGCCCCCGCCCCTGTTCAGACTAAGTCCAATGACAGCTAAAAGAACAACCGTTGAATCGACATTGTGATTGCTTGGATTTTTTTTTTTTGTATACCTTGTCGAGGCTCGTATGAGAGCTAACACACAACACACAACAAGGGGGCATGAGACAAGAGGGGCGGGAGTGGGAAGGACAAAAGAGTGGGGAACAGAGACATGAGGAGATCTGTGGAAAGGGAGAGGATGGGGTGGGGAACACAGGGTATACAAGATGGACACTACAGGGACTTTCAGGAATGAAAGCAGGAATTTGAAGAGGTGGGTTTGGGGTGGATTAACGGGGTAGAAAAGATTGAGGATTTGGATGGGGAAATAAGAGGTGGTGGTAACAGCTGTTTTGAAGGCCTGGAGGGAAGAATGGGATTGAAAGAGTGAGGGAGTTTATTCCAAAGGGGGAAAAAAGAGGAATGAAAGAGTGAAGGTGAGCAGTGATTCGTGATTTTGGTAGTTTTACCAGAAGGGTTGTTGGACCTTGAGCGCCCTGGGAAATATGGTGGGGACAAATTGCAGACACAGCAGGGGGTCGAGACCGGAGAGGAACGGTAGAAGACAGAAAGACCACCGACCTGCCTGTGGTGAGAGAGTGGGAGACCCAAAGACAGCCTCATCGTGGAGATACCAATGATCCGAAATTCCTTGGTTTCCACACCGTGAAGCCGAGAAAGGTGGGAGACAGGAGCACCAGCCCGAGGGGAGAGCAGTATCCATCAGACTGTGGATGAAAGCTTTGTAAGTGGTCAGGAGCTCAGGTGGGCCGAGGAAGGACTTTGCACGACGGAGATTCCCAGTTGGCGACTGGCTTTGAGCCAGTTGGAAATGTGTTTCCAGGAAAATCATGGCAGATCTGACCAGAAGCTTGAAAGAAAGGACTTTTCCAGAGGATTGCTGAGAAAGTGGATGGGGGGGGGGTTGCCAAATGGTCCTTTCGGAGAGACATAGTGAGAGTGGGGATTTGTCCGGATTGAAAGACATGTTCCACGTGTTGGACCAGTGTGTGATTTATCCAGATCTGCAGTGACCGATTTGATTGAAAAACACCATAGATTCTCAAAATCCCTCATATTTCAAACTCAAAATTAATTACATGCTGTGTGTCATCAATTTAACCAAAATGATTATAACGTTAAAATTAAAAAAATATATCACTGGCTGGTAATGAGTTAGCATCGATATTGTCCTGTGATACAAAACCATCCTGCCCTTGTTAGCTTCATGAATGAATACTTTTGCCATATACAGAAAAATAATGCACTCCTAATGTCAGGAACAGCACAACTGTACTTTGTTTCTCACTGTCGAACTAAACGTTATGCCAACACATGTTGATAGTAGATAGAGGGTCTCTCCTGATCGTCACTTTGGTCACCCTCATCACTCTCTGGAAGCACTTGTCCCACATTCTCGCATACATCGTCACCATCAGAACAACCACAGATATCTGTGCAGTTGAGCCCTGCCTTACTACAGGAATATCTAGCAGAATTGCACTGCAACTTGCGTGTGCACGTGACCAGATGGAGAACCGACGATGGTGCCGGCAACTGCGTGGTCATGATGGGAGTCCATCTTGTTTCCACCCGTAGTCTGCAGGAGATGGAGGTGCAGGACACGCTGTGGTCTTATGATTCCACACTATGGTCTGATGGTGGGCACGCAGGAGACATTGTCGCAGGGCATCTGGACTTGGTGGTAGCCTCTCTGATTCTGCTTGCTTCTTCGAAAAACCACCACCATCACAATTTTTTTCACTGAAGTGATCAAGGTCTGTGATTGGTAAACCTTGCAGATAAACTCTTCAATGACAGCAGCTGTCTCATCACTTGGCATGACAGAGGTGCCAAGGTCTGCCAAGGCTCTTACAATGCTGTCACTTGCATCTTGGAATACCTTCCAGAAGGCATGTTTCCCCTTGCCAGCAAAACTAACAGTGCTATCACTGCCACTCATTGCATGGAGACCAGGTAGTGCTGCTGATTTTGTTGGACCCAAGGCATCATAGATGTGACCGTTTTTACCCACCATATTACCAAGGCCCCAACTGACTTAAATGCGAGGCCTCACACTTTCTTCCAATAAACTAATCCAAATATCCGTTAAATTGCTTTGAACGTCCACAACTTAAAATGTCAATAAATGATTCATGATAAAGGTTTGGATACAATAATTTCAAATTGAATTACATTTGACATTTGAAGGCAATAAATCTCCTAAACCACAGAGAAGTCAAGTTATGAGAACATTCTGCCTGTTGGGGGAGAGGATGGTCAGGGGGGTTTCCATAAAAACCATTATCTGCAATATTTTCACACCGACGTCACGCTTCAAGAAAGGTCAAGTCAGGTATGGGAGCATGCGCCGGAGTAGCACGTCACTGAGTCCACTTTCTGCCGGTACTCCAGGGGCCTCCGTCTGGCCATCCCCCAGGCAGATGCCTGGCCCATCCCCATCTTCTTGAGATGCCGATCAACCTTCCGCAACAACAAGGCACGTGGTCGGCCTATTGGCCTCCTCCACCCATGAGGCTCCCTCACTGAGAGAATCTGGTGACCAGGATCAGCATCAGGAAAAAGATCCGCATGTCCATACAGCTGCAGCTGAAGCTCACGGACTATGCAGGAAACAAATCTCATCTGAGTCTCTCTCAGCAACCGATCGTTGGACACAAGTCCGACCATCGATAGCCAAGGATTCTCCGAAGAGACCTGGTCCCAAAGAAATTAAGTCTCCATCTCAGATCCCTGGTCAGAGTCCAAGTCTCACATCTGTAGAGCAAAACTGGAAGCACCAAGAACCTGAAGTCTCGGACTTTTGTCCTCCCGCACAGGTACTGGCAACGCCGCACCCCATGATCCAGTGAATCCATGACTCCCCAGGCCCAACCCAGATGTCTATTGACCTCTGGCTTCCAGCCAGTAGAGACATGAATATCACTGCCAAGGTAAGTGAATCTCTCCGTGACCTCAAAATCCTCACCACAAACAGGTACAGACAGGATAGTTGCATCCAAGATGTCATTGAAAACCAAGATCTTAGTTTTGACCCAGAAAACCCGTAATCACAGCGGCTCTGACTCCTCATTCAGCACCTCAAGGTTCCCCAAAAAGGATATGCAGAGTCTCCGCAAAGATTGATTTCCTCATTTGCAAAATCAAGGTCAGAGATCTTGACATTCCTAAACGATACACCGCCGCTTGATCTCTCCGACATCCTCCCTAGAATCCAGTCCATACAAGTGCTGAAAAGTGTGGGGCCAGTACACACCCTGACGAACTCCAGTAACAACTGAAATAAGTCAGAGATGGAACACCACATCTCACAGCACTCTCAGTACCAGAGTAGAGTTCAGACATCAGAGGATCAGTTTTGTGGCACCCCACGAAGACCAAGAATCATCCAGAGGGCATCCTGATTCACTGAATTTAAACGTCAACATAGGCTGCAAGCAGCCCCTGCCGAAACTCTCGTCTGCGTTCGGTGAGGACCCGAAGAGCCAGGATACGGTCAATCGTTGACCTCTTTGGTGTAAAGCCTGACAGCTCTGGGTGCTGGTGCTCAAGCAAATGGTGGTGAACCCTATCAAGAATTATCTGAGCAAAGACCTTGCCTGGAACTGAGAGCAGCGTCACCCCTCGGTAGTTGTTGCAGTCCAGGCGATCACCCCTTCCTTTTCCAGAGGGGGACAACAAGTCCCCTTTGTCAGTCAGTTGGGACGATGCCTGTGTTCCAGGCAGAGCAGAGAACTGCATG
>CM068968.1:48768725-48788516 GCA_035128595.1 Eptatretus atami
GTCCTAAATGCTTTGGACCCACCACTGTGTCGGGCATACATGAAACCCATGCATAGACTCGACATTCGTCTTCTACTACAATTCCTATCAAAAGTTATACACATTTTCATGTTTGATGGATTTTGGGTGGCGGCCATCTTGGATTTTGGCAACTGGGCACGTCTAAAATCTATTTGACGCCACCACTTTGTCGGGCATACCTAAAAACCCATATAGACACCAAATCGTCCTTCTACTACGTTCTTATCAGAAGTTATATGCATTTCTTTTTTGGCGCTGACCTGATGGCGGCCATTTTGAAAATGGGGCTGTTTTCGGATTTTGCTACAAATTTCAGAATTCCACCTAGTAGATTCTTGAAGCTAAGGTATTCCATGCTCAAATCAAGTCAAAGTCTATGCGGTCAGAATGTATACGGGGTTCTATGCCAGGGCTGGACGAGAGAACATTGTGTGTGTGTGTGGTGTTTGTGTGTGTGTGTGATGTGTGTGTGTCGTGTGTGTGTGTGTTGTGTGTGTGTGTGTGTGTTTTCGGGTGGATTCGGACCCTGCACAAACCAGTGCAACCAAACTCTGCATGCTTCCTCTTTCATCCAGAGGAAGGTCGAGGAGTGTGTTTGCATAAAAAATAAATTAGGAAAAAAAAAAAAAAAACATTAGATGTATCGCCTGTCTTCAGGTCTTCAGTCCTGATCGCGTGTTGTGCTAATACACCGCCTGCGTGATTTTCCTGGGATAAATCAGTAATACGTTGTGAAGATCGTGTGTTGACGGTTGCCTGAAGTGATTTGTCGTCAACAACACTAAATTTAATTATTACAGTGAAAAAGATTGATTTACACAGGTTGTTGAAACACTTCCGTGTTCAGGTCTCGAGAATCGGTTTCCCCGGCAACGCCGGGGCACTTCTGCTCGTCGGCACATCAGCTTTGGCGCCGGCTCTCCCACATGAACGATGAAACGTAACAAAGTGGCAAAGAATTAAAAAAAAATCTGCACATGCCCCACTCGGCAAGGTTCCTGTCATTGTATTCGTCATAATAAAGAATTTGTAAAAATATTTAAATCGTGCGGCCCCAGTGGCCTAATGGATAAGGCATTGGCCTCCTAAGCAGGGATTGTGGGTTCGAGTCCCATCTGGGTGATGTTGTTTCCTTTTAACATAATCGTCACACCACACATTCGATGAAGAGAATCTGACGATATGATAATAAATGTCGTCTTTTTAAAAATCTCAGTAAAACACGTGAGGAATTGATTCTGTAACAGTTTTTTTCCCCTGAAACGAATGAAGAGAATGGTTACCTGAGGAGACAACAACGATGACCGTTCATCATGGTTTGACTTCTTCTCTTCTTCTTTCTTCTTCTTCTTCTCTCTTCATTCTTTCTTCTTCTTCTTCTTACACACTTTAGGACTCGGCTCTTTTATATACAGGATCCGGATGTGCCTTAAATACTAAAACCTTGTACACATCTCGCATTGAGGGTGCCTTTGAGAGGTCTATCATTGAACTTTTAAATATATTCCGACATTTGCTTTAACGTTTTCGAAAAGTTCACGTTACTATTTAAAGATTATTCCATTTAATGTGTTGTAATTCGTAACATACACGATTTTCTCGTCATTGAACGAGGAGCCTCCATGACGCGGTCTCGCTATTGGCTCCATCAAGGCACTTGACGAAATACGGAAGTGTTGTTTGTTGTCTATTGCCTTTAGGACGCGGCTCAGGATACATTTGTTTGTTCGTTGACATATAGGCCTATCGTTTCAGCCACGTCTCTCAATGATGAAAATACCTTCAGAATGCCCCGGATCCGGATTCAAATCTTCGCCAAAAACGAATCATTTCGTCCTTGTCACATGCTCAGCTCTCCTCCAAATTTCGTCCAAATCCACGTCACAACTTTTTGAAATATCCTGTTCACAAACAGTCAACAAATGGACGGACGGACGGACAGACAGACAGGGATGAAAAACATAACCTTCCTCCACCTTCGGTGGCGGAGGCAACAAAACTGAGTCTCATCGTTTTGTTTTTGGCGAAGTGTTTGCGCAAACCAACCTTCATGGGTGATACCGTCCGTATACCACCTCGACCTGTTCCTTCTGCCCAAAGTGCTTCCGCCAATTCGTGCTCGTCATGTCATACATTATTTGGCTTTGCCAAATTGTCCCAAATCTCTACAAGAAGAAACTGAGGGGGAGCACTCGGGAGAGTGCAAACCTCCGCCGCAATACCTGCTGGGTAACTCAGTGAACTTAATACTTATTCATTAAATATGACGTCAACAGTGCTGACAGTTTATAGTTCTTTCTCTAACAATTTTTTTTTTTTTGGGGGGGGGGGGGGGGGGTTGGAAAATCACTTAAACATGTAGAAATGCAAAAAAAAAAAAATTCTCTATTTTTTTTTTTGGGGCGGGGGGGTAACAATTTTTTTGGGGTGGGGGGGGGGGGTTGGAAATCACTTTAAAACATGTAGAAATGCCCAAAAAAAAAATTTCTATATTTTTTTGGGGGGGGGGTAACAATTTTTTTTTGGGGGGGGGGGTTGGAAAATCACTTAAACATGTTAAAAATGCAAAAAAATAAAAATTTTCTCTACAATTTTTTTTTGGGGGCGGGGGGGGGGGGGGGGGGGGACCAAGTCCAAAATTTAATGCATGATCTTGGACCATACCTAACCCCCCAACGCAAGTTTCGTCGAAATCCGTCAAGAGTTTTTTCCGTAATACTGTTCACAAACAAACAAAAACAAACAGAAAGGGGTGAAACAGTAACCTCCATATCCATCTTCGAAGATGGCGGAGGGCTTAACTAGTTAGTTGGCCCCAGTTACCGATAGTATAAATATTTTCTGTAAGTTATCTGCAGTTTGCGTCGGACCCATTTTCGCATATGCTTAAGTACCTGTCTGCACTTATTACATCACAATTGCCACCATCGTTTTGTGTGAGGCCTCGTCATTTGCATCCCGGGAAGCCCAGCATAGTTGTCAGGAGAAATGAACGGTTCCTTCAGGATATCCCAGGTGTGCAGTCCCATATAGAACGCTCGCGTTGTTTGTGAAGTGAATTTTGTTTACCCTGCGCCATGTTGCTGTACATTCCATCACGGATAACTTAACTGTGGATAAATTTCGAATGATTTTTTGTTTTCCCTACGGGATATTTTTATCCTCGTGGTTTTCCCCACTGTACAGGTGCAGTCATTTTATTGTGAACCGCTTAACATTTTTGTTATAAACTTGTTATGTCTCTGGTTGTGTTATGTAAACATAAGAAAACTTGAGAGGGGGCAACTGGGAGAGTGCAAAACCTCCGCCACCAATACTTGCTGGGTCACTCAAGTAACCTTATATCTTATTCATTAAATATGATACGTCAACCCAGTAGGCTGAAGCAGTTATAGTTCTTTTCTCCAACATTTTTTTTTGGGGGGGGGGGGGTGGGGTGTTGGAAAATCACTTGAAACATGTAGATGCAAAAAAAGAAATCGAAATTTTGTTGAAAAAAAAGTTTGCAAAACTTTTTTTTTCTCTAAACAATTTTTTTTTTGCTGGGGGGGGGGGGTTGGAAACACTTAAAACATGTAGAAATGCAAAAAAAAAAATTTTTTTTTCTCTAATTTTTTTTTTGGGGAGAGGGGGTGGTGGAAATCACTTAAACAAATGGTTAGACAATGCAAAAAAAAAAAATTTTCTAACAATTTTTTTTGGGGGGTGGAAAGTACAAAACAGTTGAAATGCCAGGAAAAAATTTTTTTCTACTTGTTCTTTTTGGGGGGGGGGGGGAGGTTGGAAATCCACTCTAAAGCTATGTAGAAATTGCAAAAAAAAAATTTTCTCTATTTTTTTGCGGGGGGGGTAACAATTTTTTTGGGGGGGGGTTGGAATCACTTAAAACAGTAGAAATGCAAAAAAAAAAGAATTTCTCTAACAATTTTTTTGGGGGGGGCGGACCAAGTCCAAATCTAAAGTGGATTGATCCTTGGACCCATACCTAAACCCCCCACAAGTTTCGTCGAATCGTCGAGGATGTTTTTCCGTAATACTGTTCACAAAAAACAAACAAACAAACAAACACACAACAGAAACAAAAGGGGTGAAAACAGTAAAGCCTCCATCCATGGCTTCGAAGATTGGCGAGGAGGTTAACAAAACACTTCTCCCTTTACTCCCTCATCCCACACTTCAAAAGCCTCACCCTTGCATCATGAAGCCTCCTCCATCCTGCAGCACCAACCCAATGCTTCCTCCCTCTCGATTCTCCACTGTGTGGACTCAAAACAATCGAGGTCTCTGCACTACCAGGACAATCTTCAATCCAAGCCAATGCCAAAACGCGGACATTCATCGTTGAACGAGGATCCTGTCTCCACATGACATCCCTGATCATTTGTTCTGTCACTCCCCGTTACTGTCTTCATCCGCTTTCATCAGCCTGACCACGCCCTGGCGGCAAGATTTGCACCTTGACATCAAGACTCAACTTTTCTCACTGCCATTACTGATCTTCACACCTACTCACAGATCACAGGAGACCTCATGGCTGTGCATTCCATTCCGCTCCCACCTCTTGTTTATGTCTGTGTGTTGTACTCCTCCAAAACAGTGACCGGACTCCATCTACATTCTCTCAGCAACATGGGATAAACTTTTAACCACTCACCCCAAACTCTCTCTTCCTTCATGTTGTGATGATTTCAATTTCACAATGCAACTTGACTGGTTGTTGGTTACCTCTCTCACCAACCATGGGCATTCAACAAAGGACTTCTGTTGACTCATGGATTATGACTCAATCTGTGAACTCTTCATCCAATTCTCTCAATGGCCAATCTCCCTTCTGGACATGCGGTGATGACTCAACTTTCCCACAAATGTCTCCTGCACTTCGTCTGCTCCAATTGCGTTTCATCTGAAATATTGCTTTGTGAAAAGTTCAACATCTCGCTAGATTCTTCAGAGAGCTGCTCAACGTTGGTGAGTCTGCATTCACTTCAAGCAGATTGGGCAGGACTGCAAGCAGCCATCCTCTCTTCAGACTGGGACTCCCATCTACGCTCTTTGGTGATAACTCACCTGTGACACATTCATTCAACAAAAACCTTTCGCTTTCTCTTCCATACACGAGAGATTCTCCATCTCCTATTCAATTGTCCTTCGCCTTACTTGCCCAGCCATGGTTACATGAATCGTTAGGTACCCACCCAATGCTCTGAAACAACTTGCCTTCTCTCCTGAAGGCGAAAATCGACGAAGAGCGATCTCAGATCTTCACAAGTCCAAACAAATGTATTCTGCTCTTGGAGGCCAAAAACAACATCTGTTCCAACTTCAAGAATGAACTGTTCCAACTTGTCCACCCACCTCGTAAAAACCTGGTGTTGTCTGTTAGGTCTTTCTCTGCCTTCAGGGTCGATCGGTCTTGTGCTAATAGCTGCCTGGGTTTTCCCCCGGCAGCATCAGAGTAAGATGAATGCTGAAGATGTTATGTATGAGCGTTCGTAGTGATTTTGCAGACAACACTAATTTTAAGTAAGATGTTTACACTGGTTCCTGTTATTATAAAGATTGACCTTACACAGGTTAATATATACGGCACCTTCCAATGTCAGCGTCAAGTGAGTATTGGTTGCTTATAACTGCTGCCATCGAGTAATATGTATTGTGCAGAATCATGTGGTTTGAGGTCATTATGTATGCCAAGCTAATAACAGAAACTATATTTCCTTGGTACGTTTCTCCCCTACCTCTAATCCTCCCGGTTTGATACGATCCGTCTGTCCTTTTTAACTTCCATCTGCCACGTCATGAAAAGGCACGGTAAAGATGCCCGCCGGAGCACTTCTGGAATCCCAAGGAACACTTTTGCTGAGAATATCTTAACTTACCTTACTTGCATTATAAATACTGCCGCATGCACCAGAAAAAAAAACACCAACTGATGGCAGAGACAAATCAGATGCAAAGAGAATGGCAGTCGACAGGTCACTTGAGTTCAAGAGCAACACAGGCTCAACTTGAGGATCAGTTGCAAGACCAGCAGCCTCGTAGGTCAGCTGAGACTACAGAGCAGACCAGCTCAGGTTGAGGATCAATGTGCAAGACAAGCACATCCTAGGTCAACTGAAACTACAGAGCAGACACAGGCTCAGGTTGAGGTCATGTGCCAGACAAGCAGCCTCTAGGTAGCTGAACTACGAGCAGACAACAGCTCAGGTGAGATCATGTGCAGAACAAGCAGCCTCCACAGGCAGCATGTTGGGCACCCCTAGAAGGTGAAGCATTTCGATACATTTCAAGCGCATTTTTGCAACGTCCGAGATTGGTAATTCATTACAAAAATAAGGCCAACCTTCCCAATTTGTCTCAAGGAAATGGTTCAATACATATTGCATTGAATATTCCCGGGCAATGCCGGGTACTTCACCTTGTCTAAATATAAAAGGAGCCAAAGTGGGCGTCCGTGCGAGTTCCACCTTGCTCGAGAGAGACTCATGAGATTTGTTACCTGCATAGTCCGTGAGCGCACTGCGGCTGTTTGAGCATGTGCGTCATTTTCCTGATGCTGATCCTGCTCACCAGATTCTCTCAGCAAGGAGCCTCGTGAGTGAAGGAGGCCAATGGGCTGACCACGTGCCTCATAGGTTGCAGCAGGTTGATCGGCATCTCAGAGATGGGGATGAACCAGGCATCTGCCTGGAGGATCACAGACGAGTGCATGGAGTACCGGGTGGAGTCGCACGCCAGTGACGCATGCTCGCTGCATTGCTCCCATACCTAACTGACCCCAACTCCCTTAATCCACTTTGAGCCGATTTTTTTTAAAGAAGTGAACAAACTTTAGTACTATGGAGTGATGAAGGTTGTGGTATGTTTCATCGGAATTGTTGTGTGGAGTTTCTGAGAGAAGCAAACACATCATTTTTGGTTCTACAGCCAATGCTGCCTCAGGGTGATTTGGTGGAGGGGATGGACAGCGCGACGTGACGTGCTCCTCGTCTGGAATCCTCCGCAGTCACAGAGTGCATCCGGCCTCATCCTCTCAGTGGAGGGTGCTACCGCAACGGCCCTGTCCAGTGCAGAGCTTTTGAGGTCGTCCAATGCCTACGTGGGAGTGTGAAACGATGGACAATCTTGGATCATGTACAGGATGTCTTTCGTATAAAAGATCGTTAAAAATATAGGTTGAATTATTTTTTTTGAAATAATCAAGGAGACTAGAGAAGAGAATGATGTTTTGTGTCACAGAGAAGCGTTTATTTTAAAACACACATGTAAAATGTGATCATATTTTCTTTATCTTCTGGGACGTTTCATTAGAACGGTATAGTCAAGCCTCGTAGAGCGCTGCCAAATCTGAAGCCTCGCTAGTGTCAGATGTGCTTATATCTTCTTTATTTAATAACTCCTACGTGTGTAAAATGAACACTCATTTACTTTGCGTGTGTTGCACATCAGTTGAGCGAATTTCACTCCCTGTGCAATACATTTCCAATAGAAGAGACGTAATTACTCCTTTATGAAAAATGTTTTTCGAGTTTTTTATCCTAAAAATAGACCATCGTGACACACAGTCATGTATAAGATTGTTCTTTCAAGCCTCTTCATCGTCCTTGAAGGGGATACACATATACACAAAACACACAAATACCAACTAGTTGTTGATCATTTTGAATGGATATCAGTGCACACAAGCAAATACAAGTAGTGGACAATTCATGACGACTTCTTGTCATCCTGCATGCGCTCGCGTGCATCTTTGTGAGCTGATCACGATGAGTGATTTCTAAGCCTGACAGGTGCTCACGTCGACGTGTGCTTCGGCCATCTGTATGCATAATGATGCTACTGGAACTGCAGGTTCCTGTTCACCTCAAGTGTTAGATGTCACGTGTCCAAAATAGGGTGCATACTTACTGAATGGTGGCTGTCTGGTTTCTGAAGGTTTAACACTTGTATGATGTAAAGATGGGCTTTCCTATGGTCGGAATGGCAGACTGGCGAATAGAAGAAAATGCACATGGTGAAAAATCAAATTCTATATTTTATGTAGAAATTCATATGAAAATATTGGGGCAATACCCCCTGGGTGCTCAACTGGAAGCCGGGTGGATAGTACAGAGAACACTGGTAGGCATGGATGACTCACAAAAATATGTAACGGAGAAGAAAGTAAATACCTATGGATTTATTTTTATGCCGTGAAACAAACTTTGACACCATAGGATAAGGTTTGGTGAAGTTCATTTGAAATTGTTTGTGTAGTTTTGGAGAAAAAGGCATACATATTTAGGGGCAATCCCTTCCTAGACCCGATTTTTCTAATGTCATGAACAAATTCTGTACATCACGGGTGATGAAGGTTGTGTGAAATTTCATCAGAATTGTGTGTGTGTAGTTTCAGAGAAGAAGTTAAGTATTTGTGGACGAACGGACAGACACCGCCTCACCTAAGCTCCCGGAACTAACTACAGGTGAGCTAATTATAAATCTATCTATCTATATATTACTAAACTTTCATCTTGTATGTATGTATGTATGTATGTATGCTATGTATGTATGTCCCGAAATACAGCCAAAACGGTACACGATAGCACAAATTTTTAGGCCACCTTACTCAGCAATTCTCCTGGTGTGCAGTATCAAGTTTCGTTAAATCGGCAACGAAAAAATTATTAAAATCAATTCCTGATTCAGTCAAGAACTCTTCGGATATTTGTTCAATGCAAACAACTCGCAGTATAGTCGCTGGACTATTTTTGTCTTCTTTTTTTTGAAATGATTTTTTTTAATCAACCGCGGTCAACGGAACCCAAGGGTCACGGTCGTCTAGTGCAGATTAAAACTCAACAACAGTGAAGAAACAAACAACATGAGGGGCATGTATGTTACATTACAATGTTATCATCAACTAATTATGATGAAATGATATCCTGCGGTTTAAAAAGCAAGCTACAAGACGTGTAGAAATTAAGAAATTCTATCTGATCCAGATCCTGATCTTCACAAAAATCTAATCATTCATTCCTTGTCACACACGTATCTGTCTCCAAATTCGCCAAATCATCCAAACTCTTGGAGATATCTTGTCAGGGGAACACACATGAAAGACAGCAGGACTCTTGGAGATATCCTGCTCAGGGACAAAGGGCAGGCAGACATAACTCTTGAGATTATCCGTGCTCAGGGACCAATAAACGGACAGACAGGCATGGAAAACATTCCTCCTCGTCCAGCATTCGTGGCCACGCGTGGTAAAGGAGTGACAATAATTGCATTATTCTGGAACTTGAAAAGTGTGATTAATTCGCCCAAGCGAACGCGAAGCCGCGTGTCGAGACTGTTTTTCCTAAACGTAAACACCCTCCACCTGTCATGCCCACAGAAAACAGATCTTTTTGGGGGGGGGGGACGCGAGCCACATTTTCCTCGAATAATCATGTTAACTTTGTCCAAAAAAAATGTTACTTTTTTTTTCTATTCTCGAAGGTACTCCACGACGTTTGAACATTTTCGTTGTCAATGCAAAGACCTTTCCTTATGCAATCGGTGATCAGTGGTGTCTCACAATGGACCAATCATGAGCGCTCATTTATAATGACCTCATCATGTCCCTTCAATTCCTTCTGACTCAGGAGATGAAATACGTGAATATTTAACATTTGGCGGCGTCACGTAAATAAAACTGCCATTTCCTCCAATCAAACCTTATGCAATTGAACAGCGTGCTAAGGTTCCAGCGATGAAATTTACACATGGTGAGTGTCAAGGGTCATGCGGGTTTCTCTCACTCACCACCAGTCTCCCTCATCGCAGGATCCAACTAAATCATGTCAATTACGGAAGTTCAAGAGGTTTAAATTCCGCACGGCGTTGCAATTGGCAATGACCTCAAGTGAAGCTAATCACGTAAACTTCAATTACCTCAAAGTTTCAGAAAGATTGTGCATTCTTCGATATTGAAGAGGTTCGCAGATCCGATAGAAACCTGATCACGTGTATCATCTTACATCAGACAATGTTGGGCTTTTGTGTTCCAGTTGGGCGCAATCTGCTGACACAACCATCAAGATAGCGATGACGACGTACGTTGCAAACGACTACTCGTTTATAAGGACCACTTTTCTAGCCCCGGATCACGTTGGACTTACATGGTTAGGGTGGGGGCTTGGATCCTTGGACCTGAGTTCAAAATTCCTGGGCTTGGCTGTTGAATTAATACCAGGGGCGGTGAACAGCCTAGTCATCCTTCTGCAGGTCAGGCAAAAGATACCACTTGCTGGTATTCTGCGTCGGAGTGGCGACCTGTCGAGATGATTGTGCCAATTTGCCACGAGACTGCTCTAGCAGCACCAAATGCTCTGCACGAGAGTATCGGTCCCAATGCATGAGGATGGCTGAATGACATTTGGACGGACACACAGAGAAAATCCCAACTGTATAAAACTATGGATTTCAAATGTCATCGACCACGGAATTGTTTTCACTTCTCTAAAATGCAAAACAGCCGTTGCCTAACTGGAAGAACCAGGAATTGATCCATCTTTATGCCCTTCTTCATATCGATACATTACTCGCATTCCCGACCTCTTCCTCCACCTCTCCAAATTCGGGATCGTTCCGTACTATGGTCATCGCGTTTCCGATCATGTGGACGGTCCCTAACTCCAGACCGGGCCAATAGAAGAAAAAAAATCCCTGTCTTCTGGCCCGGTGCTCCACAGCTTATTTCCTCGCCATGGCTCGCAACATTGGCAGACAGATCAGTGAAAGTCCCACCAAGCCACTTCAATGTGGCCTTGAAACTTCAAATTCCTCACCTGGCCTCACCTTTACAACCTTATGTCTACCCTGTCTATAAATTACACATGCCTGCCTCTCAGCGTCCAAGTAACATAGGGACCGCCGTATGAGGGTTGATATTGCTTGGGCATGCGGTTCCGTAGCACAATACATCTTACATACTAAAGGGAAATATAAATAATATCAAATTATAATATATAATACTTATATATATAAATAATATCTATATACACACATTCTTCTTTTGTCTGAAATTAACCCCTTACTTGATGAGCAGCAGGGAACAGATCGAAGTCCTCACAGTGCTGTGCTGCACGACCTCCCCAGCAACAACGTGGCGTCTGCCACACGAGCACCATTGATCTCTGCCCATGATCACCAGTCAGAGGTTTGCAGCAGGTAACATTTATGTGCATGGACAATCATTCATCTGTCACAGGTCAGTTGTTCAGGTGAATTACACACACAACATAACTCCTCTCTTAAATTCATGGTTAACGTTGTTGTCGTTGTATAAAGTCCGCTGATCTATTAGAGAACCATACTCGTTTCAAAGTCCATTCAGTTCGGATTTAAAGTCGTTTTACTTCCAATTTTAGAAAGAAGAATGATTTTCTCAGTTTTAATGAAGCTACAGGTACAAGCCAGCGTAAATACGGTGTATAAGCCCCCACTCAAGTACATGCAGTATAGCGCCTGATATCACGAGCTGTACATTAATAACATCAGTGGTTGCGTCCACCCCTCCGATCTCTCAGGTGTTTTGACGAGCTACGTAGTATCCACTGACTGATGCCATGTGTTTATATTTAACTGATGGAAAACAATCTCAATAATGCATTGATAACCAGTGAGTCCTGGTGAAGTTACTCAGGTGTGGCATGAATGTGTGGAGAGCTCTGCCGTGGATGTGTCAATGCTTCGGAAAAGATTTGAAGATGTACCTCGCTGAAGGCCAGTTTTACCGTCGGCTTAGCACATTAGTGGGTTTTGATGAGGTGAAAGCCGGCGTTACACAACTTCTAGCAATCACACACAGAAGACCACCGAATGAAGATATCTGAAGCATGAGATAATAGAGAAAAAACAAAGCAACTACAGATCGCTATATTTCAAATGTCTTTTTCAAAAGCCAAACTCTCCGCCCCATACACACAGCACTTTTTAACGTACCCTCTGCATCGTCTCAACCACTCACCATCACGGAGCTGAATAAACATCAAGTGACACAGTCAGCCTCTAAAATAAATAAAAACTACTCCCTCTCTCCCTTCCCTCCTTCCGTTGCACTATTTCCTGCCACATGTTAATGGAGATTATTGCTTGTCTTCACCCCAGTTTAACCGGACATAGATTCTTCTAGCCAGAATCACCATATCCATGACGTGAACAAGTAAGATGGACTTTTTATTCTATTTCCCCACGCAGCGGGAACAGGGTTTTGCAATGCACCGTGTGTCGATTCCGAGATTTTGTCATCAATTTTCAACAACGCTTTCATTATGATGAACTGGAGAGACAAATTAAGAATTTGCATGAAAAGTCAAACGGTACCATTTTTCATACCTCAGAAGAAGTCGTGATACAAAGCAGACGGTGCTTTGCATTTCACGATTACTTTCTCGTTCGTTGTTATTGTTTGGTCTATGGCAGTTTCTTAACAAACATAAGTACAATTCACAATATCCAGCCCGCACTTGAGAAATGTGATGTTTTTATTAGCGTTCAAAATCATCCTGAACGAGGATATTTAAAGTGAAACTTTACAAAGGCTCCCCCTTGGTTCTGAACTGAGCCTCCCATAGTTAAGTTTTTCATATGAAAAAAAAACAAACAAACACCAGGAACATTCTTAATGTTCTAGCAACAAGACCACCATATCCTGTTATTCACAAAAGTCATAAAATAACCCCAAAGGGATTTTAGAGTATCATCTGAACACGTGAGAGCCGTGGACCTTTCATTTTGGCTCTTCTGCTCCTCTTTCCCTCTTGCGGCGCTTCTCCTTTACAAGGCCTTCTGAGAAGCTCTACTCTTGGAGAATCTAAGAGATGTACAGAAATTAAGATCGTGAAACTAAATAACATTTGGATTGTTAAGATTGACAGAGATCCTGACCCATGATGCAATTTCCATACTTAAAATAAATAATGTTGTAATTGTGACATTCATGTCCAATCCCCATGATTATACACAATTGTATTCCTTAGATCTACATTGACACACCAATTTTTTTGTTTTACCCGAAAAGGGTACTAGGCAGACCACGTTTACACCTGCTAAAACCTGCGGAGGAACGAGTCAAAAACGGCGAGAATAGGGCCACTACCTGTCTCGATGCAAAACAGGCCTAGACACAACATAGTAGCAGAGATCCCAATGCTTTTGCGGGCGTTGCTTTCCCACACATACAGAAGGGCAATGTGCGAGCTCGGGGAGGACAGGACTCCAAGCTCAAATTAAGGCCTTTAGTACGTAAAGTCAGCAGATTGGCCCAGGCAGGACCTTGGATGAATCAGGATGCCAGGGCTGACTTTGCGAGGCCATTTGAATATGATCTGCCAAAAAGATCATGACCGCCCCATGGTGAGGCCAAAAAGTTTGAATGACTTAACATCTTCTAATGTTTGCTTTTGGAAGTAGATTGTAGATTTGCCAGACAAGTCTTCGAACGATAGGGTGAGTTGGTATGAGATTTAGTCAGGTTTAAAGGACATATTGCCAGTGGACCAGGTTCCCATCATTCTATCATAGCTGCAGACGAGGGAAGAGGCATCTGCCTGTTGGGAGATGTTCCGACAGAGGTGGAATCATCAGTTCATAATCAGCAGCGAAGTTAGCAGGACTTTCAGGGATCATGAAGATCATTTGATGAAGTGAAACAACATGGCCCTGTATCTCATGTTTCAATCGAGAGCTTCTCAACCATTGGTTGCGAGAGTAGAAGCCACCGTTCAGGTAGAATGACGGAGCCTGAGGGCCAACTGGCTGATGTCTAGATCAGTTGTTCAAGAAAAAGAGGAATTTTGTGACCCTTGCTTATAATGGAAGCAAGCCATAGGCCTTTAGTTAACGAGGAGCCATTTGTACCATGTTTGTGTATTGCAATATGTTGGCAACTTCCAGGGAGATAGAACTTCCAGAAAAGACTGATAACTGCCCAGCAGCAGAACGCCCTGGTCACACCTTGAACGATTAGGCCAGCGTCATATTGAAACGTATTCAGAATTGATCGTAAAACGCTGGCGTACGCCTTGAACTATTTGTTTGTTTCAGTTTTGGGCGATATTACGGTTTCGGACATATGCATACGTCGATTAGACGTGACACAACGTTTCGTAATTATACACGAGATGCTTAGCGTGTTGTCGGCGTTCACATTATGCCACGCATAGTCTAACTGTGCATACGCGCGCGCAGCGTATCGCCGAACGGTCACATGGCGATATAGCCTATTATAGGCTTGCCACTCGACGATTTTAAATGGACGCTGCCGCTCGACGATTTAAATAATAACTGCACGAGACCATCGAGTGGCAACCATCACGTTCATTGCCGAAGAAAACTTTGAGGAATGCTTGCCAAGAGTCTCCTGGCCGCTCGGCAGCGCGCAAGGAGTCATTATCACCCACACCCTCCACCATCATTAGCGTCGCCTTGACGGGAGGTTCACAGTTCCTTCTCCTCCGCTTCACCTCTTCTTCTCCTGGGCTCTATTGGCACGCAATGGACGTGTCATGATCGATGGGTCATGTGATATTTGATGAGGCAGCTAGTACGGTATTGTCGTCTCAGCCTTGCTGGATTCCTCCATCTCTCGGATGACAATTGGACATCGACTGCACCAAATCGAGTCTGAAAACACTGACGTGGTTCCTCCTGTGAACACCATCTTATACCAATTCCCCTAATCGCTGACCAATACGCCATTATCGGTTAGCTGTTAAGTTAGGAAACGTCAGCAAGTATCTGTGGTCGTCCGGAAGGCCTCATCAAATTAGAGCTACATACAGTCAATGTGCGTTGGAGATAGCTGTACGAGCGAATTAGGGTTCCGAGGAGCACGGTTACCTCATAGGTAGAAATAAGTTTCGGGTACGCTAGCGTTACCTCGAGGTATTTCGACTTATAGTAACTTAGAAGTAGCGTGTGTCGAGTGCTGGTCAACGATCGCATTACGTGCTACAACTGTATGGCCAGCGGTGATGCGGAACTTGTGCAGTCATACGCTGGCATACGGTTGAAAAATTTTGAGCATTGCTTAAAATTTGCGAAGAGCATCAGGCGTACTACGACGTATGCCAGCGTGCTTCCAGCATGCTCTTAAATATTACAACACTTCCATAAGTATTCAACGTGTGCCACGCGTATTCGCCAAATTTTTCATACGTACGCAATACGCTGGCTAACATCAAGGTGTGACAGGGCTAGAAAGAGGATGGCAAGAGCAGGTTTTTAGGACACATGTCATCTGGGGTCTTGTCGCAGAATCGGAGTCCAGGTTTCGAGAGGAAACCTCGTTCCACTTCTGCAAAGTAGGCAAGACACAGGTATCCAGGTAGTAAGTTGGTATGAGGAGGTTTGTATCAATGTAGGAGAGTGAAGGGTTGGGGATACAAGATTTGGGATAGCAATAACAGTAATGTGAGGCATTTGGCCTTCTCACGAGCAGTTGTCAGCTCGTCGTGCTTTATAAGTGAGGAGGAAGAATGGGAGGGAAGCATACACCAGACAGACTTACATGCCATCAGGGTCGAAAGAGGAGAACAGGTTTGAGAGTTCAGTTATTGAGTGTGTTGACAGATGCTTCTGTTCTGTGCTTTTCCTGGAGAGGTGGACAGTGACACACTTGCTTCGGGGCTTTGTGGAATGACTGAGTTGCCGTTCGTCAGATTTGCCTTCCAGGAGATACGGCAAAGGGTTAAAGGCAAGTGCCTCACCACAGGATTCTGATGTACCATGACGAGAGGAAAGTATGATAACAGCAGCATGAGATTGTATAATCTATTTACACAAGGAAAGCCAGCCTTGTGTGGAGAATTCCCAGCATGTATAATATCACAAGTGGAAATGAAGGACAGTCGCTTGATATGAGAGGGTAGTCATGCATTCCATGCCAGTCCTCACATATCAGAGGAATAAGCAGGAGCCTTTTTGCGGGAAGTTTGCCATCTATGAAGCTCCAGAGGAGGCTTACCATTGGGAAGAATCCGGGTTGGAAGTTTACAGATTGATCAGTCCCACGGATCACAGAAAGAGTCATTTTGCTGCAATGCCCATGGCTGGGTGAAGATTGTTACCAGCACCCAGCCAATTGCATTGGTGGTAGTTGAAATACCCACATTTAAGGAAGAGAGAGATCAGATAGTACATGTTGGCAGAGAGCGAGATGTAATCGAGTCATGCCTTTAGGAGTACTTGTCAAGCACACAAACGAAGAGATGGTTGCTGAGGGGAAAAGCACAGCCAAGGAACTCTGGAGGTGAGGAGGGGAGGATAGTCACATGGACAATGGGAAAATGAAGTTTTTGTTTGACATAGAACTGCAACGTCCACCACCCCAAGGCAAATATGCTACAGTTAAACTACAGTAGTATGAAAGTTAGTTACTCTCGTATACTACTGTTGCCTGAACAAGATTTATGTAGTATGTGTCTGCAGAGAATGACTACGGACGGAATGCTATTTTTGCCTATGCCGACAGGGTGTTCGGAGGACAGGGTCAGCGGGGTAGAATCAGGGGAGATCATGTGGGGGAAGTTTATGTTCGGCAGATGAATGTCAGGTTTACCAAGTGTCTTCCTGGATTAAAACCTCTGCCCTATTGTTCTCTGCTTTGCTCTGACGAGGATAAGGCCCGAAACTGTCAGCGTTGCCTTTTATTAAGGCGGATCATACCACATTTTTATGGGAACGTTTTTTGAGCTATTCTTACTCCTTTACAAGCCCATGCAGATGCTCGATTTCTGTGTGAAATCGCGATAATTATTCTTACAATGGGCAGCTTTGATTGAGAGATCAGGTTCAAATTGACCGAAGGAACTCGGATGTTGCACGTCCGTAGATTTGGGATGGGGGAGAGCCGATGATGTTGGCAGGAAGTGGGAAGAGGGTCCAAAACCCACAACACAAGCCATAACCACTGATCCTTTCTATACCTTAACTTTCCCACCCTCCCTCACGCCACCTCTTTCTTCCTGAGAGTTTGCGTCTGTTATTTCCATTTTGTCAAGCCCATGCATCCTCCTCTCTTGCCACCATTCTTACCAATCCCTTCACTTTGTTAAGTCTCCCTATATTTTCGTTCCCTCAAACCTGTTGTTGGGGTGTCCCCCCCCCTCTCTACTGTTCATTTTGCTCTTCTGCTTTTCAAGGAGCCTTAACTGGTATACAAAAAGTGAAGGCGGCGGGACGCAGGAAGCCCAGAGGGGGAAGCGCGAGGGTAGGGATGGGACGAAGGTGAAGCAGGGGGGGGGAGCGGCGGTAGTTGAGTGGGAGCAAGGAGGTTATGAAACATGAAGGTAGCAAAGAGGTTGAGGCGCATGGCTGGAGGGAACATAATTGATGAAGCCAGCAGGGGTGGGGTGGGGAGCTTGGAGCAGATGTTGAACCCAGGTGTGAAGGTGCATTGTGGGGAGCGTACTGATGTGGCCTACAAGGTCAGCCTAAGCAATGGCATTAAAAATACTCTCGGACAAGTAAATGCGAACTAATGCCCCTTAACACACTCCAAATTAATATCCACTCATTCTTGAACAAAAACAATATAATAACTTGTCAAGCTCCAGAATGACGTAGGTTCCTGACAATTCACAAACCCTGAATCGTGGGGTTTCAAACAGTTACAACCCAGGATGAGTTAGCTCAATCCATACCTTCTGATCCTCGGGTTAAACCCCCATTCACAAATATGTATTGAATACAGAGTCTAAAACCACCTCCATCAATCAATACAAAAATAAATAATTCGCCTATATAGACAAGGCAGACGAAAGAATGCCAAACTGTGTCTTCATCACCCGGAAGGTGATTGCGGAAGTGCGGGGACTTTTCCACACCCAGACGCTCCTGATACATCTATTCGGAATTGCGGGACCAGAGAAGCGCAATGGGATCAACACCACCACAATCACACCCTCCAAAATCACGAGGCTCAAGCATTCGTTTCAATCAAACTCGCTCGCTCCTCTCACTTACAGCATTAGGAGCTTGGTAGTACGTCCCGGTGTAAACACTCCCGTCGATGCAGCAAATCGATCCCCAGCGTTGCCAGTGCTTGCACCTGACATTGATCAAAGTTATCCGTGAACTATCTTGGGAAAGCGCAGCAACACGTCTCCAAAGAAGGCCGTGTTTTCTACAGCACACGCGAGTAGCTGCACAGCACCAGGAAAAAAGAAGCAATGCAATCAGGATATGGAGCAGTGCTTGCTTACGCACCGTAACATGCCAATAATGGTCCACAATTACATCCCCGGCGGACGTGGGCTCACAAGGACGTCACCGCATCCTCAAGTCCCGCCCACGTCGCGCAATTTCTCTTGCTGGGACGGACCGTCGGGGCGATCTCCATAGTCACTTCTGTTCTCGACTACCTCAAGAAACTGAACATGAGACAGATGGAACCAAAGTATCCGTATGATGATATATTAAAGTACTAGTGGACGGCGTGCTCTGCAACTGCCAACGCTCAGATGATCCCACATGCAGACATAATAAATATAAGCTTTGTATTTGATGAATGCTATTGCGACAGAGTTTTTATGTTTCAAGAAGCATGAAGGTTCAATGATATGCAGCCCAAAGACAAATGCAGAAGATATTCATAATTAACTTAATCAAACAATGACCAAAAAACAAAGGCAAAGTGTAACCAAATGAAATATTAATTATATGCAGGATTATTTAAGTGTGACATCATTACTTCAGTTACTTAGTTAATAATTAACGCTGATCAATTACGAGATTACTTGTTAACTTAGCGCATTTAACATACAATACTGTTACGGTCTCGGGAAAATCTCTTCTCTGCCTTTTTGACATATAGGCCTATCGTTTCAGCCACGTCTCTCAATGGTGAAAAATCCCTTCAGAATGCTCCGGATCCGGATTCAGATCTTCGCCAAAAATCGAATCATTTCGTCCTTGTCACATGCTCAAGCTCTCCTCCAAATTTCGTCCAAATCCGTCCACAACTTTTTGAAATATCCTGTTCACAAACAGTCAAACAAATGGACGGACGGACGGACAGACAGACAGGGATGAAAACATAACCTTCCTCCACCTTCGGTGGCGGAGGCAACAAACATGAGTCTCATCGTTTTGTTTTTGGCGAAGTGTTTGCGCAAACCAACTTCATGGGTGATACCGTCCGTATACCACATCGACCTGTTCCTTCTGCCCAAAGTGCTTCCGCCAATTCGTGCTCGTCATCTCATACATTATTTGGCTTTGCCAAATTGTCCCAAATCTTACAAGAAGAAACTAGAGGGGGAGCACTCGGGAGAGTGCAAAACCTCCGCCGCCAATACTGCTGGGTAACTCAAGTGAACTTATACTTATTCATATAAATATGACGGTCAACAGTGCTGACAGTTATAGTTCTTTCTCTAACAATTTTTTTTTTTTGGGGGGGGGGGGGGGGGGGGGTTGGAAACACTTAAAAATGTAGAAATGCAAAAAAAAAAAAATTTCTCTATTTTTTTTTTTGGGGGGGGGGGGTAACAATTTTTTTTTGGGGGTGGGGGGGGGTTGGAAATCACTTAAAACATGTAGAAATGCAAAAAAAAAATTTTCTATTTTTTTGGGGGGGGGTAACAATTTTTTTTGGGGGGGGGTTGGAATCACTTAAACATGTAAACAATGCAAAAAAATAAAAATTTTCTCTAATAACAATTTTTTTTGGGGGGGGGGGGAGGGGGGGGGGGAGGGGGACCAAGTCCAAAATTTAATGGCAAACTGACTCGTGGAACCCCA
>CM068968.1:48790558-48800597 GCA_035128595.1 Eptatretus atami
AGTGACGACTCCATCTACATCTCTCTCAGACAACATGGATAAACTTTTAACCACTCACCCCAACTCTCTCTTCCTCATTGTGTGATGATTTCAATTGTCACAATGCAACTTGACTGGTTGTTGGTACCTCTCTCACCAACCATGGCACTTCAACAAAGGACTTCTGTGACTCCATGGAACTGACTCAATCTGTGAACTCTCCATCCAGATTTCTCTCAATGGCAAATCCTCCCTTCTGGACATGGTGATGACTAACTTTCCCACAAATGTCTCCTGCACTTCCTCTGCTCCAATTGGTTCATCTGACCATATGCTTGTGAAAGTCAACATCTCGCTAGCTATTCTCAGAGAGCTGCCTCAACGTTGGTGAGTCTGCAATTTCACTCAAGCAGATTGGCAGGGACTGCAAGCAGCCATCTCTCTTCAGGACTGGGACTCCCATATCTACTGCTCTTGGTGATAACTCAACCTGTGACCATTCTTCAACAAAAACCTGCTCTCTCTCTCATACACAGATTCATCCCATCTCCTATTCAATTGTCCTTCCCTTCTTCCCAGCCATGGTACATTGAACCGTGGTACCCACCCATTGCTCTGAAACAACTTGCCTTCTCTTCCTGGAAGGCAAATCTGACCGAAGGCGATCTCAGATCATTCCAAAAAGTCCACAACAAATGTATATCTGCTCTTGGGAGAGCCAGAAAACAACATCTGTCCAACTTCAAGAATGAACTTTCAAACTTGTCACCCACCTCTAAAACCTGGTGTTGTCTTGTTAGGTCTTTCTCTGCCTTCAGGGCTCGATCGGGTCTTGTGCTAATGCACTGCCTGGGTTTTCCCCCCGGAAGCAATCGAGTAAGATGTAATGTGAAGATCGTATGTTGAGGTTGTAGTGATTTGTCAACAACACTAATTTAATTACTAGAGTGTTTACACGTTGGCCTGTTATTATAAAGATTGCTTTACACAGGTTTATTATAGCACCTCCATGTTCAGCGTCAAGTGAGTATGTTGCTTATATACTGCTGCAATCGAGTAATATGTATTGTGCAGATCATGTGTTGAGGTCATATTATGTATGCAAGCTAATAACAGAAACTATATTTCCTTGGTACGTTTCTCCCCTACCTCTAATCCTCCCCGTGTTGATACGATCCGTCTGTTGCTTTTTTAACTTCCATCTGCCACGTCATGAAGATCGGCACGGTAAGATGCCCGCCGGAGCACTTCTGGAACTCCCAAGGGAACACTTCTGCTGAGAAATATCTTAACTTACCTTACTTGCATTATAAATACTGCCGCATGCCACCAGAAAAAAAAAACACCAACTGATGGGCAGAGACAAATCAGATGCAAAGAGAATGGCAGTCGACAGGTCACTTGAGACTCAAGAGCAGACACAGGCTCAACTTGAGGATCAGTGTGCAAGACCAGCAGCCTCTAGGTCAGCTGAGACTACAGAGCAGACACAGGCTCAGGTTGAGGATCAATGTGCAAGACAAGCAGCCTCTAGGTCAACTGAAACTACAGAGCAGACACAGGCTCAGGTTGAGGATCAATGTGCAAGACAAGCAGCCTCTAGGTCAGCTGAAACTACAGAGCAGACACAGGCTCAGGTTGAGGATCAATGTGCAAGACAAGCAGCCTCCAGGGCAGCATGTTGGGCACCCCTAGAAGGTGAAGCATTTCGATACAATTTCAAGCGCATTTTGCAACGTCCGAGATTGGTAATTCATACAAAACCATAAGGCCAACCTTCCCCAATTTGTCATCAAGGAAATGTTTCAATACATATTGCATTGAATATTTCCCCGGGCAATGCCGGGTACTTCACCTTGTCTAAATATAAAAGGAGCCAAGTGGGCGTCCGTGCGAGTTCCACCCATTGCTGAGAGAGACTCAAATGAGATTTGTTACCTGCATAGTCCGTGAGCGTCAGCTGCGGCTGTATGAGCATGTGGCTCATTTTCCTGATGCTGATCCTGCTCACCAGATTCTCTCAGCAAGGGAGCCTCGTGAGTGAAGGAGGCCAATGGGCTGACCACGTGCCTCATGGTTGCAGCAGGTTGATCGGCATCTCAAGGAGATGGGGATGAACCAGGCATCTGCCTGGAGGATGGCCAGACGGAGGCACCTGGAGTACCGGTGGAAAGTCGACGCAGTGACGCACTGCTCCGGTGCATGCTCCCATACCTAACCTGACCCCCACTCCCCCTTAAATCCACTTTGACCCCGATTTTTTTTTAAAGAGTGAACAAACTTTAGTACATCATGGGTGATGAAGGTTGTGGTCATGTTTCATCGGAATTGTGTGTGGAGTTTCTGAGAAGAAAGCAAACACATATTTTTGGGTTCAACAGCCATATGGCTGCCTCAGGGGTGATTTGGTGGAGGGGATGGGACAGCGCGACGTGACGTGCTCCATCGTCTGGACTCCTCCGCAGTCACAGAGTGCATCCGGCCTCATCCTCTCAGTGGAGGGTGCTACCGCAACGGCCCTGTCCAGTGCAGAGCCTTTTGAGGTCTGTCCATTGCCTACGTGGGAGTGTGAAACTGGATGGAGCAATGGTTGGATCATGTACAATATGTCTTGTATAAAAGATCGTTAAAAATGATAGGTTGGAATTATTTTATTTGAAATAATCAAGGAGACTAGAAGATATGATGTTTTGTGTCAAGAAGCGTTATTTTAAAACACTACATGTACAAATGTGATCATATTTTCTTTATCTTCTGGGACGTTTCATTTAGACGGTATAGTACAGCCTCGTGAGCGTGCCAAAGTCTGAAGCCTCGGCCTAGTGTCAGATGTGCTTATATCTTCTTTATTTATAGACATCCTACGTGTGTAAATGAACACTCATTTTACTTTGCGTGTGTTGCACATCATGTGCAGCGAATTTCACCTCCCTGTGCCTACATTTCCAATAGAAGAGACGTAATTACTCCTTTATGAAAAATGTTTTTCGAGCTTTTTTATCCTAAAAAATAGACCATCGTGAACACACAGTCATGTTGTAAGATTGTTCTTTCAAGCTCTTCTTAAATCGTCCTTATGAAGGGGGATACACATATACACAAACACACAAATACACAACATAGTTGTTGATCATTTTTGAATGGATTTATCCATTTGTCAACACAAGCAAATACAGGTAGTGGACAAATTCATTGAACGGACTTCTTGTCATCCTGCATGCGCTTTCGTCGTGCATCTTTGTGTGCATGATCACGATGAGTGATTTCTAAGCCTGACAGGTGCTCACGTCGACGTGTGCATTCGGCCCATCTGTATGCAATATGATCCACTTGTAAACTGCAGGTTCCTGTTCACCTCAAGTGTAGATGTCACGTGTTCCAAAATAGGCTGCATACTTACTGAATGGCTGGCTGTCTGGTTTTCTGAAAGGTTTAACACTTGTATGATGTAAAGATGGGCTTTCCTTGTCGGAATGGCAGACCTGGCGAAATAGAAAGAAAAATATGCACAGGTGAAAAACAAATCAAAATTCTATATTTTATGTAGAAATTCATATTGAAAAATATTGGGGCAATACCCCCCCTGGGTGCTCAACTGGAAGCGGCTGGATAAGATAACCAGAGAACCACTGGTAGGCATGGATGACTCACAAAATATGTAACGGAGAAGAAAGTAAATACCTATGGATTTTTTTTTAATGCCGTGAACAAACTTTGACACATCATGGGTGATAAAGGTTGTGGTGAAGTTTCATTGAAATTGTTTGTGTAGTTTTGGAGAAAAAAGGCAATACATATTTTAGGGGGCAATCCCTCCTTAGACCCCGATTTTTCTAATGTCATGAACAAATTCTGGTACATCACGGGTGATGAAGGTTGTTGTGAAATTTCATCAGAATTGTGTGTGTAGTTTCAGAGAAGAAGTTGAAAGTATTTGTGGACGGACGGACAGACGACGCGCCATCACATAAGCTCCCCGGAACTACATCACAGGTGAGCTAATTATAAATCTATCTATCTATATATTACTAAAACTCTCATCTTGTATGTATGTATGTATGTATGTATGTATGTTCCCGAAATACAGCCAAAACGGTACACGATAGCACAAAATTTTTAGGGCCACCTTACTCAGCATTCTCCTGCGGTGTGCAGTATCAAGTTTCGTTAAAATCGGGCAACGAAAAAATTATTAAAAATCAATTCCTGATTCAGTCAAGAACTCTTCGGGAGTATTTGATCAATGCAAACAACCTCAGCAGTATAGTTCGCTGGAGCTATCTTTTGTCTTCTTTTTTTTGAAATGATTTTTTTTAATCAACCGCTGTCACAACGGAACCCAACGGGTTCACGGGTCGTCTAGTGCAGATTAAAACTCAACAACAGTGAAGAAACAAACAACATGAGGGGGGCATGTATGTAACATTTCAAATGTTATCATCAACTAATTATGATGATAATGATATCCTGGGTTTAAAAAGCAAAATGCTACAAGACGTGTAGAAATTAAGAAATTTCTGATGCTGATCCAGATCCTGATCTTCACCAAAATCTAATCATTCATCCTTGTCACACACGTAATCTGTCCTCCAAATTTCGTCCAAATCCATCCATAACTCTTGGAGATATCTTGCTCAGGGACAAATGAAAGACAGACATAACTCTTGGAGATATCCTGCTCAGGGACAAATGGGCAGGCAGACATAACTCTTGGAGATATCCTGCTCAGGGACAAATAAACAGACAGACAGGCATGAAAACATATCCTCCGTCCAGCTTCGGTGGCCACGGTAAAGAGAGTGACAATAAATTGATTATTCTGGAACTGAAAATGTGATTTAATTCGCCCAAGCCGAGCGAAGCGCGGTCGAGACTGTTTATTCCTAAAACGTGAAACACCCTCCAACCTGTCATGCCCACAGAAAACAGACTTTTTGGAACGCCGGCCACATTTTCCATCGAATAATCATGTAACTTTGTCCAAAAAAATTTATTCATCGGAAGGTACTCCGACGTTGAAAGTTTCGTGTCAATTGCAAAGACCTTCCTTGATGCAATCGGTGTGCAGGTGGTGTCCCACAATGGACACATCTGAGGCCGCTCATTTATATGACCGTCATCGATGATGCCCTTCAATCTTCTGACATCAGGAGATGGAAATACGTGGATGATTTAACATTGGCGGCGTCACGTCAAATAAACTCTCCATTTTCCCTCCAATCAAACCTTATGCAATTTGAACAGCGGTGTACAGGTTCCAAGATGAAATTTAACCATGGTGAGTGTCAGGTCATGCGGGTTTCTCTCACTCACCACCAGCTCCCTCCATCGCAGATCCAACTAAATAATGTCCAATTACAGGAAGTTCAGCAGGTTAAATTCCCGGGCGTTGCAATTAGCAATGACCTCAAGTGAGCTAATCACGTAAACTTCATTACCTCAAAGGTTTCAAGAAAGTTGTGCATTCTTCGATTATTGAAGAGGTTCCATATTCCGATAGAAGACCTGATCACGGTGTATACATCTTACATCAGACCAATGTTGGAGTATTGTTGTCCAGTTTGGCAATCCTGCTTGACACAACAGCAGATAGCGATGACTGACGTGTTGCAAAAACGAGTACTCGTGTTATAAGGACACTTTTCTAGCCCGATCACGTTGGCTTAATGGTTAGGGTGGTGGGCTTGGGATCCTTGGGACCTGAGTTCAAAATCCTGCTTGGCTGTTGAATTAATACCAGGTGGGGTTGACAGCCTGTCATCCTTCTGAGGTCGGCAAAATGAGTACCAGCTTGCTGGTATCCTGCGTCGGAGTGGCGACCTGTCGAGGATTGTGCCCAATTGCCCAGGAGACTGCTTAGGCAGCACAAATGCTCTGCACAGAGTATGGTCCCAATGCATGGAGGATGGCTGGAATGACATTTGGACGGACCACACAAGAAAAATTCCCAACTGTATAAAACTAATGGATTTCAAATCATCGCCAAGGAGTTGTTTTCACTTCTCTAAAATGGCAACAGCCGTTGCTAACTGGAAGTAACCAGGAATTGCATCCATCCTTAGCCCCTTCGTCATATCGATACATACTCGCATGTCCCGACCTCCTTCCTCCACCGCTCCAAACTTCGGGATCGCCTTTTCCTACCCATGGGTCATCGGTTTCCCGATCATTGTTGGAGGTCCATACTCCAGACCGGCCCAAATAGAAAAAAAAAAGATTCTTCCTGTCTTCTCCCGGGCTCCACAGCTTATTTCACTGCCATGGCTCGCACACATTGGCCAGACAGATCGTGAAAGTCCCACCAAGCCACTTCAATGTGCCTTGAAACTTCAAATTCCTCACCTGGCCTCACCTTTACAACCTTATGTCTACCCTGTCTATAAATTACACATGCTGCCTCCTCAGCGTCACATGTAACATAGGGACCGCTGTATGATGGTTGATATTGCTTGGGTGGCATGCGGTTCCTAGAACCACAACAATATATCATAATATAATATAATATAATATATATATACACACATTCTTTTTTGTCTGAATTGAACCCCCTTACTTGATGAGGCAGCAGGGAACAGATCGAGTCCCATCACAGTGCTTGCTGCACGACCTCCCAGCAACAAGTGTCGTCTGCCACACGAGCACATTGTCTCTGCCCCACTGATCACCAGTCAGGAGGTTTGCAGCCAGGAACATTTATGTGCATGACATCATCATCTTGTCACAGAGTCAGTGTGTTTCATTTGTTGAAATTACACACACACTAACTCCTCTCTTAACATCATGGTTAACGTTGTTTCGTTGTTAAGTCGCTGATCTATTAGAGAACATACTCGTTTCAAGTCATTCATGTTCTGTTATAAAAGTCGTTTTACTTCCAATTTAGAAAGAAACGAATGATTTTCCTCGTTTTAATGAAGCTACAGTACAAGCCAGACCGTAAATACCGGTGTATAAGCCCCCCACTCAAAGTACATGCAGTATAGGCCCGATATGCACCGAGCTGTACATTAATAACATCAGTGGTTGCGTCACCCTCTCCGATCTCAGGTGTTTGACGAGTACGGTAGTGATCCACCTGACTGACTGCCATGTGTTTATATGTTAAACTGATGGAAACATCTTCAAGTGCATTGATAACATTAGTGGGTCCTGGGCTGAAGTTACTCAGGTGTGCATGAATGGTGTGTGGAGGAAGCTCTGGCCTGGATGTGTCAATGGCTTGAAAAGATTTGAAGATGTCCTCGCTATGAAGGAAGTTTTCCTCGGCTTAGCCAATAAAGTGGGTTTTGATGAGGTGGAAGAAGCCGGCGTTACACAACTTCTGCAATCACACACAGAAGAGCCAACGAATGAAGATCTGAAGCAATGAGATAATGAGAAAAACAAAGCAACTACAGATCATAATATTTCAAATGTCTTTTTAAAACCAAACTCTCCGCCCCATGAACACACAGCACTTTTAACGTCCTCTGCATCGTCTCAACCATTCCACATCACCGGAGCTGATAAACATCAGGTGACACAGTCAGCCTTAAAATAAATAAAAAACTCTCCCTCTCTCCCCTTCCCTCCTTCCGTTGCACGTTTTCCTGCCACATGTTAATGGAGATTATTGCTTGGTCTTCACCCCAGTTTAGCGGACATAGATCTTCTTGCAGAATCACCAATATCCATGACGTGACACAAGTAAGTGGACCTTTTTATTATTTTTATTTTTAGCCCGCCCTCCACGCAGCGGGAGACAGGGTTTTGCAATCACGTGTGTCTGTGTCCCGAGATTTTGTCATCAAATTTTCAACAACGCTTTATTATGAGAACATGGAGAAGACAAATTAAGAATTTGATGAAAAGGTCAAAGGTACCATTTTTCATACTCAAGAAGAAGTCCGAATACAAAGCAGACGGGCTTTGCATTTTCAGATACTTTCTCGTTGTTGTTATTGTTGGTCTATGGCAGTTTCTAACAAAACGTAAGTAAATTCACAATAATCCAGCCCAGCATCTTGAGAAATGTGATGTTTTTATTAGCGTTCAAACTCATCCCTGAACGAGGGATATTTTAAAGTGAATAACATTTACAAAAGGCTCCCCCCTTGGTTTTGACTTGAGCTCCCATAGTTAATGTTTCTTCATATGAAAAAAAACAAACAAACACCAGGAACATTCTTAATGTTCTAGCAACCAAAGACCACCATATCCTGTTATTCACAAAAGTCATAAAATAACCCCCAAAGGAGTTTTAGAGATCATCTTGAACACGTGAGAGCCGTGGACCTTTCATTTTGGCTCTCTGCTCCTCTTTCCTCTTGCGGCGCTTCTCCTTTACAAGGGCCTTCTGTAGAAGCTCTGACTCTTGGAGAATCTAAGAGGATGTAAACAGAAGATTAGAGATCGTGAAACTAAATAACATTTGGATTAAATTGACAGAGATCCTGACCCATGATGCAATTTCATATTAAAATAAATAATAGTTGTTAATTGTGAACATTTCATGTCCATCCACCATGATTATATACATATATGTATTCCTTAGATCTACATTGACACACCAATTTTTTTGTTTTACCAGAAAAGGTTACTAGCAGACCACGTACACCTTGCTAAAACCTGGGAGGGACAGAGCAAAAAAGGCGGCGGAGAGATAGAGGCCACTAACCTGTCTGCGATGCAAAACGGCCTAAACACAACAAGTAGCAAGAGATCCAATGCTTTTGAGGGCGTTGCTTTCCAGCAATCAAGAAGGGCAATGTGCGAGCTCGGGGAGGACAGGACTCCAAGCTGCAAATTAAGGCCTTGTACGTAAAGTTCAGATTGGCCAAGGAGGGACCTTGCATGAACAAGGATGCCCAGGCTGACTTTGGAGGCCATCTTGGAAATATGATCTGCCCAAGAAAGATCATGACTGATGGGTGAGGCCCAAAAGTTTGAATGACTTAACATCTTCAAATGGTTTGTTTTGGAAGTAGATGGTAGGATTTGCCAGACAATCCTTTCGAAGCGATAGGGTGAGTGTGTGAGATTTGTCAGGGTTTAAAGACATATTGCAAGTGTTGGACCAGTTCCTCATTCTATCAAGGTCTGCAGAGAGGGAAGAGGCTGCTGCCTGTTTGAGGGATGTTCCGACAGAGGGTGGAATCATCATCATAATCAGCAGAGAGTTAGCAGGACTTTCCAGGGAATCATGAAGATCATTGATGAAGATGAGGAACAACATGGCCCTGATCTCATGTTTCAGATCGAGAGCTTCCATCCATTGTTGGAAGAGTAGAAGCAACACGTTCAAGGTAGAATGACCGGGCCTGAGGCCGAACTGGTGATCTGAGATCAGGTTGTTCAAGAAAAGAGGATTTTGTGACCTTGCTTATAATGGAAGCAAGCCAATAGGCCTTTAGTTAAGAGGATCCATTTTTGTACCATGTTTGTGTATTGCAATGATGTTGGCCAACTTCCAGGGAGATAGAACTGTCCCAGAAAGATTGATCAACTGACCAGAGCAGAAGCCCCTGTCACACCTTGACGATTTAGCCAGCGTATGGCAACGTATCAAAATTGATCTAAAACGCTGGCGTACGCTGAACTATTGATGTTTTTTTCAGTTTTGGGCGTATATTAACGAGTTGGAATACATATGCATAACGTATTAGTAACGTACACAACGTTTCGATAACTTATACCAACGAATGCTTAGCGTGTTGTCGGCGTTCACAACTTATGCCCAACGATAGTCTAACTTTGCATAGCGCGCGCAGCGTATCGCCGACGATCAATGGCGTAGCCTATTAATAGGCTGCCACTCGACGATTTAAATGGACGCTGCGCTCGACGATTTAAATAATAACTGCACGAGACATCGAAGTGTCAACATCACCGTCATGCCGAAGAAAACTTTGAAGAATGTGCCAGAAGTCTCCTGGCCGTGGCCGCGGACGCAAGGAGGATCCATCATCACCCACACCCTCCCCATCATGCTCGCCCTCTGACGGAGAGGTCACCAGTTCCTTCTCCTCCGTTCACCTCTTCTTCTCCTGGCTCTATTGGCACGCAACTGGTACAGTGTCAA
>CM068968.1:48808868-48823042 GCA_035128595.1 Eptatretus atami
AAAGTCCCCAGCCGGCTGAATGAAACGGAATTATTAATTCGGGGATAAACCCCACCTAAACTCAAAGATCCGAACCAATGCCTGGACCAATTCAAGAAGGGCAGGAACGGACTGGGACACATTTCTAACAATGTTTTATATTACGTAAATGAAGACACAAAGCAAGACTTAACCTGACGAATATGCAAGAAGTATTTACAATGATCCAAAAACAACTTTATTCAGTTCTACTTAAAGACGGGCCCAACACGCAGACACACACACAAATGAAAAAGAAACCCAGAGTCTTAACTTGGACACCTGGCAGCCGTGAGAGAGACAAGCTGGGGTCAGAGTTCGTGTATACTGAACCGGTCGGACGGAAATGGCATGCCCATCGAATGCAGCCCTGAAAGGTCGTTGGTCCGTCCCAGTCGCACGTAGGGACTTCGTGGCTCGTGCGGAGCTCGGGTGGTGAACCAATCGGGGTCCACGGAGGGAGGTCAGGTCACCCTGTCCCTTCTTAAAACTCTCGTAGCAGCAACCAGTGAAATCCAGAACCCCGTACAGCACGTGAACAAAACTGACCTGCTTACAGCCACCAATGAAAAAACTGACCTGCTTACAGCCACCATGGAACAAAACTGACTGCTTACAGCCACCGTGAAATCAATATCTCGACCCGTTATAGCCACCGTGAAAGCCAACTCGACCCGTTACAGCACCCGTGAAGCAAACTCGACAGTTTACAGCCACCGTGAAAGCAAACTCGACCCGTTACATAGCCACCGTGAAAGGCAAACTCGACCCGTTACAGCCAGACCGTGAAAGCAAACTCGACCCGTACAGCCACCGTGAAAGCAAACTCGACCAAGTTAACAAGCCACCGTGAAAGCAACTCGACCGCTTACAAGCCCACTGTGAAAGCAAACTCGACCGTTACAGCCACCGTGAAAGCAAACTTCGACCCGTCACAGCCACCGTGAAAGCAAATCGCCCGTCACAGGCCACGAGAAAGCAAACTCGACCCGTCACAAGCCCCGTGAAGCAACTCGGACCGTCACAGCCCCGTGAAAGCAACCGACCCGTCACAGCACGGAAAGCAAACTCGACCCGTCACAAGGCCACCGTGAAAGCAAACTCGCGAACCCGTCACAGCACCGTGAAAGAGTTGGCAGTTTCCGCTCGGCTGCACCCGAACTGGAGTTGGTAGTCGGTAGTTGGAACTCTACCGCAGTCAGTAGAGTGACCCGGTTCGAGCAAGATGTGCTGAGGACGTGGTTTCCCCCGTAGTCGAAATCGCGTAGTTAATTAGGTAAATTGGTTATTGACAAATAGACCCTACACTACGCGGTTGAAATATTTGCAACCACGGTCGGTTAAACGACCCGCCGGCTCGCGGAGTTATCCGAGCGACGGCAGACAATTCCGGGGAGTTTGGTGGGAGACGACGCAAGCTTTCCCCACCTAGTGGTCGTTCTCGCCACCGACCCTCGGCCCACAACAATACTTATGCACATCAGGGGTCAGATACAGAGAGAGGAATCCCTTGTAATTCTTTCCTTTCCAATGTGTAAAGTCCAATCTACTTCGACTGTTTTAAAAACCCATTGTGCTTGTATTCTGCAAACAGCTCCATTGTCTTGGGTCACGTGTCCTGCAGTGAGCAGACCGAGTCTGCACCGGCCTACTTTTTTGAAGGATATTTTCGTTTGCGAAAATTTTCCAATGCTTTTGTGATTTTTCCTGGGATATTGGCTTAGAGTTGTATCAGTATGCAAAATTTCAACTTTCTACCTCAACGAGAAGGTACTAAACATTTATATCAGTTAGTGGATGCTTAGAAAGACCTTTATATATTAGATATACACTTCACAACCTTCCACGGCCGCTGATTAAAGCAAAATCAAAAGCAGCTGCATATATCAATTGTTGCCATTGTGATATTCTGCAAAGCATTCCATTTCTTTGTCTTTTGCCCTGGGTCACGTGACCTGAAATAAGCAGACCATGGCTGCACCGTCCGACTTTTATTCGTGGCCATTTTCGTTTACGGAATTTTTCCGACCGTTTTATGATTCTTCCTGGAATTTTGGGTTTGAGTTGCATCAGTATGCAAAATTTCAGCTTTCTAACCTACCTCGAATGTACTAAACATTTATATCATTGACTGGTTAGAAAGAGATATCTATATTTACTGTCGGACCCCAACATTCACTGTGCTGTTGTGGACCCCGCATATTCGCGGTTCATAAAACGTGACCTGCTTCTACGTTCGCAGCTCTGTGCTTCACATATTCGAGGGTTTTTAAAAATATATTTTCCCTCATGAATCACGAACTGCCAAGACCCTATCTCCCTTTTTCTCAATGAAACAACGCCCCGACATCCACGGATTCGACCTTCACGGCATTTTAAAGGGATGTATCCTCCCTGAATGTTGTGGTCTGACAGTGTCTGTATATTTTAACATGTTTGTGAGGTAGATGGAGGAATTTTATCATAAAGGTAGGATTGTATAGAGTAGCATGGTCCGTGGACAGGCAGGAAACACCATATTAATGTTTTTGTATGCAATGTCGAGGCTCGTATGAGCGCGAACACACAGAACTTACAACAAGGGGAGCAGGAGACAGGGGGGGGGGGGGGAGAGAAGGAAGAACAGTGTGGAACAGAGACATTAGGAGATCTGTGGAAGGAAAGGGATTGGGTGGGGAACATGGGGAATACAAAATGGACATGACAGGACTTTCAGGAAGAAAAGCAGGGAATTTGAAGGAGGTTGGTTTGGGGTGGATTGGCAGGGTAGAAAAGATCGTGGTTTTGGATGGGGGAAGATAAGAGATGATGGTGAGTAGCTGTTTTGGAGACCTGGAGGGAAGAGTGGGATTAAAGAGAGTGTGGAGTTTGTTTCAAAGGCAGGAAAAAAAGAGGAATGAAAGAGTGAAGGTGAGCAGTGATTCTTCATTTGGTAATTTTACCAGAAGGGGGTTGCTGGCAGACCTTGAGCACCCTGAAGAAGAAATTTGGGGGGTGGGAGGGGGGGGACATATCTCAGACAAAGCATGGGGGGTGAGGCCAGAGAGGAGACTGTAGAAGAGACAGACAGACCACTGACATACCTGTAGTGAGAGAGTGAGAGACCCAAAGACTCAGCTACATTGGCAGGAGATACCAATGACCCTAAATGCCTTGGTTTCCACACATTAGGCCGAGAAAGGTGAGAGCGGGAGCACAGCGCAGAGGGAGAGAAGTACTCCATCAGGCTGCGGACGAAAGCTTTGAATGTGGTCAGGAGCTCAGGTGTGCCAAGGAAGGACTTTGCATTATGGAGGATGCCCAGTCGGCGACTGGCTTTGGAGGCCAGCTTGGAAATGTAGCTTTCCCAGGAAAGACCATGGCAGATAGTGAGACCCAGAAACTTGAATGAAAGGACTTCAAGAGGATTGTTGAGAAAGTAGATGGGGGGAGGGGGTTCCAGACAGTCCTTTGGGAGAGACATAGTGAGAGTGTGAGATATGTCAGGGTTGAAGGACATGTTCCATGTGTTGGACCAGCTTATGATTTTATCCAGATCTGCAGAGAGTGAAGAAGCTGCTGCTTGCCCCAGCGTTAGCTCTGCTCAGGCGAGGATTTCGTACCGGAAATGGCCTCATTTGCTCTGAACTCTGTCACGCGACAGAGCTCATAGAATAACATGGGTCGATGTACTCAATCGTGCGCCCCGACCATCAGCATGTCTCCTCTTCCCCGCCGGCCCCAAAAGGTGGTGGTGGTTGTTAATAGTGATGGGGGCTGAGCGATGGCAGTGGTGGTGTAGTGTAGCAGTTGATGTGTGGTGAGTTTGTGATGGAGGTGGTTGTGGTCAAGATTGTGGCGTCACTGGTGATTTAGGCAAGTTTGAGCTGTGGTCCCAGGATGTGTGGATTTTTAGGAAGCCGTTGTGGTGGTTGTAGAAATGTTGTAGCATTGGGGTTTGAATATGGCGAAGGTCTGAGGTCAGCTTCGGTTGGGTAATGCTGTGAGGTTTGAATGCATTTTGGCGACATGTGCCAATTAGTTGTGGCTATGCGTGCATGTATGTGTGAAGAAGGGGTAGCAATGTGTGGGCAGAAAGGCAAACAAAATAGAGAGAATAAGAATAAAGACCTTCCTGAAAAGCCCTCACAACACATTTTGTCCCATCAATCCACTAGACATAAGGGACGGCTATCTAAAACGAATACTAATGAAATGACAGCCTCGGGACCGCAAATTGTTGTGTGCCATTGCCTTGGAGTAGTGCCGGCTTTGCAGAACCGCAACAATATAAACACAGATAAGCAATGGATCCATGGAGTCAGCTTCATCCCAGGAGATTCCAATGATCTCGAAGACCTTGGTTTCCACTGCGTCAAGCTGAGAATGGTGTGAGGTAGGGACGCTAGCTCATAAGAGAAAGCAGTACTCCATCAAACTGTGGATGAAAGCCTCGTATGTGGATAGCAGTTCAGGTCTGCCAAGGAAGGACTTTGTTAGTCCTTACCATGGACTCCAGCCTAAACAGGCAGAGGATTTGGAAGGATTCCTTTGAGGGCCACACAATTCTCAACTGCAAGTGTGGGAATTTGTCATCCATTCACGATGCCAGCGATAGCTGGCGTTCTCTTCGCAAAGGACAATGTGGGATCTTTAACGTCCACCAACTAACTAATGCTAGCAAACAGAACGCCAAGTTTAACGTCCATCCGAGGGAGGGAGCACATATTGATGACCCCGCTTGTCGGAGGTTCCCCATGCCTAATCTAGCGGTATCCACACTCGCCTCTAAGCTGTCTCACCTTGGTTTGAATCCCAATGCAGCTAAAACTGTCATTCCGGTGTTTTGCATGCCGGGCGAGGCATCAAAGTGCACGTTAAGCAGGATGACTCGTCTGCTCATGCTGGAGATGATGGTGTACGTTAAAGATGCCACGGTGTTCTTCACAATGAGGAGGCGAGTTATCGCTGGAACCCAGAATAATTATAAGTTCATGCAACAAATCTACAGGTAACAAATGGTCTGGTCTACTTGGCTATCCCTCTACACCAGGTTACACTGCTTTGCATGTTCCAGACTGTGGTTGTTGTCTGGTTCAGCATTTCCTCCACTACAAAACAAATTCATGTTCCGAGGTTGTTGAAACGCCACATGTAAACATCGAAGGATGGCATTCACAACATTCTAAAAACATTCGACAATCTCATAATCTTGTGATTGGAACTTTAAGGTTATACCATCAGTCTGTCGAACAATGTTAGGGCCTTCAAACAGAACCCAGGAAGAGCACCAAGGATCCACATCACATACCTTGAAAAGGCCTTGCAACATCATGTCAATGATCTTGTATCGTTGGTTCACGTCCCGCATTTCCACCAAAGTCTTAAGAGCCGCCAACTGGTCCTTTCGTTTGGCTTCGAACAGCGTTTTGTCTAGCCCCAGAAGCAGCGTTAAGTAATAAACTCCACAGGTGATTTGAACCAAAGAGAAATAAAAAAATGCTCATTACACAATGAACATGTCCGCTCCAAATATAATAGACGGTGCGTCAAGATGCTTCGTTAGTTGAGGGATACATATGGCAAGGGTAAGTTTGCGCCTCTGTGTGTCGGCAGTCGGGTCACTCCCAACGCTGGGGCTCGTGTCCGTATCGTGGCCAGAGCCATTCTTCTCATGGTCTTGTCCCAAAGCACGTGCGATGGTATAGTACACCAAGAGCATACCGCAGAGAATGCCTCCTCGTGTCACCCACATTACTGCACACAGTGAGAAGCATTCGCATGGGTAGTTGGGGAGCATTCACATGAGGCCAAATTACATCATCCTTCCTCCCCAGAGGCGGAGTAGCTGAATGGAAACCAATGCTAACTTTTCTTAGGCTATAAAACAGTTTTTTTTTTTTTAGGACCAACAAACAAACGAACGAACCCAGAAGAACATAGAATGGATCAGAATGTAGCAGAACAAAAGGAACAGTCGAAAGAGAGAGAGGGGTGGTGGGGGGGGGGGAGGAGGAGGGTCAGGGAACACAGCAACAGCAGGGATAAGGGACAAAATCGAGGGAGGCTTGGAGGGATAAGGAATGTGGGGAAACATGGGGTGGACAAGATGGAGACAGAAGCAAACTCTGAGGAAGTGAAAACGGGAACTGGGAAATACTTTGTTTGGGGAGAGTCCATGGGGGTAGAAAAGATGATGATTTTTAAAAAAGGAAGGACACTCCAATCAGCACATCAGCACATCAGCACACTCCAATCTAAGCTGTCTAGCATGGGTTGAAATGCCAACCCAGCTATAAACTGTCACCCTCGTGTTTCACAGGCAGGACGATTCATCAATATGTGTGGCGTCCTTCGGATGGACGTTAAACTGGGCGTCCTGTCCACGAGCACTGGTTTGTAGGCATTAAAGATCCCACAGTGTCCTTCGTGAAGAGCAGGCGAGCTATTGCAGGCACCCTTCGAGACTGATCTTCCATTTCTACTTTCTCCGACATCAACTCATCTTGGGAATTCCTTCAAAGAAACTTGCTCTCTCTCATGCATAGATTTCTCCCATCTCGTCTTCAGTTGTCCTTCCCTTCCTCCCGCCAATGGTACACTGAAGCTTGGGGCGAGGCAGTTGACCTGAAACAACTTGCCTTTGCCTCATGGAAGGCAAATCCAACTGAAGGCAATCTCAGTTCCTTCCATAAAGCTCAGACCAAGTATGTGTCTACCCTCAGGAGAGCCAGAAAACAACATCTTTCCAATCTCAAGTCTGAACTCTCAAACCTCTCTCCCCCTCCAAATCCTGTGGTGTCTAGTTAAGTCTGTTTCTGTGTATGTTCCCCCTCCATACCCTCCCTTACCTCAAACGGCTGCACAGCTGACGCTGCACGTGAAAAGGCTGAATGCCTAAACTCCGTGTTTGTTCTAAATCTTGTATCCAAAACCCATCGCTTTCTGTACCCACCACACCCAGTCACACCCAGCTGTCCTGGACTCTGTGTCCTTTTCTCCTGACAAGGTGGAGAGCTTGCTGTCAAACCTCCTCAGATTCTGCAACCGGTCCAGACGGCATCAGCCCCGTGTTCTAAAAACGTGCTCTGCTGCTCTTGCTCACCCTCTCTCTGTTCTATTCACCCTCTCAATTGCTCAGGTCATCTGCCATCTGCTTGGAAATCAGCAAACATCACTGCCCTGCAAAAAAAGGTGTAACAAATGATCCCTGTAACTGCAGACCAACCATCAGCCTTCTCCCAATCAACAGCAAAGTTATGGAATTCATCATTGCTTCCAACATTAAATCCTTCTTCTTCTCCAATGGCTTGATTTTCGACCATCAATTTGGATTTCGATCAGGTCACTCAACCGGATATGCTGCTTCTGCTTTCCCAACAATGGATGGAGATCAGAATGCCAAACATGAAATTAGAGCCGTATCCTATGACATATCGCGAGCTTTCGATACGGTCTGGCACCATGCCCTGCTCACCAAGCTCTCTTTTATGGTATCCAAGGCAATCTCCACTCATGGCTCGCAGACTTCCTCTCCTGTCACAGCCAACATGTGACTTCACTTTCGCACATCGCCATTACATATGGCGTGTCCAGCCACGTACGTGGGCAGGAGATTTCCATTGCCTCAGATCGGAAACCGCCCAGAACGCTCCCGTCCAATCACCACAGAGGGCGACTTTCCCACAACACCTCCGGCCAATGAGGGTTAGATTTCCTAAGAGGCGACTTCCCACGACACCCCGGCCAATGAGGGTTGAGATTCCTACAGAGGGCGACTTTCCCACGACACCCCGGCCAATGAGGATTGAAATTCCTACAGAGGGCGACTTTCCAGACACCCAGCCAATAGGATTGAGATTCTACAGAGGGCGACTTTCCCACGACACCCTGGCCAATGAGGGTTGAGATTCCTACAGAGGGCGACTTTCCCACAACACCCTGGCCAATGAGATTGAAATTCCTACAGAGGGCGACTTCCCATGACACCCCGGCCAATGAGGATTGAGATTCCTACAGAGGGCGATTTCCATGACACCCAGCCAATGAGGGTTGAGATTCCTACAGAGGGCGACTTTCCACACACCTGGCCAATGAGGATTGAATTTCCTACAGAGGGCGACTTTCCCACGACACCGCCAATCAATGAGGGTTGAGATTCCACAGAGGGCTACTTTCCCCGACACCCCGGCCAATGAGGATTGAGATCCTACAGAGGCGACTTTCCCACACACCGCTGGCCAATGAGGGTTGAGATTCCTACAGAGGGCGACTTTCCACACCCTGCGGCCAATGAGGATTGAGATTCCTACAGAGGGCACTTTCCCACAACACCCCGGCCAATGAGGGTTGAGATTCCTACAGAGGGCGACTTTCCCACGACACCCGGCCAATGAGGGTTGAGATTCCTACAGAGGGCGACTTTCCCACGACACCCCAGCAATGAGGTTGAGATTCCTACAGAGGGCGACTTTCCACGACACCCGGCCAATGAGGGTTGAGATTCCCAGAGGGCGACTTTCCCAGACACCCCGGCCAATGAAGGTGAGATTCCACAGAGGGCGCTTTCCACGACACCCCGGCCAATGAAGGTCGAGATTCCACAGAGGGCGACTTTCCCAGACACCCCGGCCAATGAGGGTTGAGATTCCACAGAGGGCGACTTTCCCACGACACCCGGCCAATGAGGGTCGAGATTGCCACAGAGGGCGACTTTCCCACGACACCCCGGCCAATGAGGTTGAGATGCCTCAGATGGCGATTTTCTCACCCCGCACAAGAAATGAATAAAGGAACGCCAGGCTCCAGAGCGCTAGTCTTGGGGTCGCGGGTCTTGGTGCTGGCTGGTTCGTCTGGTCCTGGGTCATCGTCGTCTCTGGTCTTCTCCTCGGTCTTGGTTCGTTGGTGTGTGGCTGGTTGGAGAGCGCGTCCTGGTACTTGGTGCGGTGACGAAGGTGTGGGTTCGAGTCCCCCCCCCGAACCAGCTCGTCTCGACCAGACCGCACGAGGCGGAAAGGTGCCCAACCGGCCCATTTCTTTTGGGTGTGTGTGTGTGTGTATCTGGTGGCCCGTCCTTAAGTAGAAATTGTTAAGTGCCTTGTCCATTAAATTGCATTTCTGATATAGTCGGTTTAACTCTGCTCTTTTTGTGCTCCCTGCCCCATTATAAATAAACCCCCAATTGTTCAATGTACCAGCTCTTGTCCGTCACTTTCTTCCATTGGTTTAGCAGGTGCTATTGGGAATTGGGAGGCCTTGTTGCTGTAATTGTTCATTTGGACGACGGACTTTGTAATTCCGCTCGTTACACCGACGAGGTCGCTAGAGGACCGGTTCGACAGAGTCCGTCGAGGGTGTGACTTCCCGGTAATTTGCGACGTGGTACTTAGGTATATTGAATTCGGCTATTAACCCTACCCCACGCCGTCAGAGAATTGGCGAGCACGGCTTTAGTGACCCTGACCTTCGAGTCGTCCAAGGTTACGACCGCAATTCCGGGTGTTCGGTGAGCGACCCACTGCTCCCCTGGCGGTCGTTTATGCCCCGAACCCCGGCCCACAACAGTATAAGCAGACATGCACCACTCACCACAAAGGTGCTTGTGATTCGACACGCTCGCGGGGGGGGGAGAGAGAGGAAGAGGGGAGAGGGGGAGGAAATGGGGGGGGGAGGAAGGGGGGGAGAAAGGGGGGGGAGGAGGAAGCGGGGGGAGGGAGGAAAGGGGGGGGGGAGGGGAGGAAAGGCGGGGGGGGAGGGAGACAAGGAATGAAAAGGGGAGGAAAGAGAGGAAAAAGAGAGACGCTGTCACCGTCTCCGTCACCTCACATCTGTGTTACATCAACGCCCAATTTATCCAATGTAGATACATGAGCTCGTTGAATATCTCGATAAAAAGAGCGCGGACCGCCGAGAGCACACAAGAGACATACGTTTACCTGTCACGTCCAAGGACCAGGTGCTCACCTTGGTACGAATGAAAACAACGCGGTTGGAACGCGACGCCAGTTTATGATTCACCAAAGAGTTCACATGACTATTCATGGACCTCAACAAGACCCGACCCGGTTTTTACCTGCGTGTGCCATGTCTTGTTTCTCCGACAAGAGGTAATTGTTATAAATTATCACCATCCACTGGGGAAAAGGGATCAGCAGCACCTCACCACTCACCTGTTCGAGCTTACCTGCTGGTTACCATGAACCAACGTTCTGTGTCCGTCACAACCGGCCGCAAACCACGTGGCGTGTTCACCTCGCGTCACAGTTACTCCCATAACGAGGTAAACCTCTTGAACATCACCAGGACAGACCCGCAACCCCTATGGCCTACACGACCCCAGTTAACACCACAACCCTCCGACTTCAGCGAACGTCGAGAATATTGCGCGTTTCGCCTCCGAATTAATTAATACTTCGAACGTGAAGGGAAAAATTATAATTGAACACGGACGAAGGATGAAAAACTCGGTTCAGGCGAAATGTATTTATTTTTTTTATATATATACTTATACACCGCTCCAAAAAAAAATCTGCTGTTTCAGGATATTGCACTTTACAGAGAAAGAAACAAAATTGGAAGTGAGAAGATTTATATATCACCAATAATTATTATCATCCGTTTGGCAGTACGTAATAAATAGATGTCATCCAAACGATACCGCATTCCTCTTTTGTACATTCCGTGCGCGTTCAAATTGAAAATAAAAACCTATTTTTAAATCTTTTTTTTAATTTTTATTGAAAAAAGATAATATTTTAAATTCTTTGGGGAGAGTGTCATACAAATGAGGTCAGGTCAGGTCAGGTCAGGTCAGGTATGGTCAGGTATGGGAGCATGCGCCGGAGCAGCGCGTCGCTGCGTCCACTTTCCCCCAGTACTCCAGGGGTCTCTGTCTGGCCATCCCCCAGGGAGATGCCTGGTATCCCCATCTCCTTGAGATACTGATCAACCTGCTGCACCACGAGGACGTGGTCGGCCCATTGGTCTCCTCCATTCACGAGGCACGTGTGGCCCATTGGTCTCCTCCATCACGAGGACGTGGTCGGCCCATTGGTCTCCTCCACTCACGAGGAACGTGGTCGGCCCATTGGTCTCCTCCACTCACGAGGAACGTGGTCGGCCCATTGGCTCCTCCTCTCACGAGGCACGTAGTCGGCCCATTGGTCTCCTCCACTCACGAGGCACGTGGTCGGCCATTGGTCTCCTCCATTCACGAGGAACGTGGTCGGCCCATTGGTCTCCTCCATCACGAGGAACGTGGTCGGCCCATTGGTCTCTCCTCACAAGAACGTGGTCGCCCATTGGTCTCCTCCCTCACGAGGCACATGGTCGGCCCATTGCTCTCCTCCTTCACGAGGAATGTGTCGGCCCATTGGTCTCCTCCACTCACGAGGAACGTGGTCGGCCCATTGGTCTCCTCCACTCACGAGGCACGTGGTCGGCCCATTGTGTCTCCTCCTCTCACGAGGCACGTGGTCGGCCCATTGGTCTCCTCCCTCACGAGGCACGTGGTCGGCCCATTGGTCTCCTCCTCTCACGAGGAACGTGGTCGGCCCATTGGCCTCCTCCCTCACGAGGCACGTGGTCGGCCCATTGGTCTCCTCCTCTCACGAGGAACGTGGTCGGCCCATTGGCTCTCGCTACGAGGCACGTGGTCGGCCCATTGGTCTCCTCCTCTCACGAGGCACGTGGTCGGCCCATTGGTCTCTCCACTCACGAGGAACGTGGTCGGCCCATTGGTCTCCTCCACTCACGAGGACGTGGTCGGCCCATTGGTCTCCTCCCTCACGAGGCACGTGGTCGGCCCATTGGTCTCCTCCCTCACGAGGCACGTGGTCGGCCCATTGGTCTCCTCCACTCACGAGGAACGTGGTCGGCCCATTGGCTCCTCCACTCACGAGGCACGTGGTCGGCCCATTGGTCTCCTCCACTCACGAGCACGTGGTCGGCCCATTGGTCTCCTCCACTCACGAGGCACGTGGTCGGCCCATTGGTCTCCTCCTCTCACGAGGCACGTGGTCGGCCCATTGGTCTTCCACTCACGAGGCGTGGTCGGCCATTGGTCTCCTCCACTCACGAGGGACGTGGTCGCCCATTGGTCTCCTCCATTCACGAGGAACGTGGTCGGCCCATTGGTCTCCACTCACGAGGCACGTGGTCGGCCCATTGGTCTCCTCCACTCACGAGGGACGTGGTCGGCCCATTGGTCCTCTCCACTCACGAGGGACGTGGTCGCCCATTGGTCTCCTCCACTCACGAGACTCCCTCACTGAGAGAATCTGGTGAGCAGGATCAGCGTCAGAAAACGAGCCACATGTCCATACAGCCGTAGCTGACGCTCACGGACATGCAGGTAACAAATCTCATTGGGTCTCTCTCAGCAACCGCTCGTTGGACACAAAGTCTGATCAGCGATAACCAAGGATTCTCCGAAGAGACCTGTACCAAAGGAATTAAGTCTCCGTCTCAGATCCTTCGTCAGAGTCCAAGTCTCGCATCCATAGAGCAATACTGGAAGCACCAAGGACCTGAAGACTCAGACTTTCGTCCTCCCGCACAGGTACCGGCAGCGCCACACCCCATGATCCAGTGAATCCATGACTCCCCAGGCCCGACCCAGACGTCTATTGACCTCTGACTCCAGCCAGCAGAGACATCAATATCACTGCCAAGGGAAGTGAATCTCTCCATGACCTCAAAATCCTCACCAGAAACAGGCACAGACAGGACAGTAGCATCCGAGATGTCATTGAAAGCCTGGATCTTAGTTTTGACCCAGTAAACCCGTAATCCCAGCGGCTCCGATTCCTCAATAAGCACCCCGAGGGCCGCCAAATGGATATCTAGAGTCTCCACAAATATGACTGCATCATCTGCGAAATCAAGGTCAAAGATCTTGACATTCCCAAACTATCCACCGCAGCTTGATCTCTCCGACATCCTCCCCAGAATCCAGTCCATACAAGTGCTGAAAAGTGTGGGGGCCAGTACACACCCAGGACGAACTCCAGTAACAACTGGAAATAAGTCAGAGATGGTACCACCACATCTTACAGCACTCTCAGTACCAGAGTATATTTCAGACATCAGATCGAGCAGTTTTGGTGGCACCCCACGAAGACCAAGAATCACCCAGAGGGCATCCCGATTCACTGAATCAAACGCTTCACAGAGATCAACATTGGCTGCAAGCAGCCCCTGCCGAAACTCTCGTCTGTGTTCGGTGAGGACCCGAAGAGCAAGGATACGGACAATCGTTGACCTCTTTGGTGTAAAACTTGACTGCTCTGGACGCTGGTTCTACCAAATTGTCCACATATCCAATCAGAAGTACAAACACACTGCCAAGGCTTTGAGCTCGGGTTTCACACAACCTGAAAATTTAAACCGTTTATTGTCAAACAGTCTGTTGTCAGTGACATGTATCCCAGAGTGGAGCCATTGAGTTCATTCCTTTTGGACAGGTGATCAATGCATTGGCTGGTCGTGTCAACAAGAACTTGTACAGCATGTGTACAATGCGTGATAGGTGCTTGAGTAGGTGGTGTGTGTCTTTAAAAACAGGATTAACATCACACAATTCACACTGCACAATATTTACAAGAATCAAAGTGTTGTGAGGATTCTTTCACTTCAATGACAATCTGTGCGAGTATCTCCAGCTCCATTTGATCTTCATCATGCCAAGGGGGAGGACGGGGAGGGGGCATGTGTACCTTATAACTGGCCGGTACACTACCTTTCAGTGAGTCCTACTTCCCAGCGAAATCGGTGAGTTCGACCTTTATCTGGCTTGGTGTGGTGAAAGCATCAAAATTTTAGCCACACCACCTTCTCACTGATGGTTTGAAGTACTTCTCCAGAAAGCTATTCACCACTTGGAAAATCGACCCGTATCATGCGTTCTCATTCTCAAACCCCGCCTTCTCGGCTTCGGGCCAACAGGCCATGCCCCGAGGCTTATGATTGGTCGGTGGATGTCAGAAGATGCGAGAAGAGGAGAAAGTTGTGTGAAGTTCACGGTGGAGACGAAAGAGTCTCACTGGCTGGCTTCTCGACACACCGAAGAAGGCTGCACGATTTGCATGTTTGTGCTGTGTAGCTTTGCCCGTGTGCTTGAGCAAGACGCGAGCCATTACTGTTAAGGTGAGTTGTGAAGTCGAGACAGAGACAGAGAC
>CM068968.1:48823052-48836626 GCA_035128595.1 Eptatretus atami
GACAGAGACAGAGACAGAGACAGAGACAGAGACAGAGACAGAGACAGGAGGAGGAAGGTGGGCCATTATTGTGAGCGGACCTGGTGTAAGAGGAACGGGGTCGGCACATTCGTTCATGAGGAGGATACTCAACGAAGGAGGACCACCCGCGTGAATTACTGTGTACGTTTCCTGCCCAGAGAGCGGCTGGGCGCCTTTTTGGGTGCGGTTTCCCACGCAGAACAACGCGGTTCGATCCCCAAGCTCCTCAAAGATCATCTCTGGACCCCCAGCGAAGTGCCAGAATAAAGGAAGGGATTTTCTTTTATTTTATCTTTCCCCTTGTCTGTTTTTGTAACTGTGTGTGGAGACGTCTCAACTTTAGGCGTTAGTTTACCTCGCGCATTTATTCCCACTTTTTTGATTTGTTTCCATTATAAGCATTTGATTCATGTTCATTAAGCCCTTATTTATTAAATTTGTTTGTGTCTGTCTATTCGTTGTGGGTTTGAGTATAAACCCTTGTGACTCCGTCCTGGTGAATGCCTCTGGTACGTGCTTACCGCCCTCCATCCCACGCGCGCTATTATCTCCAAGGATCACATGTTTGCCTCCAACGTAGAACCGTTCGGCTATCCATCCAGGTCAGTCTTAATCGCCTGGACACGACAATAACTTCCGCTCACCTTCGGTGGCAGAGGTAACAACTAGTGTTAAAAAAAATAAATTTGGGAGGGGGGGGGGGTTTCACTTCATTTTACATCCTTATTGAGATTCACAGATGGACATGCAATATGTTTGTGTAGTACAACATGCTGTCTTGATTAAACCCATCAGCAAAGCGATGGTTAGGCATGGCTAATACTCTCTGATAGACCCCTGCCTTACTACCATGCTATCTCTTCTTTAGTCGAAGGCTGTTCCCCCTGAAGTGCCACAACCCAGACACAATGTCATCTAACTTTCCTTCATTATTCCTTACTCCCAATGACGGACTGCCATTGTGGCATAGCACATGACCCCCTGTGCGGGCCCCTATCAAAACGACAAAAAAAAAAATTACGTTGACTTTTGCATTACTCTTATCCTTGCTTTCCCTGTCATTGAATGTCAGGTCATTGAAGAGTCAGAAAATATATTTCCGGTTCATTGAGAAAAACTCTGCACTCTACAATGGTCTGGTATCTGAATCTAAAAAACAATCTATCTGATTGAAAATGCAGACACATCTGCAACACTATGACACGGTTTGCCAAACTGTCTGAGGTGGATGAGATAGAGTTGATAGAAGAATTCAGCCATTTTGTGTCCCGACACTGGTTTAACTCACTTATATCTGCACCAGAGCGAGTGATGACAATGATCAACAGGAGCAGCACTCTGTCAATCCACCATTCTGCAAAGGCAACCGTTCCAACTGTCTCCGGTGCATTCTGCAACTGCTGATTGGATACATGTATCATTGCAACAGCTACAACACGAAGCCTGGTGTTGGCTTAGCGGTTAGGGTGGTGGCTTGGGATCTTAGGGTCCTGAGTTTGAGACCCGTTTTCCACTGAATTAACACCAGGTGGGGTTCACTCAGCCTGTCATCCTTCTGAGGTTGGTGAAATGAGTACCAGTGTACTGGTATAGGGGCACAGCATCAACGGCATAGTCATGCACCCAACAAAACGATAGCTATCTGGCAGCCAAGCTGCTCTACGCAAGAAGCTACAACACTGCGAGTGCCTCAAAGCCCTGCTCACCCTACCGTGCACTTGTTTCATGCGAGATGATGGGCACCCACTCCCAGTGAAATGGCATGGCCCTGAAATAGGGTCTAATCCAAGTTGCTGTCTCCCACCCCTTTGGAACACACAACTGTGTGTGAATGCTACTTCCTGGAAAATTAAGAATCTGCATGTTTCATTTTCATTTCCCACTAAAGATGTCTCCACCAGTCCACCGAGCCCCCAAACACTGACGCCTAGCCTCCACCCCACCTCCTGGTCACGCCCCACCACCTGGTCCCACCCACCCATACATTTTCTAATCCTTATAACTGTAATTCACAGACAGGAGTTTGTTTGTCGTGCTACTCCTCCTACAGTTCTGGGCCAATTACATCCAAACTTGCTACAGAGGATCAGCATGACCCCAATTAATGTATAAGGGTGTTTTATCTTTGGCGGTGGTCTCGAGGGGAGGAGGGGGTGGGGATGCAAATTCTCGATGTAAGTGTGTATCATGTAGCGCCGCCTCTGGGAGGGCATGACAAGTCTCCACCATTTACAGTATGTACAGGATTCCTGTCCCCACGTTTTCCAGTGTCGTGAGGTGTTTTGAATTATAAGCAGTAGGTATGTTTTTGCTTCATGCACGTAACCCGGGTTTTTTTGTTTGTTGCATATACAGAGCTGTCAGTTGCCTATACACTGTCCAAATAAAGCTATGCATCAAAAGAACGAGTTGCATGCTTGGAACAAGATCGCCCGCCGGGTGGGTACTCTGCTAGGAGCTAGAAAACGCTCAAAATCAGAGCAGCCTGAAAGCACTTTAATGACATCACACAAAGCCAATGATTTGGCGAAATATCCGAAATAAATGTTAGCTAAAAATGGCAGCAACATGCCATTCGTTACATCAACAAATAATCACTTAAGCAGATGTAGTTAAGGGATGAAAGCTAGCGATTTTACCAATCAAATAGTCTAAACATAGTACGCACAGCCCCAAATAAATTGTATCACTGGCACTTCCCGTCAATACCTCTCTCAGATGATGGGAAGATGGTCAAGGAGACTTTTCAAGAGCCAATATCTTGGGGTGAAAGGTCGTAATCAAAAAAGCGGACCTGAATAGATAATTTTGGTCGATGTCTGTGCATGCACCTTTAATGTTGAGATACCAGCACAAATGGGCAGTTGGGTAAGGGCGGTGATGGGAGGGGATACGGCACACAATAGGCAAACATGAAAGGGGTTAACAATTGTGGAACAAGGAACGGAGAGAAGCAGAGATAGAAACTCTAACCACACCGAACAAATAAGCAGTGCAGGTCGATACTCCAGCATAAGTGTACACAAAATAAATACATTCCCTTTGTCCAAGCAACCAACCATACGTACATTTCATTATAGTCATGGCAGCCAAGCTGTGTATCGATTAGCGATACAATAGAATTCTTTGCATGTACATTGTTACATTACAGAGGTACGCCTTACCTCGACATCGAGCTTCGACAATCGATTCCTAATGTCATCGTCTCAACGAGAAGTTGAAACAACTGTTGTTGTATGATGAATAAATACATTTAGTTTAACTGTCAGTTCAAACTAAAATACAGTTGATGTGTTTTTAGGCTAAAAATAAAAGAAATCTGATTACCGGGATGAACTGTTCTGAATATTCACCCAAAGTATGGATTCAAATCAGAATTCAAAAACCGACACAACAGGAAGAAAAAAAAAAGTCAACAACCACAAAAAGGTTTTAGGCCCCATGTAGCAATCACCACCTCATGACCAAGCACACTCACGCAGGCACCTCCAAACCCACAAACAATTTAATGCTTAAACTTTGGGGGGGGGGAAATCAAAACAAAAGCAAAAGGATAAAGGAATTATTAAGCTGAAGGCCTGAATTGGCTTAAGGAAGGCAACTGTAAGAGACTGTGAGATGACAGTGGCAAGACACAGGGGCTGCGAGAGCGACAAGTCGGCAGAACGGTGATCAAGAAGGCAACAGGTTCTCGTCTCCGTCGGAGCGGTTCATGGGCGTTCTCTGTCTGTGGCGGTTCGGTGAGGATGGCTGGTTCGTGGGAGGCAAAGGAAGGTTGGGCAGGTTGTCCGCAACGCGTGCTCGCTCTTCCAGGAACCGGTCGAACTCTGTAGGAGAATTACAAAAAGAAAAGAAAAGCGCTTCAGGCCTTCGGTCACCGTCTTGAGGTTGAGGGGTCACAGCTGCAGCAGACGAGGGGCTGTGATGTTAACTGCATTATCAAAGCTCTGCCGAAGCATTCTCTTAGCAATAGTTTTCATCCGAGATTGGTCGCCATTCCGACGCAGGATACCAAAACAAGAAAAGGACGTTTGGCACTTCTCCTCAACTTCAAAATACACAGAATTACGTTGACCGGTTTGACGTCTCTTATGAAGCTTTTCTCATTGTTCTGCACGTCAGGGTTCAAATTGGGTCACCATTACTGCAAAATCAAAAACAAATTCATAAACTGAGAGGCCAATTATGAATCCTTACCTTCACTCGTAACACCGTCATGATCCTTGTGTTCCTCAGACTGCAAGAGGGGAAAACGCGATTGGTCAATCGACGAGTTACGCACAGTGATGGGAAATCTCTTAAGCCTTGGCATTGAAACAACTCACAAGCACAACTGTCAGACAGATGGTAAATGTACCTTTGGGAATTAATAATCTCAAAATAAACAATGTTAACATTTACCAAACCACTCATTCTGAACCAAACACTTCTAAGTTTCTCCAATCAGGTTTCAAATCCATGTGGGTAAATGTGGTTCTGCATCCCAGCAGGCACTCGACAGTGGATGCAATCAATCAGTGCGTGTGTGCGTGTGTGTGTGTGTGTCAACAGGGAATGCGAAGAGCACAACTCCAAGTCAAAAACTTTGTGATGACCTACATCAATTAGATATCTGCAATCACACAGCAATCGCCAAGGGTAAGCTTCCTCCGACCAGGGGAGGCTTACACTTGACAATCTCCTTCGACTTACCTTGGCCAACGATCTAATGATGGCCATATTTTTTTCAGACCATCATATGACCTTGACCCTCAACATTTGGGATAGTGTAAAAAAAAGAAAAAAAAAATGTGTCCCATCTACAATCTATCCATAAAACTTAACATCATGAAATTGGAGGAAAATTATTCAAGTTGTGATGAAAAAGGTGTTTTTTGTTAATGAGGTCATAATCCGAAAAAGTAGGTCAGGGACACGAAACGAATATCAGGTGGTATTATGATGCAAGAACATCCTTGGAAGGCCTAGCGGTCTGAGATTCTGCATTGGCAAAAATCGAGTGATGACAAAAAAACAACGCATTTTTTTTTTCAGACCGCCATTCGACCTTGACCTTAAACCAGGACGGGCGTGAGGTCAATGAAACGTAAATGTGCTTTGCTCTAGTCTAGGCCATCTCGTGAGGGCAATTTTTGTTCTGATCAGACGAACCTTGGTAGAGTTTTGGTGAAAAATGTTTAAACGTCCAATTGGGTCATGATCTTAAAATTAGGTCAAGGTCAAAAAGTTATGTCAACCCTGCATACTTTTTATTCCCATTGGCGATGCAAATTTTCATTCCGAAAGTCCCAGCTGGCTCCGAGATACAACTTGGAAATTCGGAGTATTGGAAATACAAGAAGAAAACAAAAATACTGTATATTGTTTATATATTTTTTTCTAAATGGTGGTTTATTACCTCTATGGGTCTATGAAACTCTGTGGTACCATTAAAATTGGGGCTGCTAGTTGTAGAAACAAACCCTACAACAGTAATAAGCCATCCCCTATGCTATCGGGGGAGGCTTAATTAAGGAGAAACAATCAACGGACGTCCAAAAAAATAAAAAAATACACATTAAACTGAACGTGGGTTATAAAAGCAATGTCACAAAGAGCAATAGAATATGCAGCGCGAATGAGGAGGGTGAGAGCAGTTCAAAGCGCGAGCATGCTCACCGAATCTGTGTTTAACCACTGCTCTACGTTGTCCATCATCGTTGGTTGAGATACTGGAATCTGGACACATGCAGCAAATAGATGAAGATGCAAGTGTAAAAACGATGAGGTGGCAAGAGCACGTAGGGGAAGAAAAGAAGGTGAATTGAGTACACGAGGAGGAGGAGGAGGCAAAACGAGTTTGTGAAGAAGAACAACCATTCTTTTCGCGTCTTCAGACGCACAGGGCTGCCGAGGCAGTATTTCATTGGCTAGGTCACAATTCCGGTCGGGTCGCCACTCCGACACAGGACACTCGAATAGCTTATTCTTCTTCCCAGTTATCTGGTACTCATGTTGCCGACCTCGGAAGGATGACAGGCTGAGTAAACCCACCTGGTGTTATTTTAACGGCACGACGGGGGCTCAAACTCAAGACGCTAAGATCTTCAGCCACCCACCTCAACCGTTAAGGCAACACCAAGCTTCAAAACGAGGGTGAGGGAGAGGAGGTAAACGGACATAAGAGAAGAGGTGATTGTGAAGTTAACATTCAAGAATGTAATTTAAAAGAAATGAAGAAGAAAAATAAAAGTGCTCAGAGTATGAATGTCCAAAAGAAAGGGAAGGATAGCTCCGCAAAAGCAGCGTCAGGGGTTGTGAAGGAAAAAAAAAAAAAACAAGAGACGGCAGTGATATCTCCAAAGAAAACGACCCCAAAGTGTGGAAAGTATGCGAATTCAGCGTTTTAGGCAGGGAGAATATGACGACAACAGGAAGGAGATTCTATCTGGTTATTATCTGTCGGTACGGAGGAATGAAAAAATGAGTGCTAAAGGAGAGCGAGTAATGGGAATGAGTGAAAGCCGTGCAATCTAAAGTACTTACGATGTCATGACACGAGGGGGGAATGACGAGTGAACACAATGCAAACAAACCATCCTCTTATAATCATTCATTACCTCCATAACCGAAGGTGGACGGAGGTTATGTACAGTGTTCACCCTTGTCCGTTTGTCTATGTGCAGGATATCTCAAAAAGTTACGGACGGATTCGGACGAATCTTTGTGGACAGGTTGAGTGTGTGACAAGGAGTCGAATCGATTTTGGTGAAGATCTGGATCTGGATCCGGATGTGAGAATTTTTCCCATTTTCTAAACGATTCTTCACCATCGAGAGATAGGGCCAAAAACGATGTGCAGCACGATATTTCAAAAACGTATTGGATGGATTCTGATGAAACTTGGTGGACGAGTTGTGTAGGTGACAATGACGAGCCGATTTGATTTTGGTTAAGATCTGGATGCCTATCAGTGGGATACAAAACGTAAACTGCTCAGCCTGGTGGAAGTATGCGCTCTACTGAGTGCCATCCTAGTTCCTTTAAGCGGTTACACTTTCGGCAACACAGGAACCACCACCACGACTGTGCTATGCTTTACATGAAACACTTTAATCTCGATTAAATAAATACAAAAGTGAATCCAAAATAAATCTGATTTGTTCATAATAAATGTCCCTCAAAAGATCGAGTTTGTTAACACCAACATCAGTGTCCAAAACCTACCTATGCCCTCTCGTTCCGGCGAAGAGCTCGCATCAAAACAAAGGGGAAATATATGGAGGATTTGTGCAAATAAACTGGAAAAGTTAGGGAAAACAAATTCTTTTATAATTGTTAAAGAGTTCAAAGCCTACCGAGGAAAATGTTACAAACAACGTGTGAGCAACATGGGAGTTTGGAAGAGACAGATGGATTAAGGTTATGTGGGGGTGACGATGCAATCCAGTCTCACCCACCATTCCTTGCCGTGACAACCAGTGATCTACGGCTTCCATAGATGAAGGCTGGAACATGCAAAAGCATTGCACGCAAGGGATTCGACGGCACATAAAAGGCAGAAGCAAAACATGAAGGGTTGATTTGCACAATAAATAAACAAATAACAAAAACTGATGGATTAAAACTTGTTATATGCAGATTTTAAAGAGTATATTAAGTTACGGAGGATGATGCCATCATTTTGAGCATAGGCAAAGCCAACACAAGCGGGCAATGGAGTAACGAGCAAATCGTCGACAGGCAGGACTGGGAAGGAATGTCTGCGCCGTAAAAATGTGTGGGGAGGTGGGAATTTTTATATGAAGCCAAAGGTAAACCTCAAACATCCACCACATAGGGTGCTGGATATGGGGCAAAATAATACAAAACACCCACCGCCAAGACAGATGCATCAGATCTGCGGCTGCAACACAAAACAGTGAAACATGTTTAACATCGGCGCACATTCCAATTAGCTCAACCTGATCGATGGGAAAGCGAGGGTGCTTGAGAAGAGAGCCGTGAGCGAGCGAAAGGGGCGCTTACTTTGTCTGAGCGTCGTGAGTCAAATGAGGGGCTGGTGTGCTTCCATAGGTTTGCAGTGACCTCAGGGTGCCACTCGTTGTGCTTTCACCGACCTCTGTTCACACAATCAGGACTTATTCAGGAATGACCGTACCGGATGTGTAACATTTTATCATTCATTCTCATTCTCTCTCTCCCTCTCCCCACAGAGATTCGGTGCTGCTGAAACAGCTTCCTGAGCCAAGGGTTATACTGGGTAGTTTATCATTGCCTTCCCATCAGTAGTTCGGGCAGGAATTTGGAATTTGTTCATGGTGCCGGTTACAGCTAATCTTCGTGAATGACACCGCAGGGTCTTTAACATCCATCAATTAATGCTGGCAGCAGGGACGCCCGTTTAACGTCCATCGAGGGACGGTATATACATAGATTAAATACCCTGCCTGTGAAATACCGAGATGGCAGTTTATACCTGGGTTTGGATTCAAACCCAAACTAGGCAGCTTCGAGGCGAGTGTGCGTACCTCTCGGCCATCCTGTCAGCCCATTTTATAATTACCGTTATTTCAATAAAATATTCAACAAAACACTGGTTTCGCATCTTCGGCCATGAACACCTGACGAATATTCCACCTGGTTTACAGGACGGTGTCGCAGAGAACAACAAACACATCAAACAAGCGGCATGATACCTCAGTCAATATCAAGTCTGCCATCGAGCTGTCCAGTCTGAGTTCAATCCCAAACGAGGTTTGACGTAAAACGTCTGTTCTGGTGTAGTATCAATGGGGTGAGGCAGGGTGCCGCATCTCACAGAATGCTGTCCTTCAAAAATTGGGATGTCAAGCCAGCTGTGTTGTCTGCATTTAGGTTGTGGATGGAAATTAACGCAACAATGAAAACCTCAATTAGAAACCAATAACAAACTATCTCTGTTAGGGTGAGAGGCGAACTGAAAAATGGGGGAAAGTAGGACCACTGGACCTGTAACTTATCTGGGCCCTGGCCTAATGTTGTAACCCAAAGTTGGTGGCATTCTGACTGGTGAGTCTGGCTGGAGAGGAAGCTTTTTGAAGGAATTTATGCGATTTTCCCAAACATTTACGAAGACCGCCATTTTGACACTTCCGGTCATGTGATTGGCATGACCTCCGCAATTTAACATCAGGACCCTATCCTAATGTTGTAACCCAAATTTGGTAGCATTCTGACTCGTGGGTCTGGAGAAGAAAATTTTTGAAGGAATTTGCACGACCGCCATTTTGACCTACTTAAAGTCACGTGACCGGAACGAGCTTTGCAATCCCCGTTACCAGTCAGGAGAGAAATGTTGCTGCTAAATTTGGCGGATTGGCCCAGCGGTTTGGCCGGAGAAGTCGAAATAGGAGATGCATGCACGGATGGACTGATGGACAGACGGTGCATGATGACAATACCTTATCTGGAATTCCAAATAAGCTAATAATAAACTGGAGCAAAGATGATGGTGCGCTTCGCAAATCCCCATGCTTCCCACCTAAAGTAAAGTTGAAAGACGGCAACAGGTTCCACCAGGAATGACCCAATATAATATTTTGAGTTTCAATTTTTTTCCCCCGTTTTGATCGCTGTGACCATATGTCCCCATCGACTGGGGCATGACGTGGGGTCGAATCCAAAAGAAATCATTACATATTTCACGTGTCGCATAATGTTGATTGCACATACAAAGTTTCATTAAAAAAATGCTTTAAAATGTGCCCGTTATTGCATTTTTTTTCAGTATTTAACTTTTTCACTCCGCCCCATATGGCGACGCCAAAAGTGACACTGCTCTTGCACCTTCTTGCCATGTGGTGATAACAACGACCAGGTTTGGTGAATTTCTGCCAAACCGTTCAGGGGATTGTCTGTCTGTCTGTCCATCACACTGACGGAGACAATTAAAAAAAAAAAATTATGTTGAAGGCTTCAGTCACGGACTAAATAGTCCTCATCGAGGCCAAGCCTTATATAAAAGAACTGCATTGATAGAAAAGTAAGGAAAGAGAAAATAGTCTCGGAGTGTTTGAGGAAGTAAAAAATCTGCTTTTTGAAAAGGGGAATGTCATAAGTGTTTGGGAAGACGTGAGAAGGTAAAGAGTTCCAGAGTTTGGCATTGGAGGGGAAGAAACAAACATCGTAACGGCCCACCCTTGAGTTGCCAATGGCCACACAATAATCATGTGAGGTGGTGGCTTGTCGAGTATTCCTTGGTCTCGCTAATGGTTGAGGTACACAAGCAGCAAGTTCTTGCGAGTAGAAACCGAAGTAATATCTGTAGATGTCTCCCCGTTTTTTTTTTTCTCCCCAATTACAATATCTCCCCGTTTTTTTTTCTTCAAAAAGCATGGGGATAAAAAGAGTTATTGATATGAAAGATATAAGAAAGAAAGCACAGTACAAGAGGTGGGAGTTCACACCTAACGTGGCTAGCTGAGAGGACAAGGTAGCTTGGTGGTGAGTTCCAGCGACCACCGATGGGGAACCGGGCCCAAGGTCAATCATAGCATCGTCTCCTCTGTTCATGGTAGATGGAGACACCATGCCGGCAACCTAGGAGGAAAGTATTGGTTGGAGCTCCAAATACAGGCTTATGTGCAATTCCTGATGATCCAAACTTCTCTCCACTGTCGCGGTTACAAAAGCTCTTCGTACAATAAGATAAATGATACCATCGTTCACCAAACACTACAGATGCATTTAAAAACTAGATCCTCTGAAACACGCCAATATCTGTAAACCTCTCCTGTCCCCTTTGTATAACCAACCATATATGATGATGTTAATAAACAAAACAACTGCAATTGTTACTCTCAAAAAATATCTTTTAAATGAATGAAACCTGTTTTGATAAGGAGGAGTCCAATTTAACAAATGCCAAAGAGCACACACCGGAGAATGGATGGGTTCTTCATCGGTGCAATGATTTTCAGAATACCCAGTGCGGCCTGTTCGCAGGCGTTCAAACCTGCACGCAACCACATACATCATACAACAAGTGAATAAAAATATTTATGCTAAATAAAAAAGCAATGTTGGGATGAGAAACTACAGTGTAAAAAAGGTATAAACAAGATCGATGGTTCAGTGTAAAAGATCGGGATGATGTTGGTTTAGAGAGTAGCTAACACTAACAGTATTGCTGTCACATAACAATCCCTACATCGCTGCTTCCAGACTATTGTCGAGCTAAAAGTATTAGAAGCTCCTATATTTAATTTCAGCATAAGTATAAGAAGCTCCTATACAATTTCATGGAGTTCTTGCGACTTCAGTTGTCTTTCCTACTTAAAAAAAAATAATAATTTTGACTAATCAATCACAAATGCAGATAATCATAGAATGCTGTTATTAGAGATGTGTGTACAGTTTGTAAGAAGTTGATGTTTATGTACCGGTATTAACATTGCAGTCGGGCTGCTAATTTGTGGAGTCGCAGTATGTGGCTACACTACAAAAGTAATCAAGTGTTTGTAGAAGCTTGAAGCAATAAATGATGAAATGTAAGGGCGGCGGTGATGTAGGGATTGTTATGTGACGGCAATACTGTGAAATATACCTCCATAGACAAGGATTAATGACAGACATGGACAAATACGCAGGTAGAAGAGAGGAGTTCAAGAAGTTTGGAGTTTCTACTTAATCCACCAAAGAGAACAACTCTGAAGAGGTGGTGTGTGAGCTCGCATTGAGAGACAGAGAAAGAGAGAAGGAAGGGAGGAGAAAGAAGGAAATAAAAGAGAATTGTTACGAATCTGGCCAAGGTGGCACATTGGGATAGATTAAAAGAGTTCTCATGGTGCATGTTAGCATAAGAATGATGTGATGGCGTCGAGTTAAGCATTTGGAAAGCTCTTGTCTTCCCTGCCTCAGTGTTTGTGTTTAAGCCGAATTTAATCCCCCCCCCCCCCACCCTCTGTTCCCCCCACTTCCTTACATTCTGCAACATTACATCATGTGATCTGTCTTTATGTGTTCTGCAATATCCAGAAGCAGCATTCCCCAACTGCCGTCTTGCAGTGTCCAGAAGTCCACGTTTCCCAAGTGGGAGACAAACATACAAGGCCACATGGCTCAAGCAGCAGAAGGGTGTACAAGTCGAGGTGGCTCACATAGAAGATGGAAGTGTGAGGCCACAATGCTTAATTGGAGGGGGTTGGGGGGGGGAGGCATGCAGCGTGTCGTGGGAATTACCTCCCCCCCGACACACATCCAATGTGGCCTGTGCGGTTCAAGAACATCGCCGTGCGGAGTTATAAAAAGCTGAGCACGAGCTGGGCGCGGTTATTCTCTTGTAGGTACGCTCAGGCTGAGGATCGCGGATGATCGATGGTTCAAAGTTCGATCTAGAAGTCTCTCGCTGGCTCTCGCACAATCTGTGGCAGGCTTCTGCTCTCTGTCCCCCTCACGTTGCTTGGAGTTCCACATTGCCCCGCCGCTCCTTGTGCCGGTAGTGACTTGTGGAAAGGACAAGCTGCACCAAACTGCAGTAAGTGGGTTGGACTGATTTGCTGCAAAAAGCCCTTCCTCCCCCTCCCTCCTGCCACTGATGCATTGACACGTAGGCCAGGTTCCGTCCTATCTCTCTGTCTTGTCCTCTATCTCTGTCCATCTCATCACCCCGAGTGAATGTGTTAAGGCCTTAAATAATTAGGTTCCATTGTGGTTCTGAGGGTGCGTGGGGGTGTTTATTTTAGTTTTATTTGATACAGTTTGTTTCACCGATGAGCGGCCATGCATTCATCTTCTTCTTCTTCTTTTCCACCCCCATTTCTTGTCAATCAATCTTTGGTTTTGATGAACATTGTGTGGTCATCAGTACACGGGAACTCCATAGCGTTACAAAGAACTGGCAGATAAACCTAGTAGTTGGGCAGATTGGGTCTGCGGAATCAAGTCGCTAGAAAAGCGAATTGTTTCACTGCTCTCACTCGGCCAATCTTGTCAATCAAATTTGCCATGGTTATGTGTCTGAGACTCCGATTCGCACCAAAATTATCTTTCCGCATGCGGAGACCTCTAATCTCCTGCCCGCCTTGTCCCACGACAGTCTTGAAGACCCGCGACGTTACAGAATGAAAGAGGAGAAAGATGAAAGGAAAGAGGGGAAAATAAAGTCAAAAATGCAACAAAAAAAATTCTAACCCTATTTTAAAAAAGAAGAAGAGAAAAGATAATTATTTAGCTCAGGTGCTGTGCACACCTGTCAAAACGAAGGAACACATTGTTCAAGTCATCGTTGATGTTCAGGAGGTCACTTGTAAGCCTCTCATCCGAAAGTTGTGCCAACAAGTCGACGACGCGGCGCTGCATGGCATGACACGTCCCATGGAGGTCCTGCCAGGTTCATGGACATGAGCCAAGTGCCTGTGCCTCATCTCCTTAACGCTGCCTCATTTAAGAAGCGATTGCACGACGACGAGCACCAATTGGAATTTCTCATCGTGAAAAGGTCAAATATGATGAAATAAAAACTTGTGTTTCAAGTAAAACATTTAATATTAAAAAAGCATCTAAACTGATGACTATACAAATATTCATTATCT
>CM068968.1:48837161-48857933 GCA_035128595.1 Eptatretus atami
GGGGAGGGAAAGGGAAGGCAGCGCGAGGGAAGGGGAAGGCAGCGTGAGGGGAGAGGAAGGAAAGGCAGCATGTGGGGCAGGGAAGGGAAAGCAGTGTGAGGGGAGGGGAAGGGAATGGCGATAAAATGCGCCCAAACAGCAACATTCTCTTTTTAACCGCCAGGTTCTAAATAAAACAGGGTGGGAGCATTTAAAACCCACACTATATACTTGGCAAAGGCCTGCCTGCATGCATGCATGATCGCACATGCAGCGACCTTAACAACCATTCGCTCGGATCACTCCGATTCTGATTCGTACATGTAACACTACGGGGAAGCAGTATTCAATTCAAAACCAATCCATCAGTCCTTAACAGTCCCCTTAGGGCCCTGTCACACCTTGATGTTTTAGCCAGCGAATGGCAAGGTCTCAAAATGTATGTAAAACGCTGGCGTACGCTGAACTATTGATGTTCAGAGAGAGATTGATCATCACAATTCTCACACTGGCACTCAGTAAATCTTGAACATTCCCAACTATCCACCGAGCTTGATCCTCCGAATCCCCCAACAATCCAGTCCCATACAATGCTGAAAAGTGTGGGGGCCAGTACACACCCAGAGATCAGTAACAACTGGAAATAAGTCAGAGATGGTACCACAATCCAACAGCACTCCAGTACCTAGAGTATATTTCAGACACAGATCGACAAGTTTGTGCACAACCACGAGAACAAGAATCACCCAGAGGCATCCGATTCACTGAATCAAACGCTTTCACACGAGACAACATTGGCTGCAACAGCCCTGCCGAAACTCTCGCTCGTGTCGGTGAGGAACCCGAAGAGCAAGGAATACGCGACAATCGTAGATCTCTTTGGTGTAAACTTGAACTGCCTGGACGCCGGTTCTTACCAAAAATTGTCCACATATCAATCAGAAGTACAACACACTGCCAAGGCTTGAGCTCGGGTTTCACACACCTAAAATTTAAAACTCGTTTATTGTCAAACAGTCTGTTGTAGTGACATGTATCCCCAGAGCTCGGAGCATGAGTTCATTCCTTTTGGACAGGTGATCGAAATGCATGCTGGTGTGTCAACAGATCACTGTCAGCATGTGTACAATGGTGATAGGTGTCTGAGTAGGTGGGTGTGTCTTAAAAAGGATTAAGCATGCAAACACACCTCACACACTAACTCATCATTACAAAATCAAAGTGTTGTGAGGATTCTTATCACTTCATGACAATCTGTGCGAGTATCTCCCAGCCCATTTGATCTTCATCATGCCAAGGGGGAGGACGGGGGGAGGGCATGTTGTACTATAATGGCCGTACACACCTTAAGTGAGTCGCTACTACTCCAGCGCAAATCGGTGAGTTCACGACCTTTATTGGCTTGGTGTGGTGACAAGCATCAAAATTTTAGCCACACACTTCTCAACTGATGGTTTTTTGAAGTACTTCTCCAGAAAGCTTTCACCAACTGGAAAATCGACCCGGTATCAGTCGTTCTAATTCTAAACCCCGCTTCCCGGTTCGGCCACAGCATGCCCCGAGTCTTGATCGGTCGGTGGATGTAGAAGCATGCGAGAAAAGGAAAAGTTGTGTGAGTGGGTCACGGTGGAGAACAAAGAGTCCATGCTGCTTCTCGAACAGCCGAAGAAGGCGTGCACGATTTGCATGTTTGTGCTGTGTAGCTTTGCCGAGTGCTTGAGCAAGACGCGAGCCATTACTCGTTAAGGTAAGTTGTGAAGTCGAGACAAGGCGAAAGAACAGAACAGAGACAAGAGATACAGAGACAGAGACAGAGACGGACAGAGCAGAGAAGGCAAAGAGACGAGGTGGGATTATGTGAGCGGACCTGGTGTAAGGGAACGGGGTCGGCACATTCGTTCATGAGGAGGATGACTCAACCGAAGGACGGACCACCCGCGTGAATTACTGTGTACGTTTCCTGCCAGAGAGACGGCTGGGCGCTTTTGGGTGCGTTTCCACGCGAAACAAGGGTTCGATCCCCAAAGCTCCTCAAGATCAATCTCTGGACCCCCAGCGAAGTGCCAGAATAAGAAGGGATTTTCTTTTATTTATCTTTCCCTTGTCTGTTTTTGTAATGGTGTGGAGACGTCACACTTTTAGGCCGTTAGTTTACCCTCGCGCATTTATTCCACTTTTGTTGATTTGTTTCCATTTAACATTGATTCATGTTCATTAAAGCCTTATTATTAAATTTGTTTGTGTTGTCTTTCGTTGTGGGTTTGAGTATAAAACCCTTGTTGACTCACGTCCTGGTAATGCTCTGGTAAGTGCTTACGCCCCTCCATCTCCACGCGCGCTAATTATCCAAAAGGATGCAACATGTTGCCTCCAAGTAGAAACCGTTCGGGCTATCCATCAGTCAGTCTAAATCGCCTGGGAACGACAATAAACTCCGCTCAAACTTCGGGCAGAAGGTACAAATAGTGTTAAAAAAAAAAATTAATTGGGAGGGGGGGGGGGGGTTTCACTCATTTTACAAATCCTTATTGGAATACAGATGGACATGCAATAATGTTGTGTAGTCAACATCTGTCTTGATATAAACCCATCAGCAAAAAGCGATGTTAGGGAATGGCTAAAATACGCTCTGAATAGACCCTGCCTTACTACATGCATCTCTTCTTTTAGTCGATAGGCTGTTCCCCCTGAAGGTGCCAACAGACCCAGCACAATTGTCATCTACTTCCTCTTATCCTTACTCTCAAATGACGGACTGCCATTGTGGCATAGCAACATGACCCCCTGTGGCGGGCCCTATTAAAAGACAAAAAAAAAAAATTACGTTGACTTTTGCATTACTCTTATCCTTGCTTTCCTGTCATCTGAAGGTCAGGTCATTGAGAGTCAGAAAAATTTTCCGGTTCATTGAGAAAAACCTGCACTCTACAATGGTCTGGTATTCTGCATCAAAAAAAAAAACAATCTATTCTGATTGAAATGCAGACACACTCAAACATATGCACACGGTTTGCCAAAAACTGTCTGAGGTGGATGGATAGTCAGATAAGAAGAATTCAGCATTTTGTGTCCCGACACTGGTTTAACTCAACTTAATATCTGAACCAGAAGCGAGTGAATGACAATCGATCAAACAGGAGAGCACTCTGTCAATCCACCCATTCTGCAAAGCACCGTTCCAACTGTCTCCGGTGCATTCTGCAACTGCTGAAATGACAAAAGTATTCTGCAACAGCTAACACAAGACTGGGTGGGCTAGCGGTTAGGGTGGTGGCTTGGGATCTTAGGTCTGAGTTTGGAAAGACCCGTTTTCCCACGAATTAACACCAGGAATGGGGTTCACGTGCGCCTGTCATCTCTGAGGTGTGTGAAATGATACCAGTGTACTGGTATAGGGGCCAGATACAACGGCATAGTCATGCACCAAAAACGATAAGCTACTGGCAGCCAAGCTGCTCTACGCAAGAAGCTACAACACGCGCAGTGCCTCAAAAACCTGACTCACACCTACCGTGCACTTGTTTCAGCGAGAATGAAATGGGCACACCATCCCAGTGAAAATGGCATGGCCCTGAAATAAGGGTTAATCCAGTTGCTGTCCCCCACTTTGGAAACAACACAACTGTGTGTGAATGCCTACTTCTGGAAAATAAGATCTGCATGTTTCATTTTCATTTCCCCAAACTAAAGAAGTCTCCACCGTCCGACGGCCCCAAAACACTGACGCCCAAGGCTCATCCACTCCCACTCCTGGTGTCAACGCCACCACCTGGTCCCACCACCATACATGTTTCTAATTCTTAATAACTGTAAATTCCACAGACAGGGTTGATTGTTGCTACTCTCCTACGTTTTGGGCAATACATCGCAAATTGCTATACAAGGATCAGCATGACCCAATTAATGTATAAGGGTGTTATCTTTGGTCGGTGGTTCTGAGGGGAAGGAGGGGGGGGTGGGATGCAAAATTCTCGGGAGTTGTTCATGTAGCGCCGCCTCTGGGAGGGCAAGACAAGTCTCCACCATTTACGTAGTAAGGATTCCTGTCCCACTTTTCCAGTGTCGTGAGGTGTTTTGAATTATAGCAGTAGGTATGTTTTTGCTTCATGCCGTAATCCCGGATTTTTTTGTTGTGCAATATACACGAGCGTCAGTTGCTTCCGCGTCAAATAGCTATGCACAAAGAACGAGTTGCATGCTTGGAAAAGAATCGCCCGCCGGGTGGTACTCTGCGAGAGCTGAAAACGCTCAAATCAGAGCAGCCTGAAGAACACTTTACATGACATCACTACAAGACGCATGATTTGCGAAATATACTGAAAATAAATGTTAAGCTAAAAATGAGCAGCGAACATGCATTCGTTACAGTCAAACAAATAATTCACTTAAGCAGATGTAGTAAGGGATAAAAGCTAGCGATTTTAAGCCACATCAAATAGTCCCTAAACATAGTACGCAAGCCCCATAATTGTATCAACTGGACTTCCCTCATACTCTCTCAGATGAAGAAAGATGGTCAAGGAGACTTTTAAGCCAATATCTTGGGTGAAGGTCGTAATCAAAAAAAGCGGACTGATAATAGATAATTTTGGTCGATGTCTGTGCATGGCCACTTAAATGTTGAGATACCAGCAAACATGGGCATGGTAGGGCGGTGATGGGAGGGGATACGCAAACAAATAGGCAAACATGAAAGGGGTTAACAATTGTGGAACAAGGACGGAGAGAAGCAGAGTAGAAACTCTAACCAACCGAAATGAAGCCGTGCAGGTCGATACTCCATGCATAAGTGTACACAAAATAAATCATCTTTGTCAGCAAACAACATACGTACATTTCATTACTAGTCATGATGCCAACTGTGTATCGATTAGCGATACAATAGAATTCTTTGCATGTACATTGTTACATTACAGAGTACGCCTTACCTCGACATCGAGCTTCGACAATCGATTCCTAATGTCATCGTCTCAACGAGAAGTTTGAAACAACTGTTGTGTATGATGAATAAATACATTTAGTTTACGTCAGTTCAAACTAAAATACAGTTGATGTGTTTTAGGCTAAAAAATAAAAGAATCTGATTACCGGGATGAACTGTTCTGAATATTCACCCAAAGTATGGATTCCAAATCAGATTAAAAACCGACACAACAGGAAGAAAAAAAAAAGTCAACAACCAAAAAAAGGTTTTAGGCCCCATGAGCATCACCACCTCATGACCAAGCACACTCACGCAGGCACCTCCCAAACCCACAAACATTTAATGCTAAACTTTGGGGGGGGGGAAATAACAAAAGCAAAAGGATAAAGGAATTATTAAGCTGAAGGCTGAATTGGCTTAAGGAAGGCAACTGTAAGAGACTGTGAGATGAGCAGTGGCAAGACACAGGGCTGCGAGAGCGACAGTCGGCAGAACGGTGATCAAGAAAGGCAACAGGTTCGTCTCCCGTCGGAGCGGTTCATGGGCGTTCTCTGTCTGTGGCGGTTCGGTGAGGATGGCTGGTTCGTGGGAGGCAAAGGATGGTTGGGCAGGTTGTCCGCAACGCGTGCTCGCTCTTCAGGAACCGTCGAACTCTGTAGGAGAATTAAAAAAGAAAAGAAAAGCGCTTCAGGCCATTCGGTCACCGTTTTGAGTTGAGGGGTCACAGCTGCAGCAGACGAGGGGCTGTGATGTTAACTGCCATTATCAAGCTCTGCCGTAAGCATTTCTAGCAATAGTTTTCATCGAGATTGGTCGCCATTCCGACGCAGGATACCAAAACAAAGAAAAGGGACAGTTGGCACTTCTCTCTCAACTTCAAAATACACAGAATACGTTGACCGGTTTGACGTCTCTATGAAGCTTTTCTCATTGTTCTGCATGTCAGGGTTCAAATTGGGTCACCATTACTGCAAATAAAAACAAATTCATAAACTGAGAGGCCATTATGAATCCTTACCTTCACTCGTAACACCGTCATGATCCTTGTGTTCTCAGACTGCAAGAGGGGAAAACGCAATTGGTCATCGACGAGTTACGCACAGTGATGGGAAATCTCTTAAGCTTGGCATTGAAACAACTCACAAGCCAACTGTCAGACAGATGGTAAATGTACTTTGGGAATTAATAACTCTCAAAATAAACAATGTTAACATTTACCAACCACTCATTCTGAACCAACACACTTCTAAGTTTTCTCAATCAGGTTTCAAATCCATGTGGGTAATATGTGGTTCTGCATCCAGCAGGCACTCGACAGTGGATGCACAATCAAATCAGTGCGTGTTGTGTGTGTGTGTGTAGTCAACAGGCGAATGCGAAGAGCACACATCCAAGCAAAACTTTGTAATGACCTACATCAATTAGATATCTGCGATCACAACAGCATCGCCAAGGTAAGCTTCCTCCGACCAGGGGAGGCTTACACTTGACAATCTACCTTCGACTTACCTTTGCCACGATCAATGATGGATATTTTTTTCAGACCATCATTGACTTGACCTCAACATTTTGGGATAGTGTAAAAAAAGAAAAAAAAAAAATGTGTCCATCTAACAATCTATCCATAAAACTTAACATATGAATATGGAAGAAATTATTCAGTTTGTGATGAAAAGGTGTTTTTCGTTATGAGGTAATAATCCGAAGAAAGTTAGGTCAGGGACCGAAACGAATATCAAGGTGGTATTATGATGCAAGACACTTGGAAGGCCTAGCGGTCTGAGATCTGCATTGGCAAAATGACGTATGAAAAAAAAACAACATTTTTTTTTTTCAGACGCATTGACCTGACCTTAAACAGGAGGGCGTGAGGTAATGAAACGTAATTGCTTTGCTCTAGTCTAGGCCATCTCGTGAGGGCAATTTTTGTTCTGATCAGACGAACTTGTAGAGTTTGGTGAAAATGTTTAAACGTCCAATTGGGTCATGATCTTAAAATTAGGTCAAGGTCAAAAAGTTATGTCAACCCTGCATACTTTTTATTCCCATTGGCGATGCAAATTTCATCCGAAAGTCCCAGCTGGCTCCGAGATACAATTTGGAAATTCGGAGTATTGGAAATAAAGAAGAAAACAAAATACTGTATATGTTTATATATTTTTTTCTAAATGGTGGTTTATTACCTCTATGGGTCTATGAAACTCTGTGGTACATTAAAATTGGGGCTGCTAGTTGTAGAAAACAAACCTACAACAGTAATAAGCCATCCCTATGCTATCAGGGGGAGCTTAATTAAGGAGAAACAATCAACGGACGTCAAAAAAATAAAAAAATACACATTAAACTGAACGTGGGGTTATAAAAGCAATGTCACAAAGAAGCAATAGAAATGCAGCGCGAATGACGGAGGGGTGAGAGCAGTTCAAAGCGCGAGCATGTCACCGATTCTGTGTTTAACCACTGCTCTACGTTGTCCATCATCGTTGGTTGAGATACTGGAATCTGGACACATGCAAGCAAATAGATGAAGATAAAGTGTAAAACGATGAGGTGGCAAGAGCACGTAGGGGAAGAAAAGAAGGTGAATTGAGTACACGAGGAGGAGGAGAGGAGGCAAAACGAGTTTGTGAAGAACAACCATTCCTTTCGCGTCTTCAGACGCACAGGGCTGCGAGGCAGTATTTTCATTGGCTAGGTCACATTCCGGTCGGGTCGCCACTCGACACAGGAACACTCGAATACTTATTCTTACTTCCGAGTTATCTGGTACTCATGTTGCCTGACCTCGAGGATGACAGGCTGAGTAAACCCACCTGGTGTTATTTTTAACGGCACGCACGGGGCTCAACTCAAGCGCTAAGATTTCAGCCACCAACCTCAACGTTAAGGCAACACCAAGTTAAAACGAGGGTGAGGGAGAGGAGGTAAACGGACATAAAGAGAAGAGGTGATTGTGAGTTAACTTCAAGAATGTAATTTAAAAGAAATGAAAAGAGAAAAATAAAGTGCTCAGAGTATGAATGTCCAAAAAGAAGGGAAGGATAGCTCCGCAAAAGCAGCGTCAAGGGTTTGTGAAGGAAAAAAAAAAAAAACAAGAGACGGCAGTGAATCTCAAAGAAACGACCCCAAAGTGTGGAAAGTATGCGAATTCAGCGTTTAGGCAGGGAGAATATGACGACAACAGGAAGGAGATTCTATCTGGTTATTATCTGTCGGTACGGAGGAATGAAAAAATGAGTGCTAAAAGAGACGAGTAATGGGAATGAAGTGAAAGCCGTGCAATCTAAAGTACTTACGAATGTATGACACGAGGGGGGAATGACGAGTGACACAATGCAAACAAACCATCCTCTTATATTATAATCTTATTACCTCCATAACGGAAGGTGGACGGAGGTTATGTACAGTGTTCACCCTTGTCGTTTGTCTATGTGCAGGATATCTCAAAAAGTACGGACGATTCGGACGAACTTGTGGACAGGTTGAGTGTGTGACATAGGAGTCGAATCGATTTTGGTGAAGATTGGATCTGGATCCGGAATGTGAAATTTTTTCCCATTTCTTAAACGATTCTTCACCATCGAGAGATAGGGCCAAAAACGATGTGCAGCACGATATTTCAAAAAACGTATTGGATGTGATTCTGATGAAACTTGGTGGGACGAGTTGTGGAGGTGACAATGACGAGCCCGATGTATTTTTGGTTAAGATCTGGATGCTATCAGTGGATACAAACGTAAACTGCTCAGCACTGGTGGAAGTATGCGCTCTACTGAGTGCCATCCTAGTTCCTTTAAAGCGGTACACTTTCGGCAACACAGGAACACACCACGACTGTGCTATGCTTTACATGAAACACTTTAATCTCGTTAAATAAATACAAAAGTGAATCCAAAATAATCTTGATTTTTGTTCAAAATAAATGTCCCCTCAAAAGAATCGAAGTTTGTTAACACCAACATCAGTGTCCAAAATACCTATGCCCTCGTTCGTCCGGCGAAGAGCTCGCATCAAAAAAAGGGGAAATATATGGAGGATTTGTGCAAATAAACTGGAAAAGTTAGGGAAAACAAATTCTTTATATAATTGTTAAAGAGTTCAAAGCCTACCGAGAAAATGTTACAACAACGTGTGAGCAACATGGAGTTTGGAAGAAGACAGAGGATAAGGTTATGTGGGGGTGACGATGCATCCAGTCTCACCCACCATTCCTTGCCGTGCAACCAGTGATCTACGGCTTCCATAGATGAAGGCTGGAACATGCAAAAGCATTGCACGCAAGGATTCGACGGCTACATAAAAGGCAAAAGCAAAACATGAAGGGTTGATTTGCACAATAATAAACAAATAACAAAAACTGATGGATTAAAACTTGTTATAATGCAGATTTTAAAGATATATTAAGTTACGGAGGATGATGCATCATTTTGACATAGGCAAAGCCAACACAAGCGGGCAATGGAGTAACGAGCAAATCGTCGACAGGCAGGACTGGGAGGAATGTCCTGCGCCGTAAAAATGTGTGGGGAGGTGGGAATTTTTATTGAAGCAAAGGTAAACCTCAAACATCCACCACATAGGGTGCTGGAATATGGGGCAAAATAATACAAAACACCCACCGCCAAGACAGATGCATCAGATCTGCGGCTGCAACACAAAACAGTGAAACATGTTTAACATCGGCGCACATTCCAATTAGCTCACATGATCGATGGGAAAGCGAGGGTGCTTGAGAAGAGAGCCTGAGCGAGCGAAAGGGGCGCTTACTTGTCTGAGCGCTCGTGAGTCAAATGAGGGGCTGGTGTGCTTCCATAGGTTTGCAGTGACCAGGGTGCCCTCGTTGTGCTTTCACCGACCCTCTGTTCACACAATCAGGACTTTTCAGGAATGACGTACGGATGTGTAACATTTTATCATTCATTCTCATTCTCTCTCTCCCTCTCCCCACAGGATTCGGTGCTGCTGAAACAGCTTCCTGAGCCAAGGGTTATACTGGTAGTTATCATTGCCTTCCCATCAGTGTTCGGGCAGGAATTTGGAATTTGTTCATGGTGCCGGTTACAGCTAATCTTCGTGAATGACACACAGCAGGGTCTTTAACATCCATCAATTAATGCTGGCAGCAGGGACGCCCGTTTAACGTCCATCGAGGGACGGTATATACATAGATTAAATACCTGCCTGTGAAATACCGAGATGGCAGTTTTACCTGGGTTGATTCAAACCCAAACTAGGCAGCTTCGAGGGAGTGTGCGTACTCTCGGCCATCCTGTCAGCCCATTTTATAATTACCGTTATTTCAATAAAATATTCAACAAAAACTGGTTTCGCATCTTCGGCCATGAACACCTGACGAATATTCCACCTGGTTTACAGGAGGTGTCGCAGAGAACAACAAACACATCAAACAGCGGCATGATACCTCAGTCAATATCAAGTCTGCCATCGAGCTGTCCAGTCTGAGTTCAATCCCAAACGAGTTTGACGTAAAACGTCTGTTCTGGTGTAGTATCAATGGGTGAGGCAGGGTGCCGCATCTCACAGAATGCTGTCTTCAAAAATTGGGATGTCAAGCCAGCTGTGTTGTCTGCATTTAGGTTGTGGATGGAAATTAACGCAACAATGAAAACCTCAATTAGAAACCAATAACAAACTATTCTCTGTTAGGGTGAGAGGGGAACTGAAAAATGGGGAAAGTAGGACCACTGGACCTGTAACTTATCTGGGCCCTGGCCTAATGTTGTAACCCAAAGTTGGTGGCATTCTGACTGTGAGTCTGGCTGGAGAGGAAGCTTTTTGAAGGAATTTATGCGATTTTCCCAAACATTTAGAAGACCGCCATTTTGACACTTCCGGTCATGTGATTGGCATGACCTCCGCAATTTAACATCAGGACCCTATCCTAATGTTGTAACCCAATTTGGTAGCATTCTGACTCGTGGGTCTGGAGAAGAAATTTTTGAAGGAATTTGCACGACCGCCATTTTGACCTACTTAAGTCACGTGACCGGAACGAGCTTTGCAATCCCCGTTACCAGTCAGGAGAGAATGTTGCTGCTAAATTTGGCGGATTGGCCCAGCGGTTTGGCCGGAGAAGTCGAAATAGGAGATGCATCACGATGGACTGATGGACAGACGGTGCATGATGACAATACCTTATCTGGAATTCCAAATAAGCTAATAATAAACTGGAGCAAAGATGATGGTGCGCTTCGCAAATCCCATGCTTCACCTAAAGTAAAGTTGAAAGACGGCAACAGGTTCCACCAGGAATGACCCAATATAATATTTTGAGTTTCAATTTTTTTCCCCCGTTTTGATCGCTGTGACCATATGTCCCATCGACTGGGGCATGACGTGGGGTCGAATCCAAAAGAAATCATTACATATTTCACGTGTCGCATAATGTTGATTGCACATACAAAGTTTCATTTAAAAATGCTTTAAAATGTGCCCGTTATTGCATTTTTTTTCAGTATTTTAACTTTTTCACTCCGCCCCATATGGCGACGCCAAAAGTGACACTGTCTTTCACCTTCTTGCATGTGGTGATAACAACGACCAGGTTTGGTGAATTTCTGCAAACCGTTCAGGGGATTGTCTGTCTGTCTGTCCATCACCATGACGGAGACAATTAAAAAAAAAATTATGTTGAAGATTCAGTCACGGACTAAATAGTCCTCATCGAGGCCAAGCCTTATATAAAAGAATGCATTGATAGAAAAGTAAGGAAAGAGAAAATAGTCTCGGAGTGTTTGAGGAAGTAAAAAATCTGCTTTTGAAAAGGGGAATGTCATAAGTGTTTGGGAAGACTGTGAGAAGGTAAAGAGTTCCAGAGTTTGGCATTGGAGGGGAAGAAAACAAACATCGTAACGGCCCACCTTGAGTTGCCAATGGCCACACAATAATCATGTGAGGTGGTGGCTTGTGAGTATTCCTTGGTCTCGCTAATGGTTGAGGTACACAAGCAGCAAGTGGAGTAGAAACCGAAGTATATCTGTAGATGTCTCCCCATTTTTTTTTTTTCCCCAATTACAATATCTCCCGTTTTTTTTCTTCAAAAGCATGGGGATAAAAAGAGTTTGATATGAAAGATATAAGAAAGAAAGCACAGTACAAGAGGTGGGAGTTCACACCTAACGTGGCTAGCTGAGAGGACAAGGTAGCTTGGTGGTGAGTTCCAGCGACCACCGATGGGGACCGGGCCCAAGGTCAATCATAGCATCGTCTCCTCTGTCATGGTAGATGGAGACACCATGCCGGCAACCTAGGAGAAAGTATTGGTTGGAGCTCAAACAGGCTTATGTGCAATTCCTGATGATCCAAACTTCTCTCCACTGTCGCGGTTACAAAAGCTCTTCGTACAATAAGATAAATGATACCATCGTTCACAAAACACACAGATGCATTTAAAAACTAGATCCTCTGAAACACGCAATATCTGTAAACCTCTCCTGTCCCCTTTGTATAACCAACCATATATGATGATGTTAATAAACAAAACAACTGCAATTGTTACTCTCAAAAAATATCTTTTAAATTGAAACCTGTTTGATAAGGAGGAGTCCAATTTAACAAATGCCAAAGAGCACCACACGGAGAATGGATGGGTTCTCCATCGGTGCAATGTTTTCAGAATACCCAGTGCGGCCTGTTCGCAGGCGTTCAAAACCTGCAGCAACCACATACATCATACAACAAGTGAATAAAAAAATTATGCTAAATAAAAAAGAATGTTGGGATGAGAAACTACAGTGTAAAAAAGGTTTAAACAGATCGATGGTTCAGTGTAAAAGATGGGATGATGTTGGTTTAGAGAGTAGCTAACAGTTTTGCGTCACATAACAATCCCTACAGCTGCTAGACTATTGTCGAGCTAAAAGTATTAGAAGCTCCTAATATTTCAGCAAAGATAAGAAGCTCCTTACAATTTCATGGAGTTCTTGCGACTTCACGTGTCCTACTTAAAAAAAAATAATAATTTGACTAATCAATCACAAATGCAGATAATCATAGAATGCTGTATTAGAGATGTGTGTAAAGTTTGTAAGAAGTTGATGTTTATGTACCGGATTAACATTGCAGTCGGCTGCTAATTTGTGGAGTCTCAGTATGTGGCTACACTACAAAAGTAATCAGTACGTTTCAGTGAGTGTTTGTAGAAGCTTGAAGCAATAAATGATGAAATGTAAGGGCGGCGGTGATGTAGGGATTGTTATGTGACGGCAATACTGTGAAATATACCTCCATAGACAAGGATTAATGACAGACATGGACAAATACGCAGGTAGAAGAGAGGAGTTCAAGAAGAAGTTTGGAGTTTCTACTTAATCCACCAAAAGAGAACACTCTGAAGAGGTGGTGTGTGAGCTCGCATTGAGAGACAGAGAAGAGAGAAGGAAGGGAGGAGAAAGAAGGAAATAAAAGAGAATTGTTACGAATCTGGCCAGGTGGCACATTGGGATAGATTAAAAGAGTTTCTCATGTGCATGTTAGCATAAGAATGATGTTGATGGCGTCGAGTTAAGCATTTGGAAAGCTCTTGTCTTCCTGCCTCAGTGTTTGTGTTTAAGCGAATTTAATCCCCCCCCCCCCACCTCTGTTCCCCCACTTCCTTACATTCTGCAACATTACATCATGTGATCTGTCTTTATGTGTTCTGCAATATCCAGAAGCAGCATTCCCCAACTGCGTCTTGCAGTGTCCAGAAGTCCACGTTTCCCAAGTGGGAGACAAACATACAAGGCCACATGGCTCAAGCAGCAGAAGGGTGTACAAGTCGAGGTGGCTCACATAAGAAGATGGAAGTGTGAGGCCACAATGCTTAATTGGGAGGGGGTTGGGGGGGGGAGGCATGCAGCGTGGTGTCGTGGAATTACCTCCCCCCGAACCATACTCCAATGTGGCCTGTGCGGTTCAAGAACATCGCCGTGCGGAGTTTATAAAAGCTGAGCACGACCTGGGCGCGGTTATTCTCTGTAGGGTACGCTCAGGCTGAGGATCGCGGATGATCGATGGTTCAAAGTTCGATCTAGAAGTCTCTCGCTGGCTCTCGCACAATCTGTGGCAGGCTTCTTGCTCTCTGTCCCCTCACGTTGCTTGGAGTTCCACATTGCCCCGCCGCTCCTTGTGCCGGTAGTGACTTGTGGAAAGGACAAGCTGCACCAACTGCAGTAAGTGGGTTGGACTGATTTCTGCAAAAGCCCTTCCTCCCCCTCCTCCTGCACTGATGCATTGACACGTAGGCCAGGTTCCGTCCTATCTCTCTGTCTTGTCCTCTATCTCTGCCATCTCATCACCCCCCGAGTGAATGTGTTAAGGCTATAAATTAGGTTCATTGTGGTTCTGAGGGTGCGTGGGGGTGTTTATTTTAGTTTTATTTGATACAGTTTGTTTCACACCGATGAGCGGCCATGCATTCATCTTCTTCTTCTTCTTTTCCACCCCCATTTCTTGTCAATCAATCTTTGGTTTTGATGAACATTGTGTGGTCATCAGTACACGGGAACTCCATAGCGTTACAAAGAACTGGCAGATTAAACCTAGTAGTTGGGCAGATTGGGTCTGCGGAATCAAGTCGCTAGAAAAGCGAATTGTTTCACTGCTCTCACTCGGCCAATCTTGTCAATCAAATTGCCAGGGTTATGTGTCGAGACTCCGATTCGCACCAAAATTATCTTTCCGCATGCGGAGACCCTCTAATCTCCTGCCGCCTTGTCCACGACAGTCTTGAAGACCCGGACGTTACAGAATGAAAGAGGAGAAAGATGAAAGGAAAGAGGGGAAATAAAGTCAAAAAGGCAACAAAAAAATTCTAACCCTATTTTAAAAAGAAGAAGAGAAAGATAATTATTTAGCTCAGGTGCTGTGCACACCTGTCAAAACGAAGGAACACATTGTTCAGTCATCGTTGATGTTCAGGAGGTCACTTGTAAGCCTCTTCTCCGAAAGTTGTGCCACAAGTCGACGACGCGGCGCTGCATGGCATGACACGTCCCATGGAGGTCCTGCCAGGTTCATGGACATGAGCCAAGTGCCTGTGCCTCATCTCCTTAACGCTGCTCATTTAAGAAGCGATTGCACGACGACGAGCACACAATTGGAATTTCTCATCGTGAAAGGTCAAATATGATGAAATAAAAACTTGTGTTTCAAGTAAACATTTAATATTAAAAAAAGCATCTAAACTGATGACTATACAAATATTCATTATCTCTAAGGTCAATATGACTAGTACTAGCAAAAGCAACCCATCACTTCGCTGACTGGATATTAAGGGGAGGAGGGAGACAGGGGGGGAGGGGAGAGGAGGGAGGAGGGAAGCGAGAAGGGAGCAAGAGGGAGCGAGGAGGTAGCAATGGGGAGAGGAGGGAGTGAGGAGGGTGGTGGGGGTGGAGGAGCTATGAGGTGGTGAGGAATGGGGGAAGAGCGAGGAAGTGGGGGGGGGGTGGAGAGCGACGCTTCACCAAATGTTGAGATACACTCTGGGAGGAGGGGATGAGAGCGAGGAGGATGGGGAGAGAGGGGAGGAATAGAGAGGGGAAGGAGGTTTGGGAGGAGGTCAGTGTGAGGGGAGGTGTTCTCGACTTGCGTTTGGTAGTGGGACTTGTGGGGAAGGTGAGAGGGGGTAGTACAGATTGAATGAAAGGAAAGGAGTACATTAAAACAGCATGTTAATACAGCAAGCGGAGACTGCCGGGAGATGCCCATGGGGGTGGTTGGGGGGGGGGGTTGGGAGGAGGTAAGCGTGAGGAGAGGGGGAGGGAAGGCAGCATGAGGGGAGGGAAAGGGAAGGCAGCGCGAGGGAAGGGGAAGGCGCGTGGGGGAGAGGAAGAAAGGCAGCATGTGGGGCAGGGAAGGGAAAGCAGTGTGAGGGGAGGGGAAGGGAATGGCGATAAAATGCGCCCAAACAGCAACATTCTCTTTTTAACCGCCAGGTCTTAATAAAACAGGGTGGGGCATTTAAAACCCACACTATTACTTGGCAAAGGCCTCCCTGCATGCATGCATGATCGCACATGCAGCGACCTTAACAACCATTCGCTCGGATCACTCCGATCTGATTCGTACATGTAACACTACGGGGAAGCAGTATTCAATTCAAAACCATCATCAGTCCTTAACAGTCCCCTTAGGGCCCTGTCACACCTTGATGTTTTAGCCAGCGAATGGCAAGGTCTCAAAATGTATGTAAACGCTGGCGTACGCTGAACTATTGATGTTTTTTTAAAAGTTTTGGGCGTAATATAACGTGTTGGACGTATGCATAATGTATTAGTAACGTACACAGAACGTTTCAATCACATATAGATAACTTATACCAACGAATGCTGAGCGTGTTGTCGGCGTTCACAACCTATGCCCAACGATAGTCTAACATGCATAGCGCGCGGCAGCGTATCGCGACGATCATGTGGCGTAGGCTATTAATAGGCTGGCGGCTCGACGATTCAAATCATAACCGCACTAGACATCGAAGTGTGAAGCCGCTGTCACACCTTGACGTTTTAGCCAGCGTATGCCGACGTATGAAAAATTTGCCGAACCAAGCTGGCACACGTCGAATACGTTATGGATAAGTTTTGTATACTTTAAGAGCACGCTGGCATAGTCGTAGTACGTTGGCATACGTCGTAGTACGCTGGCATACGGTCGATACGCCGAGTACGTCGAGAAATTTTCAGCATGTTGAAAATTTCTAACGTACTCGGCGTATGACACCGTTCCGCATACGCTGGCATAAGTTGTAGGCACGTTACGCGATCGTTGACACATGTCGACACACGTTACTTGTACGTTACTCATAAGTCGAAACACGTCAAGGTAATGGTTAGCGTCATGTTCCAGACTCCCTGGTTTTTTTTTTTCTTCGGTATGACGGTGATGTTGACACTTCAATTTCTAGTGCGGTTATGATTTAAATCGTTGAGCGGCAGCCTATTAATTATATTATGTTATAACCGCACTAGAAATTGAAGTGTTAACATCACCTCATACCGAAGAAAAAAAACCAAAAAAAAACCAGGGAGTCTGGAAACTGACGCTAACCATTACCTTGACGTGTTTTCGACTTATGAGTAACGTACAAGTAACGTGTGTCGACGTGTGTCAACGATCGCGTAACGTGCCTACAACAGTTACTCATCAGGTTTAGAAATAAGTTTCGGGTACGCTAAACATTACCTCGACGTGTTTCGATTATGAGTAACTTACAAGTAACGTGTGTCGACGTGTGTCAACGATCGTGTAACGTGCCTACAACTTATGGCCAGCGTTATGCGGAACGTGTGAGTCATACGCTGGCATACGTCTAAAAATTTCAAGCATGGAAAATTTGGTCTAACACCTCGGCGTACTACGACGTATGCCAGCATACAAAGACGTATGCCAGCGTACTACGAAAAAAAGCCAGCGTACTACGACGTATGCCAGCGTGCTCTTAACGTATACAACTACCCATAAGTATCTCGACGTGTGCCAGCGTTTTAGCCAAATTTGCATACGTCAGGCATACTGGCTAAATCGTCAAGGTGTGACAGGCCTTTAACAGAAGAGGGGTGGGGAAGCAGGGAGAAGGAGGGGAGAGAGACGGGGTCAGAGAGAGAAGGGAGGGGCTCAGAGAGGGAAAGAGAGAGAGAGAAGAGGAGAGAGAAGAAGAAGAGAAAGGAGAGGAGAGCGAAGAAGAGAGAAGAGGAAAGGAGAAGAGAAGAGAGAAGAGGGAAAGGAGCGAGAGAGTGAGAGAGTGAGAGGAGTAGAGGAGAGGGAGGAGAGGGAGCGAGAGAGTGGAGAGAGAGCGAGAGGGTGGAGAGAGAGAGAGAGAGCGAGAGGGTGGGAGAGAGAGAGAGAGAGAGCGAGAGGGGTGGAGAGAGAGAGAGCGGAGCGAGAGGATGAGAAGCGGGAGAGAGGAGGGGGGGGGAGAGAGAGAGGAGAGCGGAGGGGTGGGAGAGAGAGAGAGAGAGGGAGAGGGGTGGCGGTGAGAGAGAGAGAGAGCGAAGGGGTGGGAGAGAGAGAGAGAGAGCGAGAGGGATGGGAGAGGAGAGAGAGAGAGCGAGAGGGGTGGGAGAGAGAGAGAGAGCTAGAGGGTGGAGAGAGAGGGAGCGAGAGGGTGAGAAGGCGGTGGGAGAGGAGGACAGGGGTGGGAGAGAGAGCGACAGGGGTGGGAGAGAGAGGACAGGGGTGGGAAGAGAGCGAACAGGGGTGGGAGAGAGAGGGACAGGGTGGAGAGAGAGAGGGACAGGGGTGGGAGAGAGAGAGGACAGGGGTGGGAGAGAGAGAGAGAGAGCGAGAGGGGTGGAGAGAGAGAGAGAGAGAGCGAGAGGGGTGGGAGAGAGAGAGAGAGGCGAGGAGAAGAGAGAGAGAGAGAGAGAGAGAGAGGCGAGGGGGTGGGAGAGAGAGAGCGAGAGGGGTGGGAGAGAGAGAGAGAGCTAGAGGGGTGGGAGAGGAAGAGAGCGAGAGGGTGGGAGGAGAGAGAGAGGCGAGAGGGTGGGAGAGAGAGAGAGAGCGAGAGGGGTGGGAGGAGAGAGAGAGCGAGAGGGGTGGGAGAGAGAGAGAGGCGAGAGGGTGGGAGGAGAGAGAGGGAGAGGGGGGGGAGAGAGAGAGAGCGAGAGGGGTGGGAGAGAGAGAGAGAGCGAGAGGGTGGAAGAGAGAGCGAGAGGGTGGGAGAGAGAGAGAGAGCGAGAGGGGTGGGAGATGAGAGCGAGAGGGTGGGAGAGGAGAGGAGAGAGCGAGAGGGTGGGAGAGAGAGAGAGAGCGAGAGGGGGGGAGAGAGAGAGAGAGCGCAGAGGGGTGAGAGAGAGAGAGGAGCGACGAGGGGTGGGAGAGAGAAAGAGCGAGAGGGGTGAGGAGAGAGAGAGCGAGAGGGGTGGGAGAGAGAGGAGAGCGAGAGGGGTGGGAGGAGAGAGAGCGAGAGGGGTGGGAGAGAGAGCGAGAACAAGGGGTGGGGAGAGAGTGGACAGGGGTGGGAGGGAGAGGACAGGGTGGAGAGAGAGGGAAGGGTGGGGAAGAGGAGGGCAGGGGTGGAGAGAGAGAGAGGGACAGGGGTGGAGAGAGAGAGAGGAGAGGGGTGGAGAGAGAGAGGCGAGAGGGGTGGGAGAGAGAGAGAGAGAGGCGAGAGGGTGGGAGAGAGAGAGAGAGCGAGAGGGGTGGAGGAGAGAGAAGAGCGAGAGGGGTGGTGAGAGAGAGAAGAGCGGGAGAGGAGAAGGTGGAGAGAGAGAGCGAGGCGAGAGGGGTGGGAGAGCGAGAGAGGAGAGGGTGGGAGAGAGAGAGAGAGTGGCGAGAGGGGTGGGAGAGAGAGAGAGCGAGAGGGTGGGAGAGAGGAGAGAGCGAGAGGGGTGGAGAGAGAGAGAGCGAGAGGGGTGGGAGAGAGAGAGAGGCGAGAGGGGTGGGAGAGAGAGCGGAGAGGGGTGGGAGAGGAGAGCGAGAGGGGTGGGAGAGAGAGAGAGCGAGAGGGGTGGGAGAGGAGAGCGAGCAGGGCGTGGTGAAGAGAGAGCGACAGGGGTGGGAGAGAGAGCGACAGGGTGGGAGAGAGAGGGACAGGGTGGGAGAGAGAGCGCAGGGGTGGGAGAGAGGGACGGGGGGAGAGAGAGACGTCGAGCAGGGGTGGGAGAGAGAGGACAGGGGTGGGAGAGAGAGAGGACAGGGGTGGAGAGAGAGAGGGACATGGGGTGGGATGAGAGAGAGGCGACCAGGGGGGGAGAGAGAGAGAGAGGGACAGGGGTGGGAGAGAGAGAGGGACAGGGGTGGGAGAGAGAGAGGGACAGGGGTGGGAGGAGAGAGGGACAGGGGGAGGAAGAGAGAGAGGGACAGGGGTAGGAGAGAGAGAGGGAGGGACAGGGGTGGGAGAGAGAGAGGGAGGGACAGGTGTGAGAGAGAGAGGGACAGGGTGTGAAGAGAGAGGAGGGACGGGTGTGAGAGAGAGAGAGGGACGGGGTGTGAGGAGAGAGAGGACAGGGGTGTGAGAGAGAGAGGGACAGGGGTGTGAGAGAGAGGACGGGACAGAGGGGTGGAGAGAGAGAGGGACAGGGTGGGGAGAGAAGAGAGGGGAGACAGGGGTGGGAGAGAGAGGGACAGGGGGGGAGAGAGAGGGACAGGTGTGGAGGAGAGGGGACAGGGGTGGGAGAGAGAGGGAAGGGTGGGAGAGAGAGGACAGGGGTGTGGAGAGAGGGACAGGGGTGGGAGAGAGAGCAGGGACAGGGGGTGGGAGAGAGAGAGGACAGGGGGTGGGGAGAGAGAAGGGACAGGGTGGGAGAGAGAGGGACAATGAAGGCAGGGTGGAGAGAGAAGACGGGAGAGGGTGAGGAGAAGGAGGACAGGGGTGAGAGAGAGGGACAGGGGTGAGAGAGAAGGGACAGGGGTGAGAGAGGAGGGACAGGTACGAGGTGAGATGGCGGGTGAGAGAGAGGGACAGGGGTGGTGGGGGAGAGAGGGACAGGGGTGGAAGAGAGAGGACGACAGTGATAAAAGACAGCGAGTAAGAGAGGGGGAGAGGAGACCGAGGGAGAGGTGAGGGAGGGGTGGGAGAGAGAGAGAGAGAGAGAGGGTTGGGAGAGAGAGGAAGGGTGGGACGAGAGGAGAGGGAGAGAGAGGGATGGAGGAAGAGAGGGAGAGAGAGGGGTGGGAGAGAGAGGAGAGAAAGAGGGGTGGGAGAGAGAGAGAGGAGAGGAGGGAAGGTGGAGAGAGGGAGAGAGAGGGGTGGAGAGAGGAGAGAGAGGTGGAGAGAGGGAGAGAGGGGTGGGAGAGAGAGAGAGGGGTGGGAGAGAGGGAGAGATGAAGCGGGTGGGAGGAGAGAGAGGGGAGAGAGAGAGAAGGGGTGGGAGAGAGGAGAGAGAGAGGGTGGGGAGAGGGAAGAGAGAGGGGGGAAAGGGAGAGAG
>CM068968.1:48867236-48878922 GCA_035128595.1 Eptatretus atami
TAGCATCTAGTACGCCTGGCACTTTGATCAAAACGGACAAGGTACTCTTTCTTTTCAAAAAAACAAAATCATCTTTGACCTAATTATCCCATAAATATCTAATAAAACCTTAAACGCCGAGAAGCTGATGCAAGGTCGAGGTTGTGCAATGTTGATATGCCTCCTGAAGTATGGAGTAATTCCGTGCTACAGTAGACTCGATAAAACAGTAGACTTGATAAATGGACCGACGTCTCAAATATAAGCACGAAAAATGCGAATAAATCCTGATTGCAGAAGATAAATTACCCTCACCCTGCGAGGGGTGTGAATGGGTGACAGAGGCTCAGACACCATGGCTGGAAACTCCACTCCCTTCCTTTTGAGATCCTCGTACACATGCACAGCACCCGTCAATTCTGGCGAGCTCCGGAATGCATCAGCCCAGGCCTGGCACAAGGTATGAGCAAGGCAGAACAAAAACAATCTTGTTCGCATACCCATCACAACACAAACATGATGTTTCTTGAAAGTATAGTACACTCGCGGGTACTCCTGCCCTCCGGGCGGGTGTGCCCGTCTCGGCCCACTCTCGGTGGGTGATCTGCTGCAGTACATTCTTGGAAATACACTTAATTTTTGTCATATCCATCCAAAAAAATCGAAAAATAATTTTTCCCCGAAATTCTTTGAAAAGTATTTCTTGGAAAACCAAAGTAGCAACCCCTTGAGTGTATCCTGAAAATTTGGTGTCGATCAGACCAAGGGTCTCAGAGTAGTTACCGGACAAACTGACAAACATACATGCAGACATCGCTCTGATCTATATATTGGATGGTGTTGATCAGGGTGCCAGTGAAGTGTGTATTCTGATGATAATCATACCTTTTTGTGAAACAAAATAACATACAAGAGGTCATTTAACCCATCAGACCTGCGTCACATCACCATTATATTTATTTGTCTGTTCGCTTAATTAAACTTGCACTTCATACCCACAACCAATTGTATTATCCATGACCAACGAAAAAACTTAAAAAGCAAGTTGTCCATCTGTCTGACCGCGATACATCCGGTCGTTACTTATCCAATGAAAGCAAAACTTGCCAGGGGGACTAAGGGTCACACGATGGAGATTGAAGCGATTTACCCCCCCCCCTTCCCACAAGGAGGGCTTTCCACCTTGGACGAACTCCGTGTTCAGGTGTATAAGTAGCTTATCGTGGTGTTTCGTGTGGTACACCTTCAGAAAGTAAAAATTATTCGAACCACAAATTATTCAATCAATTCTGTCGAATGCATGATTAGTTGTTTAACACTAAACTGAAAGAAATTTGAAGGAACCCCGACAACCTTGAGGCATTCCATACTTATCGCATGTCTCATAGACCCGAGCCGTCTCGACTTGCCCGGCTTCGAGGTACGCTGCAATGATCTTCAGCCAATAAAGGTATTTAAACGAGTCTTTAAGTACGATTGATGAATTCCATTGCCTGTCCAATTTCTCTAGCCATCAGATTGTAATTGGATTGTTTATAACATATCTTGGGGCCTCATATTTGATTTCTCCCGGCAATGGCTTCAAGTGTGACGTGCAATATTGCACCCCGACACTCTTATGACCTAATTGAGACCTTTAATCGACGCATGACGCCATTCCTAATGGTCATTATCATCGTACAATACTCGCCTGAGGGAAATTTGGAAAAAAAATTGGACGTACTTGCGCGTGGGTGGTGTATAGGCTAAGAGCCACTGGTCCACTCACATATCAGAAGTAAAAATTATTATAACCAGTTATTCCGTTCCGTCAAATCATGTCCAACTTCTGGTGACATTCATGATCAGATTTATCCAAATATCCGTCTGCCCTGCTTTCCGAAGCTCTCACAGAGACAGCTTGGTTGCAGCCTTTACCCCATCTATCAGACACACACAAGGTCTGCCTCTTCCCCTTTCGTTGACTTAGGTATAAACCATACCCAGCATGGTTGACTTCTCCAGACTTTTGTTTTCTGCAAATGATGTGTCCAAAGTATGACCGTTTCTGTTTTAGCATCAGTGCTTCTAATGTACTTCGTTTTCTTCTTCTTCTTTTGGCTGCTCCCATTAGGGGTCGCCACAGCGGATCATCCGTCTCCATTTCGCTCTGTCCTCTACATCTTCCATTGTCACACCAACCACCTGCATGTCCGCCCTCACCACATCCATAAACCTCCTCTTTAGCCTTCCTCTTCTCCTCCTACCTGGCGGCTCCATCCTCAACATCCTTCTCCCGATATACTCCGTATCCCTCCTACGCACATGTCCAAACCATCTCAATCTCACCTCTCTCACTTTGTCTCCAAACCGTCCTACCTGCGCTGTCCCCACGTCACTCCAACGAGAATCGCAGCATCTTTAACTCTGCCACCTCCAGCTCCGCCTCCTGTCTTTTGTCAGCGCCACCACCTCCAAACCATACAACATAGCTGGTCTCACTTCTTGTATACTTTCCCTTTCACTCTTGCAGATACCCTTCTGTCACAAATCATTCCTGAAACTCTTCTCCACCCACTCCATCCTGCCTGCACTCTCTTCTTAACTTCTCCACCACACTCTCCGTTACTTTGGACAGTTGATCCCAAGTATTTAAACCCATCCACCTTCACCACCTCAACTCCTTGCAATCTAATGTACATGGTGGTCAAATTTGTTCAACCACCGATTTGTTTGTTCTTATTGTAGTCCATGGAATATTTAACATTCGTCACCAAAACCACATTGCAAAACTGTCAATCTTCTTCCTTTCTTTCCTCTTCACTGTCCATGACTCATATCTATAGATTGCAACTGTGAATACCAGATCATTCACCAGCCTCCTCTTGGTTTGTCTTGTTACATCTTTATCTTTCCAGATCATTGTCAACACTGACTGCTGTTCTCCCCAACGCAAACCATCCATTCATTTCTCCTCTACATTCTCTACTCACTTCAATCTTAGAAACCAGGACGATGAAACTTTCCACTATTTCCACACGCTTGTCTCACAATCTGAACATGTTGATCTTCTTAGTTGACAAGTATCATCAGTATAACTGAGATGTCGATACATTTTCCTCCAACCCTGACTCCAGCCTCTGTGTTATCCCAGTTTGCTTTTTTTGTCCAAATTATTATAACCACAAATTAATCAGTCAATTCCGTCTGATGATAATATTAATAACAATAATAATATTAACACAAGGACTGGCAGGATGGCCTGGGGGTACGCACACTCACATCTAAGCTGTCGAGCCTGGGTTTGAATCCTGGCCCAGCGACAAACTGTCATCCCTGTGTTTCACAGGCAGGGTAATTCATCATTGTGTGTGTGTCATCCCTCAGTTGTATGTTAAACTGGGAATCCCATCTGCCAGCATTACTTGGTGGACGTTAAAATCCCACGGTTCCCTTTACAAAGAGTAGATGAGCTATCGCCGGCACCCTGGCCAAATTCCAAATTCCTGCCCTAACCTTATTTGAACGTCAGGCCTGGCCAGCCGGTTCATGAAAGACTTGAAAGACCCCCAAAAACTTGCTGAGGAGTACAATGTCAGAGTCTGGCAGCTACCTGAATGAGTAAAAGTACACGGTCCTGCACCACCATTGGTGGGTTGTTCTTGGGCTGGATGAGACGCAGCAGAACACCCTCAAGAAAGTCCCGGCTGCTGACGAGCGCGTGGAAGCGATGCCCGCAGTTTTTCACACCGGTCTCGAGAACCTACCAAACCGAACATTGAACACAACGGATGACTAAAAGAGCATTGACATATTAATACAACATTTTAAAAGTGAGGGAAGCATTTTGATTGATTAGTTAGTTGATTAGTTATGTATTTATTTCAGTGGTCCAATGCTCATGGAGGTGATTGCATACAGAGTAAAACATATGCAGGACAACGAAATTAGGAGACATCAGTGTTCTATAATCTATAACAATAATTACAATGGCATTAGTACACAATAAACAAATCAAAACAATGGGTAAGTGAACGTTTCCCTATTGACAAAGCGCTAAAGTTTCAGGGATAAAAACATCACTCCTCTGTCAATGGCATCAAGAACCGGTGCTGGACCATTTCCTCCATGAACGAACAAACAAGACATTGATCGAGGTACACTAACTGCTCTGGAAAGCAAGAAGCCGACGTTTCTGGCGTTAACCCTTCGTCAGAGCAAAAAGGGACGAAAGGTTAAAATGAGAATGTGAAACAGGCCAACCAGAAGGCTTTGCAGGACATTTTAACAAACTTTTGAGTCTATTTGTGCGACTGAAGGAATGTATCTTCTTCCTCTTCTTCTTCTTCAACGCCCCCAATTATTCCCATGTTCTTGTGGTGTTGGCCGCAGTCCGTGCTGCTTCCTTGCTTGACGGTCAGCATTTAGAGGACAGAGCAAGGAACAAACCCCACGGGTTGGCATCACATGGTTGGGGTGGGGGGAGAAGATGTCTCCTTAAAATGTGTTTTGGAGGGGGGAGATTTATATTTTCAAATACCTCTGCCGACTGCAGAGAGAAAGGTGCCGACTGCATCAGATGTGCTTTGGTGAAGTCAAGTCCAGCGTGGTCTCGTATAATTGTCTGTGTGTGCGTGATTTGGAACGCAGTCCTCCACGAGCCTTGGACCAACTAAAATAAATAAATAACGCAACTCAATTTTTAAAAACCACCGACCCAGTTTCCAAAGAAAACAATCTGGCCAATATATTTGGAGGTGGCGGGAGCACTGTCTCTACAATAATCAGCCCAACTTGGATATATATATATATATATACATATACATATACGAGGTGTGTTCAAAAAGTATCCAACCTTAATTTTTCGTGCGTAGACAAATGAGCTAGGGAGGCGTGGTTTGGTGCACGTATGTAGGCGATCCTAATTCGTATGCGTGAATATTTCCCGCCTGCAGAAGCTGTCAGTCGCTGACAGACAGCCGATGAGTGAGGAAGTGTAAGTGAGCGCCGTCGGATTTTCGTTTTTGACAAAATGACGGATCACTGTGGTCTCATCGCCAGTGATCACTGTGTTGAAGAAGTTGGGATCGCTGTTCACAGTCTCCAGCATGTCCTGTGCGATCTCCAAACGGAGTTGCTTCTGCTCGATCGTTAGCAGCTTTGGCATGAACTTCGCTGAGATTCTCCTTAAGCCAAATCCTCAGTCACAATGGAATGAACGGATCCAATGCTGACGCCCGCCTCGTCTGCAAGTTCTCTGATCGTGATTCGACGATCCTGCATCAGCAGGGTCCTCACTTCGTCAATGACGATCTCATTTCGGGATGTTGAGGGCTACCAGAACGTGCTTCACTTTCCACTGATGTGAGACCATCTTTGAAGCGGTTGTACCACTCTTTTATCTGTGTGGTGCCCATTGCTTCGTTCCCGAGGCCTGTTGAATCTTGCGGGATCATTTCCACTAGGGAATCGCCAAGCTTACACAAAATTTGATGCAGTAGCGTTGTTCAAGTCTTTCCGTCATTTTGTCAAAAACGAAAATCCGACGGCGCTCACTTACACTTCCTCACTCATCGGCGGTCTGTCGGTGACTGACAGCTTCTGCAGGCGGGAAAATATTCACGCATACGAATTAGGATCGCCTACATACGTGCACCAAAGCCACGCCTCCCTAGCTTCATTTGTCTACGCACGAAAAATTAAGGTTGGATACTTTTTGAACACACCTCGTATATACAGTATCTCACAAAAGTGAGTACACCCTATGTACTTTCTCACATTGAAGCGTTATTGTTTTCAGTATTTTGTATGTCCACTGAATAATTTCGTTTATTTTACAGGTGAATCTGCTTAATAATCTAGAATTTTCTCTTGATGAATAAATTTTCGTTCATTTTACAGGTGAAAAGTCTGTCTTAAAAAATTATTATTTTTACTAATAATACAATGTTTCAAGACAAAAGACAAGTTTCCATCAATCTCTTTTCATTTGTTAAAGATACCTTGAGAATATGTAGGATTATTGAACCAAAGATATATAGCACTTTGGAGTAAACCAATTATGGCGAACAGATATAGTTCTTCAAATTTACCTTCCAGTGGAAGGGCTTTTAGTTACCAATGGAAGAAACCACATTTAATTAAGGTAGCTTCTAAAACAAAGTTTTCATCTTCCTATCCTTCTGGCGATAAATTAAAACTAGAAAATAGAATCGAACAAGAAAAAGTATCAAAACATAAAACATTCTGGATGAACCTTTAGAAAGAAAAGATAAGAATTGTATATGCAAAGGAGAAATTTGTATTGTTTTCAAAACCTCAAAGATAAGATTCTGATGAAATAAAGGATGTTAACATATCAGGTCTGCCTGAATGACATCTTTCTCGTTCGAATTGTACGTTAAGGATCATTTTTAAAAATTACCTTTAATATAAAAGATGATGCAGTTGAATCTGTTAATGAAAAAAGTATATTTAGATATCCGATGGTATGTTTTTTACTAATTAATATGAGTAATATTCACCTGAGATTTGAAGGATTATGAGAGTGAGTTATGATACGCGAGAGTTTGCATTCATTACGATGGTTATGATACCGAGAGTTGTGTTCAATCGATAGTTATGAAGTTAGATCGATATCCTGAAAGTATCGAAGATGATATTCGAAGATGAATTTCAGTTTAAGTAAAGTTCTTAACTTTATAACATATGGAATAGCTTTTTTTACTTCGATTTTGAGCCTCTTGAATTCTGATTCTCACATATGACAAATTGAGAATTGTCTGCGTAGTGAAATGTAACGGGGAGTAAAACACAGAGTCAGAAGTAATAATACGAATGTATAATTTGCTGTGGATATCTTCTAAATTATATGATATAAATATAAAAGGAAAATAATTCTTTTAGATTTACACTGCAAAAGATGAAGTTTAACTTTACTAAGATTGATATAGAGAAATGAATGTAAAGTAATGGGAGTGATAACAACATACCTTTCCTTACACCAGGGAAGAAATGAACCAGTGATTAGAGAAATGTTCAATGGTTGACAGGATTGGTTTGTTTTATATATTATTCATGTGGATGTGAATTTTCGGGAAATATCGACAAAGATCTATGCATAATAAATCATAATGGATTATCTTGAAATTAAACCTGAATTAGGATACAGAAAATACACACGAGTTTCTAAAAAGCAAGTGATAATTAAATACTTTTGGTGTTTTTCAATATATATTCTGCAATGAAAATGATTTTTTGTATCGCTGCTGTTTTGCGACCGAAAAATAAGATAAAATATTATAACAATTCATAAGTAAAATTGATCCAACATTCATTAAATCGTCCTTATAGTTGGTTTTCCAGTGGTGAATGTGGAATAAACCTGCTTACTTTTTAAAGATGGCTCCCTCACTCCTCAATTTTTTACGTTATGTTGATAATTATGAACTAATTTTTCAGTTTCAGCATAAGTGCGCTTAGTTTTACCTAGGCAGTATCCACTACTCTCACATCATAATGGGTTTTAAATGCTCGGTTAAAATAGAAGATATTATAATCGGTTTATTTTTTATTATTTTTAAACTTCAAAAAACCTACAATGTATACCATTGAAGATATATACAACTATTTTGTGATCAGAGAGTAAAGAAAATCAACCCCGATAACTTGTTTTCTTAGTGATATACGGATGATTATTACCGTCTCCTGACCCAAGATGTTGGATAAATCTAAAAAGAACATCGTTATCTTTGATGATTGTGTTTATGGAGAATAACCAAACGGTAATGGACAGCTACTAACAAGAGGTGAGAGCATTCTTCTTGTAATTGTATTTATCTAGTCAACGGAGTAGTTTTATTAGATTTTGGCTCTCCCAATGTAGGGGGTCGCCACAGCGGATCATCCGTCTCCATTTCGCTCTGTCCTCTACATCTTCCATTGTCACACCAACCACCTGCATGTCCGCCCTCCACCACATCCATAAACCTCCTCTTTAGCCTTCCTCTCTCCTCCTACCTGGCGGCTCCATCCTCAACATCCTTCTCCCGATATACTCCGTATCTCCTACGCACATGTCCAACCATCTCAATCTCACCTCTCTCACTTTGTCTCCAACCCGTCTACCTGCGCTGTCCCTCTAATATACTAATTTCTAATCCTGTCCATCCACGTCACTCCAACGAGAATGCGCGCAATCTTAACTCTGCCACCTCCAGCTCCGCCTCCTGTCTTTTTGTCAGCGCCACCGCCTCCAAACCATACAACATAGCTGGTCTCACTACCTCCTTGTATACTTCCCTTTCACTCTTGCAGATACCCTTCTGTACAAATCATTCCTGAAACTCTTCTCCACCCACTCCATCCTGCCTGCACTCTCTTCTTAACTTCTCCACCACACTCTCCGTTACTTTGACAGTTGATCCCAAGTATTTAAACCCATCCCCTTCACCACCTCAACTCTTGCAATCTAATGTACATGGTGGTCAAATTTGTCAACACACGCGATTTGTTTGTTCTTATTGTAGTCCATGGAATATTTAACATTCGTCACCAAACCACATTGCAACCTGTCAATCTTCTTCCTTTCTTTCCTCTTCACTGTCCATGACTCATATCTATAGATTGCAACTGTGAATACCAGATCATTCACCAGCCTCCTCTTTGGTTTGTCTTGTTACATCTTTATCTTTCCAGATCATTGTCAACACTGACTGCTGTTCTCCAACGCAAACCATCCATTCAATTTCTCCTCTACATTCTCTACTCACTTCAATCTTAGAAACCAGGACGATGAAACTTTCCACTATTTCCACACGCTTGTCTCACAATCTGAACATGTTGATCTTCTTAGTTTGACAAGTATCATCAGTAATAACTGAGATGTCGATACATTTCCTCCAACCCTGACTCCAGCCTCTGTGTTATCCCAGTTTGCTTTTTTTGTCCAAATTATTATAACCACAAAATTAAATCAGTCAATTCCGTCTGATGATAATATTAATAACAATAATATATTAACACAAGGACTGGCAGGATGGCCTGGGGTACGCACACTCACATCTAAGCTGTCGAGCCTGGGTTTGAATCCTGGCCAGCGACAAACTGTCATCCCTGTGTTTCACAGGCAGGGTAATTCATCATTGTGTGTGTGTCATCCCTCAGTTGTATGTTAAACTGGGATCCCATCTGCCAGCATTACTTGGTGGACGTTAAAATCCCACGGTTCCCTTTACAAAGAGTAGATGAGCTATCGCCGGCACCCTGGCCAAATTCAAATTCCTGCCCTAACCTTATTTGAACGTCAGGCCTGGCCAGCCGGTTCATGAAAGACTTGAAAGACCCCAAAAACTTGCTGAGGAGTACAATGTCAGAGTCTGGCAGCTACCTGAATGAGTAAAAGTACACGGTCCTGCACCACCATTGGTGGGTTGTTCTTGGGCTGGATGAGACGCAGCAGAACACCCTCAAGAAGTCCCGGCTGCTGACGAGCGCGTGGAAGCGATGCCCGCAGTTTTTCACACCGGTCTCGAGAACTACCAAACCGAACATTGAACACAACGGATGACTAAAAGAGCATTGACATATTAAATACAACATTTTAAAAGTGAGGAAGCATTTTGATTGATTAGTTAAGTTGATTAGTTATGTATTTATTTCAGTGGTCCAATGCTCATGGAGGTGATTGCATACAGAGTAAAACATATGCCAGGACAACGAAAATTAGGAGACATCAGTGTTCTATAATCTATAACAATAATTACAATGGCATTAGTACACAATAAACAAATCAAAACAATGGGTAAGTGAACGTTTCCCTATTGACAAAGCGCTAAAGTTTCAGGGATAAAAACATCACTCCTCTGTCAATGGCATCAAGAACGGTGCTGGACCATTTCCTCCATGAACGAACAAACAAGACATTGATCGAGGTACACTAACTGCTCTGGAAAGCAAGAAGCCGACGTTCTGGCGTTAACCCTTCGTCAGAGCAAAAAGGGACGAAAGGTTAAAATGAAGAATGTGAAACAGGCCAACCAGAAGGCTTTGCAGGACATTTTAACAAACTTTTGAGTCTATTTGTGCGACTGAAGGAATGTATCTTCTTCCTCTTCTTCTTCTTCAACGCCCCCAATTATTCCATGTTCTTGTGGTGTTGGCCGCAGTCCGTGCTGCTTCCTTGCTTGACGGTCAGCATTTAGAGGACAGAGCAAGGAACAAACCCCACGGGTTGGCATCACATGGTTGGGGGTGGGGGGAGAAGATGTCTCCTTAAAATGTGTTTGAGGGGGGAGATTTATATTTCAAATACCTCTGCCGACTGCAGAGAGAAAGGTGCCGACTGCATCAGATGTGCTTTGGTGAAGTCAAGTCCAGCGTGGTCTCGTATAATTGTCTGTGTGTGCGTGATTTGGAACGCAGTCCTCCACGAGCCTTGGACCAACTAAAATAAATAAATAACGCAACTCAATTTTTAAAACCACCGCACCAGTTTCCAAGAAAAAATCTGGCCAATAATATTTGGAGTGGCGGGAGCACTGTCTCTACAATAATCAGCCCAACTTGGATATATATATATATATATACATATACATATACGAGGTGTGTTCAAAAAGTATCCAACCTTAATTTTTCGTGCGTAGACAAATGAAGCTAGGGAGGCGTGGTTTGGTGCACGTATGTAGGCGATCCTAATTCGTATGCGTGAATATTTCCCGCCTGCAGAAGCTGTCAGTCGCTGACAGACAGCCGATGAGTGAGGAAGTGTAAGTGAGCGCCGTCGGATTTTCGTTTTTGACAAAATGACGGATCACTGTGGTCTCATCGCCAGTGATCACTGTGTTGAAGAAGTTGGGATCGCTGTTCACAGTCTCCAGCATGTCCTGTGCGATCTCCAAACGGAGTTGCTTCTGCTCGATCGTTAGCAGCTTTGGCATGAACTTCGCTGAGATTCTCCTTAAGCCCAAACCTCAGTCACAATGGAATGAACGGATCCAATGCTGACGCCCGCCTCGTCTGCAAGTTCTCTGATCGTGATTCGACGATCCTGCATCAGCAGGGTCCTCACTTCGTCAATGACGATCTCATTTCGGGATGTTGAGGGCCTACCAGAACGTGCTTCACTTCCACTGATGTGAGACCATCTTTGAAGCGTTGTACCACTCTTTTATCTGTGTGGTGCCCATTGCTTCGTTCCCGAAGGCCTGTTGAATCTTGCGGATCATTTCCACTAGGAATCGCCAAGCTTTACACAAATTTGATGCAGTAGCGTTGTTCAAGTCTTTCCGTCATTTTGTCAAAAACGAAAATCCGACGGCGCTCACTTACACTTCCTCACTCATCGGCGGTCTGTCGGTGACTGACAGCTTCTGCAGGCGGGAAAATATTCACGCATACGAATTAGGATCGCCTACATACGTGCACCAAACCACGCCTCCCTAGCTTCATTTGTCTAACGCACGAAAAATTAAGGTTGGATACTTTTTGAACACACCTCGTATATACAGTATCTCACAAAAGTGAGTACACCCTATGTACTTTCTCACATTGAAGCGTTATTGTTTTCAGTATTTTGTATGTCACCATTGTTTTTGAGCACAGCAGCTATTCTACTTGGTATGGAGTTGACCAGTGTTCCACATGTCTTTGCTGGGATCCTGTTCCACTCCTCTGCAATGACTTCTCGAAGTTGCGTGATGTTGGACACCTTTCGTCCCTCAACCTTAAC
>CM068968.1:48879115-48895765 GCA_035128595.1 Eptatretus atami
TTCTCCTTCAGGATGTCACAGTACATCGTAGAATCCATGTTTCCCTCGATGAACTTGAGCTCTCCAGAACTGGCAGCACTCATGCATCCCCAAATCATGACACCACCACCACCATGCTTGACAGTAGGGATAACGCACTTGTCTTGGTACTGTTCCCCAGGTCGCCACCAGACACGCCTGCCCACGTTCCATCAGATCCAAACAAATTGATCTTCGTTTCATTCACCAAGACCAAGGAACAATGTTGCCAGTAGTCCAGGGGCTTGGATTGATGTGCTTCAGCAAACTGTTTGCGAGCTTTCTTGCGGCTCTGCTTCAGGAGAGGCTTAAGCCTTGGATGATGCCCATGCAACGCGATACGATGGAGTATGCGACGTATGGTTTGCGCACTAACAGACTGGCCAGAAGCTGGAGAAATCTCTTCGGCAATCTTGGCGGCACTTTGTCGTCTGTCTTGGAGGATTAGATTCTGAACTTGGCGAACAGTACGTGCAGTCATCTTTGCTGGTCTGCCCTGGCGAGCGCAACTCATTGTTGTACGCTTCTTGGAGAACCTCTGGATGACCTTGGCCATGGTGTTGGGGCTTACTTTCAAAGAAGCACTGATCTTCTTGTATCCTTGGCCATCTTTATGCAGGGCAACGATTGGATCTTTGACATCTTTCGAGAACTCTTTACCATGAGGAGCCAGGCTGCTTTCTCAATGGTGATTGGTACAGTATTTCCCATGCAATTATTTCTTCAGCAAGCTCTTTGACTCTTTGACACTCTTTGACTTAAATATGCAGAAAATGATGAAAATGGAAGCTGTTTTACCATGCTTGACTTACTTCTTGTGCAGACAATAGCAGGGGTGTACTCACTTTTGTTGCCTCCTCTTTCAGAAATATTCATAATATTCCACATTGTTTTTATGGAATGGCAGTTTTGTGCCTGCGTAGATATTGCAGAATCTCTACTCTGTCATCAACTTTAAGGTTTTGCTTCAAGCACAGCTGCTTAAAAAGTTACACGGAATTATTTACATATTTGTGAGGGGTGTACTCACTTTTGTGAGATACTGTAAATATATATATTTTGTATACCTTGTTGAGGCTCGTATATTTTTCGAAAACAAACGATTGCCTCAATTTTGGAATCCATCTTGGAAAACAATTTGTCCAGTTTACACTTACCGTGAGAGCAAGCATCACTTCATGAAAATTTTTGTTTCCACTCAATCTCTTGCGAAGAGCTCGGATGGCGTCCTTGGGTCTGCGGCAAACAAAAAAAGAAAAGTTTTTTTGATTCAGTTTAGCTACTTTCGTCCATTTAAACCCCTCCCCTTTGGGATGTTCAGATATCGACATGTGGTGTGGAGTTGACACAATGTTGTCCAACAGGCTTGGATTAGCAAAGTGGTCGTCAGGGCAACAATCATGCAATCATACACTGCAACGTCAACAGTTCAACTTGTTCATCTCGTTTACAGCATTTTGCTTACCCATCCTCAGTCTCTGCAATAAGATCACAGATCTCCATGTTGAGAGCCCAGTCCTCCGACTTGAGAGCTCCATTGGTTGCTCGCTCTGCATAAGAGATTAAAAGAAAAACATAAATCGGGGCAACCATAACTTATCGCCTTAGACATGCGAGGCCTTGGTGTGTTACAAAGGGTGCTTTGCGATATAGCAGAGCCAAAAGGACATACTGCCTCCGTGCATTGTGCACCCAACCTCTAGCGATGCAAAAATGAAACGCATTCGCAGACGGCTTTGCGAGCAGCAGGTGCAACGGGCAGAAATGCAATTGTGCGTGGATAAAGCAAAACAAAGGAGAAGTCACCACGATGGCACGGCAGAACTTAGCATGGAGGAGTACAAAGGAACGCCGACCGAATGCTCCCGTTGAAAGAATTTTAATTCCAAAGTCTATCGAATGCCATTGTGAGTTGCATCTACACACGAAGCATGGTGGAGGGATTAAAAAAAACAATAACCATTGGGTCCGTCCATGCAGAAACAGCAGCTCTACCGTCGTTGAGGAGAACCACACTGCAAGCGTTTGAGGAACCTCATAGCACTTAAAATCGAAGAACCGGTTTGTGGTAGTTAGCCTGGGGCTTATGGCGACATAGCTGTGGGTTGTTAAAGTTAGAGGATCGCGTGGGGGCAGAAGCTAGGTCAAAGTGCAAGTGAAAGCAGAGGTGGGAGGAATGAATGGTGTGTTGCCAAGAAAGCGAACGATCCAAAGGTGGCAGAACACGATGACAACGCCAAAGGGTGTGTACTGCTCTCAATCAGAGATCCCTTCATCTTACAATACTCTCGAGCGAAGGGCGTCGGCATGTAACTATTAGCTCAATTTCACCAGCCAAATGAAAATGCAGCACTCGGTCCAACTTGACGAGATTTTTCATCGGAGTCAAGCAACATTGACAAAGGCCAACAATCAGAGTACGTAGTTGCAAGGAAAGGGATAAAAACAGTGACACTGGCTGGTAGGATGTCCTATAGGTTGGCACACTGGTCTCAAAGCTATCCTATCTGGGTTTGAATCCTGACCCAGCGATAAACTGTCATCCTGAGAATTCACAGTCAGGGCGAGACACCAATGCATGTGCCGTGCCTCGGATGTACGTTAAAACTGGGCATCCTGTCTTGACGGCATTATTTGGTGGATGTCAAAGATCCCACGGTGTCCTTCGGGAAGAGAAGGTGAGCTATCGCCGGCGCCGTGAACAAATTACAAATTGCTGCTTGACCCAACAGGGGGATTACATCAGCGGCACAGCCACGCCCCCAGCCGACGTTGCTACTCACAGCCATGTGCTTGAAGAAGACAAAGATGAAGACTTCCAAAAAAAAAGCCTCCGTCAACACTCAAGATTATCTTCTCAAGATAAACAGACTCGCAGAACATAAATAAAAAAATCTCACCAAACTGCATGCTGGCTAAATGGAATCATGAAGAACTTGCAAAGTTGCATTCCATCATGGGTGTACCTCGTGCTTCTCCGAAAGTCAGACAACATATCTTGTCCATCAGATATTAAGAATTAAACACGAATTATTCTTACAATCCACAGCACAAACCCAATATGACGTTTCCCTGGATCAAGTTTGCTTAAACTCGAAGGTCTCCGGCAGACAAGTCAGCATCGCAAGTCGCGGAGATCAACTTTAAGATGACCGAATGCTCCTACCGGGTCACCTTGCTGGGTAATGCACCGTCCTTGCCCCTTGGGTGTGTTTTCCATGATCTACCCTCCAGTCCGGAGCTGGAACCGGGACAAAACATGCATTTTTGAATGATTCCCATTGCAACCGGAAGCTTGGATGGCCAAGCAATCGGAAACGGGAAGATGTAAACCGAAAGCCAAACTTCAGATGAGACTCGGTGGTATAATGGTTCGAGCGTCCGCTCTGAGTCTGGGAGGTCGGAGGTCAGAAAACACCGGCCGAGTCATTGCAGAGACTTTAAAAATGGTACGTGCTGCTTCGTCGCTCGATTCCTCCGCCGAGTGCGGAGAGAAATTGACGTCTTCAAAATGATGTAGCTCGTAGCCAGGTGTGCTCTGGGAGGTGATGTCACTGAATCCCATCTCAGCGGCTGTTTGTGTGAAAGTCCAATCTGATGTTTGACGCAGGAGGCCATTCGGCCCATCATGCCTGCGCTGCACCAACATCAGATTCAATGAATCTGTCAACATCAAAATGACAATATCATTGGGTGATTGGGTGATTTGGGGGGGGGGGAGTGGGAATGAAAACAGTGTGGCAGGCTCACTTTTTTGGGGGATGGGGAAGGGGGCAGATGCAGTTTTAGTGCGACAATGCACAAACACCAACCACACACTATCTTTAGACAGTCATCATAACTACTACAGGATGTATACAATCACCATGATCCATCGGATCGATGATCCATGAGATTTTGAAAGGATAAGTGAAGGGGACAGCTGGCAGGATGGCCTCGGCCTTCGAGGTCCACACGCTCGTCTCTTCGCTGTCAAGCCAAGGTTCGAATCCAGACCCAGCTATAAACTACCATTCTGGTGTTTCACAGGGAGGGCGATTCATCAATGTGCGTGTACGTGCCATCCCTCGGATTGACGTTAAAATCGCGAAGAGGAGGCGAGCCATCTCCTGCACCCTGAACAAATTACAAATTCCTGCCACAACCTCAGTCGAACGTCAGGCCTGGCCAACCGGTTCCTGAAAGACTTGGGCCTAGCCAAGTGAGTAAGGAGTATTTCGTGTATCGGGTAATAATTAACTAATAAGAACATTGAAATTAAATTGGAAATAAAATCTTTACCTTGAATACGAATCGTCGCGTTATAACTACCAGACAAGGTGAGGAATGACCGGCGGGATCGCTCGAGAGGAAAAGGAAACGGTGAGTGGGACGTCGGTTCGCGTGTAAATGGTCTCACCAATGCGCTGTCCGACGGGAGAGCCGAACGGGTTGGACACAAGATCCATAAGCGACATGACGTGCGATCCACGGCGATCCACCTCCACCAAAACAACAGTTCCGCGCAGGATCTGGTGCGTCGCACTGCGCATGCGCGGAGGACGAGCGTAGTGACGTCAGCGCGGAGGACGAGCGTAGTGACGTCAGCGCGGAGGACGCGCGTCGTGACGTCAGCGCGGAGGACGCGCGTCGTGACGTCAGCGCGCACGGTGTGATTTTTTTTTTTTTTTTTTGTGAGGGTGCTCTGTGAAGCGCTGACTGTTTTGGGCTGACCTGGTAACATTAAGCGGCTGACCTGAGGTTTAAGTCCGTTTGTCTGTGAGAGCATGAATCTCAAAGTTGTGACGAGTTGTGACAAATGAGTTGGGATTTTCACCTGAATTTGAACCTTTGGATCCTGTCCCATGTGGGGGGGGGGGGGGGGGGTGGAATAAGTGTGATGAAAAAAACCCCAAAAACATGACATCATCGGTGCCTTCATTATGATGTCAATAATTGCGTACGTACAACATTGGATCTACGGCAATTGGTAATCGCTTGCCAAGCCAGGCGTTCCGTTGGAGTGCTTAAGCCGCTTACCGAACACCCGGAATCTAGATCGTAGCTTTCGGAAAACTCCGACAGGTACGGGTCCCTTACCGGACCGTGAATCGTCAATAATTCCACCACGTGGTCTGAATAATTTCGTTTATTTTACAGGTGAATCTGCTTAATAATCTAGAATTTTCTCTTGATGAATAAATTTTCGTTCATTTTACAGGTGAAAAGTCTGTCTTAAAAAATTATTATTTTTACTAATAATACAATGTTTCAAGACAAAAGACAAGTTTCCATCAATCTCTTTTCATTTGTTAAAGATACCTTGAGAATATGTAGGATTATTGAACCAAAGATATATAGCACTTTGGAGTAAACCAATTATGGCGAACAGATATAGTTCTTCAAATTTACCTTCCAGTGGAAGGGCTTTTAGTTACCAATGGAAGAAACCACATTTAATTAAGGTAGCTTCTAAAACAAAGTTTTCATCTTCCTATCCTTCTGGCGATAAATTAAAACTAGAAAATAGAATCGAACAAGAAAAAGTATCAAAACATAAAACATTCTGGATGAACCTTTAGAAAGAAAAGATAAGAATTGTATATGCAAAGGAGAAATTTGTATTGTTTTCAAAACCTCAAAGATAAGATTCTGATGAAATAAAGGATGTTAACATATCAGGTCTGCCTGAATGACATCTTTCTCGTTCGAATTGTACGTTAAGGATCATTTTTAAAAATTACCTTTAATATAAAAGATGATGCAGTTGAATCTGTTAATGAAAAAAGTATATTTAGATATCCGATGGTATGTTTTTTACTAATTAATATGAGTAATATTCACCTGAGATTTGAAGGATTATGAGAGTGAGTTATGATACGCGAGAGTTTGCATTCATTACGATGGTTATGATACCGAGAGTTGTGTTCAATCGATAGTTATGAAGTTAGATCGATATCCTGAAAGTATCGAAGATGATATTCGAAGATGAATTTCAGTTTAAGTAAAGTTCTTAACTTTATAACATATGGAATAGCTTTTTTTACTTCGATTTTGAGCCTCTTGAATTCTGATTCTCACATATGACAAATTGAGAATTGTCTGCGTAGTGAAATGTAACGGGGAGTAAAACACAGAGTCAGAAGTAATAATACGAATGTATAATTTGCTGTGGATATCTTCTAAATTATATGATATAAATATAAAAGGAAAATAATTCTTTTAGATTTACACTGCAAAAGATGAAGTTTAACTTTACTAAGATTGATATAGAGAAATGAATGTAAAGTAATGGGAGTGATAACAACATACCTTTCCTTACACCAGGGAAGAAATGAACCAGTGATTAGAGAAATGTTCAATGGTTGACAGGATTGGTTTGTTTTATATATTATTCATGTGGATGTGAATTTTCGGGAAATATCGACAAAGATCTATGCATAATAAATCATAATGGATTATCTTGAAATTAAACCTGAATTAGGATACAGAAAATACACACGAGTTTCTAAAAAGCAAGTGATAATTAAATACTTTTGGTGTTTTTCAATATATATTCTGCAATGAAAATGATTTTTTGTATCGCTGCTGTTTTGCGACCGAAAAATAAGATAAAATATTATAACAATTCATAAGTAAAATTGATCCAACATTCATTAAATCGTCCTTATAGTTGGTTTTCCAGTGGTGAATGTGGAATAAACCTGCTTACTTTTTAAAGATGGCTCCCTCACTCCTCAATTTTTTACGTTATGTTGATAATTATGAACTAATTTTTCAGTTTCAGCATAAGTGCGCTTAGTTTTACCTAGGCAGTATCCACTACTCTCACATCATAATGGGTTTTAAATGCTCGGTTAAAATAGAAGATATTATAATCGGTTTATTTTTTATTATTTTTAAACTTCAAAAAACCTACAATGTATACCATTGAAGATATATACAACTATTTTGTGATCAGAGAGTAAAGAAAATCAACCCCGATAACTTGTTTTCTTAGTGATATACGGATGATTATTACCGTCTCCTGACCCAAGATGTTGGATAAATCTAAAAAGAACATCGTTATCTTTGATGATTGTGTTTATGGAGAATAACCAAACGGTAATGGACAGCTACTAACAAGAGGTGAGAGCATTCTTCTTGTAATTGTATTTATCTAGTCAACGGAGTAGTTTTATTAGATTTTGGCTCTCCCAATGTAGGGGGTCGCCACAGCGGATCAATTCGTCTTCCATTTCCGCTCTGTCTCTACATCCTTCCAATTGTCACAAAACCAACCACTGCATGTCCGCGCCCTCCACCACATCCATAAACCTCACTCTTTAGCCTTCCTCTTCTCCTCCTACCTGGCGGATCTCCTCAACATCCTTCTCCCGATATACTCCGTATCCTCCTAGCACATGTCCAAACCATCTCAATCTACCTTCTAACTTTGTCAACCCAGTCTACCTGCGCTGTCCCTCTAATATACTAATTTCTAATCTGTCCATCCACGTCACTCCAACGAGAATCGGCGCTCTTTAACTCTTGCAGCTCCAGCTCCGCCTCCTGTTCTTTTTGTCAGCGCCACGCGCTCAACCTACAACATAGCTGGTCTCACTACCTTCTTTGTATACTTTCCTTTCACTCTTGCAGATACCTTCTGTACAATCATTCCGAAACTCTCTGCCACCCACTCATCCTGCCTGCACTCTCTTCTTAACTTCTCACCACAACTGCTGCCGTTTACTTTGACGTTGATTCCCAGTATTTAAACCCATCCCCTTTCACCACCTCAATCTTGCATCTAATGTACTGGGTGGTGCAAATTGTTCAACAGCACACAGATTGTGTTGTTCTTATTGTAGTCCATGAATATTTACATTCGTCCCAAAACCACATTGCAAACTGTCATTCTTCTTCCTTTCTTTCCCTCTTCACTGTCCATGGACATCAGATTGCAATGCTATATCCAGAGTAACAATTCACCAGCCCCCTCCTCTGGTTTTGTCTGTTACATTTTTCTTTCCGATCATTTGTCACACTGACGTGCTGTTCTCGCCACGCAACACCACATTATTTCTGCCTCTACAGTTCTCTACTCACTTCAATCTTAGAAACCAAGGATCCGATAACTTTCCACTATTTCAACACGCTTGTCGACAATCTGACATGTTACTCTTAGTTTGACAAGTTCATCAGTAATAACTGAGTTCGTACACTTTCCTCCAACCTACTCAGCTCTGTGTTATCCCGTTTGCTTTTTTTGTCAAAATTATTATACCACACAAATTAATAGTCAATTCCGTCTGATGATATATTAATAACATATATTATTAACACAGGACTGGCAGGATGGCCTGGGGGTACGCACACTCACAATCTAGAAGCTTCGAGCTGGGTTTGAATCGCTGGCCAGCGACAAACTGTCATCCCTGTGTTTCACAGCAGGGTACTTCCATCTATTGTGGTGTTGTCATCCTCAGTTTGTATGTTAAACTGGAATCCATTGCCAGCATTACTTGGTGGACGTTAAAATCCCACGGTTCCCTTACAAAGAAGTAGATGAGCATCGGGCACCCTGGCCAAATTCCAAATTCCTGCCTAACTATTTGAACGTCGGCCGTGGCAGCCGGTTCATGAAAGACTTGAAAGACCCCACAAACTTTGCTGAGGGTACAATGATCAGAAGTCTGCAGCAATACTGAATGGTAAGTCACGTCCTGAACCACCATTGTGGGTGTCTTGGGCTGGAGATGAGACGCAGCAGAACACCCTCGTAACAGAAAAAGTCCGGCTGCTGACGAGCGCGTGGAAGCGATGCCGCAGTTTTTCAACAACCGGCTCGAGACTACAAACGAACATTGAACACAACGGGACTAAAAGAGCATTGACATATTAAATACAAACATTTTTAAAAGTGAGGAGCCATTTTGATTGATTAGTTAGTTGATTAGTTTGGTTTTATTTCAGTGGTCCAATGCTCATGGGGTGATTGCATACCGAGTAAAAACTAGCCAAGGACAAACGAAATAGGAGACATCAAGTGTTCTATAATTCTATTAACACTATTCAATGGCATTAGACACAATAAACAAATCAAAACAAAGGTAAGTGAACGTTTTCCCTATTGCAAAGCGCTAAAGTTTTCAGGGATGATAAAAAATCACTCGGCCTGCGTCAATGGCATCACAGAAACCGGTGCTGGACATTTCCTCCATGAACGACAAACAAGACAATTGTCGGGTACACTAACTTGCTTGGAATAGCAAGAAGCGCCGACTTCTGGGTAAACTCCTTCGTCAGAGCAAAAGGGACGAAAGGTTAAAAATGAAGAATGTGAAACGGCCAACCAGAAGGCTTTGCAGGACATTTTAAACAAACTTTTGAGTCTATTTGTGGGCGACTGAAGGAATGTATTCTTCTCCTCTTCTTCTTCTTCAACGCCGCACCAATTATTCCATGTTTCTGTGGTGTTTGGCCGCAGTCCGTTGTGCTCCTTGCTTGACGGTCAGCATTTAGAGGACAGAGCAAGGAACAAACCCCACGGGTTGGGGATCAACATGGTTGGGGTGGGGGAGAAAAGATGTCTGCCTTAAAATGTGTTTTGGAGGGGGGAGATTTATATTTTCAAATACCTCTGGCCGACTGCAGAGAGAAAGGTGCCGACTGCATCAGATGTGCTTTTGGTGAAAGTCAAGTCCAGCGTGGTCTCGTATAATTGTCTGTGTGTGCGTGATTTGGAACGCAGTCCCTCACGAGCTTGGACACTAAAATAAATAAATAACGCAACCAATTTTTAAAACCACCGCACCAGTTTCCAAGAGAAACAATCTGGCCAATAATATTGGAGGTGGCGGGAGCACTGTCTCTACATAATCAGCCCAACTTGGATATATATATTATATATACATATACATATACGAGTGTGTTAAAAAGTATCCAACCTTAATTTTTCGTGCGTAGACAAATGAGCTAGGGAGGCGTGTTTTGGTGGCACGTATTAGGCGATCCTAATTCGATGCGTGAATAATTTCCCGCCTGCAAGAAGCTGTCAGTCGCTGACAGAAGCGATGAGTGAGGAAGTGTAGTGAGCGCCGTGGATTTTCGTTTTTGGACAAAATGACGATCACTGTGGTCTCATCGCCAGTGATCACTGTGTTGAAGAAGTTGGGAATGCTGTTCACAGTCTCCAGCATGGTCCTTGCGATCTCCAAACGGAGTTGCCTTCTGCTGATCGTAGCAAGCTTTGGCATGACTATTCGCTGAGATCTCCTTAAGCCAACTCACAGTCACAATGGAATGAACGGATCAATGCTTGACGGTCCCGCCTCGTCTGCAAGTCTCTGATCGTGATTGACGATCCTGCATCTCAGAGGGTCTATTCGTCAATGACGATCTCATTTCGGGATGTTTGAGGGGCTACCAGACGTGCTTCACTTTCCACCTGATGTGAGACCATTTTGAAGCGTTGTACCTCTTTATCTGTGTGGTGCCCTTGCTGTGTTCGTTCCCGAGGCGTTGAATCTTGGGGATCATTTCCACTAGGGAACGCCAAGCTTACACAAATTTGATGCAGTAGCGTTGTTCAAGTCTTTCCGTCATTTTGTCAAAAACGAAAATCCGACGGCGCTCACTTACACTTCCTCACTCATCGGGGTCTGTCGGTGACTGACAGCTTCTGCAGGCGGGAAATATTCACGCATACGAATTAGGATGCCTACATACGTCACCAAACACGCTCCCTAGCTTCATTTGTCTAACGCAGAAAAATTAAGGTTGGATACTTTTTGAACACACCTCGTATATACAGTATCTCACAAAAGTGAGTACACCTATGTACTTTCTCACATTGAAGCGTTATTGTTTTCAGTATTTTGTATGTCACATTGTTTTGAGCACAGCAGCTATTCTACTTGGTATGGAGTTGACCAGTGTTCACATGTCTTTTGCTGGGATCTGTTCCACTCCTCTGCATGACTTCTCGAAGTTGCGTGATGTTGGACACCTTTCGTCCCTCAACTTACATTTCAGGATGCCACAGTGTTTATTGGGTTTAGATCAGGTGACATGCTTGGCCACTCAACAGATTTACTTCGACTTCTTCAGAAAGAAGTTGTTGGCTTGGAACGATGCTTCCGATGTTTCGTGCTGAAATACAGCTCTCTAACAATTTTCGCAGGGAGGTAACATCTTCTCCTTCAGGATGTCACAGTACATCGTAAGAATCCATGTTTCCCTCGATGAACTTGAGCTCTCCAGAACTGGCAGCTCATGCTCCCAAATCATGACACCACCACCATGCTTGACAGTAGGGATAACGCACTTGTCTTGGTATGTTCCACAGGTCGCCGCCAGACAGTTTCACTCCATCAGATCCAAACAAATTGATCTCGTTTTCAGACATAGGACATGTTGCCAGTAGTCAGGGGCTTGGATAGATGTGCTTCAGCAAACTGTTTGCGAGCTTTCTTGCGGCTCTGCTTCAGGAGAGCTAAGCCTTGGGATGATGCCATGCAACGCGATACGATGGAGTATGCGACGTATGGTTTGGGCAATAACAGACTGGCAGAAGCTGGAGAAATCTCTTCGGCAATCTTGGCGGCACTTTGTCGTCTGTCTTGGAGGATTAGATTCTGAATTGGCGACAGTACGTGAGTCATCTTTGTGGTCTGCCTGGCGAGCGCAACTCATTGTTGTACGCTTCTTGGAGAACCTCTGGATGACCTTGGCATGGTGTTGGGGCTTCTTTCAAGAAGCATGATCTTCTTGTATCCTTGGCCATTTTTATGCAGGGCAACGATTGGACTTTGACATCTTTCGAGAACTCTTTCATGAGGAGCCAGGCTGCTTTCTCAATGGTGATTGGTAAAGTATTTCCATGCAATTATTTCTTCAGAAGCTCTTTGACTCTTTGACACTCTTTGACTTAAATATGCAGAAATGATGAAATGGGAAGCTGTTTACCATGCTTGACTTACTTCTTGTGCAGACAAATAGCAGGGGTGTACTCACTTTTGTTGCCTCTCTTTCAGAATATTCATAAATTCCACATTGTTTTAATGGAATGGCAGTTTTGTGCCTGCGTAGATATTGCAGAATCTCTACTTCTGTCATCAACTTTAAGGTTTTGCTTAAGCACACGTGCTTAAAAAGTTACAACGGAATTATTTACATATTTGTGAGGGGTGTACTCATTTTGTGAGATACTGTAAATATATATATTTTGTATACCTTGTTGAGGCTCGTAATATTTTCGAAAACAAACGATTGCTCAATTTTGAATCCATCTTGGAAAAACAATTTGTCCAGTTTACACTTACCGTGAGAGCAAGCATCATTCATGAAAATTTTTGTTTCCACCAATCTCTTTGCGAAGAGCTCGATGGCGTCCTTGGGTCTGCGGCAAACAAAAAGAAAAGTTTTTTTGATTCAGTTTAGCTAACTTTCGTCATTTAAACCCCCTCCCTTTGGGATGTTCAGATACTCGACATGTGGTGTGGAGTTGACACATGTTGTCCAACAGGCTTGGATTAGCAAAGTGGTCGTCAGGGCAACAATCATGCATCATACACTGCAACGTCAACAGTTCAACTTGTTCATCTCGTTTACAGCATTTGCTTACCATCCTCAGTCTCTGCAATAAGATCACAGATCTCCATGTTGAGAGCCGTCCTCCGACTTGAGAGCTCCATTGGTTGCTCGCTCTGCATAAGAGATTAAAAGAAAACATAAATCGGGGCAACCATAACTTATCGCCTTAGACATGCGAGGCCTTGGTGTGTTACAAAGGGTCTTTGCGATATAGCAGAGCAAAAAGGACATACTGCTCCGTGCATTGTGCACACCAACTCTAGCGATGCAAAAATGAAACGCATTCGCAAGACGCTTTGCCGAGAGCAGGTGCAACGGGCAGAAATGCAATTGTGCGTGGTAAAGCAAACAAAGGAGAAGTCACCACGATGGCACGGCAGAATTAGCATGGAGGAGTACAAAGGAACGCCGACCGAATGCTCCGTTGAAAGAATTTTAATTCCAAAGTCTATCGATGCCATTGTGAGTTGCATCTACACACGAAGCATGGTGGAGGGATTAAAAAAAAAACAATAACTTGGGTCGTCCATGCAGAAAACAGCAGTCTATACCGTCGTTGAGGAGAACCACACTGAAGCGTTTGAGGAACCTCATAGCACTTAAAATCGAAGAACCGGTTTGTGGTAGTTAGCCTGGGGCTTATGGCGACATAGCTGTGGGTTGTTAAAGTTAGAGGATCGGTGGGGGCAGAAGCTAGGTAAAGTGCAAGTGAAAGCAAAGAGGGGGAGGAATGAATGGTGTGTTGCAAGAAAGCGAACGATCCAAAGGTGGCAGAACACGATGACAAGCAAAGGTGTGTACTGCTCTCAATCAGAGATCCCTTCATCTTACAATACTCTCGAGCGAAGGGCGTCGCATGTAACTATTAGCTCAATTTCACCAGCCAAATGAAATGCAGCACTCGTCCAACTTGACGAGATTTTTCATCGGAGTCAAGCAACATTGACAAAGGCCAACAATCAGAGTACGTAGTTGCAAGGAAAGGGATAAAAACAGTGACACTGGCGGTAGGATGTCCTATAGGTTGGCACACTGGTCTCAAAGCTATCCTATCTGGGTTGAATCCTGACCCAGCGATAATGTCATCTGAATAATTCACGTCAGGGCGAGACACAATGCATGTGCCGTGCCTCGGATGTAACGTTAAAACTGGGCATCTGTTCTTGACGGCATATTTGGTGGATGTCAAAGTCCACGGTGTCCTTCGGGAAGAGAAGGTGAGCTATCGCCGGCGCCGTGAACAAATTACAAATTGCTGCTTGACCCAAAGGGGGATTACATCAGGAGGCAGCAGCACGCCCCAGCCGACGTTGTACTCACAGCCATGTGCTTGAAGAAGAAAAGATGAAGACTTCAAAAAAAAGCCTCCGTCAAACACTCAAGATTATCTTCTCAAGATAAACAGACTCGCAGAAAAATAATAAAAAATCTCACAAACTGCATGCTGGTAAATGGAATCATGAGAACTTGCAAAGTTGCATCCATCATGGGTGTACTCGTGCTTCTCCGAAAGTCAGACAAATATCTTGTCCATAGATATTAAGAATTAACACGATTATTCTTACAATCCACAGCACAAACCATATGACGTTTCCCTGGATCAAGTTTGCTTAACTCGAAGGTCTCCGGCAGACAAGTCAGCATCGCAAAGTCGCGGAGATCAACTTAAAGATGACCGAATGCTCCCTACGGGTCACCTTGCTGGGTAATGCACCGTCCTTCACCTTGGGTGTGTTTTCCATGATCTACCCTCCAGTCCGGAGCTTGGAACCGGGACAAAACATGCATTTTTGAATGATTCCCATTGCAACGGAAAGCTTGGATGGCAAGCATCGGAAACGGGAAGATGTAACCGAAAGCCAACTTCAGATGAGACTCGGTGGTATAATGTTTCGAGCGTCCGCTCTGAGTCTGGGAGGTCGGAGGTCAGAAAACAACCGGCGAGTCATTGCAGAGATTTAAAATGGTAACGTGCTGCTTCCGTCGCTCGATCCTTCCGCCGAGTGCGAGAGAAATTGACGTCTTCAAAATGAATGTAGCTCGTAGCCAGGTGTGCTCTGGGAGGTGATGTCACTGATCCATCTCAGCGGCTGTTTGTGTGAAAGTCCAATCTGATGTTTGACGCAGGAGGCCATTCGGCCCATCATGCCTGCGCTGCACCAACATCAGATTCCATGAATCTGTCAACATCAAAATGACAAATATATTGGGTGATTGGGTGATTTGGGGGGGGGGGAGTGGGAATGAAAACAGTGTGGCAGGCTCACTTTTTTTGGGGGGATGGGGAAGGGGGCAGATGCAGTTTAAGTGTGCGACAATGCACAAAACCAACCACACACTATTTTAGACAGTCATCATAACTACTACAGGATGTATAAAATCACCATGATCCATCGGATCGATGATCCATGAGATTTTGAAAGGATAAAGTGAAGGGGAACAGCTGGCAGGATGCCTCGGCCTTCGAGGTCCACACGCTCGTCCTCTTCGCTGTCAAGCAAGGTTCGAATCCAGACCAGCTATAAACTACCATTCTGGTGTTTCACAGGGAGGGCGATTCATCAATGTGCGTGTACGTGCATCCTCGGATTGACGTTAAAATCGCGAAGAGGAGGCGAGCATCTCCTGCACCCTGAACAAATTACAAATTCCTGCCAACACCTCAGTCGAAACGTCAGGCCTGGCCAACCGGTTCCTGAAAGACTTGGCCTAGCCAAGTGAGTAAGGAGTATTTCGTGTATCGGGTAATAATTAACTAATAAGAAATTGAAATTAAATGGAATAAAATCTTTACCTTGAATACGAATCGTCGCGTTATAACTACCAAGACAAGGTGAGGAATGACGGGGGGATCGCTCGGAGGAAAAGGAAACGGTGAGTGGGAACGTCGGTTCGCGTGTAAATGGTCCTCACCAATGCGCTGTCCGACGGGAGAGCCGAACGGGTTGGACACAAGATCCATAAGCGACATGACGTGCGATCCACGGCGATCCACCTCCACCAAACAACAGTTCCGCGCAGGATCTGGTGCGTCGCACTGCGCATGCGCGGAGGACGACGTAGTGATGGTCAGCGCGGAGGACGAGCGTAGTGACGCCAGCGCGGAGGACGCGCGGTCGTGAGTAGCGCGGAGGACGCGCGTCGTGACGTCAGCGCGCACGGTGTGATTTTTTTTTTTTTTTTTTAGTGAGGGTGCTCTGTTGAAGCGCTGACTGTTTTGGCGCTGACCTGGTAACATTAAGCCGGCTGACCTGAGGTTTAAGTCCGTTTGTCTGTGAGAGCATGATATCTCAAAAAGTTGGTGACGAGTTGTGAAAATGAGTTTGGATTTTCACCTGAATTTGAACCTTTGGATCCCTGTCCCATGTGGGGGGGGGGGGGGGGGGTGGAATAAGTGTGATGAAAAAAACCCAAAAACATGACATCATGGTGCCTTCATTATGATGTCAATAATTGCGCGTACAACATTGGATCTACGGCAATTGGTAATCGCTTCCAAGCCAGGCGTTCCGTTGGAGTGCTTAAGCCGCTTACCGAACCACCGGAATCTAGATCGTAGCTTTCGGAAAACTCGACAGGTACGGGTCCCTTACCGGACGTGAATCGTCAATAATTCCACCAGTGGTACAGGGGTAATTTTCCAACTTCAAATACCTAGGGATCCACGTGGCGAGTTTACCGAGTACTCACCCTCGACGGCCCTCGTACGAGTCGAGCCGTCAGCGTGCCGACCCGTGCGCAACCCGAGCGGACGGTTGCCGAAGTTCCATCGTTCAAATGTAATTTACAGCGGCAAACAGCCTTTGGTAATTCACCAACACGGCGTATGCTAAGCCAATGGAAAAACACAGCAACGAACTGATACATTTAACAAATGTATTTACTTATAATGGGGGAAGGGGGGGGGGCACGCAATAAGCAAGTTGTCACGACTAATGAGATGCAAGTATGTAAAGCAAAGAGCACTTGTACAATTCCTACTTACAGACGGGCCACAAAATACACACACAGACACAACACAACACACACACAGAACCGGTGGCCACAGCTTTATTGAGGCTCCAGTCAGAGGGAAAG
>CM068968.1:48896004-48908997 GCA_035128595.1 Eptatretus atami
CAGGCGAACGTGATCACCACTCTTGGTCAGGCGCACGTGATCACCACTCGCGTCAGGCGCACGTGATCACCACTCGCGTCACAAGTTTCTCTCTCCCGGAAAAACGGAGCCGGACCTTTATCCTTGCCCCTCCCTCAGCCGAACCTCGGTGTCGTGGTCTATGTCTGAATAATTTCGTTTATTTTACAGGTGAATCTGCTTAATAATCTAGAATTTTCTCTTGATGAATAAATTTTCGTTCATTTTACAGGTGAAAAGTCTGTCTTAAAAAATTATTATTTTTACTAATAATACAATGTTTCAAGACAAAAGACAAGTTTCCATCAATCTCTTTTCATTTGTTAAAGATACCTTGAGAATATGTAGGATTATTGAACCAAAGATATATAGCACTTTGGAGTAAACCAATTATGGCGAACAGATATAGTTCTTCAAATTTACCTTCCAGTGGAAGGGCTTTTAGTTACCAATGGAAGAAACCACATTTAATTAAGGTAGCTTCTAAAACAAAGTTTTCATCTTCCTATCCTTCTGGCGATAAATTAAAACTAGAAAATAGAATCGAACAAGAAAAAGTATCAAAACATAAAACATTCTGGATGAACCTTTAGAAAGAAAAGATAAGAATTGTATATGCAAAGGAGAAATTTGTATTGTTTTCAAAACCTCAAAGATAAGATTCTGATGAAATAAAGGATGTTAACATATCAGGTCTGCCTGAATGACATCTTTCTCGTTCGAATTGTACGTTAAGGATCATTTTTAAAAATTACCTTTAATATAAAAGATGATGCAGTTGAATCTGTTAATGAAAAAAGTATATTTAGATATCCGATGGTATGTTTTTTACTAATTAATATGAGTAATATTCACCTGAGATTTGAAGGATTATGAGAGTGAGTTATGATACGCGAGAGTTTGCATTCATTACGATGGTTATGATACCGAGAGTTGTGTTCAATCGATAGTTATGAAGTTAGATCGATATCCTGAAAGTATCGAAGATGATATTCGAAGATGAATTTCAGTTTAAGTAAAGTTCTTAACTTTATAACATATGGAATAGCTTTTTTTACTTCGATTTTGAGCCTCTTGAATTCTGATTCTCACATATGACAAATTGAGAATTGTCTGCGTAGTGAAATGTAACGGGGAGTAAAACACAGAGTCAGAAGTAATAATACGAATGTATAATTTGCTGTGGATATCTTCTAAATTATATGATATAAATATAAAAGGAAAATAATTCTTTTAGATTTACACTGCAAAAGATGAAGTTTAACTTTACTAAGATTGATATAGAGAAATGAATGTAAAGTAATGGGAGTGATAACAACATACCTTTCCTTACACCAGGGAAGAAATGAACCAGTGATTAGAGAAATGTTCAATGGTTGACAGGATTGGTTTGTTTTATATATTATTCATGTGGATGTGAATTTTCGGGAAATATCGACAAAGATCTATGCATAATAAATCATAATGGATTATCTTGAAATTAAACCTGAATTAGGATACAGAAAATACACACGAGTTTCTAAAAAGCAAGTGATAATTAAATACTTTTGGTGTTTTTCAATATATATTCTGCAATGAAAATGATTTTTTGTATCGCTGCTGTTTTGCGACCGAAAAATAAGATAAAATATTATAACAATTCATAAGTAAAATTGATCCAACATTCATTAAATCGTCCTTATAGTTGGTTTTCCAGTGGTGAATGTGGAATAAACCTGCTTACTTTTTAAAGATGGCTCCCTCACTCCTCAATTTTTTACGTTATGTTGATAATTATGAACTAATTTTTCAGTTTCAGCATAAGTGCGCTTAGTTTTACCTAGGCAGTATCCACTACTCTCACATCATAATGGGTTTTAAATGCTCGGTTAAAATAGAAGATATTATAATCGGTTTATTTTTTATTATTTTTAAACTTCAAAAAACCTACAATGTATACCATTGAAGATATATACAACTATTTTGTGATCAGAGAGTAAAGAAAATCAACCCCGATAACTTGTTTTCTTAGTGATATACGGATGATTATTACCGTCTCCTGACCCAAGATGTTGGATAAATCTAAAAAGAACATCGTTATCTTTGATGATTGTGTTTATGGAGAATAACCAAACGGTAATGGACAGCTACTAACAAGAGGTGAGAGCATTCTTCTTGTAATTGTATTTATCTAGTCAACGGAGTAGTTTTATTAGATTTTGGCTCTCCCAATGTAGGGGGTCGCCACAGCGGATCAATTCGTCTTCCATTTCCGCTCTGTCTCTACATCCTTCCAATTGTCACAAAACCAACCACTGCATGTCCGCGCCCTCCACCACATCCATAAACCTCACTCTTTAGCCTTCCTCTTCTCCTCCTACCTGGCGGAATCCATCCTCAACATCCTTCTCCCGATATACTCCGTATCCCTCCTACGCACATGTCCAAACCATCTCAATCTCACCTCTCCTCACTTTGTCTCCAACCCCGTCTACCTGCGCTGTCCCTCTAATATACTAATTTTCTAATCTGTCCATCCACGTCACTCCAACGAGAATGCGGGCGCAATCTGTTAACTCTTGCCAGCCTCGCAGCTTTCCGCCTCCTGTTTCTTTTTGTCCAGCGCCACGCGCCTCCAACCATACAACATAGCTGGTCTCACTACCTTCCTTTAGTATACCTTTCCCTTTCAACTCTTGCAGATACCCTTCCCTGTACAAATCATTCCGAAACTCTTCTGCCACCCACTGCCATCCTGCCCTGCACTCTCTTCTTAACTTCTCCACCAACAACTGCTGCCGTTTACTTTGACAGTTGATTCCCAAGTATTTAAACCCATCCCCTTTCACCACCTCAACTCTTGCAATCTAATGTACATGGTGGTCAAAATTTGTTTCAACAGCACGCGATTTGTTTGTTCTTATTGTAGTTCCATGGAATATTTAAACATTCGTCACCAAACCACATTGCAACCTGTCAATCTTCTTCCTTTCTTTCCATCTTCACTGTCCATGGACTCATAATCTATAGATTGCAACTGTGAATACCAGATCATTCACCAGCGCGCTCCTCCTCTTGGTTTTGTCTTGTTACATTTTATCTTTTCCAGATCATTGTCAACACTGACGTGCTGTTCTCGCAACGCAAACCATCCATTCAATTTCTCCTCTACAGTTCTGCTACTCACTTCAATCTTAGAAACCAAGGATCGATGAACTTTCCACTAATTTCCACACGCTTGTCTGCACAATCTGAACATGTTGATCTTCTTAGTTTGACAAGTTCATCAGTAATAACTGAGATGTCGATTACACTTTTCCTCCAACCCTGACTCAGCCTCTGTGTTATCCCAGTTTGGCTTTTTTTGTCCAAAATTATTATAACCACAAAATTAAATAGTCAAGTTCGCGTCTGATGAATAATATTAATAACACATAATATTATTAACACAGGACTGGCAGGATGGCCTGGGGGTACGCACACTCACATCTAAGAAGCTGTCGAGCTGGGTTTGAATCGCTGGCCCAGCGACAAACTGTCATCCCTGTGTTTCACAGGCAGGGTTAAATTCCATCTATTGTGTGTGTGTCATCCCTCAGTTGTATGTTTAAACTGGGATCCCATCTGCCAGCATTACTTGGTAGGACGTTAAAAATTCCCACGGTTCCCTTACAAGAGTAGATGAGCATCGCCCGGCACCTCTGGCCCAAATTCCCAAATTCCTGCCCTAACCTTATTTGAACGTCAGGCCGTGGCCAGCCGGTTCATGAAAGACTTGAAAGACCCCAAAAACTTTGCCTGAGGGTACAATGATCAGAAGTCTGCAGCTCCTAATGAGTAAGTCACGGTCCCTGCAACCACCATTGGTGGGTGTCTTGGGGCTGGAATGAGACGGCAGCAGAACACCCTCGCTACAAACAAGAAAAAAGTCCCCGGCTGCTGAACGAGCGCGTGGAAGCGATGCCGCAGTTTTTCAAAACAAACCGGTCTCGAGACTACCAAACCGAACATTGAACACAACGGTGACTTAAAAGAGCATTGACATATTAAATACAACATTTTAAAGTGAGGAAGCATTTTGATTGATTAGTTAAGTTGATTAGTTATGTATTTATTTCAGTGGTCCAATTGCTCATTGGGGTGATTGCATACCGAGTAAAAACATATGGCCAAGGACAAACGAAAATTAGGAGACATCAAGTGTTCTATAATTCTCATAACAATATTCAATGGCATTAGTACACAATACAACAAATCAAAACAAAGGGTAAGTGAACGTTTTCCCTATTGACAAAGCGGCTAAAGTTTTCAGGGATAAAAAACATCACTCCCTGCTGTCCAATGGCAATCAAGAACGGTGCTGGACCATTTTCCTCCATGAACGACAAACAAGACAATTGATCGAGGTAACTAAGCTTGCTCTGGAAAGCAAGAAGCGCCGACGTTCCCTGGCGTTAACTCCTTCGTCAGAGCAAAAAGGGACGAAAGGTTAAAAAATGAAGAATGTGAAACGGCCAACCAGAAGGCTTTGCAGGACATTTTAACAAACTTTTTGAGTCTATTTGTGGGCGACTGAAGGAATGTATTCTTCTTCCTCTTCTTCTTCTTCCAACGCCGCCCAATTTTCCATGTTTCTTGTTGGTGTTTGGCGCGCAGTCCGTGCTGTGTCCTTGCTTGACGGTCAGCATTTAGAGGACAGAGCAAGGAACAAAACCCCACGGGTTGGCATCAACATGGTTGGGGGTGGGGGGAGAAAAAGATGTCTGCCTTAAAATGTGTTTTGAGGGGGGAGATTTATATTTCAAAATACCTCTGGCCGACTGCAGAGAGAAAGGTGCCGACTGCATCAGATGTTGCTTTGGGTGAAAGTCAAGTCCAGCGTGGTCCGTAATAATTGTCTGTGTGTGCGTGATTTGGAACGCAGTGCCCTCAGCGAGCCTTGGACCACTAAAAATAAATAAATAACGCAACTCAATTTTTAAAATCCACCGCAGCCAGTTTCCAAGAAAAAATGCTGGCCAATAATATTTGGAGGTGGCGGGAGCACTGTCTCTACAATAATCAGCCCAACTTGGATATATATATATATATATACATATACATATACGAGGTGTGTTCAAAAAGTATCGCAACCTTAATTTTTCGTGCGTAGACAAATGAGCTAGGGAAAGGCAGTTGGTTTGGTGGCACGTATGTAAGGCGATCCTAATTCGTATGCGGAATATTTCCCGCCTGCAAGAAGCTGTCAGTCGCTGACAAGAAGCCGATGAGTGAGAAGTGTAGTGAGCGCCGTCGATTTTCGTTTTTGACAAAATGACGGAATCACTGTGGTGCTCATCGCCAGTGATCACTGTGTTAAGAAGTTGGGAATGCTGTTCACAGTCCTCCCAGCATGGTCCTGTGCGATCTCCAAACGGAGTTGCTTCTGCTCGATCGTTAGCAAGCTTTTGGCATGAATTCGCTGAGATTCTCCTTAAGCCAACTCAAGTCACAATGGAATGAACGGATCCAATGCTTGACGGTCCCGCCTCGTCTGCAAGTTCTCTGATCGTGATTCGACGATCCTGCATTCAGCAGGGTCCTTCACTTTCGTCAATGACGATCTCATTTCGGGATGTTGAGGGGCTACCTAGACGTGCTTCAACTTCCACCTGATGTGAGACCATCTTTGAAGCGTTGTACACTCTTTTATCTGTGTGGTGCCCATATGCTGTGCGTTCCCCGAGGCTGTTGAATCTTGGGGATCATTTCCACTAGGGAATCGCCAAGCTTACACAAATTTGATGCCAGTAAGCGTTGTTCAGTCTTTCCGTCATTTTGTCAAAAAACGAAAATCCGACGGCGCCACTTACACTTCCTCAACTCATCGGCGGTCTGTCGGTGACTTGACAGCTTTCTGCAGGCGGGAAAAATATTCACGCATAACGAATTAGGATCGCCTACATACGTGCACCAAAGCCACGCCTCCCTAGCTTCATTTGTCTAACGCAGAAAAATTAAGTTGGATACTTTTTGAACACACCTCGTATATAACAGTATCTCACAAAAGTGAGTACAACCTATGTACTTTCTCACATTGAAGCCGTTATTGTTTTCAGTATTGTTGTATGTCACCATTGTTTTGAGCACAGCGCTATTCTAACTTGGTATGGAGTTGAACCAGTGTTCACATGTCTTTTGCCTGGGATCCTGTTCCACTCCTCTGCAATGACTTTCTCGAAGTTTGCGTGATGTTGGACCACCTTTCGTCCCTCAACCTTAACATTTCAGGATGCCCCACAGGTGTTTATTGGGTTTAGATCAGGTGACATGCTTGGCCACTCAACAGATTTACCTTCGACTTCTTCAGAAAGAAGTTGTCTGGTTGGAAACGATGCTTCCGATCCGTTTTCGTGCTGAATACAGCTCCTCTAACCAAGTTTTCGCAGGGAGGTAACATCTTCTCCTTCAGGATGTCAACAGTACATCGTAAGAATCCATGTTTCCCTCATGAACTTGAAGCTCTCCAGAAACTGGGCAGGCCTCCATGCATCCCAAATCAATGCACCGACCACCGCACCATGCTTGACAGTAGGGATAACGCACTTGTCTTGGTACTGTTCGCGACAGGAGTGTCGCCGCCATGACAGTTTCACTCCATCAGATCCAAACAAATTGATCTCCGTTTTCAGACCATAGGACATGTTGGCCAGTAGTCCAGGGGCTTGGATGATGTGCTTTCAGCAAACTGTTTGCGACTTTCTTGCGGCTCTGCCTTCAGGAGAGGCTTAAGCCTTGGGATGATGGCCCATGCAACGCGATACGATGGAGTATGCGAACGTATGGTTTGGGCAATAACAGACTGGCCAGAAGCTGGAGAAATCTCTTCGGCAATCTTGGCGGCACTTTGTCCGTCTGTCTTGGAGGATTAAGAATTCTGAAATTGGCGACAGTACGTGGCAAGTCATCTTTGGCTGGTCTGCCCCTGGCGAGCGCAACTCATTGTTGTACGCTTCTTGGAGAACCTCTGGATGACCTTGGCCATGGTGTTGGGGCTTCTTTCAAAGAAGCCTGATCTTCTTGTATCCTTGGCCATTTTTATGCAGGGTCAAGATTGGATCTTTGACATCTTTCCGAGAACTCTTTACCCATGAGGAGCCAGGCTGCTTTCTCAATGGGATTGGTACAGTATTTCCCAATGCCAATTATTTCTTCAGGAAGCTCTTTTGACTCTTTGACCTCTTTGACTTAAATATGCAGAAAATGAATGAAAATGGGATAGCTGTTTAACCATGCTTGACTTACTTCTTGTGCAGACAAATAGGCAGGGGTGTACTCACTTTTGTTGCCCTTCTCTTTCGAAATATTCATAAATTCCAACATTGTTTTAATGGAAATGGCAGTTTTTGTGCCTGCGGTAGATATTGCAGAATCTCTACTTTCTGTCATCAAACTTTAAGGTTTTGGCTTCCAAGCACACTGCTTTAAAAAGTTACACAACGGAATTATTTACATATTTTGTGAGGGGTGGTACTCACTTTTGTGAGATACTGTAAATATATATATTTTGTATACCTTGGTTGAAGGCTCGTAATATTTTTCGAAAACAAACATTGCCTCATCTTTGAATCCCATCTTGGAAAAACAATTTGTCCAGTTTACACTTACCGTGAGAGCAGCATCACTTCATGAAAAATTTTTGTTTCCACCAATCTCTTTGCGAAGAAGCTCGATGGCGTCCTTGGGTCTGCGGCAAACAAAAAAAAGAAAAGTTTTTTTGATTCAGTTTAGCTAACTTTCGTCATTTAAACCCCCTCCCTTTGGGATGTTCAGATACTCGACATGTGGTGTGGAGTTGACAGCAAATGTTGTCCAACAGGCCTTGGATTAGCAAAGTGGTTCGTCAGGAGCAACAATCATGCAAATCATACACTGCAACGTCAACAGTTCAAACTTGTTCATACTCGTTTACCAGCATTTTGCTTACCCATCCTCAGTCTCTGCAATAAGATCACAGATCTCCATGTTGAGAGCCCAGATCCTCCGACTTGAGAGCTCCATTGGTTGCTCGCCTCTGCATAAGAAGATTAAAAGAAAAACCATAAAATCGGGGCACCATAACTTATCGCCTTAGACAGCGAAGGCGCTTGGTGTGTTACAAGGGTGCTTTGGCGATAATAGCAGAGCAAAAAGGACATACTGCCTCCGTGCATTGTGCACACCCAATCCGCTCTAGCCGATGCAAAAATGAAACGCATTCGCAAGACGCTTTGCCCGAGAGCAGGTGCACGGGCAGAAATGGCAATTGTGCGTGGTAAAGCAAAACAAAGGAGAAGTCACCCACGATGGCGACGGCAGAACTTTAGCATGGAGGAGTACAAAGGAACGCCGACCGAATGCTCCCGTTGAAAGAATTTTAATTCCAAAGTCTATCGATGCCATTGGTGAGTTGCATCTACAGCACGAAGATGGTGGAGGGATTAAAAAAAAAACAATAACCTTGGGTCCGTCCATGCAGAAAACAGCAGTCTATACCGTCGTTGAGGAGAAACCACACACTGAAAGCGTTTGAGGAACCTCATAGCAATTAAAATCCGAAGAAGCCGGTTTGTGGTTAGTTAGCTGGGGTTTATGGCGACAATAGCTGTGGGTTGTTAAAGTTAGAGGATCGCGTGGGGGCAGAAGCTAGGTCAAAGTGCCAAGTTGAAAGCAAAGAGGGGGAGGAATGAATGGTGTGTTGCCAAGAAAGCGAACGATCCAAAAGGTGGCAGAACACGATGACAAACGCCAAAGGTGTGTACTGCCTCTCAATCAGAGATCCCTTCATCTTACAATACTCTCGAGCGAAGGGCGTCGCATGTAACTATTTAGCTCAATTTCACCAGCCAAAATGAAAATGCAGCACTCGGTCGCAACTTGACGAGATTTTTCATCGGAAGTCAAGCAAAACATTGACAAAGGCCAACAATCAGAGTACGTAGTTGCAAGGAAAGGGATAAAAACAGTGACACTGGCGGTAGGATGTCCTATAGGTTGGCACACTGGTCTCAAAGCTATCCTAATCTGGGTTTGAATCCTGACCCGCGATAATGTCATCCTGAATAAATTCACCGTTCAGGGCGAGACACCAATGCAATGTGCCGTGCCCTCGGAGTAACGTTAAAACTGGGCATCTGTTCTTGACGGCATATTTGGTGGATGTCAAAGTCCACGGTGTCCTTCGGGAAGAGAAGGTGAGCTATCGCCGGCGCCGTGAACAAATTACAAATTGCTGCTTGACCCAACAGGGGGATTACATCAGCGGGCAGCAGCCACGCCCCAGCCCGACGTTGTACTCACAGCCATGGTGCTTGAAGAAGACAAAAGATGAAGACTTCCAAAAAAAAGCCTCCGTCAAACACTCAAGATTATCTTCTCAAGATAAACAGACTCGCAGAAAACATAAAATAAAAAATCTCACCAAACTTGTTGCATGCTGGATAAATGGAACTCATGAAAGAACTTGCCAAAGTTCGCATCCATCATGGGTGTACTCGTGCTTCTCCGAAAGGTCAGACAAACATATCTTTGTCCATCCAGATATTTTAAGAATTAAACACGAATTATTCTTACAATCCACAGCCAAACCCATATGACGTTTCCCTGGATCAAGTTTGCTTAACCTCGAAGGTCTCCGGCAGACAAGTCAGCATCGCAAAGTCGCGGAGATCAACTTAAAGATGACCGAATGCTCCCTAACCGGGTCACCTTGCTGGGTAATGCACCGTCCCTTCACCTTGGGTGTGTTTTCCATGATCTACCCTCCAGTCCGGAAGCTTGGAACCGGGACAAAACATGCATTTTTTGAATGATTCCCATTGCCAACGGAAAGCTTTGGATGGCCAAGCAATCGGAAAACGGGAAGATGTAAACCGAAAGCCAACTTCAGATGAAGCTCGGTGGTATAATGTTTCGAGCCGTCCGCTCTGAGTCTGGGAGGTCGGAGGTCAGAAAACAACCGGCCGAGTCATTCAGAGACTTTAAAAATGGTAACGTGCTGCTTCCGTCGCTCGATCCTTCCGCCGAGTGCGAGAGAAATTGACGTCTTCAAAATGAATGTAGCTCGTAAGCCAGGTGTGCTCTGGGAGGTGATGTCACTGATCGGCCCATCTCAGCGGCTGTTTTGTGTGAAAGTCCAATCTGATGTTTGACGCAGGAGGCCATTCGGCCCATCATGCCTGCGCTGCACCAACATCAGATTCCATGAATCTGTCAACATCAAAATGACAAATATCATTGGGTGATTTGGGTGATTTGGGGGGGGGGGAGTGGGAATGAAAACAGTGGTGGCAGGCTCACTTTTTTTGGGGGGATGGGAAAGGGGGCAGATGCAGTTTAAGTGTGCGACAAATGCACAAAACCAAAACCACACACTATAATTTAGACAGTCATCATAACTACTACAGGATGTATAACAATCACCCATGATCCATCGGATCGATGAATCCATGAAAGATTTTGAAAGGATAAAGTGAAGGGGAACAGCTGGCAGGATGCCTCGAGCCTTCGAGGTCCCACACGCTCGTCCTCTTCGCTGTCAAGGCCAAGGTTCGAATCCAGACCAGCTATAAACTAACCATTCTGGTGTTTCACAGGGAGGGCGATTCATCAAGTGCGTGTACGTGCCATCCCTCGGATTGACGTTAAAATCGCGAAGAAGGAGGCGAGGCATCTCCTGCACCCTGACAAATTACAAATTCCTGCCAACACCTGCAGTCGAAACGTCAGGCCTGGCCAAACCGTTCCTGAAAGACTTGTTTGCCTAGCCAAGTGAGTAAGGAGTTTTCGTGTATCGGGTAATAATTTAACTATAAGACATTGAAATTAAATTGGAATAAATCTTTACCTTGAATACGAAATCGTCGCGTTATAACTACCTAAGAACAAGGTGAGGAAATGAACGCGGCGGGATCGCTCGGAGGAAAAGGAAACGGTGAGTTGGGAACGTCCCGGGTTCGCGTGTAAAATGGTCCTCACCATGCGCTGTCCGGACGGGAGAGCCGAACGGGTTGGACACAAGATCCATAGCGACATGACGTGCGATCCACGGCGTCCACCTCCACCAACAACATTCCGCGCAGGATCTGGTGGCGTCGCACTGGCGCATGGCGCGGAGGAACGACGTAGTGATGCGTCAGCGCGGAGGACGAGCGTAGTGACGTCCGCGCGGAGGACGCGCGTCGTGACGTCACGCGGGAGGACGCGGCGTCGTGACGTCAGCGCGCACGGTGTGATTTTTTTTATTTTTTTTTTTAGTGAGGGTGCTCCTGTGAAAGCGCTGACTGTTTTTGGCGCTGACCTGGTAACATTAAGCCGGCTTGACCATGAGGTTATAAGTCCGTTTGTCTGTGAGAGCATGATATCTCAAAAAGTTGGTGGACGAGTTGTGAAAAAATGAAGTTTTGGATTTTCACCTGAATTTGAACCTTTGGATCCCTGTCCCATGTGGGGGGGGGGGGGGGGGGTGGAATAAGTGTGATTGAAAGAAAAACCCAAAAAATGACATCATCGGTGGCCTTCATTATGATGTCAAATAAATTGCGACGTACAACATTGGATCTACGCAATTGGTAATCGCTTCCAAGGCCAGGCGTTCCGTTGGAGTGCTTAAGCCGCTTACCGAACCACCGGAATCTAGATCGTAGCTTTCGGAAAACTCGCAGGTACGGGTCCCTTACCGGACGCGTGAAAATCGTAATAATTCCACACGTGGTACAGGGGTAATTCTTCCAACTTGCAATACCTAGGGATCCACGTGGCGAGTTTACCGAGTAACTCACCCCTCGAACGGCCCTCCGTACGACGTCGAGCCGTCAGCGTGCCGATTCCCGGTGGCAACCCGAGCGGACGGTTGCCCGAAGTTCCATCGTTCAAATGTAATTTACAGCGGCAAACAGCCTTTGTAATTCACCAACACGTTGACGCCGTCATGCTAAAGCCAATGGAACAAACAACAAGCCAACGAACATGATACATTTAACCAAATGTATTTTACTTATAATGGGGGAAGGGGGGGGGGCACGCAATAAGCAAGTTGTCACGACTAATGAGAATCAAGTATGTACAAGCAAAGAGCACTTGTACAATTCCTAAGCCTTACTAGACGGGCCACAAATACACACACAGACACAACACAACACACACACGAAGCCGTGGCACACAGCCTTTATTGAGGCCTCCAGCTCAGAGGGAAAGGCGAGCTGAAGAGCCAAGAGCCTGCACTCAGACCTGTCCGCCGTCGTGCGGGTACGTTGAGCTGGCGGGGTGGTGAGACTCCGGACTATAGCCGCAGGCCGTTCACACGACCGGGCCTCACGGCGAACGAGGCCCGGTCAGGGCGAAGTCTGGCAAGACGAAAAAACTGGCCTTCCATAAGAAGAATCCAAACCACGCGGGGACCTTTTCGCGTGTGAGGCGAACGTGAATAACCACTCTTGGTAGGCCCGAACGTGATCAACCACTCACGTCAGGTCGCACGTGATCACCACTCTTGTCAGGCGAACGTGATCACCACTCAGTGTCAGGCGAACCGTGATAACCACTCTTGTCAGCCCGCACGTGAATCCACCACTCTTGGTCAGGGCAACCGTGATCACCACTGCGTCAGGCGACGTGATCACCACTCTTGGTCAGGCGCACGTGATCCGACCACTCGGCGTCAGGCGCACGTGATCACCACTCGCGTCACAAGTTTCTCTCTCCGGAAAAACGGAGCCGGACCTTTAATCCTTGCCCCTTACCCTCAGGACTCGGTGTGTGGTCTATGTCTTCCCTCATTGGCTGGTTTTGGCGTGCAGATGGTGTCGCCCTGTCATTGGCCAAAACGGCGCCAAAGGCCGTTGATTGAACCGGGGGGTGGGGGGGGGGGGGCGTGACGGGGCGTCTCGGACTCCCCGCCCCCGAAAGAGGCTTTCGCTTCTCTTGAGCCGCTACTGTGCCCACTTGCTGTTACGGCCACTCGGCCCGCCCCCCCTGTCC
>CM068968.1:48912256-48931599 GCA_035128595.1 Eptatretus atami
GCGAGACCGGAGAGGAGACGGTAGAAGAAAGAAAGGAGAAGGCTGGTGGCAGGAGATAAGAGAGCTGATGTGAAGAAAAGGGAGAAAGGCAGAAGCACACAGGACAGGCTGGTGCGAGCAGGGACGAAAAGTGCTCCTGAGCAGATTGGCTAAGAGAAGCAAAAGGCAGAAAGCAGAAGGAAAGGAACAAAAGCATGTGAGGGTAAAGGAAGGAAGGTTTCACGAGCAGTTGGTGTTGAGCTTCTGTGGAAAAAGAACCCTCCTTCTACGAGTGTCATCCTGCCCTCTCAATCTTGTCAGCCACGAAGGATGAGGAGGGTGAATGCTGGCACCTCATTGATGGGGGCCTGAGGAGGAAGGATCTGAGGCAGAGGAGGGCGAGTCGCACATCTAGCTCGCATATCTGGGATGCTGGAGAGGACTCACCTACTGGGTCTGGGCACCTCAAAGACGCGGCTGCATGTCCCCATCGCCTCACATCGCCACTGCCCATCTTCCCCATCCATTTTCCTCCGCATTCTCCTGTATATTTGTGTAAGGTGAGGGAGAGAAGGAAAGACTGCTTTCCTTTTCTCCATACGTCACTTTTATTTTATTTTCAAGTCCTTGTTTTATTCTTTGCCCCTAAGTGAATGATGGCCAAGTCTTTTGTTTAAGTAAGGTTGAAGAAGAATACATGTAATGGTTAAATCTGCTCTTATGTGCCCTTTTGCTTTCTTGCTCATTAATACTTCCTTTAGAATGATTGCTTGCTTGTGTGTTTGGAATAAATAATTGTTTGTTGCTATTTCCAATCTGTCTCGATTGGCTTTTCCTTTATGGGTGCGATGTAGTGCACAAGTAAAGTTAGCCGGGAAGTTCTACCCCAATAATCTGCTGCATTAGCCAGCGCACACTCACTGTAATGCTTGGCAGTAATCCGAGTGTGTGCTGAGGGCACGTGACCCCAATTAGCCAGCCGTCCACAGGTAAGGTATCACGCGAAGTAGTGTAACCTTGCCCGGATTGGCCGTGCCAATCGCCATTCGTGATTGCTTAGCAACTTGCTGGTGTGTGGAGTTATCTGTGCCCGGTGGCCTCAGGACCGGGCATTCGGGAGGGACCCAAGTGCTTCCCCTCGTGGCAAGCCTCAAACCCCGGATCCGCGACAATACATTTGTCTATACGTTAACACCTAATGGTTAATACCATTGCACATACAGCACTATTAAATATATCTTTGAAGGTTTTAGAAAAATTAAAATAAGCCTCCCCTCTCTAATTTTTCAAAAAATGGACAAAAAACAATCTGTTGTTGTTTGCTTGATGTTGGGATCTCACCATCGTGACAAAGGTGGCAGTGGGAAGCTTACCTGAAGTCCTAAAGGAAAGATCGAAGATAGACTCAGGAAGACTGTTGCACATGCAAGAAAAAAGGATGAAAGAATGGAGGCAAACGCTAAGCTTAGATTGTTGGAGGGTAACAAAGTAAGGGTAACTTATATAATGCACGTGACCTGGAAGAGCAAAAGTTGGGTATAGGGTATATTGAGAGATTGAAGTACAGTCAGAGAAGGAAGATGACTAAAGCATATTTCAGTCCACTACAGGACGAAGGCCACCCTTCAACATGGTCCATCCTTTTTGATTATCTGCAAATTGGGACAATATGTACTGTACGTATTCTTTTTCTTTAACAGTCCAAATTATTCTCACGCTCTTGTGCGGTTGGCCAGCGGAGGTTTTTGGCACGTCTTTCATGAAGTGGCAGGCCAGGCCTGACGTTTGACTACTACTTAGTCAGGGCAGGAATTAATAATTTGTTCATGGTGCCGGCGATTGCTCGCATACTCCACGAAGGACACCGTGGGATCTTTACCATTCAGCAACTAATGCCGAATGCTGGCAGATGGGACACCCAGTTCACCGTCCATCCGCGGGGTGGCACACATATCGATGAATCACCCAGCCTGTGGAACACCGGGATGACAGTTTATAGCTGGGACAGGATTCAAACCCAGGCTAGACAGCTTAGAGGCGAGTAATGCATCGAGGCCATTCTGCCATCCCCCCATTTGTATGCTAATTCATTTCTCAATTTCATCTCTCCATTTGATCTTTGGTCCTCCTCTGATTCTTCCTGGTCCTTCTCTAGGTTACCAGTTTGTAATTCTTGCCGCTCATCAGTTGTCCGTTATTCTTGCTGCGTGCCCAGTTTCATTTCATTGCTTTGAATGCATGTGACCAATATGTCATTGAATTTGATTTCCTGTCTGATCCATTGGAAATGCCACAAACAAGAGAAACGAGGAACATAAGCATGGAAGTCGGCAGAAACTTCAATTTGCGGTTCTCTTGCATAGCTGGAAAACAAGATTTTTGTCTTTCTACTATTCACTTTTGTTGGATATTCCGACTTGCCAAAGGTATTTCATTTTAAGGTTAACCAATGCTTATTATCCCCTTCCGAATCAAATTCATTCATCTGTGGCCTTGGGAAAGATCCACTGTGGCCTGGGGAAAGGATGGCAGATGAATGTGAGAGTGGTTGGCGGTGTGCGAAGGGAAGTGCCACAGAGGCTTCTAAAGCTTGCGAGCTGACTGACACTGTGGATAGCAATGTAACAGCTGTCACTGCATTTAGAACAGGGGTTCCCAACCTTTTTTTTTTCTTTAACTGGGGTACCATTTCACATGTTCGTGGTCCACCGAGTACCACTGTACCAAATTCACCTAAAATAGTGTTATTTGCGATACAGATACGACAATGGGGAGTTAAACAATACAACAATTCACAACTATGACATTGAGCAATCTGATCTGAACAAAAGAATGATACATAAGTACCTATTTGATTGTTAAAATGTCCAGTCAATGGATGGTTGAGCCTGTTTCTTGCTCACAAGCAGGTCGATGTCAGGCTTGTTTTGGATAAAGCGCACCGAAACTCATGTTCAACATCCAGTAGGGATCTTTGTTTTGTTTTTAGAATAACACTGACGAGAACCCACTTCACACAGCCATGTAGATGGGAATACTATGAGCGAATGAACAGCCAGGGCAGCTAGCTTAGGGTAAGACCCAACATTCCACACCAGAAGTCCGCAAGATTCATCTCGTCAAACTGATCTCGGGCTGTGGAGTCGTTCTGGAGATCAATTTCCTGCAGTCCTGTTCCAGGTGGCAAATCCAATGCATTCATGCGAAATGGGTTGCGAATCATTTCAGATCCAGTTCCTTGAGATCCGGAAAATAGGAATTTCATTCCTCATCCAAATAAGCGAGGTGATCTTTTACCAGTTGTATGAACTCCCTTGGGGGATTCTTTTCACGCTTCTGAAGAATATCGGCCGTGCAAGAAACATGACCACCACCCGCTTCGACACGTCTTCCACAGACGGAGTTTTCCTGAAATCCCTTGACCTTGTCGATGAAGTCAATGATAGTCGCGCCAGTCCCCGAAGAGACTTGTTCAGGGCTTTAACTGAGAGAAAATGTCGACCAAGTAAGCCAGGTGCAATGCCCAGTCGGGTCGTTCAAAGCAGCGACAAAATCGACAGTCTTTGGTTTTCCATCGTTTTCGAAGAATTCACGAAGCTCACTCGCAGTTCAAACATTTTGCGCTCTGAACTGGTGTTTTGACAACGAAAGAGAATTGAGCTTCTTGGCTTTGTTCTCCCAGCATGGACGTACGATATCCTTTGTGGCGGAAAGGATGAGGCTTTCACCGACGGTGTGAGGTTTTTTCTGTTCTGCAAATTCGCAGTGCAACTAAGTAGAGCCTTTACGGCTGCCGTGGACTGCTGTTGAAAATTGCCGCTGCCGTCAAAGCTGCTCTTTTCATGGCATTTTCCTTCCGACGAAAAAAATCATGGTCCTTGTCGCTGTGTTCAGGATGAACAGAATCAAAATGGGCTTCAACAGACTTGGCTTCATAGATTGATGCCGAGAACTTTTCCACAAATCACACACTGTGGAGCTTCTAATTCACCTTTTTGGATGGAAGTGAAGCCTAACTTGAGATAACTCCGAATATTTTCGCATTGACATGATGCTGGTGAACGATAACGGTAACAATAAGCCGGGCAATAAGCAATGATGACAGTGTGGCGTGTAGAGACAAAGAATCATAAGACTTGTGCACAATGGCCGATAACAAACAGCTGTCAGTTGGTACAGCCTCTTTCGATATAAATTTAATTATTGTGCACAAGCTGCATCACTGCATGAGAGAGAAGTAAAATAAAAACTGCGTTAACAAAAAAAAAAACACACTGCCGCGCACCACGCCGCGTACCACGAGAAAGTCCAAATGTACCACCTGTGGTACGATTTAGAAGTTGGCGTTCTGTCTTTCATTAATGTCAATAAATTCTGAAGTGATTTTAACTTTAATACCCTCTTTCACGGGGACAATTCGGAAACCTCATTATGGCTCTCGGAGGAGGCATTAAGTGGTTAGTCTTGGTGTCCGTAGTTGTATTGTCCCGCACTTTGAAGAATAATTTTTCCATTTTAAAAATTATATTATTATTTTAATTGTTTATTTTTATTAAATTTTCAATTGTTAAAATTTTCAGTTATTTAAACAAGTGTGGATCGGCACTCTTCACGTGCCTCACCGCATGTTGCTGCAGAGGCAAAGGCATATTTGACATGCCTGCTTTCTCCAGCAGTGAGGGAAGGGGGGGGAATGGTGGGTGTGGGTTAGTCGGGGTGATGGTGGATCGGGATTATGGGGAATGGTGGAGGGGGGGGGATGGAGTGGATGGTGCTGCGGGCGATGGTGGGGAAGGTTGGCCAAATAATTTTGTGGTCTGACTGACTATCTATATTATATATATATATATATATATATATATATATATATATATATATATTGTTGCGAATTCGCGCCCGCGGCGTGCGATCGCACGTGACTCGAATGGCGACCGCTCGCGCCACCGGACGGACAATTCAGTCTGACCCTCTCGGACTAACGCCGGAGCTAGTCACGGGTGGGGTTTAACCTCACCACAACCCAGTCCGCATTCTACCCGTGCGGGTAGGGTGAATCGCCGAAAGTCGATATACCTAAATACCCGCACGGGTAACCTACCGAGGTGTGTACCTCGCCACAGGCCGACTCCGGATACGAACGCAAGCAGTCCGTTCCGTGCTACAGAGATAACCGAGGGTGTTATCGTCGGCCTTGACGGTTCAGATTAATTATCGGGCGTATCCCGCCCACTCAAACCCCTTACGTGAAGCAAGATGGAGACCCAACAAAGGAAAGGACGCAGCGAAACGGGGGAACAATTCAACAAGCACGCATTTTATTACACACAACACACGAAGCACACATATATCACACGAAAGAATGCACATATAGCAAATAAAAGAAGGACGACAAAAGCAACGATGACGCAGAGCTACAACCGAGCAACGCGGACACTCGGCAACACTTATACAGTTCTACTTCACGAGACACGGCGCCACACACACACGTTCACACAAAACCCAAAAGAAATGGAAGTCGCGACTTCCCTGCTCGTGTCGAGTCCTTGGCGACCGTCCGCCGACGTGGTCCCGCTTGGCCGTGACTCCGTGCTCGAGCGTGGTCGGCGAGGTCTCTCCGGCGTGCCTCGTGCCTGCTCGTGCTGGCCCTCGACGCCACGGACCGAGCACCGACTGAGAAAGAGCCGAACCAAGAACACACCGGACTGAGAGCCAACTGAGAGAGAGACGAACCAAGCCAAGAGAGAGAGCCGACTGAGAACACCGAACCAGAGAGAGCCGACTGAGAACACCGAACCAAGAGAGAGAGCCGACTGAGAACACCGAACCAAGAGAGAGAGAATGCCTCCTGCTTCTCCGACTCTTATACCCCCGGCGCCGCCCCGCTGCCCCGCCCGTTTCGGCTCCACCCTCCTTCGAGAGGTTCTGGAACAGGGGCGTTCCTCACCCCGACCGCCTCACACTGTCCATCCACCAATCGGCGGCGAGCTGCCTTTCCCCCTCTCCCTCGCACCAAGCGCGGAGAAGCCCGACGGGAAAAACAGGCCGGAAAACGTGCGCAACTTCCTGCTAGTTCTGCGGAGATCGTAGCCGCACGGAGCCGGTTGACGGCGAGGGGCGAAATGTGTGCTGCGTGGATGGTGGGGGGTGGCGCGTTGTTGAGAAGCGGCGTTGTGGTTGGTGGTTGTTGTTCAAATAAAGAAAGGACAGAAAACGACTAACTCAAAGTGTCGCAGCCCGAATGAATCACATTAATTCCCTCTAAAAATGGGTTTGGGCTAACTATCCATGTACTTAAAAAATATCTCACCTACGGGACCTGAATGGTGATTGCGAATTCCACAGCCGTAACACTACCCCCTCCCTTTTTTACAGACTCTCCGAGTCGTCAAATTATCGTGTGCCATCATGTGTAGTTCTCCCTAGTACGTTTTACCTACGGATCCCTGAGTGCGACATTCATGGTATTCGTGTCCCCAAAATAAATAACCTGAGGCTGAGTAACTAACTAAACAAACCCACTCATACGGACGACTTAAATAAAATTGCCGGCGCTAGACAGACACCCGGGGCGCACTCATATTTACAATACATCACTTATCAACTTAACCTTATAAATTTACACTAAACCATGGCCCAGGATCAATGGACTCTGCAGGAAAAAGAAGAAGAGTCAACAGAGCACCGGCGCACGGGCCGCCACGCAGGCCGTGTTGTAGCTGCCAACAGGACAGTTCCTGCAGCTTGCAAACTGTTGCTTGATGATCCTGCGCACATGGCAATGAACAAGGGGGGCAAATCAAAACAGAACGGGGCTGAATGACATGGCAGTGGGCATGGGCCAAAGCAAAGGCAGGCAGGCAAGGCATGGCAAAACAGGGCCGTGTAGCAAACGCAGCCGCAGTGAAGTGACCGCACAGGCCTTGCAGAACCAGCTGCTGACGATCCGGCCGGTACAGGCCTCGCAGCAAAACGCAGCCAGCCGATGAAGTTGGCCGCACAGGCCTTGAAGCAAACAGCCAGCCGATGAAGTTGGCCGCCTCTTGCCGTGCAGTGCAGGTTGGTGGAGGGAGTCGGGTGGTCTGGCCACACAGAAGGCGGGCTCGACCTACCTACCTGTCTCCCTCCCACCTACGCCTTTGCCTGTCACTGTCCATACCCACCCCCTTAATTTGTAAAAAAAAAAAAACCCAATTTAGCCCCAACTTATTTTTTGTTGTTGTTTTTATTTCATCCTTACTTCCCCACCAAATTCGTCCCTAACCCCTTTACTGTCTCTGTTCGGCTAACCTATCGTCCCTAGCCTACCCCAACCACTACGTTCCCTTCCCGAGGGGAATAAGGGAGAGCTAGCGTCCTGTGTCGAGGCTCAACTCAAGCTCCAGGATGGCCTCCCCAGACTTCAGCGATCTACCCAAAGTGGGTCCAGCGGCCCCAACGGGAGCGAAGGGATGGATGGTGCGGAGGGTACACTTCCTAATCTACCCTAACCATTAACCTTTAAACTACCCCGGGCTTTCAACAACGCCTCTCGCTTAAACTATTGGTTCTAACACCAAGATTCCGTCGCCTGTGTTGGTGTCCACGCAAATTTCGGGCCTCGCCTCCAATTTTCCTCCCGTGCCCTCACACGGTTTGTGGCTGGGACGCGTGGCTCCCCTTGGCAGGCCGACCCTCTGCCGAATCCCCTACAATGGCACCCCCGGGCACTACACTGCCTCCGAGCCTACCAGCTCCCTAAACACCGGGAGTGCCCTCCATGGCGACTCCCCTGAAACGCTCACGTGGCAGGCTGGCTTCCCGGGCCCTTTCCGAGGGTCACCCGTGCCCACACACTGCCCACCGGCTAATGGCGCCCCGGGCCCCCGCACAAGCGGGCGCACCCGTGCCACACGCTAACCCGGCCCCCATGGGCCCTTGGCCTACCCGGCCGACTAGCCCGTGCCCGGGGTACCCACTCAGCGATACTCACCTTTCGCAGCCACGCTCCCAGCCCGTCAACAGGGCTCCTGCACCCTCCAAATAGGTTTCGAGCCTCACTCACACCAACAGCAAAACGACCTCATTTTGTCAATTTAACTAACCCAGCTAGCTCACTCTACACTGACCCCGGGGTCCCTTGGGGGGAGTCACTCCTCCCCCAATCACTCATCGCACCATGCATTCCACATTCGCTCCACTCCACAAGACCCGCTGGCCACACCACTCAACATGTCTCCACACCTCACAACTCACCCATCGCTGATCCTGCCATCCTGCTGACTAAATCCCTAACTAACTCGTGCTCCCACGTCATCCCTTAACTACAGCACGTTCCTTTTAACACTACGTAGCTAAGCTACGTTCCCACTACACATTCACAGTCCGTCACTGTCCTCCAAATCAAAAAAATCATTTCCCATCCTAAAGCTCCACTAACATCCCTCTACCTCATCCATTCCAGCGGCCCCATGAGGACTTACCCCTGCCCCATGGAGCGGTCTAGCTAAACTAACCCTTCCCCCTAGCTAGTTCCATCCTGTGCCCAAGCAGGGGGTCTTCCACCCCTACCGGGAATCCAGTTCACATTTGTTTTTATTTCGTTTGTGTTTGTTTCCATTCTGAGTGCGTTTCCATCCATTTTTTTGTTCATTCCATTTGTGTTTGTTTCCATTGTTTGTTCACTCCATCTATTTGCGTGCGTTCCATCCATTTTTTCGTTCATTTCTGCCAGCATGGCGAATAGCTGGGCCATATTAAGTGCACTTGGCTGAGCGATTCGGCGAGGATCGGGGGTGTTGGCGGAGAGGGGGAGGGTGTTATACACCGCGGCCGCCGCCGCACCTATTTCGGGCTCTGCGTTTGGTTGGGGGGCTAATTGTTCCTGCACACCAATGTCCTGCTCGGGTCTACATCCTGGGCATGGATCCTACATTACTACACATATACATTTCTAATACCCCCGGCACCCGCTCGCCTTGAGACGCCATCTTATTCCACGTAAGGGGGTTAATTTAATCGCTCGTAATTTAGAGGGAATCGGGGGTGCTCCTCTCACCCCTGGACCGATTCCTGTGAATTTAGCTGGAGACAGGAGGGTTTGTTATCCCGCTCTCTGACACCAGTGTTGCGAATTCGCGCCCGCCGGCTTGCGATCGGCCACGTGACTCGAATGGCGACCGCCTCGCCCACGGACGGACAATTCAGTCGTGACCCTCTCGGACTAACGCCGGGAGCTAGTCACGGGTGGGGGTTTAACCTCACCACAACCCAGTCCGCATTCTACCCGTGCGTGGTAGGGTGAATCGCCGAAAGTCGATATACCTAAATACCCGCACGGGTAACCTACCGAGGGTTGTACCTCGCCACAGGCCGACTCCGGACACGAACCGCAAGCAGTCCGTTCCGTGCTACAGAGATAACCGAGCGGTGTTATCGTCGGCCTTGACGGTTCAGATTAATTATCGGCGTATCCCGCCCACTCAAACCCTTACTGAAGCAAGATGGAGACCCAACAAAGGAAAGGACGCAGCGAAACGGGGAACAATTCAACAAGCACGCATTTTATTTACACACAACACACGAAGCACACATATATCACACAGCAAGAATGCACATATAGCAAATAAAGGAAGGAACGACAAAAGCAACGATGACGCAGAGCTACAACCGAGCAACGCGGACACTCGCAACACTTATACAGTTCTACTTCACGAGACACGGCGCCACACACACACGTACACAAAACCCAAAAGAAATGGAAGTCGCGACTTCCCTGCTCGTGTCGAGTCCTGGCGACCGTCCGCCGACGTGGTCCCGCTTGGCCGTGACTCCGTGCTCGAGCGTGGTCGGCGAGGTCTCTCCGGCGTGCCTCGTGCCTGCTCGTGCTGGCCCCTGACGCCACGGACCGAGCACCGACTGAGAAAGAGCCGAACCAAGAACACACCGGACGAGAGCCAACTGAGAGAGACGAACCAAGCCAAGAGAGAGAGCCGACTGAGAACACCGAACCAAGAGAGAGAGAATGCCCTCCTGCTTCTCCGACTCTTATACCCCCGCGCCCCGCCCCGCTGCCCGGCCCGTTTTTGGCTCCACCCTCCTTCGAGAGGGTTCTGGAACAGGGGCGTTCCCTCACCCGACCGCCTCACACTGTCCATCCACCAATCGACGGCGAGCTGCCTTTCCCCCCTCTTCCCTCGCACCAAGCGCGGAGAAGCCCGACGGGAAAAACAGGCCGGAAAACGTGCGCAATCTCCTGCTAGTTCTGCGGAGATCGTAGCCGCACGGAGCGGTTGAACGGCGAGGGGGCGAAGATGTGGCTGCGTGGATGGTGGGGGTGGCGCGGTTGTTGAGAAGCGGCGTTGTGGTTGGTGGTTGTTGTTCAAATTAAAGAAAGGACAGAAAACGACTAACTCAAGTGTCGCAGCCCGAATGAATCACATTAATTCCCTCTAAACAATGGGTTTGGGCTAACTATCCATGTACTTAAAAAATATCTCACCTACGGGACCTGAATGGTGATTGCGAATTTACAGCCTAACAAGTATATATATATATATATATATATATATATATATATATATATAATATACTAAAACTCTCATCTTGTATGATGTATGTATGTATGTATGTATATTCCCGAAACAGTCAAAATGGTACACAAAAGCGCAAAAAATTCGGCCCACCTTACTCAGCATTCTCCTGCGTGCGCAGTATCAAGTTTCATTAAATTCGGCAGCGAAAAAATATTAAAAAATCAATTCCCGATTCAGTCAAGTACTCTTCGGGAGTATTTGATCAATGCAAACAACCTCAGCGTATAGTTCGCTGGAGCGATATTTTTTTTTCCTTGAAATGATTTATTTAAAATCTCAAACATTTTAGTAGACAAAGAACGATTTATTTTTAATCATAAAATAAAACATCGCCATTTTGATCTAATACTTCCGTGTTCATTAATGAATAAAATTGTGTTTAGAAGATTACGCACAATAATTCTTCAACTTTCTTGTCTCTGTTTTTTTTTCACATTGACGCGCAATATCAAGTTTCGTTCAAATCGGCAACAAAAAAAATTATTAAAAAAATCAATTCCCGATTCAGTCAAGTACTCTGGCGATTATTTGATCAATGAAAACAACCTCAGCAGTATAGTTCCTGGAGCTATCTTTTTTTCTTTTTTCTTGAAATGATTTTTTTCATCAACCACTGTCAACGGGAACCCAACGGGTTCATGGGTCATCTCGTATATTACTAAAACTCATCTGTATATTTGTATGTATATGTATGTATGTAGTATGTATGTATGTATGTATGTGGTGGTCACTGCTGGACTACCTTATTTTCACTTTTTCCGTCTGTCTGTATATTGTTTGTTTGTTGGGTGGTCGCTAGAGTACCTTATTTTCACTTTTCCGTCTGTCTGTATATTTGTTTGTTTGTTGGGTGGTCCTAGAGTACCCTTATTTCACTTTTTCCGTCTGTCTGTATGTTTGTTTGTATGTCTGTATGTAATGGACAGCACTGGAGGCCAGAGAGTCAATGCGTTTTGATGAAACTTTACAGTAGGTTCATACCAGGATCTAGTTCTATGCTTTTGAACACCGTTGCTATGGACACCACCGTTGCCTAGCAACGGGACTTTGAAATTTTTGAAAAATAATAAAAACTTAATTTTTTCGAAAATCAAAAATCGGCTTTGACACTTTATGTGTACTATAGTCACCTCTTTGTCAAAAGTTTTCACGCCCGATCCGTCAAAAACTGTATGATAGTAAGCAATTATGTAGCAACCACCATGTCGCCTACCGGCTTTAGTTTGTTTGTATGTAATGGACAGCTCTGGAGGCCAGAGGAGTCAACCGATTTGATGAAACTTGACAGGTAGGTTCATACCAGGATCTAGTTGTATGCTTTTGAGCACCGTGCTATGGACGCCACCGTTGCCGAGCAACGGGACTTTGAAATTTTGAAGAATCCTAAAAAATTAATTTTTCGAAAATCAAAAATCAGCTTCCAGGCTTTATTGCGCACTATAATCAACCTCTGTCAAAAATTTTCAGCCGATCCGTCAAAAACTATGAACTAGTATGCAATTATGGAGGGACCACCCATGTTGCTACCGGCTTGTATGTATTTTTTTTAATTTTTTTTGTATAACTTGTCGAGGCTCGTATGGAGTAACACACAACGCACAGCAAGGGGCATGAGACAAGAGGGGCGGGAGTGGGAGGACCAAACAGTGGGAACAGACACGGTAGGAGAGATCTGTGGAAAGAGAGAGGATGGGGAGGGACGGGGAATGGGAAGAGAAGATGGACATTTTTTACAGGGACTTCAGGAAGGAAGCAAGGGGAATGGAAGGAAGTGGGCTTGGGTGGTATCGGGTAGAAAAGATCGAGGATTTGGATGGGGGATGATAAGAGGTGGTGGTGAACAGCTGTTTTGAAAGCCTGAGGGAAGAATGGGAAGAAATAGGTGAGGAGTTTATTCAAAGGCGGAAAAAAGAGGAATGAAAGAGTGAAGGTGAGCAGTGATTCGTGATTTTGGTAGTTTTACCAGAAGGGGGTTGTTGGCGGACCTTGAGCGCCCTGTGAAATGTGGTGGGGACAAATCGCAGAGAGAGAGGGGGCAAGCTGGAGAGAGACGGTAGAAGACAGAAAGACCACCGACCAACCTGCGGTGATTGAGCTGAGAGGCCCAAAGACTCAGCTTCATTGCGGGAGATGCCGATGATCCTAAATGCCCTGGTTTCGACACGCGGAAGCGAGAAGCGTGGAGAAGAGCACCAGCCCCGAGGGGAGATGCAGTAACCAATCAGGCTACGGACAAAAGCTTTTAAAAGGTCAGAGCCAAGCAGGCCGAGAAGGACTTGCAACGACGGAGGATTCCCAGTCGGCGACTGACTTTGGAGCGAGGTTGAAATGTTACTTTTCCCAGGAAAGGTCATGGCAGATAGTGATAACCCAGAAGCTTGAAAATAAAGACTTCTTCCAGAGGATTGTTGAGAAAGTGGAGTGGGTTTTCTAAACCTCCTTCGGCAGTGAGTGAGTGTGAATAGTTGATAGCAACGACATTTCCACGATTTGGACCAGTTTGTGCATTATTATCCAGATCTGCAGTGAGCGAAGAACTGTCTTGCCGGTCATACGGGATGTAGATGTACAAGGCAAGATGGTGGATCATCAGCAAAAGATCAATGAACAATTTATGAAATGTTCCGAAATACAGCCAAAACGGTAAGATAGCGTAAAAAATTTCTGCCACTTTACTCAGCATTCTCCTGTGCTTGCATGTTTCAAGTTTCATTCAAATCAGGCAGCAGAAAAAATTATTAAAAATCAATTCCCGATCAGTCAAGTACTCTGGGAGTATTATGATTAATGAAACAACCTCAGCGGTATATGTTCCTGGAGCTACTTTCTTTCTTGAAATGATATATCTCACATTTAGTTCAACAAAACATTTTTTTTAAGCTGAAATAAACATCACCATTTTCTAAACATCCGGGTTCATCTCGTTTATTATAACTAAAACTCTCATCTTGTATGATGTTATGTATGTATGTATGTATGTTCCCGAAATACAGCAAAACGGTACATGATAGCGCAAAAATATTAGGGCACCTAACTCACCATCTCCTGCGGTGTGCAGTATCAAGTTTTCGTTAAATCGGGCAAAGAAAAAAAATATTAAAAAATCAATTCCCGATTCAGTCAAGTACTCTTGCGGGAAGTATTGATCAATGCAAACAACCTCAGCGAGTAGAGTTCAGCTGGAGCTATCTTTTTTTTTAATGATTTTTTTTATCAACCGCTGTCACAACAGGAACCAACGGGTTCACGGTGGTCGAGTATACTATAAATCAGAAGTCAGAACCCACACGTATTAAATAAGCGATAAAAATAAAAAGGAACTGGACACAAATTTATATTTATTTTAAATATCAGTTGGAGCTGGACGGCAAAGAGACACAATACAAAAACTGGACGGAAAAGTAAAATGCCAGCCATACAGACATACAGTGTAGACATGCCCCAATTAGACCGCTTCACTTGGACTTCTGGCCTGGTTTTTACGTCATATATTTTCTTTTGCCCATATCTCGATCTCGATCAGTCAAGTCAAAGAAACAAAAAAATATAAATTTGCGCTGATGAATACAGGTCAGTCACGAATGTGTTTCTGAGGTTATATATATATATATATATATATATATATATATAATATAATATATATATATATATATATATATTATAATATATAAACAACATGGCGGAATATAGTTGAAAATTGAGAAGAAAAAGAAAACGTTTGGTCACAAATATAAATCACTCTTTATGTTTGCTCCATGATAATAAAGATGTCAAATTATTTAATTTTTAAAATGATTATTTCTTCGCTATTCCTTTTTTTCAATTATTTAAATATTTTCCAATTTCCAATTATTTTATTTTTCCATTATTTAATTTTTTATTATTATGGCTTCCTGGAGAGAGCATTAGCAGAGCTGTGTGTATTTTTTCGTTTTGGTGTCCATGGTGTCCCACATTTTGGAAAAAAAAAAAAACAACAAAAAACGTTTGCTTTCATTATGAAGCAGAATTTCAAGTGCTACCAATTAGCTAATATTTCTGAGTTGGCAATACCAGGAACCATCAGCGATCTCCGATCGTAGCCCTCTAGTTACCGTAAGAGTGGATGCCTGAACAGGTTGGATACATGGCAGGTGTCCACTGAATGGTCGGACCTTTGCAGCAAGTCTCCTTCTTCCGTATGCAGCCCTTGGTTCAAGGTAGCATCAATTGCTAGGGGCACAGCCGTGCCATTTGATGCAGTGTTCCTTGAAGTTAGTGCACAATTTGTAATTTGTTCCAGTGTAGAAAACGATAACTTGCCGATCCTTCACAAAGGACACTGGTAAGATAATGCAAAAAAACAGCAATCAATGGTAAATTTCAGTCAATGTAGACGCAAATTAATTATGATGGAATATGGAAAGACAACACAAAACGAAGCAGAAGATTGCTTCCAAATTCTCATTGAAGTAACTCGAATGTTGCTTCCTTTTGACACCTCTCGATGGACGGGCCCATCTGGTACTTGTGGTAGACAGGTATCACTTCATGACAGCAGCAGGATCAATGGTCGTCGATGCGCAGGTTGTTTGGGACATTCTCTGCGGAAACTTCAAATGAGGCAAAGTCAATTCACATGCAGGCAATTTGAGGAACTTGAAACGCTTTGGTCCAGGCTTCGTGTTGGCTTCACTGTCACTGCCATTGTCTCAGACAAAGTTCTCCCTGTAGGGTTGAAAACAAGTGACTACTGTGACGCTGAATGGCTGTGTTCACAGCGACCGTCACAACGTTGAGCGATTGACAGACGTAGTAGCCAATGGGGAACAGTCCAAGCTGAGCCGTCCTCCTTTTCCCAACCTGGTGGTAAATGCACCTCTTAATCAGGGGTGTGTTCCGTTAGCAAGCAGCTTGTTATCACTTTCCAAGCCAGTCATTCCGCAGCAACCACTTTGCAAGCCACTCACCCACCACTCACATTCTCGGTGGCAACATTTCACACACATTGTCACAAACGTTCAAATGTTTACAAAATCCAACAAATGATATCATAAACTATATTAACACAATGAATATATTATATCCTTATTAATTCGTACATTTTAGCTCCATATTAGACACAGGCAAAATAAAAATATTCAGTCTAAACTCTAAAGCACTAGCCACAATGTCTCGAAGGTTAAAAATGCAACACCAGTTTCAGCTCTCCTTGTCTCCGAGACTGGGAAATGTCTCCAACACTGGAAGGTGAATACATTTAGGTGTTGAGCAAGGTAAGTTCTGCTTGATGACAACCACATGGGAAACAAATCAATCAATAAATACAATAAATAAGGCAAGTTTCACCAATCATTGGAATTTGTCCAATTTTTGGAAGTTCTCAAATGGACAGGGTGACATTGTTACAAATGACGCTGACAGCATGAATAATATATGATTCCCTTGCAAGGAGACTTTATAACATAGGAGGAGGCTATTAGGCCCATCATTAGATATTATTACCCAACCTACGGTTGTTTAACCCTTGCTCGAAACCTTTTAAATGCTCACTATCATAGCAAGGCAGCAGCACTGACCATGGTTAGAGTCTTGTTATGCTCAGATGGGGTTCAAACCACCAAACCTCCCAGACTCAAAGCAGACGTTGCTTACCATTAAAGCACCACCAAGTCTGGTTACTATTTCACACAAACCTATATTTACACAGACGGGTCGTCATTACACCAGGTTATACGACGAGGCAAACTACACTATTCTCTTAGGTGATATGCATTACATTGATTCAAACCGTTATAGTGGCAACTTAAGCGTAAATAAGCATATACAATGTGCATTTTGTGAGAAGAAGCACCAAAATTTGGCACCACTATGCCTATCATATATGAACAGATTGGATATTGGGCCATCTCAAAATTTTGATGCGCAGTGGAAAATGGCTGCCACAGCATCAGCGGCTGAATTTGAGATGGCCCAATATCCAAATCTGTTTATAATATGTTAGGCTTACTCGTGTGCCAAATTTGGGTGCTTCCTCACAAAATTGCACAATTGTTATGTAGGTTCCCCACATAGGAAAATCGCGAAATGGTTACCAAAGGACGCAGGATTTGCTCGGCATGTGTGGACTGTTAAGTGTCCTTGACTCTGCAATCCTCATTCATTTGTGAAACAAAACTGGAAGGAAGTATAGAGTACAGCATCCCATCATGGGTCATAATTTGGAAGGGGAATGGTGGGGGAAGTAACCTTGCGTAAAGAAAGATGAAAGTTTCTGGAGGCGCTGCGCCAACGGTTACATTGCTCAACGTATGAACAGTCTTTGGCTCCCAAACTGTTGGCACCAATCGCAGAATTTGAATGGCATGCCAATCTCTCACGTCAAGTGAAAGCCAATCTCTCTGCTGATGCTGCAACAGTGGTCCAAGTTGGAATGGCTACTCGAATGTTTTAAAATACGGAGTGTGAAACTCGCTCACCTGAAGCATCACATAGGAAATTAAACGCAGGTGGAGGCGTTCAACGCACCATGCTTGCTCCACATGAACACCAAACCAATTTTATCAACGCAAGATCAAAATACGAAAAAGCAGAAACGCTTAAAAAAAGTATTATGTGTTTTTTGTGGATTTCTTTTTGTAGTTTTTTATAGGTTTTTTGGTTCTTCTTTTCCCAGGGGAGGGGCATGAGGCTGGTAAAAATACTACAACATCAAACTCATACAATACTCCTTGACAAATGGACTCCACACACAACAATCCGTACATATGCACACTATCACCAATCAATTTGCTAAAGCTACCTAAAATGTCCTGCCAATATTCTCCATACCCGTCCATCTTAATACTTCCAGTACCTATCTAATTCCAATATAAGACTTGTCTATATTTAAACTTATAAGCACTCGGACTCAAATCCTTTAAAAAATGGTTCCTACCTATCCTCCATTAACTGAGTAACTAATTAAATTAGAGTTTTTTTTTTTAACTTCTCAGGATTATAAATTAATTAACTTACTTAACAGGGCGCGAAAAAAATAAAAACAACTGTCTGATATAGTTGGTATGTTAAGCAGCTACTCTCTGCTTTTCTAACAGCACCTGATTGCCAATCCAAGCAGTGCAAAATGAACAACAGCAGAAGCTGTGGGATTTCAAAGTCATCCTTGAACGATACATTAATGGTCCACGAGAAAGAAGAATGTTTAAAAAGGAGGTAAACTTACTAACCAGGGGGTTTGCCAATTTACCTTCTCAGCACAACTCCCTAGAGTACCATTCGCTGAATCCCCCTGATAAACAGTCAAGGTAACTTGGGGACTGTCCTGTAAAGCAGAAAATGCCCAACAATCGAGGACAAGAAAGAAATTAAAACACGAAAATGACACGGACACTCAAAAGTGTGAGATTGAAGGAAGTGTGGCAAAAAGGAATAGAGACTGCACCTTTCTCCAACGGGTTGGAGGACTGTGAGCCTCATCAACGGCGAGACAAGAACTTCCACACCAAGGCAAAAAGCTGAAGAGGTGCCATTTGGCCGAAAACACATGACAACTCAGCTTTACAGTTGAAGTAGAAGAGCAAGCGAGCCGAAACAGGAAGATCATGGCTATTGGTTAGTAGTATTCCCACCTGCATGAGGCATCGTGGGGTGGTGGGGGATACAGAAAGGAAAATCGTTTTGAGGAGCAACTGATATACCTCAAAATATCACCTCCGTGGGCAACTTGTGGAAAAATTTGGCCGAGTCGATATTGTTTTGAAAATGGAACAAGTTTCACACAAAATTCGGAGTTGCCTGTTGACGGAGTGATACCAGAGCAGCAATGGAAAAAAACACACCAATCTTGCGTCCTGAAACTATGGATGCTATATAAACGAAATAAAGGTGATGCTTTCGGGCCATGGGATATCATTATTAGCTTATCTTTGGGAGGACTCTATTCCACATTCTGAAACGCTCACTCAAAGTGGATTACAAACCCAGGGAGTAGTCGACCAAAATATCTTCAGAAAATTTCCTCTGAAGAGTTTGAAAGGTTTAAGGATTGGTGGAAGGGGATTAGGGGGGTAGGGAGATTTGTGGGTGGGGGTATATGGGGATGGGAAGAAGTAGACCCAGATTAATGGGCTTCCTCCCTCCAGAGAGTTTTCCTGTGCCTCAAACGGCACACAAGCTCAGCTGTTTTGGCCCTCATGGCAATGGTTCCTCATTGCTGGTTAATCGGGGACATGGGAATGTGGGGAGGTGGATAGGTTCGGCTGATCCCCTCCCTCCCCCCGATCCACAAGCCGGTTACGTTTTTAGCCTTGTGGCCCCTCGTGCTAAGAAAAGAACAAATACAAGTTGACCCGACACAATATAGTGAAGTCGTTTTAATGCCACATCCTGAAGTGTGAACATGGAGACCATGAGGGGTTGTGGAGAAGGGCAAAAGACCTGTTTCAAGTTGAGAACAGGGCAAGAACTATCACAAGTAATTTCAATTGCGAAGGGACTACAGACAACTGTATACACAAACCTTGAGCGGACATTTTGGGGCGCATGAATGGGAGTGTGTTCATTCGCTTTTAATCACAAGTTTTCTCACAAGGTGGAACCCGTCGTGCCTGTGTTTATGTCGATATTTTCATAGATGTTAAACTGATGTAGTTCAAAGTTTAGTGGCTGATTAATGAGTTGAATACTTTGGCTGGATACACAAAACTAGAACAAATTTTATAGAGTGCATCGCTCCACACAGGATGAAGACTTACTTTGTAATCACACTTATAGCCGGATCCGTAATCCGGGCATGAAACCAAAATCTAATAG
>CM068968.1:48946953-48966625 GCA_035128595.1 Eptatretus atami
GACACCCAAGGAGTGACGAATCCTTCGTCTCTTAATATGACCAGTGTTACCTCAATTATCATTGGAGTCAGCTCATTGGACACAGCTACAGCAACTTCTTGGGCAAGGTCACCATGAGAACGACCAGACCAATAGTAGGTGTAACCACCTGCCATGATCTCACCACAATCCGCTCTCCGAACCTCAGAGAGTGCTGCAATACCGATGTCCAAATGCTTGAGCTCAGATGATAACAGAGACAGGTGATCATCCTCTCTTAGGGATAAGACATTCCAGGCACCAGCCGAAGGGACCACCTTAGGTTAACCCAAGGAGACCACCTTCTGGTGGACGACACCTCAGCACCACCCCGACACACACTACCACAAATCTGACCTGGAAAGGTTACCCCATGGTTTTCCTCCTTTCTTCGAAGAGTGGGGGTCCCAAAGGCTTTGCCCCAATCCTGTCATCTGGTGAGCTGCCCTGCGGAGGGCAGCTCCATACGAGGTACTCCCACAGAGTGGGTTGTCAGATTTCTTTGCGTTTTTGTGTTTTGTGGAATGAAGGGTTTTGCGGTAGTCAGAGTGCAAATTCTGAGACCAACCTCAGCCCAAAAAAGTAACCCAACTGCAGGAGGCCGTCCGCAGACACAGTTGGGCACTACATATGAATGGTCATTGGCTCACAAGGAGCTCCTCCTTCTGAGCCAAAGGAGAACAGGTTTTGTTCTTCATCCTGTTGGGTGTCCATATCATACACCCTCCTTACCAAATAAACTTGGTGGGGGAGACCGTTTAGTCGCCGCCAACCCAACCATGAAACAGGTTTACATGATACCTGTAGCAAGTCACAGATGTGGTCTGGCCTGACCTGACAATAACCTTAAAGGCTGACCTGACCTTAAAAGGTCCAAAGGGTCTAAAGTGTTTGAAAGGGGTCTAAATGGTCTAAAGGATATGTTTCAACAGTTGTTACAGGTCTAAGTATTAAATTGTCTAAAGACTGTCTAATGGGTCTCAGGGTCAAGGGGGCATTCTTTAAGTATATAAGGGCAATTGAACAGGTTCGGACAAGTGTGGGCCCATTGAGAAATAGCATAGAGAGAGTGGATAGTGAGAAAAGCGAGATGGCAAGCTTATTAAACAGGTATTTTGCTTCAACATTTACACAAGAACAGTCAGAAGAATTGCCAATAGCTGAGAGTATTTATGAAGGAGGTGAGGAAGGGGTTTTGCAGAAGATACAGGTTGGAGTGGAGGAAGTAAAGGAACAGCAAGGAAATCTAAGAGTAGATAAAGCTCCAGGGCCAGATAATATGCACCCGAGAGTACTGAGGGATGTGGCTGAGCAGGTATGTGATATGTTAATGGATATCTTTAATAGCTCACTGGAGTCAGAACAGGAGCTGGAGGATTGGAGAGTAGTAAATGTAACATTGTTATGAAAGAAAGGATCCAAAGAAGAATTGGGGAACTATAGACCTGTTAGTTTGACTTCGGTTGTGGGGAAGGTGTTGGAGACATTAATTAGGGACGAAGATGAGGAACCATTTAAATAAATACAAACAAATTAAGGGAATCAGCATGGGATGACCAAAGGTAGGTCTTGTCTAACAAATCTTTTGGAATTCTGTGAAGCAGTTTCTGATTGGGTGGATGAGGGAATGGCAGTGGACATAGTATACCTAGACTTTAAGAAGGATTTTGAGAAGGTACCACATTGGAGGTGGGTGGCTCGAGTCAGGCAAGCTGTCCAACCAATCTGTGGGAAGGATCGTTACAGAAAAAAGAAAAGAAAAAAAACCACACACACACATAAACACAAGCGTATTATAGAGATAAATGTTCCTATCAGTGGGAAAGTACCTGGTTCCAATTTAGTTGCATGAGCTACAAGTTCTATTTAATGAGAACTTCACTGGATATTTCACACTTCACTCCATCCCAAGTTGAACAAAATATCCTTGAAAGATATTGATTCCGCAGCATCCAAGAGAGACAGGTATGAAGTGGTAGCACCAGGCCATTGGGGAGCCGAGAACACCATTGAGCTCTGAACCTCGACCTAATCAGCTGTGATAATTTCCAAAGAAATAAGGAAGTTGGTCTGCGACTGGCTTTGTATGCCAGCCAGCAGGCTTGATATATGGTCTGCAATGAAGAGGTCGTCGCTGATGGTCGGTCCCAGAAGTTTGAAAGACTGAAGCTCTGTGGTTGATCAGGTAAATTGATAGTTGATTTCGTTCTGGAGAGACAGGATGAGAATATGAGACTTCTCTGGATTGAATGACGTGTACCAAATGTTGGAATATATTTTTGATCCAAATCAACAGAGAGGAAAGCAGCTGCCGCTGGGCAATCTGTGGGATGTGGAATTGTACGGCATCGTGTGATTTACTTGCATTTCAATTTTTCCCCCACATGCACCAGCTTGTTCCTTTTCGAGATAATCAACCCCCTACAGTGGCAACGGTAGTGAAGGTACACTGAGATCAAATTCCAAAGTCACACTTATTATTTGTACAAACATTTTTTACGGAAACGAGCATGGATTTCAAAAATCAATATTGCCAGGTGATATGGCAACGGCTCTGCCTTTGTTTTGATTGAAATTCAGTTCTGTTGTCATTTCTAGAGTCATTAATTACTAGTAGAGGAGTCTGTCCATAAACTGATAAACCACACCGGTCGAAAACATTACGAGACGTAAGTGTACTTTTACGTGAATTGCGATGGGACATTAGATGGTGAAATTTCACTTAGAGAGAGTGAATGCATGGAATGTTCTCCCTGGATAGGGAGGAGAGAGTGTATGGAATAGTCTCGATGTAAGGTAGTGCAGCAGAAACAGTAGATTGGTTTAGAATGGAATTAGATAGGGACTTGTAAGCATTGGAGAGAGAGGGATATATGGGCATTGGTAGGACTGGTAGGTAGCTTAAGTATGGAAAGGTGATTGCATACCTGTGTGTAGTGGTTATGATGTTTGGGAGAGTGTCTTGTCAACAGGTGAATGTGCTGCCTGTGTTTATTCATTCCTCACCCTCCAATTACTGTGTCTAAAAACTAAATAAATAAACACCCTGGTGATGTCTATGTGCCCCCACTGTCCTCCTCCATCGTCCTCATCTTCCTAATCTCCATCCCCTCTCAATAAAATCAAGTAAATAAACTGAAACATTGAATGAATGTGATGTTGATATTGTGCAGACAAGATGCACCAAATGGAAACAGGGTACTGGACCAAATGGTATGATGAGGAGATGTGTAGTGTTGATTACACAGGTGTAGTCTTTCGAAAGTATCGTCGTCCTTGTTGTTCAAGGTGTACGTGGGCAGCGTTTGCTGGACATTGGATCGGGTCCCACCATCTACCAGGTCCTGAGCGCCTGTGAGAACTTCGAAGAGATCTACCTGTCCGATTACATCGAGCAAAACCGGCAGCAGTTGCAATGCTGGCTCGACGCTTCTCCAGATGCCTTCGACTGGAATCATATCATCAAATTTGTTTGCAAAATCGAGGGAAACCAGTAAGTATTGATGCTGTGAAGACCCTTCATTGAGTTTATGGTCTTCTTGGTCTTCCATTTCATTGCACACTTGCAGATATTAAAGATCCAACCATGCTTTTTGAAAAATTCAAGCCTGGCGTGTGGTGTACCAGCCATCTGCTTCAGCTTCCCAATTGGGGAATCTCTTTATTAAGTATTCACAGGAGAGCTCGAATGGGAAAAAAATAAATAAAACAGAAGTTATTGAGACTGCAAGTGTCCCTTCATTTAAGAATAATCTGGATCTGTATTGGTGGAATCAACGATTTCTGACCGATCGTCCTCGGCGCATGCATAGCCAAAATTTTTTTTAAAAAAATTGATAAGTTGCATTCAACCTATATGTGCAGACTGGGACGACACATAGGACTACTACTTTCCCATACCCTGGTGTGATAAGAAAAGAAAGAGGGAGAATGATCGGATAAAAAGAGAAAATCAAAAACTTGTTGGCCTGTTAAATGTTCTCATATGAACCGATGGCTCAGCCAGGTTCATATCGCATACATGCATCTTATATACGTATTAAAAACTAGCAGAGCTCACCTGTAGCTTCGCTGAAGGACCAATTAGTCATCATGCTTGCCAAAAAATTTGGGCAAGAAGGAGAAGGAAAGGAAGACAAATTCACCCGTGCATAGAATGCTTTAACCCCTTCCCCCTCACTCCTTTCACCATCCTCACGTTCCGCTCCCCCTCCTTTGCCCCCCTCCCCCACCCTCAATCCATCCTGATGTCCCTTCCTGCTAGAAATGTCCCACGCACAATGACAGGCCTTGACAGGCCCCTTTGTTGTTGGTTTTTTGGGGGGAGGGGGGGGTGGAGGGAAGAACCGAAAGAGAACAAATTTATCCGTGGGAAGAGTGCTTTAACCTCAGTGTTGCTCAGGTAAAAAGGAAATTGTAATACCTGCTGCCACCACCACCAGGTGGCGCTACACGGTACACATTTACATGGAGAATTTACACCCCCACCCCCCACATCCTCGCATAGACCACAGCAAGATAGCCCATGTTACCCCCAACACAAAGTTGAATTTGTTCTCGAGTTGGAGTTTGTAAATTAAAAGATGTGGCCATGCATAAGGAACAGGGAGAGAGGGAGAGAGTGGTATATAATATATAATAATAATATATATATATATATATATATATATATATATATATATATTATTGTTGCACCGGGCGTAGTGGCGTGTGCCTGTAATCTAGCTACTCGGAGGCTTGGGTTGGAGGATCGCTCGAGGACGGGAGCTTTGCGCTGGCCGCGCTATGAGAGGGTGTAGGGCAGCCCGGAATCATGGCGAAACCAATCCTTATCCCTGTGTCGTAAGAGGCGACTAGGGTTGCGTGAGGAAGGGCATCCGGCGTAAAACCTATGCCAAATCAGTATGCGGATCATAACGGATGATCCGCTGTGGCGATCCCTAACGGGAGCAGCCGAAAGAAGAAGAAGAAGATATATATATATATATTGTTGCGGCCACAGGTAACGAGACACCAGCTTGTCACTCAGGGGGGTTAATCCCCGGTTGTCCTCGGTAGAGCCGGACCTGGGGCCACCGCTCACAATTAACGTTGTGGTACGTTGGGTTGTTTTAGAACCATGAATGCCACCCAGTCACCCACGAGTTCCAGTGTCCGCCGTCTAATTATTCCGTTTAACTAGAGGTCACGTGGTTACTGAGGCGGGCGATGCGCGCTCCTCGGCAAAGCACCGATGTTATCTCGATTAGATTTTAATTAGGGCGGCCGAGCGTTTTAACCGCTGATGCGTGCCGACGATTTTTTGGTCAAATCTGTGGTAATTACCTCCCAGTTATCTGGTTCGGACAATGCTAGACCAATGGAAGGAAAGGACAAACACGGACAGGTTGGAAATCGACAACTGATTTATTAATAATAAAATAAATAAATAAAAGAACTTTTTATTTTCTGAGGTAAATAAAGAATGAATTTCAAAGCAAAATCAATCAAAATGCCAGGAAGAGACAAAGAGCAGATGCTTATCGGGAGGGGGAAGAATCGTCTCGCTCACCAGAGTAGTCGTCTGTGAAGTGAAAACGTCCTGAAATGTGTGCGTGCGTGTCACGTCCGTCCCAGCACCCAGCCTTGCCGTGCACTTCTCTCGCGAACAGCCTTGAACGCCAATCGACGTCTGGAGGGCCCGAAGATCGTCTGTCGCGGGTTTAGACCCTGGTGCTGCGACACGGGCAGTTCCTCACACTTCACGAAACTGGTGACGTCCAGTGACTCACACAGTCCGTCGGTGACTGACCCGCGCCTCACTCGCCGTCGGCGCTGCTCACACCCACACGGGCACCACACGCCCGCTTTCTTCTCCTCTTTTACGCGCTTACACCCGCTTCTTGCTCGCTTCTCTTCTTCCTCCCTGACTTTCTTTCGCCCCGCTTTCTTTCTCGTTCTTTTCCTCTCTGCTCTTACTTCTCTCACCCTTTTCCTCTCACTTTTCTCTCCTCAGAACGGACCTCCAATTCGTTTTATATCTGCGGCCGTCTCAGCGGGCGTCGGCGCTCGCGAAAGAAGTACGTGCAAAAACGTTGCTGAGGAAAAATAAGGGCGGGCGTCAGAGCTCGCGAAAGAAATGTGTGTAAACGTGTCTGTCGTAAAAAAAAAATTCCCATAAGAGAGGGGATCTATCCTTTACCCTTCTCAACACATCACATTTAAAATCCCATGAGACATGGGGATGGGGCTAATCTGAACATGCATTTAAGGAAATAACTGTCTGAGGACCTGGATGTGTGGATGCATTCATCAAACCGGATTCTGAAATCCGTAACAATATATATATATATGTAATGAAGGAAGCCTTTGAATCCATTGGCTGGCTGGACAGCTGGCCTGACTCAAACCACAATTGTCAGCAATAAAATAATAGTTCCACCATTTTTGTTTTATGGTAAGCCTAAGACATCTTTGGAAGTCTCATATTCACAATTTGAATTATCCAAGCTATATAATCACGATGTATTATATATGCACATAAGCAGTAGGCATGTTTTTGCTTCAAACCTGGGTTATTTTTTTATTTTTTGGGAGCAATTGAGGCAACGGTTGCCAATACACCACCCACATAAAGAGATCTGCAATTTGTATAATAAGTTAAGGGTTTTTTTTTGATAACCTCTAAAAGAATAAATTTATTGTTATAGCCACGCGACCGGTCTGGGAATGACCGAATCATGTGGCCCGTCAACCGGCCACGGCTGCCAGCCGGGTTCGACGTCCCAAACCAGGGTTACAAGCCTTAAGTCCCGATACCTCGTTAAGGGTCACGAAGCCAACCGAGGGTTACGTGCTCGCATGGTGCGCCAGTCAGATGTATAACCGAGTGGCTGGTTATGACGCACCATACGTCACTTTACAAAGTGCTAATCACTTTTACCCAATTATCCACCTTCAGGGTGTCGATCGTGAAAACTCAACCACTCATGCAGCAAGAATAGAGGGCAGACAGGAGTGACAAACAGTTCATAGTCAATAGTTCAATAGACAATAAATAACAAACAATATTCCCCCCAAATTACCCACAACGTGATCAAAAGCGACGCAGATTTCTTGTCGGTTCTTGTCTTTGGGCCTGTTCACTCAATCAACAAGAACACAGTACTCGGAATACAAATAACAAACGATACTGAGAGGTCGATTTCAGACCTGGAGGCAAGCTGCGCAAGAGTCCGGATGTAGAGTTATCAGCAGCTGTCTGGTGCAAACTGTCAGAAGAACTCCTCAAGCTCCATAATTGTGGCATGGCTTCTTCAAAGCCCTCTTTACTTTAGGGATTAGGGTTCGGGCTAGGGCTAAGGTTGGGTTAGGATTAGGGTTAGGATTAGGGTTAGGTTAGGGTTAGGGTTGGGTTAGGATTAGGGTTAGGGTTAGGGTTCATAGCTCCGGTGCACAGCAAATCTTCCTTCGTCCTGCCGTTCCATCAAATGGCTATCTCTCTCTCTCTCTTTAAAAGCTGCTGTGTCCCAACTGTGCCTCACCACATAAGCTGCATCGTCAACTGTGCCTTTCCGTGTGGCTCAGTCTCTTTTTCGAAGCAGCCGTTAACTGAACCGCAAGTGAGATCAATTGGTAAGCCTCATGCCTAGCTTTTCTTGTAGTGATGTAACGACAGACTTCTTCAATGTAGATTAGTCCCGTACATCAGCCCCACGGTGAGGCTAATGGCTGTCTCTTTCAGTGCAGATTCATCATGCCTGCACATTTTCATGACTTGAACTGCAAAGCTCTCGTGTGCACTTTGTAAAGACACATAAACGGAGGAAAAGAACGTTTAAAAATGTACAGCCAGAGGTTTGGATAGTGAAGGACGAAATAGTAGGGTTGGGAAAACAAACATCTCACTGTACAGACTCGACGTATATTTATTGCACAAATAGTACGTCACACTTATCCAAATAAATGATAAGAAATAACTCCTCGTTCAACTAAACAATTTTATTAACCCTTAACCCTTTGAACCCCTAGCTGCTGTTTTACCAGCTGCTATTCAAACCTCCATGTACCCAAGCGGCCGGTTTACCTGGTCGCTATTCAAACCTCTATATACTTGAGCGGCCGGTTTATCAGATGCTATTCAAAGCTCCATATACTCGAGCAACTGGATTTTTCTCCAGGGAGCCCAGGGTGGGGGAGCCAAAAGTGGAAGGAGCTCAGGGTTCAAAATCATTCACACAACAATATATATATATATATATATATATATATATATATACAGTGGGGAGAACAAGTATTTGATACACTGCCGATTTTGCAGGTTTTCCCATTACAAAGCAGTCGAGGTCTGTAATTTTTATCATAGGTACACTTCAACTGTGAAAGACGGAATCTCAAACAAAAATCCTGAAAATCACATTGTATGATTTTTTAATAATTAATTTGCATTTTATTGCATGAAATAAGTGTTTGATCACCTACCAACCAGTAAGAATTCTGGCTCTCACAGACCTGTTAGTTTTGTCTTTAAAAAGCCCTCCCTTCTCCACTCATTACCTGTATTAACTGCACTGTTTGAACTCGTTATCTGCATAAAAGACAGCTGTCCACACTCAATCAATCAGACTCCAACTCTCCACAATGGGCAAGACAGAGAGCTGTCTCAGGACATCAGGGACAAAATTGTAGACTTGCACAATGCTGGGATGGGCTACAGGACAATAGGCAAGCAGCTTGGTGAGAAGGCAACAAATGTTGGTGCAATTATTAGAAAATGGAAGAAGTTCAAGATAACAGTCAATCTCCCTCGGTCTGGGGCTCCATGCAAGATCTCACCCTGTGGAGCCTCAATGATCATGAGAAAGGTGAGGGATCAGCCCAGAACTACCGGCAGGACCTGGTCAATGACCTGAAGAGAGCTGGGACCACAGTATCAAAGAAAACCATAAGTAACACACTACGCCATCATGGATTAAAATCTTGCAGCGCACGCAAGGTCCTCTGCTCAAGCCAGCGCATGTCCAGGCCCGTCTGAAGTTTGCCAATGACCATCTGGATGATCCAGAGGAGGAATGGGAGAAGGTCATGTGGTCTGATGAGACCAAAATAGAGCTTCTTGATTTAAACTCACTCCGCCTGCTTGGAGGAAGAAGAAGGATGAGTACAACCCCAAGAACACCATCCAACCGTGAAGCATGGAGGTGGAAACATCATTCTTTGGGGATGCTTTTCTGCAAAGGGGACAGGACGACTGCACCGTATTGAGGGGAGGATGGATGGGGCCATGTATCGCGAGATTGTGGCAACAACCTCTTCCCTCAACAAGAGCATTGAAGATGGGGGTGGCTGGGTCTTCCAGCATGAAAACGACCCGAAACACACAGCCAGGGCAACTAAGGAGTGGCTCCGTAAGAAGCATCTCAAGGTCCTGGAGTGGCCTAGCCAGTCTCCAGACCTGAACCCAATAGAAAATCTTTGGAGGGAGCTGAAAGTCTGTGTTGCCCGCGACAGCCCGAAACCTGAAGGATCTGGAGAAGATCTGTATGGAGGAGTGGGCCAAAATCCCTGCTGCAGTCTGTGCACACCTGGTTAAGAACTATAGGAAAGGTCTGATCTCTGTAATTGCAAACAAAGGTTTCTGTACAATATTAAGTTCTGTTTTTCTGATGTATCAAATACTTATTTCATGCAATAAAATGCAAATTAATTATTTTAAAATCGTACAATGTGATTTTCAGGATTTTGTTTTAGATTCCGTCTTTACAGTTGAAGTGTACCTATGATAAAAATTACAGACCTTTATGTGCTTTGTAAGTGGAAAACCTGCAAAATCGGCAGTGTATCAAATACTTGTTCTCCCACTGTTATATACACTAGCGATACCCGTGCACATGCACGGGATAGCAGTACAACATAGCTGGTAGCAGACGACAGACCGTACAGGGGAATGACAAAATACTGTTGCGAATTCGCGCGCGCCGGCGTGCGAACGGCCAGTGACTCGAATCGCAGCAGTCTCGCCCACTGGACGGACAATTCTGTCGTGACCCTCTGGACTAACGCCGGGAGCTAGTCACGGGTGGGCCTTTCGGCCTCACCACGATCGTGCCAATCGGCCACCCGCGTGGGATAGGGTTGTTCGCCAAACTCGACCTACCTAAGTACCCACGCGGATGGTAAACCGGGCGATCGCACCTCGCGCAGGTCGACTTCGAACACGAACCGTTAAGCGGTCCGTTCCGTGCTATCGGGATAACGAGCGGTGTTATCGTCGGCCTCGACGGTTCAATTAATTATCGGGCGTATCACGCCACTACGAACCCTTTTACGTGAAGCAAGATGGAGTTTCAACGAAGGAAAGGACGCAGCGAAACGGGGAACAATTCAAACACAAAGCACATTTATTTCACACACACGGATAGCACACATATACAGCCATACAGTAATCACAAATGCACAGATATCAATTTAAAACAAAAACAACAATGCAGAGCTACGACGAATACGCGTACACACGGCAACACTTATACAGTTCTACTTTAGGGACGGCGCAACACACAGTTACTCAAAAGCAAGAAGCCACCCTCATAGGCAAGGGGGCAGACGGGCCTGTAGGCCAATATTTGCGCGGGACTGCAGGAGCGCCAGGTCCGCGAGACCGGGGGGGTCCTACCCGCGTCCTTTTGACAGCCGCAAATGTCGCTGCGCGGCGGTGCCCAACTTCGTGCTCCTTCACGGGTTTCGTTGGCACCGCTTGGAGTGGGGTGGGAACGGGGCCCCTTTGTGCACTCTCTCAGCGCGGGGAAAGAGGGGGGGGGATTGTTGATGCCCTGGGGAGGAGAATGGCTTGCTGCTTGGGTCCCGCGACGAGCGATCCCGCGCGACCTCGTCGCGACCGCCGTCTTCCCTGCCTCGGACCCGAGCTCCTTGGCCTCCCACAATTCTCCTCACACACGCCGCCGCTGCCACACTCGCCCGATGACTCTGCCAAAACTCTCTGCTTCTGCCTCTCCTCTCTTCTCTGCACCCGACTCGACTGCCATTCACTGCCGTGCGCTCGGCGTTTTATCGGCCGCAGGAGAACCAATATGCAGAGTTCCGGATCAGGATGAGCTCAGGGGCGGAGCCACGCTCGCCCATTGGCCGGATGTAAAGTGGGCGTGTAGCATTCCTGATCCGAATTTTCATATATGGATTCCACACAGACGCGCCTGGAGGCGGGGCCAAGCCGCTCCGCGCTTGCTGATTGGACGGATCAGAAGTGGGCGTGTAGCATTCCTGATCCGAATTCTCTCTCGGAAAGGCCGCTATTTGCACTCGCGGCTCGGTGCGTATCGCGGAACGAGCCAAGACAGCCCGACGCTCAGTGTTCACAGGTGGTGCGGGAATGGCCGTAGCAGGAGAGAGGTGAGGGTGGTGGAGGGTTTTTGGTGGTGGTTTGATGGTTATGGCGGTTGATTCAAAATAAAGATAGAAGAGAAAAACGCCTATCTCAAAGCGTCGCAGCCCGAATGAATCACATAAATTCCCTTTAGACAACGGGTTTTGGGCTAACTACACATGTACTTCAGAAATACCTCACCTACGGGACCTGAATGGTGGGTTGCGAATTTCCACAGCCGTAACAATACGCATTGTGCAAAATGCAAGTGGTACTATGGAACGCCAAGACTTCCCAAACATTGTCGGCATGTCCGCTAAGTGCCACAGCAATTTCATAGGGATTGTGTGACGGCGAGCCGAGTTTTTAGTGTGCAAGCTTGGTATTATAATAGAGATTAATAATAATAAATGTCAGTGTGTGTGTCTCCTCCATAACTCCAAAACCATTCAAAACCTAGTGGCCCAAAACTTTGCATGTATACTGAGGGAACTCCAAGGTAGTGGGTGTTTGGGTGCTTGGGTTAATGGGTGTTTGGGTTAATTTAAACACACCTTTTGAAGATAATTTACAGCCTTATTTAATTATCCTTTATCAAAGCATTATCCTTGGTCACCTCGCTCTTCCTTGCAGGGGTCTTAATTCGCCATTTCTTTTTGGCCTCCTCAACAATGCCTGTACTTGGAACAGGCCACAACGGTTTCTCAACGTGAAAGTGCTCAAAATGTTTTTCTCACTTTCCTCACTCATGTCATCGAATGCCTGATCTTCATCACGACGAATGACTGTATACATCACGATGCTTATAAACGCTCGGAGACGCCAGTGTTTGTGGCTTTATTTCATTTCTGCACATTTGATTAGCTCTATAATCGAACCTGAACTTAACCTGAGCCAAATTTCAAAATTTAAATGATGGAATAGACCTCAGCAGCAGTTTCGACTGCTGGAAAAAAAAAAGGGTTCATTTGTCCAATTCGGACATTGTTTGACATTTCTGATGTCTCCGGGTCATGCTTGCTATCACTGATCGCTAATCGCTTGCCAAGCCAGCAAGGTCATATTAAACACCATCCGGAGATGACTGGAGATGACCGGAGACGTCTGGCGTGTTAAACAATGTGCAAATTGGACTTTTCTTTCGCAGTCGGAACTGCTGCTGAGGTCTATTCCGTCATTTAAATTTTGAAATTCGGCTCAAGTTAAGAAATTCTACAGCTTATCACATTTCAGCTGCGAGACCCGAGATGAGCAGCACAGAGGGCGTTCATGGTCTTTGAAGACTCGCCGTCCTTTTGGAGTTATCCAGAGGCAACGACCATTACACTGGTGTCGTAGAGTGGGATTGGACCCGAGGTATGAGCGATCGTGCCTTAAGCTAAATTGCGGAGTGCGTTAAGTGGAAAAATAATTTGTCACAATGTGTCGCGATGTCAGTTCGAGATGGGCAGGACCATGGGGGAACAGAGGACTCATAATTCCCACTATCTGATAGTACCTCTGATTTCTCCAAAGCTAACCAGGAGACCCGCAGAAGCAGATATGGCATGACGTGTGCCTCGTCTCCTTCCCATAACCTCACGCATATGGTTCTGCTATTGGGTCGGCCTGTGGCACAGGCTGCATAGGGTAGAATTGCTCTTTCCCGCATCCCGTTTACATTATATTCTGTGTCTTTGTTGCAGGGTATCCTGGGAAGAAAAGGCTGCAAAGCTGCGGAAACGTGTCCGAGCAGTGATGCACTGCGATGTCCGCCATGATCCACCGCTGGACACCGATCGAGCTCCTTTTGATTGCATAATTAGCTCTTTCTGCCTGGACGTCGCGTGCACAGATGAGAAGAATTTTCGAGATGCTGTAACTTATTTGGCTAACCTACTTAAGCCTGGGGGGTTGTTGCTGACTGTAGTGGCGACGGGCAGAGAGTTCTACAGTGTGGGAAAAGAAAAGTTTGGTTTTGCGTTTGTGATGAGTGAAGATATGGCGCGCCATGCCATGGAAGTAGCAGGCCTCGAGGTGACAATATGCGAATCCCATAGCACACCAGAGCAGATAAAGAACTCAAAGGCTGACTTCACAGGCTTTCTCAACATGGCTGCCACAAAACCACAATAACTGGAAAAGCAATTCCAACAATGGTATCAAACCACCGATTATGAAAAATTAGCAAAATGTGTGAGGATTTCAGGAGTTATCAAAGTTTTATATCTTCAAACTGTCACAACATGTATGGTTAATTCTCGTGAGATTTACACATGTTAATAACCGTGGAGTATATGAAATACTCTTGGGACGTGCTCGCAGTCTGCAAGCAGATAAATAAATAAATTAAATGATGAATGAGTGAGCGGTACGAGCTCTTTATTTTTGAAACTACACCCCTCTCCCATCTCAGGAAATGATGCTCTACAGGGTCAAACGAATCCACATATCTATTACCATGGTCAGTGAGTGGGTCCTGACAAAGAGATTCCATATACCCGAGTGGCCAGGAATTAACTGTAAGAACAGTTAATTCCCATATACACAAAAACAAAGGAATAGAGAAACCAATAATCAATTATTATAACTTACAAACGCTATGGGTCACTAGGGGAAGCTAATGAACGAGGGAGAGAACAAAATAAAATACAGGAAAAAGAATGAAAAGGAGGGAAAACAACAAAAAGTCTTCATATTTGAAAGGAAGATACAACGAGTGGAGCTGAAAAGAGCAAGTCCTGGGAATGTTGGATGTTAAAACGTCAAGTAGTCCATGGGCCATGGGGTTTATCGGTATCGAATTAGTGGCAATTGTTTATGATGTTTTTTCCGTTGGGTACATGTCTCAGGCATCATTTAAGCCTGGGTAGCCCTCGCAATATGGTAGCTTAATATGTTACCCTCGATAGTCTGTTTTTTCAGGTAGTATAAGTGATGGAAATTGAATTTCATTAAAATTTTACAAAATATTGACCACAATGACCAAAAATGTCTTCAATATGTATCAATAAATTAACAATGATTGTAAACACAAATTTTTTTTTAAAAATTGATTCATTTTAAGATTTTTCCATTTTACCACAAAATTAGCAAAAAAATAGCCTCACATTTGATTTTGCGTATGGACGTTTTATTCAATATATTAATCTATCTATAATTCAGCAATCTGTGTGTGTGTGTGTGTCTGTGTCTGTCTGTCGTCTGTCTGTGACCGCCGTTTCTCGACAACCGCCGGTCCGATCTGATTGAAACTTGCCAGGAATATTGCCGGGGCCCGCGGATGTGCCTTTCAAGGTTTGATATTAATCGGACAAGCGGTTCCCAGTTCAGGCCATTTATCTGTCGACCAATGACAGGACATGGTGCTATGACATCACGAATGACGTCACAATTAATGTTTATTATTTATTTATTTTTGCACTTCTTCTCTTTTTGTATGACGTCACATTGACGCTGGGGACCTGAGTATGTGGCTTTTCAAGGTTTGATATGTTCCTCATCCGTTTCAGCTGTTTCCCAAGTGTTTCCCAAGGTCTGAAATGTTTTTCCCCAAGGCTTGAATTAATTGTTGTGCTTGGTAGACATTTGTAATACATTTACAGAGAGAGTGGCGAGGAGGAGGGGGGAGAGAGGGGGAGAGAGGGGGCGAGAGAGGGGGAGAGAGGGGGGGCAAGAGAGGGGGCGAAGAGGGGAGGGAAGGGGGGGTGAGAGAGAGGGGCGTACAATTCAAGAGAGGGGACGGAGAGAGGGTGAGAGTGGGGGTGAGAGAGGGGCGAGGAGAAGGGCGAGAGGAGGAGGGGGGAGAGGGGGAGAGGAGGGTGAGACTGAGGGAGAGGGGCAGAGGGGGCGAGAGAGGGGGGGTCACAATTTTCTTCTTCTTCGTCGTTGATTAACGTCACAATTGACGTGGGGACCTGAGTATGTTTCCCAGGGGTGTTTCCAAGTTTGCCATCTTTATGATACGTTGGTCCGATCTAATTGAAACATGCCCCAATCAGTCGTCGTTTACGGAGCGAAGAACGAAGCTGCACTACTGGCACGCACCTCGGCAGCACCTACGGGCCCGCACCTATGGGCCCGCACTGTAAACAAATGGAGATAAAGCTGTGGGTTTATGCATGAAAAACATCCCCAATCATTGCAGTAACTATGGTAATGCATCAGAAATTCTATAAACTATTTGGCTTTTAAAATATTTTACATTTCTACACCTACCCCCTAAATTAGAAAAATATGCTTCATCCATTTGCTTAATGATGTACCATACATGACATGGCATATTAGATTACTGTTATCACTCTTGTCTATTTGTTACAATCACTAGGAATTTAATAGGTTACCAAAGCACTTTGGAGCACGACAAACACTATAAACTAAGGCACTTTAGAAAGTCAATCTTCTCTCTATATTCCATCATTTCCTCATGGAAGTCTGTTCCTTCGTCATTTCCTAATCATCTTGTAGTCTGTTTTCACAGGTTTGTATTGCACATCAAAGTGCACCAGCGATTTCCTATGCATGAGCAATGTGGAGCTTTGCAAATCTACGACAGTTACAACTCAGTAGATCAGAACTGTCTGTGGAGCAGGCATCCAGTCATCCATTGACACGAGGGCACTGTTATCTTCTGAGCTCAGCCATGTCAACTGATCAGGAGCACAAATCTCTTGCTCTAAGCTACGTCTCCAAATGGCTGCCTGGTAGTTAGCACGGGTGATGATGTGGTGTCATGACATGGAGGCAGTTGTGAAGGAGTCCCTTCCCTTTTCGAGTGCAGGATCAAGGCCCTGTCACACCTTGACGATTTAGCCAGCGTATGCCGACGTAATAAATTTGTCAAAACGCTGGCAACGTCGAATACGTATGGGTAAGTTTTGTATACGTTAAGAGCACGCTGGCATACGTCGTAGTACGCTGCGATATGTCGTAGTACGCTGGCATACCGTAGTCGCTGGCATATGTCGTAGTACGCCGAGGGTTAGACAAATTTTCCATGCTTGAAATTTTTTGACGTATGCCAGCGTATGACTCACACGTTCCGCATAACGCTGGCCATAAGTTGTAGGCACGTTACGCGATCGTTGACACACGTCGACACGTTACTTGTAAGTTACTCATGTGAACACGTCGAGTAATTTAGTACGAAACTTTTTCTAACTTGGTACGTCTGTAGCCGTACGTGCTGAACTCGACACCTTACTTGTAAGTTACTCATAAGTCTAACACGTCAGGTAATGGTTAGCGTCGTCCAGATCCCTGTTTTTTTTTTCTTCGTTTGAAGTGTGTGTTGACGCAACGATTCTAGTCGATGATATCTCAGTATATTATATTATATGGTATAGATGGCTTCGCTCAGAAACAATCCGACTGATGTCACGATTTACATACCGCACTAGAAATTGAAGTGTCACATTCATGTACGAAGAAAAGAAGAAAGAAAAAAAAAACCAGGGAGTCTGGAACACTAGACGCAACCATTACCTCAACGTGTTTCGACTTTTGATAACTTACAAGTAACGTGTGTCGACGATCACGTAATTGCCTACAACTTATGGCCAGCGTATGTGGAACGTGTGTCATACGCCGAGTACGTCGAAAAATTTTCAACATGCTGAAAATTTGTCGACGTACTCGGCGTAACGACGTATGCCGTCGTGCTTCAGCGTGCTATTACGTATACAAACTTACCCATAACGTATTTGACGTGTGCCAGCGTAGTCAGCAAATTTTTCATACGTCGGCATACGCTGGCTAAAACGTCAGGTGTGACAGCGGCTTGCACTTCAATGTCTAGTGCGGTTATGATTTGAATCGTCGAGCGCGCTATTAATAGCCTACGCCACGTGATCGTCGGCGATACGCTGCCGCGTGCTACGCTAGTATTGACTATCGTTGGCATAGGTTTGACGCCGACAACACGCTCAGCATTCGTTGATATAAGTTATCTATATGTTATCGAAACGTTCTGTGTACGTTACTAATACGTTATGCTACGTCCAACTCGTTATGAATACGTCCAAAACTGGAAAAAACCATCAATAGTTCAGCGTACGCCAGCGTTTTACATACATTTTGATACCTTGCCATACGCTGCTAAAACGTCAAGGTGTGACAGGGCCCTCAGATAGCGATATTCATTGATATCCAACAGCTTAGCAGTTGTGGCAGATACATTTCTGCAAGTGAAGGCCTCTAAATCTCTGAACTTTCATCTGACAGCTCCCAAGATTCCCCAGATTGCCCAGACATTTTAGAAACTGGACATTCTGAATAATTTTAATGCTTCACCTTGCCCTTTCAGCAACGGCACTTACAGTATCACAACCTGTGAATGCATGAAAACCCAAATGGCTTTGACACATCATACCATGGTGTAAGGCCATTTTGTTTATGTCAATGTACTGTTGACGATTGGGTTCCTCTTCGTTATATACTGCACATCCAATAGTACCATTCAAGAGGCAAGGACCAGGTATCAGTGTCTTCAGCTGTAATGACCACAGCTTTGTAGCCATGATCTGAGATGCTGGCATGCAGAAGAACTCTTGTATCGGCCTCTTATGATCAGCATACAAGTCTTTCCTTTCTTGAGTCTTTAGTTATGTGATAATCTGTATTGCATGTCACATACATCTCCTTATTGTTTAGTTCTGCCTGAAATTGTGATGTCCACTTTGACTATCTTACCAAATGGTTTTGTTATCTGCCCCCAAGAAACTTTCGCCATTGGATGATTGTTCTGACCCCAGCTTAAATTTCTGAGCTTAATACTCTCCTCAGCTCCTCTTCTGCACCTGTCAGCATTCTTGATCGATAGAGGTTGTAAACATCAACACACTACTCAATTCTCTGGTATTGCACCATTGTATATGATTTATGCAATTGTTCAGCAAGTTGTGCAAAAGTCTGTTGTTCACCTTTGTCTTGTGTACCAGACTCATGCCATTCTTATGCATGTTGATGGGCTTTGAATCACTCTGAAGGTGGGATTCTTTGCCAATGAAGAGCAAGTGTGCACTTTTATTTTTTCGTAGAGATCCGCAGTTGCAAGGGACTCGTATTGGGCCTAATGGATGAGAGAAACACATCTTTTGTGTCCCTACCTGGCTTTTGCTCCAAGTATCATTTGTCCAAAGAATTTCTGTCGCATGTAGTAGGATTATGTCCTTTTTTACCTTTAGTGATGAATTTCTTTTACACATACAGTATCTGAAATGTCTTCAGTTTTAATTTTGTCAATCTGTCATGAACTTGGTTGTAGGGGTGTGCAAGACTCTAGTCTTTCCTACTTGATATCTGGTATGCTTTCTCTCCACACTATGTGCATGTATAGATCTGTAGCACCTCAGGAGATGCTAGGCGCCGTTGATACACAATGATATCAACAGCATCACATTTATAGGATTTACCCACCCATTCTCTAAGGTGTCGATGCGATTGCTGCAACTCATGGTTGTCCTTCCCGATTCTTGTAGGCTGGAGGTCAACATGAATACACTTTATCTGTGTTGAACCAATTCCGTACCTGTCGCAGTGCAGTGCTTTAACTCGCTTGAAGATAATACTTGGTGACTGCTGCTGGTTTGAGGCTGAATCCTTTGGTTCCTCCTGCTATTTGGGGTTCACAATTTACTGTTTCCTCAATGGCCTGGTCCACAGGAATTTTACCAAATGGGTTGTTGGAACCAAGCTTGATACAGGAAAGTTTACGCTGTTGAAAAATCTGGGATATTACCAGGAGATGTAAATCTCCAGTCTTTCATAGCTGCTAGTAGTATGGCAAATAGCGCCTCGAAATCACGCTTATCATCCGCAAATATCCAGGGCCTAACATTTTCTGCAGCGGTATGATTGCAGATGCAAAAGACCAATCACCTTCACGAGACATGGTCCTGATCAACCCACGCATAATGTCAACTATGATCATTGAACATCGATCTCAACAATGATGCAGAGTTTGCCAATTAACCAACATTCACTTAGTCTGTCCAAGGGAAACAACAGTCAAACAGAGTGACAGAAGGATACTCACACACTAACAATTCTCAATGACTGGTGATTGATGTCTCAGTCAGGTTTTCATATGAGATCATGAATTCCAAAGCATCATTATGATATACATTTACCAGGTTGCATGTTACTTAGGAGACCAAATGGGAAATGCTTTCCATGCAAGCTGAAGGAGAGACTCATATACAAGCATGTGGAGTCGTACAGCACGGTTATAAAGACGGCCGTCCATGACTGCAAGAGCTGCACCCTCAGTTATAACACCAGACTCCACAGCAAGATCCTTCAGTCCAGCATCTTGGA
>CM068968.1:48970427-48981083 GCA_035128595.1 Eptatretus atami
TTTTGTTTGATTGATTGAGAACCTCATACACTGTGGACATGGAAGTGCTGGGGCATTTATAGTTGGCAGATATCCAACTTCATCAGACGATACCTCAACACTGTTACGATTTACTAGTTAAAACCGGTCCAGCTGCCCACAGCTTGGTATCTGAACGTCGTCAAGTCCTCTCCCAGGAGGGAGAGCCGTCTGTCCAAAAATTACACAGATAAAAATTATCATAAACAATTGCCACTAATCCGATACCGATTCATGAAAATTAGGGCCTTGGCCCATGGACTAAAGGCTGTGTGCAAAGTCACTGTTGAGGAGATCACCTGTTCGTGCTTACAGTCTTCGGTCCCGTGCAAGACCGAGCATCACACGTTTGTTTGATGGACCAGCTCCAAAATCCGGACACGGCTGGCCTTTTCCCACGGCTGCTCTGTCTCGAATATCCAACTACTCAACGACCTCGTACCTACTGTCCCTTAAATCCTTAAATCGCCGTGCTGCACCCACGATTCCCATTCAAATCAGTCCACCAATCAGTTGGGCGGATCTAACCAGCCAGAGGGCGCTTCATGCAAATGCAGGTTCAAAATTCCTAGCTTGCCCCACACTGACTGGTGAAGCAGGTGGTGGGTAAAGGTCTAGGGTAAATCAATAACAACCTACATATTTAAATACCACCTGTGAGTAATTTAAAACTTACCTTGCATGGCCCATTAATGAGATACAGGATTTACAAAGTGAAAGCAAAGAAAGAAATCAGTTAACAAACAACTGTCAGTGCCTTTAAACCTTTTTATTTTATTTCAGGGAACATTTTTAAGTTTGATCCTCATGGCACATCAAACCACATTTAACCATGAAATAAGTATTCACATGGTACCTCCTCCTCCTCCTCCTCCTTCACAGGAACACACACCTGCAGATTGCATTATTAGCTGAGGGCACAGCTGTGCCACTGATGCTGTTCCCCTATACCAATACACTGGTACTCATTTCACCAACCTCAGAAAGATGACAGGCTGAGTCAACCCCACCTGGTGTTAATTCAGTGGCAAACGGGACTTGAAATCAGGACTCTCAGATCCCAAGCCAACCACCATAACCATGAAGCCAACACCAGGCTTCTCAGATCTTACCATGTCAATGTGTGTTATAGCTTCATCATCCTCTCACCATTGGAAGGAAGAGTAAAATCACCTTTTTCCACCTGGATGAGCAAATCGTACCAAACTTAGCACATTTCAAACCATTTAAATACTTTAACTGGTTTATGAAATATTTCAAATAATTTTCTAAATTAATTTAAACTTTTATTATGAAAGTAAATCCTCATTACCATTCAGCCCTCAAGGAGATTTTAAACTTAATCTTTTTCAAATCATTTCTCACAAATATGTCATTAAAGATCACAGGACAGGGGAAATCATTAATGTGAAACTAAAACTGTTCTCAGAAGTAATCAAGTGATAAATTGAATTCCTGAACTTTCATTTGGTATTTTTGAGAAACCTGTACCTGTCTTGAGGAACAGAGGTGTTCAATGTTCGGCTCTACGCTGCTAAAGAGCGACATGAAGTTCCTGATCTGTCTCTTTGAACATGACCTCCAGATGTTCTTGACAAATGTCAATGTTGAGAAGCTCACTTCACCAAGGTATGTCACTGAACTCGGTGACAATACATGGATGGCACGATCACAGATGGTTGGATGCTCTTTTTTTCAAACTGCAGCCAAAATACACCCAGAGGAACCTCACTGAACTGAAGTTTGGGAGTGCGGTCACTCCTGATGTCGATAGTTTCCTCTCGCACCTTCAGAGGAAGCTCCTTGACTGATACCTCTGCAGATGAAGCAAATGGATCACCATCCCAGTCATACTGCTCCATTGATGTTCCTTGTTTTCCTCTAATTACGAAAGAACCGCAGCTCATCAGGGACTTTATCATGGCACACCGGTTATGAAGCACTGAACTACGATAATAGAAATGAAAATTACCATTTTCTTCACAGTCCTTCCACACAAGTTTCCTTTCCCTTATGTACAGATTCATACCATCTATGTTGCAGTTATCACACCCATCTTCTCACCCCTGGTACACAGAATCCTGTGGTGAGGCAGTTGTCTCAAAATAATGTACCTTCTCTTCCTGGAAGACAAATCTGACTGAAGACAACCTCAGATCATTCTACTAAGCCGAGAAGAAGTGTGTGTCCACTCTCAGGAAAGCCAGAAAACAACATCTGTCCAACCTCAAGATTGAACTCTCAAAGCTGTCTCTATCTTAAAATACATGGTGGCTCCTTGACAAGTCTGCCTCTCGTGTATGCTCCCCTTCCATCCTTTCCCTCACTTCAAATGGCACCGCAGCTGTCTGTCCGCGAGAAGATCGAATACCTCAATTCTGTATTTCCTTCCAAATCTTGTGTACCCAACCCTTCAATCCATACACCTACCCTACCCTTTCATACCCAACTGCTCCTCGATACTGTGTCTTATGCACTTGAGTAGGTGGAGAGGTTTCTAGCAAACGTCGACTTCGATTCTTTGAAAGGTCCAGTGCACGTTTACTAAAAACCTGTTCTGCTGCTCCTGCTCATCCTCTTTCTGCTCCGTTCACTCAATTATATTACCCCGCACACTCGAAGCAAGAAACAGGGTTAAGCATTTGGTTCACTTCTGTCCGTCTGTCTACAAACATCAGTTTATGATCGAGGAACAACTCAATTTCGATTGAATGTTGTATTTTGAACACGAATCAGAAGACGAACCTGTAGTTTAACAGTACTTTGCTCTGAATTCATCCCGATCACACATGCACAGAGAGGAGTGAGATGAAGTTTCAGTGGGTCTGCCTAGCTGACAGTGAAACAAAATTGAAAATCATTACAAACAGGAAAGGTACTATTTTTAGGGACGTCATAAAGGACACAAACAACAGGCACGAAGACCTAATGTAACGTGTGAATTAAAGTGGTGAAAAAGAGGCTCCATCAATGGCGGTAAACGTCCGAATTTTTTTTTCTTTAATTAAATTATATACTTGAACACTGCATAACACAAATCACTCTTTTGGCACTCTCCAAACCCTTCCGTTTAGTAGTAGAAGCATCTGAATATTCCAACATTTTATGTCACCACGACCAATCAAATTCGTCATTCGCAGACCCCGCGCATGTCCTTATTTCTCAAGGCTGTGTGGGGTAGGTAAGGTGTTCGATGAACTCGCTATTTCTCCTTGGGGCAGTTTCCATCTGAAGTTAACCAACCTCACTGCAATACACAAACATGATGCAAAAACTGACCCTCTTAACTACAGACATTTGAGCTTGCTTCCAAAGATAACCAAGGTCATGGAATATATCATTGCAGTTGACATCAACTCCTTCCTTTTCCTCAGATCATCAGTTCCATTTCAGACCAAGTCATTCTGCCATGGACATGTTACTTATACTCTCACAACAATGGATCCATCCATTGGGACCATACTCTGTGCAGAGCGTTGGTGCTGCCTAAGCAGTCTTCTGGGCTATTGGGCACAATCCTGGATGGGTCGCCACTCCGATGCAGGATACCAGCAAGCTGGCACTCAGTTTTTCCGACCATGGAAGGATGACAGGCTGAGTCAACCCCACCTGGTATTAATTCAACAGCCAAGCGGGATTTGAACTCAGGACCCGAAGATCCCAAGCCCACCACTCTAGCGATTAAGCCAACACCAGGCATACAACAATGGATGGAAGCCCTCAATCTCAGACGTGAGATCAGGGCCGTTTCTCTGGACATATCTCGTGCATTTCATACAGTGTCGCCACCCCCACCTTGATCTCCAAACTCTCTGCTTATTGCATCCAAGGCCACTTCCTCTCATGGATCATTCCTCAACTCCCATATTCAGCATGTAGCTCTGAACAGGATCCTCTTTTCTCAGTGTCAAGGCTGGAGTGCCCCAATGCAATGTATTGGGTCCAGTCTTGTTCTTCATCTTCATCAATGATCTTTCTGATTCCCTGGAAAATCCTGCCTTTCTCTTTACTGATGATTCCACCCTCTGCTGCATCATTTATCATTCCTCAGACAGGCAGGCAGTAGCCTCTTCCCTCTCTGCAGACCTTGATAGAATCAGGAGCCGATCCAACACTTGGAATATGTCTTTCAACCCTAACAAATTCCACATGCTCAACCTGTCTTTCGAAAATGACCATCTAGCATACCCTCCCAGATACTTCCTAAACAAGCCACTTGAAGATATTAAGTCACTTAAACTTTTGGACCTCACCATCCGCCGTGATCTCTCTTGGACAAACCATCTTTCCAAGATGGTCTCCAAAGCCAGCCACCAATTGGGCGTCCTTCATCATGAAAGGTCTTTCCTCGGCCAGTGTGAACTTTTCACAACCTACAAGGTCTTCATTCATAGCTTGAAGGAGCACTCCTCTCCCCTTTGGGCTGGTGCCCTTGCCTCACATCTTTCCCTTCCTGATGCCATGGAAAGCAAGGCCCTTATGTTTTATGTTACGTTTGATGTAACATCATTAAGATCTGCCGCAACGAAGCTGAGTGTCTTTGCCTGATTTACTCTCGCATCGCATACAGGTTGGTGGCCTCTCTCTCTATTCTACCACCTCCTTTTTGGTCTGGTACCCTCTACCCTCCCAAGTTTCTGCAGGATGCACATAGTCTGCCAGTAACCTTCTTGTTAAACTCCAAAACCCTGGCTCACTGCACACCTCCACTCACTTCGTCCTCTTTTCTCTCACCTGTCAAACCAACTTCCCCAATCTGTGCTGTCCCATTCTTCCCTCCAGGACTTCAAGATGGTTGTTCACCATGGCCTCAGGTCATTGCCCATACGTACCCATGATTTCTTCTACCCCAAATGATCCCATTCCCAAGCACTCTCTTTTTCCAGGTATTGAGATTTGTGCGCCCCCCCCCTCTCCCTCACCTCTATTCCTTGTTATTGTTGGTTGGTTTGTTCCTTTTCTGTTTCAATCCTACTTTCCCCTTCCTCTTCTTGCTGTGTTTCATTCAGCTTGTGTGCAGATTGTTCACCCCACGTGTCCTTCTCCCCCACCCTTTGACTTCACTCTCACTTCCACTCTGCTGCTAGTGTTTCCCCCTTTCCATTTTGTTCCCTTCCATTCTGCTCTCGCTCTTACACGAGTTTCATAAATGTATACGAAAGGAAATATTAAAAAAAACTATAATATCTCACAATCATGCACAAATATGCCTCCATTCAATCAACTATAGTACTGTATTGGGAGCTTGGGTGTGATACACCAGCCTCTGGATTTTGGTAAAGTGTATAGCTCTACCTTCCACTACAACTACCCACCCCTCCACAACCATCTACCTTCCATCACCTTTTTTTCAGCTTCACAGACTGAAACATTCTTCCTTGCGTGTCATGTTTTTGGAGTTAGTGGAAAAATCTTGTGCACACGAGGACTTTGTCTGTTCATTATTTAAAGTGGATAAATGATTGTGTTCTGGGTACAACCATCAATGAATCACATGTTTGTGTTGATTTTGAAATGAATCACATGTTTGTGTTGCATTGAATCTTATTAAAGATCGTAAAATGTATTTTCGGTGTCATTGTAGTTCGAGCGTCTGCTCTGAGTCTGGGAGGTCAACGATTCGAACTCCGGGCCGAGTCGTACTCACCCTTGCTTGACGTTCAGCATTTAGAGATTACAGTCGGCCAAACCCCATGGGTCGCCATGCCATCGGAGGGGTCTGGGATACTTCTCCTTCACAACCCAGCTGATTTCGGAGAGAGAAGAGACATCTCTTGGTGTACAGCTATTTTCATGTATCTGCACGACGGTCGTGTATAATCACGGCCTCTGACGTCTGGCCCAGCGACCTGTACACAAGCATCAGTAATTTGCAGGTCACAACACCATAAACACCCGAACGTAGACGTAAAGTAGAAAATATAATTTGATGCGAATGTGTCGATGGATCAAGCAAGGCCTCCAACCATTTCAGACGTAAACTGACTGTTACGTTTGATCTCAATTAAAGATCACATGAGAGAGAGAGAGAGAGAAAAAAAGATAAGTAGGAGAGAGGAAACATCAGCTGTGTCTAACTCGAGTTATGATCTGCCCAATGATTTACAAAGGGTACATGATTTTTTTGCCAAACGATTGACCCGTTGAACCCAAAATCGAATTAGTTCATCTTTGTATCACAAGACATACTTGCGTCAAGTTTGGTTGAAATCCCTTCTGTGGTTCACAAGTTATTGTGGTAACAAAGATTTTCAATTAAAGTCACGAGACCATAGACTTTTGACTTTTTGACCCCAAGATCAAATCAGTTAATCTTTCTCAAGCCTGGTGTTGGCTTAGCGGTTGGAGTGGCTGGCTTGGGATCTTTGGGTCCTGAGTTTGAGCCCTGTTGGCCGCTGAATTAACACCGAGTGGGGTTGACTCGGGCTTTCATCCTTCCGAGGTCGGCGAAATGAGCACCAGTGTACTGGTATGGGGGCACAGCATCAGCGGCATAGCCGCTCCTCGACAAAATGATAGCTATCCAGCAGCAAAGCTGCCATACGCAAGAAGAAGAAGAAGATGAAGAAGGTCGTCTTTCCGTCATTGCACATACTTGTACCTAGTTTGGTCAAAACATAAATGTACTACTTTCATTGTTTATGGATAACCTGTAGTGGATAACTGTTGGAAACCGAAAACCATTGTGGACTCTATATGTTCGGGCAAGGTCTTTCAAATTCCTGAGCAATCTTTAAGAGGTGTATTTCTAGGGCCTGTGGCACAGGCAAGATCTTGATTTTGTTCACCTGACATGTAAACAGTAGTTGTACAAAAGTATTTACCACCAAGCTGCTTCACAAGCAAGGCAATGCATGGCACAGTCTGCCACCCACATAAAAGGGACATTTAAGTCGGCTATCCCATCTGGTAGTACTTGCTAGTGGACTTGACTCCGATTGTCGAAGTCTGTGTTCCATATGGCGAGTGAGGTCGAGACAGCCATTCCGTTTCGGTCAACTGCAGCGTCACGTAAGTCAATTTACACTGAGATCGAGTGCCCTCTGTAAGTGGCACTCTTTCATTCATCACAGGAAACTACACAGAATGTTGTTTAATCTCCAGAGGCCTAGTTATTGACTACTGGCTGAATATAAAGTGGGGCTCCAGACATTTCCCAAAATTCTGATCAAGTCCCTTACTTCCATCTTATGACGCACATTGACACAGCTTGGTTTCCATCCAATTAATTATTTAAACACGTTTTGTAGAGAAAGTCATTGAGAAAAATGAAAAAGAACATTGATCAAAGGATGTTTAATAATAGTATTGTTCAATGCTCGCTCCATCGATTATAATTAATAGAAATGTTCGGAAACCGTACAATAATGTATAGTCTTTGTGAGCAGGCCACCATCGTATGGAGAAAAGGTCGACCAAAGGTACCGGAAGCAAGTCTTCTGTTGTTACTCTTTACTTCCGGGTCCAGTGCCATGAAAGCCAGGTAGGGTTGGCACGTGGCCTTGTCGAGCCTGGAAAAACGTGTATGAAAGGGTGATGGTGTCCACCCCGATGAGACGTGGGTCGTCGACGAAATCCGGATCGATGTAGAAGAATACTGGCAGGTCCACTTCCTCGCCAGAATTCAACCACTGCTCTTCGAAGCAGAAACACTGGGAAGAAGACAAAATGTGTGACTAAACTATAGAGATGAATCAATTATATAGGTTTTAGCTCGTGGATGAGGTTGTGTGCCGTGTGTGCCAATGCCATTCACAATCAAAGTCGAAAGATCATTCATAGGTCATAAGATCACAAGTCGAAAGATCGACAAGTCATTTGAATGTATGTTCACAAACCCTTGGTATGACGATGTTTATGAACAGAATAATTTATGAGAAGGCTTCTCCTACCTGTGCATGCTATATAACTAGCAAATACCACTGTCGCTTCGCTGACGGGAATAATAAGGGAGTAGAAGGGAGAAAAAAAGGTGGGACAGAGAGACGATGAGAGAGAGAGGAGAGAGAGAGAAGAAGAAGGAAGGGAAGGCAGCATGAGGGGAGGGAAGGGAAAGCAGCATGAGAGGAGAAGGGAAGGCAGCATAGAGGGAGGGGAAGGGAAGGCAGCATGAGAGAGGGAAGGGAAGGCAGCATGAGAGGAGGGAATGGAAGCAGCATGAGGGGAGGGAAGGGAAGGTAGCATGAGAGGAGAAGGAAGGCAGCATAAGAGGAGGGGAAGGAAGGCAGCATGAGAGGAGGGGAAGGGAAGGCAGTATGAGAGGAAGGGAAGGAAAGGCAGCATGAGAGGAGGGGAGGGGAAGGCAGCACAAGAGGAGGAAGGGAAGGCAGCATGAGAGGAGGGGAAGAGAAGACAATATGAGAGGAGGGGAAGAGAAGGCAGCGTACTGGGGCATTACCAGTAATGCTTTCAATCGTCGATTGCAAAAGCGAACTTGTTGCTGTTGCATACTTTGGTTTCCTTAAATCCGCATTCACAGTCGTCACTAATAGGTACTCTCTCTGGTATTTGGTTTTCAAATGTTTTAGCATATTGGACGTATTACAGTAACGAACAATGTCTATTGAACAAAATGAGCATGTAACTTTTGGACAGTCTTCTTCAACCTTTCCAAAATAGTTCCAAACTGCACTGCTGGACCTTTTAAATGGCAAGTTGTCAAAACTTTATCAGTCGACGTATTGCCTACCCATCCGCCAACAAAATATTCAGCACGCTTTACGAGCCAACGATAAATGCCTTGCTATTCATTTAAAAGGAAAATGCCCTTGGGGTGTGTTTAGTTTGCAATTGATTTGCTTTTGCTGCTATATTGCAAACGGGGCATCCCAGGTGCGTGTTTCTTTCCAATTAATACATTACCAGGCCATATATAACCAGAAAGTGCCCAACAGGCACAACCCCCCACCCCCCCCCCCCAAAAAAAATAGAGGCTTCTTTCTATGAAGTCTGAATTACTTGGAATCGACATCGAAGTCCCAGTTCACTTCTTGATTCCTTTCGATTTCATGGTTGAAATTGAGTACGGTACAGTACTTTGGAATCGATTCCACCCACCACTATTGAGCACTCAAGCAAGTACTTCAATGAAACGGTTGATAAGGAATGGTTGGCTGGGTCATACTAAACACCGTCCGGAGACGATCGGAGTATCAAACAATGTGAAAATTGGACAAGTGAACACTTTTTAGCAGCCGGAACTGCTGCCAAGTTCAATTCCGTAGATTAAAAATTTGAAATTTGGTTCAGGTTAAGAGATTCTGGAGCTTATCGCTTATAAACGTACAGAGAGTTGTATTGTGATGGACAGCAGAGGGCGGGGGGAGAGTGGGGTGGATGGGGGGGGTTGGGGGGTTGGGAGGAGCTAAGCGTGAGGTGAGGTGAGTGAGGGGAAGGGAGACGTGCGGTGGAGCATTAATTACAATTCATACTGCCTCATCAAAATGATTCTGCATCGAATAACAGTGAAGATAGAAACAAAATAATGTCTGAAATACATTTTCTACCAGTCATATTATAAACACTGCCCGAGGACAAACACCGCCCGGACACAAATACTGCCTGAAAACGTCCGGAGACAAACAATGCCAGGACATGTATGGAGACAAACACCATCCGGAGATAACCACTACTCGGACACGTCCAGAGATAACCACCGTCCGGACATGTTTGGAGTATCAAATAATATGCGAATCCAACTCTCTGGAAGTTCTTCTTTTTTTGGTTTTAATGGCATTTTCAGAGCCGCGAGCCTCTACAGAGACATGACAAAAGTAAATAAACAACTTAAATTTCTTCATTTCATCTGTATAACGCAGTTTGATTCAGTGATTTGTACTAATATTCGACTATTTCTTTGCAGAAACGAGTTCCTGGGTGTTGTATGACAATTAACTATGCCTGGAACCCAGGGAGCACATGACCTTTCTGATTTTCAAAGAGGACGAATTGTTGGCCATTTGGAAGGTGGAGTCAGCCAGCGTCAGATAGCTCAGAACGTTGGCATTATGCTTTCAACGGTCAATCGGGTGATTGTGCAATTCGTCAGCGAAGGCAAGGAATCCACAGTTTCCCGTTCTGGTCGATCTGGGCCCTCAAAAAGGTGTCTTCGAGCTGTCAAGCGACCCATTGAGAAAACTCCTCGTTGCAAGGCAGCAGATATTGCAGAGGAGGTCCAAGTTAGCTCAAGAACTGCCGTGCGGTACCTTCATCAACTGGGCTACTATGGCAGAGCAGCTCGGAGAAAACCTCTTCTTAGACCAGCCAACATTCAAAGGAGAAAGAAGTGGGCTGACGAGATGGCCACCAGACCCTTGGCGTTTTGACAAACTGTCATTTTTTTCAGATGAGTCCCAATTTACTCAATTTTCTGACAGTGGACGCGTACGGGTCTGGAGACTTCCGAGTCAGGAGTTCTCTTTGAACCGATTGCAGCCAACTGTCAAGCACAGCGGTTTTTCAGTGATGGTGTGGGGAGCAATCTGGAGCGCTCGTCGGTCAGAGCTTGTGGAGTGTGTTGGCAACATAAACTCTACGATATACATTTCTGTCCTTGAGGATGGACGTCTCCCTGTCTTCTCCACTGGTCAGATGATCAAAAACAACACTGTTCATGGAAGATGGAGCTCCGTGCCACAC
>CM068968.1:48985349-49001159 GCA_035128595.1 Eptatretus atami
GGGGGCAGTGGGGCCCCCGTCAACCTGTCATCGCACCAGTACTGTATATCGACGTCCGTCTGTCCGTCTGTCTGTATGTCTGTCTGTCTGACGTCGATGTATTCGGTCGTGTTACACAAATCTCAACCAATTAAACTTACCAACGGGACCACGGGTCACATGGCAAAGGTTGTACCGACTTCACTTGGCCTCCTCGCCAGGAATTCCCAAGGTGGAGGAACGTAAAACGATCTAGGTAAATGTGTACCGCGCAGCGCCACTCTCGGTGGTGGTGAGACAAGGTATTGCGAGTGACGCTTCAGAACCCTCAATTGTTTCATGATTCACGAGTAAGAGGACTCCGTGTTGTTTTCACACTCGCTTAGCCTGCGTTGCTTTAGCCTTGATTGGGGGGAAAAAACGCACAATTCGGAGCAACTCCCGTTTTTATGAGCTTGTCCGCGTTGGAAAGGTGTATATGCAGCAGCTCGAGCGTCGTTCCACCTTATCGTGCCGTTTTTACAAGGATATCTCAGAATAATGATTATATATAACATCTATCTATAATTCCAGCAATCTCTGTGTGTCTGTCTGTTTGTCTGCGACCGACAGAGAGTCGATCTCATTGAACTTGCCAGGAATATATCCGGGCCCCGCGATGTGCCTTTTCGAGGTTGATGTCGATCGGGGAGCGGCTCCAAGTTACGGCCATTTATCTGTCACCAATGACAGGACACGGTGCTATGACTCACGAATGACGTCACAATTAATGTTTTTTAAATTATTTTTTAATTTAATCTTTTTGCACGATTGACTCACAATTCTTCTTCTTCGTTTGGTATGACGTCACAATCGACACTGGGGACTGATTATGTGCTTTCAAAGTTTATATACGTTCTCTCATCCATTTCAGCTGTTTCCAATGTTCCAAGGTTTGAAAGCTGTTTTATCCAAGGTTTGAATTAATTAATTAATCCCAAGTTTGATTATTATTTAATTATTAATTTATTTAATTAATACCCAAGTTTGATTATTATGCAAATTATTATAATTAATCCAAGGTTGAATTTTCCCAAGGAAACAGCTGTTTCCAAGGGTTTGAAACTGTTTTTTTCCAAGGTTGAATTAATCGTTGTGCTTGGTGACATTGTGAATACATTTACAGAGAGAGAGAGAGAGGAGGGGAGAGAGAGGAGAGAGGAGGGGGAAAGAGAGGGGGGTGGGGGAGGGACGGGAGACGGACAAGAAGGGGAGGAAGAGGAGGGGAGAGGGAGAGAAGGGAAGGACGAGAGAGAGAAGGAGGGGGGAGCAGAGAGGAGGGGGCAAGGAAGGTGAGAGGGCGGGGGGGAGAGAGGGGTGAGAGGGGGTGGAAAGGGAGGCACTTGAGTGGATGCTGGGACTGAATTAGTGGAGAAAGAGGAGAGACAGAGATCGGAGGATAGGAAGGAGGGGCATGTCGGGAAAGGTAGGAGGAGCAGACATGGGGAGGAGTAAGATCAAGAAGGAGGGAAGAGCAAGGGAGAAGGAGAAAGACCATTGAAGAAATGCGTAGAGAGGGAGGGGGGCAAGTTAGAGGAGAGAAGGCGGGGAAAGTATGAGGAAATTTTGGTATGTGCCGCGAGGTGGTAGAGTGGATCGGGGCTAGAGAGGGGGGAGGCTCACAAATTCTTCTTCGTTTGATATGACGTCACAATTGATGCTGGGGACCTATACTGCAGGCACGAATGCACATACTGGCACAACCTATGGGCCCGCCCCTACGGGCCCGCACTAGTCTATCTGTAATCCAGCATCTCTGTGGTCTGTCTGTCTGTCTGTGACTTGTTCTCGGCAACCACTGGTCCGATCTAATGAAACTTTGCCAGGTATATTCTGGGGACTGAGATGTGCCTTCTCAGTTTATATATCGACAAGTGCTTCCAAGTTTGGCATTTATTTACCAAAACCAATGACAGACACGGTGCTATGACGTCACAATTGACGTCACAATTTCTTCGTTTGATATGATGTCACAATTTGACGCTGGGGACCTGAGTATGGCCTTTCAAGTTTTGATATTTTATAGGCGATGGCAGGCTTCTCAAGTTAGCCATATCTATTTACAAAACAATACAGGAACAAGAGTGCTTGCGTAGGGTGTCAGTTGGGGAATAGGTTAACAACGTACAGATGCCGAAGTGACTATACGCTATTCTATTCGATTTTCTCGATTCTTTCTCAATACTTCGCTCGATAAATATATAGAGGGATAAACAATCACGACCGCCAACTGACGTACGGGCACGTACTAGTGTTAATAATAATATCAATCGGCTTGCTATCGCTTGCCTAGCCAGCCGTTCCTTATCAACTATTTCATTGGAGTGTTTGTTTGAGTGCTTAAGCTGCTTGGCGAGCGCTCTCTAAGCTGATTGGTAATGGAACACAGGTTAGCACGTATAACAAGCTGATAACAAGAGGCTGCAGAGTTTCGAGGGTTTTCAGAGCGATCCCATAATGCCGTGCGTGTCGCCATGTTGGCTCCATTCACTTCCCTGACAACCTGACAACTCCATTCACTTCCCTGACAACTCCATTCACTTCCCTGCTTTTTAGGATTGCAGAAGGCGTTTATCAGGGCCAGGGGGGTGTGTTCCGCATCAACAGTGCAAATGGCCGCCCTCGTCGGATTCCAGAGGAGTTGGCTGACAACATATGCAGTCCACCGGCAATCATCTTTAAGAAGCAGTTGGATGAGGGAATACTTTCGGACGACTGGAAAAGGCTAGTGTACAATCCCGATCTTTAAGAAGGGAAATCGCCGACCGCCAGAGAACTACAGGCCAATTATAAGCCGAACCTCGGTAGTCGGTAAAGCCACGGAATCCATTGTGAGGGATGCAGTGTTGCATCATGTCATCAGTAATAACACCTTCTCCATGAGGCACAGCATGGTTTTTCACCCGGGGAGTGCTCTGTTAGCAAGCGACTTGCTTGATTCAAAGTAATCAAACAAGCACTGCAACAGAACGGAGCACTTGGCACTGCTTAACAACATGGCGGTCTCCATGGAAACAATGCTATTGTTGCGGCATCATTTTGTCTTGACTTTTATAATACGTAAACATGCTTCAGCTTTATCGGGGGATTTCTGGGACCGGGTTGCCCAGAAGAAGACAAGGGGTTAGGCGGTTGCGGGTTGAATAAAGAGAATCGAGTCGGAATCCGAAGGTCTTGGACGTCTTTTTTTTTTCCCACGCTAAGCTATCGTGGTGCAGTACGACTCAAACGAATGCTGTCTGTGATGTCATTTTCAGTTTTACTCGATCATCTTGTGTCAACTTCCCAAAACAACTTTATTGTCTTTGTAGCGGCTACGAGGAAGAAGAGATGAGGAAGAGGGAAGAGATCGCCTTGACCTCATCAGCTAGTGTATGGATGCCATGTTCGATCAAATGCCCCAAAAACTGTCATGAGGACACCCCCAAACTGACGTTTGGCAGGAATTATGATGCCATACTGCGATAAACGAGTGAATATGAGCTGCAAATGCTGTTCATGCTCCTTGATCGTCTCGCTGGCTTTGAGCAGATCATCAATGTAGGCATAACCGAAAGGCAAACCCTGGATGACCTCATCGATGTACTGCTGAAAGGTTTGTGCTGCATTGCATAACCCAAAGGGCATGCGCACAAACTCGAAAAGGCCAACGGAGTTGTAATGGCTGTCTTGTGTACATCAGTCGGCTCGACTGGAATCTGATGGTACGCTCTCATTGAGTTAAGCTTGGAGAAAAGTTGCTTTCCCCGTAGTCGAGAAGTAAAATCCTGCAGTTGTGGTACGGGATAACAGTCCGTTACTGTGTTCCTCTTCAGCGCACAGTAGTCACCACAGGGCCTGCAATCACCAGACGTCTTCTTCTGAACCGTATGTAAAGGCGAGGACCAGTTGCTGCTTGAAGGTCAAATTATACTCATCTCAAGAATATGGTCAAACTCTGCTCGAGCAATTGCATAACGTTCTGTAACGACTGTAATCCAAGGTTTGAGCTTCACGAGTCTGAACGATCGTACAGGTCGGCGACCACTCAAATGGATCTTTGTCAGTTGGGGTCTGAGACTTCTGAGTGACGTCACAATGACCACATCAACAAAGTAACGTTTTTGAAACGTGTATTTCAAATAAACAGATACAAACTCAAATGAGGAAGTTCATCATTACATGCAATTCAATATCCAACAATGATTCTCGTGTTGAGTTATTTCCACACAGTGTCCCTGTTCTTCCGGCTCAACTCATTGCGTGTTCACCTCGTTCACCAGACCTGTTGAACGATCGTGTTGTTCTCTCTCGTACGCTGGCCCATCCAGGATGATTAAAGAGCTCAAAGGAATTATTTCCTGATGCACAATCTTAATGAATCTTAATCAACCTGATTATAATCGGCTCCACGCGTTAACAACCGCTCTGAGCATTAACACCTCGTTCACTCATCAGAGTTAAATCGAGCACAGGGACGATGGATACACACGGCTCATCACGTGTCACCCGTCTCTCTCTACACCTCCCTGTCGTGGGTTTATATAGTATCACAGAACAATCCCGTGCCTTCCGGCAAAAGCGATTCTAGTCCAAACTGGAAGTTTCGTCTGAGAACGTTCCAGCATCGACACGAATCTCACCAGGCAGTTTACAGTACAATACTGCCATCTACAGTCAAAATTGTCTCATTACATCAAGCAGTTTATATTGCAACTTACTGATGTGTGCCACAGCAAACTGAAAACATGTAACCGTCAATTTTACTTGTTCATGTATGGGCATTTACTAATGCTTATTCACAAATACCACAACATCTAGCTTTTAACTGCCACACAGAAAAGCATGTTTCGATCTCCTAACATGTCTTGCATGAACCGGGGCAAACAAACGTGGTCGAAGCTTCCACAAGTGAGTAGTGATTATTCATAATGCATATGATGATCTGTAGTTAGCCGTTATGAGCTTGATTTGCATGATTTATTCAGCGAGGCAAATTAGCCTTGCTACGTAGGTAGCCTCCAACTAGGTAGGCCGAGCAGCTATTATTGTCAACACGGCTGATTGTAAGGAAGTCAGTGGGACTGTGATTGCATTTGATTGTTTGGGACTGATGGTGGGTGGTATCAGGATCAATGAGAGTGGGGGATGGGAATGGGGAGTGGGGGACCTCGTAGACTCAGAGCGGACGCTCGAACCACAATGACACGAAAAATACATTTTATGATCTTTAATAAGAATCAATGCAACACAAACATGTGATTAATTTCAAAATCAACACAAACAAATGATTCATTGATGGTTGTACCCAGAATACAATCATTTATCCGTTGTAAATAATAAACAGACAAAGTCCTCGTGTGCACAAGATTTTAAAACCTACTCCAAAACATGACACGCAAGGAAAAATGTTTCAAGCTGTGAAGCTGAAAAGAATGTGATGGAAGATAGATGTTTGTGGAGGGGTGGGTAATTGTGGAAGGTAGAGCGATACACTTTACCAAAACCCACAGGCTGGTGTATCACACCTAAGCTCCCAATAATAGAATTGATCAAATGGAGGCATATTTGTGTTGTGCATGATCGAGGCTTGTGGAATACACGACTTTTGAAATGACAAATGAATGCTAAATGAGGCCTTTTGTGCATGCGCTGTGTGTGTTTGCACTGATTCGGTTCTGCTCCCTGGGCACTTTTAACCAGCCATCGCTGGCCCGAAATGTGTAATGTACAGCTATTTCTATGTATCTGTACTACTCTTGCACCTCCCAATGAACAGGAGTATCTTTGGCTGACACTTCCCTTCGGCTACCACCTCTTGTTTGTCTCTGTGTTGTACCGATCTCTAAACAGTGACGATTCCATCTACATCTCTCTCAGAGAACATGGAGAAACTTTTAACCACTCATCCCAACTCTCTCTTCCTCATATGTAGTGATTTCAATTGTCACCATGCAACATGGCTGGGTGTGGGTACCTCTCTCTCTCTCCAGCCATGGCACGTCAACAAAGGACTTCTGTGACTCCATTGGACTGACTCAATCTGTGAACTTTCCATCCTGGATTTCTCCAAATTGCAAATCCTCCATTCTGGACTTGGTGATGACAAACGTCATCACAAATGCCTCCTGCTCTTCCATTGTCCAATTGGTTCACCTGATCATATGTTTGTGAAAGTCAACATCTCTCTGGCTATTCTCAATGCCGGCAAGTTTGGCATTTCACTCAACCAGAGTGGCATGTACCTGTGGGACTGCAAGCAACCATCTCTCTTCAGGACTGGCCTTCAATATCTGCTGCCCTTGATGTTAACTCAGCCTGGGAATTCTTTCACAGAAACCTGCTCTCTCTCTCTAATGCACAGATTTGTCCCATTTGTTTTCAATCATCCTGCCACTCCTGCCAGAGAAACGGCCCTGATGTCATATCTGAGATTGAGGGTTTCCATCCATTGTTGTAAAAGTCTAAGCAACATGTCCATGGCAGAATGACTTGGTCTGAAACCAAATTGATGATCTGAGATCAGGTCGTTGGAGAAAAGGAAGGAGTTGATGTCAGATACAATGATAGATTCCACGACCTTGGTTATATTTGTAAGCAAGCTCATATGACTGCAGTTAAGAGGGTCAGTTTTTGCACCATATTTGTGCATTGCGGTGAGGTTGGCGAACTTCAGACGGAAACTGCCCCAGGGAGAATCATCAAGTGACCAGAGTAGCAAGAGGATGAGCAAGAAGGGGAAAGCAGGTTTTCAGTAAACGTGCACTGCCACTGGACCTGTCGAAGAATTGAGATGGAGGATTGCCAGAAACCTCTCCACCTTCTCAAGTGCATAAAACACAGTATCGAGGAGCAGTTGGGTATGAAAGGGTAGGGTAAGTGTATGGATTGAAGGGGTTGGGTACACAAGATTTGGAAGGAAACACAGACTTGAGGTATTCGGTGTTCACGCGGACCGTCAGCTGCGGTGCCATTTGAAATGAGGGAAGGGATGGAAGGGGAGCACACATTAGAGACAGACTTGACAAGGAGACACCATGTCTTTGAAGGAGACAGGTTTGAGATTTCAGTCTTGTGGTTGGACAGATGTTGTTTTCTGGCTTTCCTGAGAGTGGACACACACTTGTTCTAGGCTTAGTAGAATTATCTGAGGTTGTCTTCAGTCTGATTTGTCTTCCAGGAAGAGAAGGCAAGTTCTTTTGAGACAACTGCCTCACCACAGGATTCTCTAGGTACCAGGGGTGAGAAGATGGGTGTGATAACTGCAACAGAGATGGTATGAATCTGTACATTAGGGAAAGGAAGCTTGTGTGGAAGGACTGTGAATAAAATGGTAATTTTAATTTCTATTACAGTAGTTCAGTGCTTCATAACCGGTGTGCCATGATAAAGTCCCTGATGAGCTGCGGTTCTTTCGTAATTAGAGGAAAACAAGGAACATCAATGGAGCAGTATGACTGGGATGGTGATCCTTTTGCTTCATCTGCAGAGGTGTCAATCAAGGAGCTTCCTCTGAAGGTGCGACAGGAAACTATCGACATCACAAACTTCAGTTCAGTGAGGTTCCTCTGGGTGTATTTTGGCTTCAGTTTGAAAAAAAAAAGAGCATCCAACCATCTGTGATCGTGCCATCCATGTATTGTCACCGTGTTCAGTGACATACATTGGTGAAGTGAGCTTCTCAACATTGACATTTGTCAAGAACATCTGGAGGTCATGTCCAAAGAGATAGATCAGGAACTTCATGTCGCTCTTTAGCAGCGTAGAGCCGAACATTGAACACCTCTGTTCCTCAAGACAGGTACAGGTTTCTCAAAAAATACCAAATGAAAGTTCAGGAATTCAATTTATCACTTGATTACTTCTGGGTACAGTTTTAGATTCACATAAATGATTTCCCCTGTCCTGTGATGTTTAATGACATATTTGAGAGAAATGATTTGAAAAAGATTAAGTTTAAAATCTCCTTGAGGGCTGAATGGTTATGAGGATTTACTTTCATAATAAAAGTTTAAATTAATTTATATAATTGTTTGAAATATTTCATAAACCAGTTAAAGTATTTAAATGGTTTGAAATGTGCTAAGTTTGGTACGATTCGCTCATCCAGGTGGAAAAAGGTAATTTTACTCTTCCTTCCAATGGTGAGAGGATGATGAAACTATAACACACATTGATATTGACACATTGACATATGAGAAGCCTGGTGTGTCGCTTTGTGGTTAGCATGGCTGGCTTGGGATCTTCGGGTCCTGATTTTGAGTCCTGTTTTTTCCACTGAATTAACACCAGGTGGGGTTGACTCAGCCTGTCATCTTTCTAAGGTTGGTGAATTGAGTACCAGTGTATTGGTATAGGGGCATTGCACCAGTGGCACAGCTGTGCTTTAAGCTAATGATGCAACCTGGGAGAAGGAGGAGGAGGATTTAAGGGGCAGTAGGTACGAGGTATTTGAGTAGTTGGATATTCCAGCCAGAGCAACCTTGGGAATTTATGTCCGGATTTTGGAGCTGGTCCATCAAACAAACGTGTGATGCTCGGTCTTGCACGGGACCGAAGACTGTAAGCACGAACAGGTGATCTCCTCAACAGTGGCTTTGCACACAGCCTTGACGTTTTAACATCCAACATTCCCAGGACTTCCACTTTTCAGCTCCACTCGTGGTGTCTTCCTTTCAAATATGAAGACTTTTTGTTATTTTCCCTCCTTTTCATCCTTCTTGCTGTGTTTTATTTTGTTCTCTCCCTCGTTCATCAGCTTCCCCTACTGACCCATAGCGTTTGTGAGTTATAATAATTGATTCTTGGTTCCTCTATTCCTTCGTTTTTGTGTAAATGGGAATTTACTGTTTATTTTTTTTAACCAAGATGATGTTACTTGTTCACTTCTTTTGCGCAATTGAGCTTCGAATTAAATCAGTTTGAACATTCGGATAACGAATGTTCATTTGGCCCACTTGGCTACCTGAGACCACCGGCATGATGTCATCTGCCTCCTGGAGGTTCATGGCAACATCTCATCTCTTTGTCAGGACTCACTCACTGACCATGGTAATAGATATGTGGATTCGTTTGACCCTGTAGACTGTAGAGCATCATTTCCTGAGATGGGAGAGGGGTGTAGTTTCAAAAATAAAGAGCTCGTACCGCTCACTCATTCAACATTTTAATTTATTTATTTATCTGCTTGCAGACTGCGAGCACGTCCCAAGAGTATTTCATATACTCCACGGTTATTAACATGTGTAAATCTCACGAGAATTAACCATACATGTTGTGACAGTTTGAAGATATAAAACTTTGATAACTCCTGAAATCCTCATACATTTTGCTAATTTTTCATAATCGGTGGCATGATACCATTGTTGGAATTGCTTTTCCAGTTATTGCGGTTTTTTGGCAGCCATGTTGAGAAAGCCTGCGAATCTGACTTTTGAGTCATTTATCTGCTCTGGTGTGCTATGGGATTCGCATATTGTTACCTCGAGGCCTGCTACTTCCATGGCATGGCGCGCCATATCTTCACTCATCATAAACGCAAAACCAAACTTTTCTTTTCCCACACTGTAGAACTTTCCGCCCAATGTCATCACAGTCAGCAACAACCCCCCAGGTTTAAGTAGGTTCGCCAAATAAGTTACAGCATCTATAAACTCCTCTTCATCTGTGCACGCGGCTTCCAGGCAGAAAAGTTCATTATGCAATCAAAAGGAGCTCGTATCGGTGTCCAGCGGTGGATCATGGCGGACATCGCAGTGCATCACTGCTCGGACACGTTTCCGCAGCTTTGCGAGCCTTTTCTTCCAGGATACCCTGCAGCAAAGAGACAGAATAAAATGTGAACGGGATGCAGGAAAGAGCAATTCTACCCTATGCAGCCTGTGCCACAGGCCGACCCAGGTAATCGTAGGACCACATGCATGGGAGTATGAGAAGGAGATGAGGCTCATGTAAATTCCTGGAGGAGGTGGATTTGAAAGGGACCTTCAAGACTGATATACAAATTATGGACACAAATATCGGGCCGGTCAAATATCTGGGACTTCACTAACATTGGGCCTTCCCACACCCCAGAAATGTGAATGCAAGGTTTTTTTTGTACGCACTGTCGAGGCTCGTACGAGAGCTAACACACAAAACGTACAACAAGGGGAATAGGAGACAAGAGGAGCAGGAGATGGAAGGAAAAAACAGTGTGGAACAGAGACATGAGGAGATCTGTGGAAGGGAGAGGGATGGGGAGTAAACAAGATGGACACTACAGGGACTTTCAGGTCCTTACATGACAGGGCCTGGCCCATCCCCATCTCTTAGGGTTGTACATTCCAGGCACCCACCCAAAGGGACCGCCTTAGGTTAACCCGAGGTGACCGCCTTCTGGTGGATGACACCTCAGCACCACCCCGCCACACACCTCAGTGTATTTTGTGGAATGAAGTGTTTTGTGGTGGCTAGAGTGCAAATCCTGCCACCAACCTCCTAGGGAAGGTAACCTACTGCAAAAGGATGTCTGCAGACGCAGTTGACATCAGATATGGATGGCCATTGCCTCACAAGGAGCTCCTCCGCCCTTTGGCAGGTGTTGTATTTAATGCTGCTGGGTGTCCATGTCCATACACCCTCCATACCAGGGAGACATGGTGGGCGGAGCTGTTATTAACCCCCGGTTACCCTAACCTAACCCTAACCCTAACCCTAACCAGCCCACCGTTTATTAACCCCCAGCCTCAACACTATACGCAGCCACCCCAGACCAGGTTGGTGAACACCTGGGACCAATCGATCATCCCAAATGAGACAGTGCACCAGAACTGTAAGGGACAATCTGTCAGTGGTGAGCTCCTCTTACAGACTGGGGGGGGGGGGGGGGGGAGAGATGTAAGCAAAGTGAGTGGGGCGCAGATGCCAATAAAAGCACATAGGCAAAGGCGAGGATGGACCAATAGTGGAGTGTGAGGGATCTGGACACCGGACCATTGCAGGAACCATTGGCAGCACAAGCTCGATCGAGCCGGCGCAAGGTGTGAGGGGGCACGGCACACAACCCCAGATTTGTTTTTCTCTTCCTCCCTCTTGACCATCTCCCGATCTCTCTTTTCCTGGATGCAAGCGGCGCCAGCTACTGCTGAGTTGCAAAGTCACTGTTAAGGTTTTGAGGGCGTGTCTGTCACGTAAGGGATAATGGGAATGTATACTTGCTGTATATACTTGTGAATATACCTGCCATGGTTTCTCCCATTGTAAATACTTGCTGATTCCTGTGTACCAAAAGCCCTTTCCTGAAGAAACTGTGTCCTAATTTATTCTGTGAGTTCTGAATACAGCATAGGATAACCGAGGGCTAATCAGGCTTGGTAAGCGCTCGAAGTGGTGACGTAACTTGTGGTCCTCCGCCCTTTGGCAGGTTTTGTGGTCCCGCTCGGCCTACTAGTTACGATTACTTACATAATCGTCGGCATGGTAACAATTCAAACTCAGCTTTTTTTCATATAATCATCACACGACGTTGGGTGTGGGACCCAGGAAGGAGTTCTTGGGTGACGGAAGATCGTGGTCTTTTAAAGACACGCCATCCTCTTGGAGTTATCTGAGGATGTCCATCACAGCAGGGAAATTATTCCTCAGGGTTAATAAATTGTCACTTCTGGTTGTTGACACACGGCGGCGTAAACTCCGAGGCCAGATCAAGACAAGCGTTTTGTGTGTGTCGTTTTGCATATTTTATTGTCGAGATTTACATCAGGGGTTGTGGGTTTTGTATTTATAAAGGTTGTTGTTTTGTTCGCAACGGTTTTAGCGGGTATTTGTATTAGTTTGTTGGAAGGAGCAGGATGAAGCCTCGTGTTTAAGTTGAGCATTTCAATCAGATGGGGCCTTGGGAATATGGTGGTGAAAAAGGGTGTAAATAGAGAGTGAAGGAGAAAGAAAGAGAGTGAAGACATTAAATGGCCATAAACTCATTTGAAGGTCTCACAGCATCAGGACTTACTGGGTTTTCCCTCGATTTTCAAACAAATTTGATGATGTGATTCCAGCTCGAAGGCATCTGGAGAAGCGTCGAGCACAGCATGTGCAAACTGCTGCCGTTTTGCTCGATGTAATCGGACAGGTAATTCTTCGAAGTTCTCACAGGCGCTCAGGACCTGGTAGATGGTGGGACCATCCAATGTCCAGCAAACGCTGTCCACGTACACCTTGAACGACAAGGACGACGATACTTTAGAAAGACTACACCTGTGTAATCAACATACACATCCTCGTCATACATTTGGTCCAGTACCCTGTTTCCATTTGCCCATCTTGTCTGCACAATATCAACATCACATTCATTCAATGTTCAGTTTATTTACTTGATTTATTTGGGAGGGATGGAGATAAGGAGGATGAGGAGGAAGGGGAGGGAGCATGAGAGAGAGTAAGAAGAGGGGGGGGGGGGGGATAGGAAGAGGTCGCGGGATAGGAGTGATAGGGGGAAGAGAAGGTGGAGAGGATGAGGCAGAAGGAGTGAGGAGGAGCACGATGGAGGAGGACAGTGGGCACATAGACATCACCAGGATGTTTATTTATTTATTTTTAGACACAGTAATTGGAGGGTGAGAAATGAATAAACACAGGCAGCACATTCACCTGTTTGACAAGACACTCTTCCAAACATCATAATCACTACACAGGTATACACTCACCTTTCCATACTTAAGCTACCTACCAGTCCTACCAATGCCCATATATCCCTCTCTCTCCAATGCTTACAAGTCCCCATCTAATTCCATTCAAACCAATCTACTGTTTCTGCTGCACTACCTTGCATCGAGACTATGCCATACACTCTCTCCTGCCTATCCAGGGAGAACATTCCAAACATTCACTCTCTCGAAGTGAAATTTCACCATCTAATGTTCCAATCGCAATTCACGTAAAAGTACACTTACGTCTCGTAATGTTTTCGACCGGTGTGGTTTATCAGTTTATGGACAGACTCCTCTACTAGTAATTAATGACTCTAGAAATGACAACAGAACTGAATTTCAATCAAAACAAAGGCAGAGCCGTTGCCATAACACTCCGCAATATTGATTTTTGAAAATCCATGCTCGGTTTCCGTAAAAAAATGTTTGTACAAATAATAAGTGTGACTTTGGAATTTGATCTCAGTGTACCTTCACTACCGTTGCCACTGTAGGGGTTGATTATCTCGAAAAGGAACAAGCTGGTGCATGTGGGGGAAATTAAAATGCAAACAAATCACATGATTGCGTACAATTCCACATCCCACGGACACAAGCTCCATCTCATCAATCTGTGATTTTTGTTTTTCATTCCAGATATGAATGAAAGTTAAAGGATTGTGATCTGTGACAACTACCTCGGCCTCCATTCCATACAAGAGATCCACTCTTTTTATTCGCAATATGTAAATATGTTCCCTTTCCCTAGTGGCCTAACTGGAATTTTTACCTCTACCACCGAAGGTGGCAACCAAAAGTGGACGGAGGTTGTGTTTTTACCCCTGTCCGCCTGTTTGTCTGTCTGTGAGCAGAATATCTCAAAGAAGTTGTCCATGGATTTAGACGAAATTTGGTGGACAGGTTGGGTGTGTGACAAGGATGAATTGATTCGATTTTGGTGAAGATCCCAATCTGGATACAGGTACGAGAATCTTAAAAGTATTTCTTCACCATTTTGAGATAGCACGATTTCTCAAAAAGTTGTAGACGATTTATGACAAAACTTGGTGGAGGTATGCGCTCTACTGAGTGACATTCCAGTTTGATCATGTATCATCCCAGAAACACTCCTCCACTTACTCCACCTCTCCCCCCCCTCTCTTTCTACTCACCTTTTCCTCAACCTCTTCTTCTCTCAACTCCAACCTCTCTTCCTCAACCTCTCTCTCAACCTCTTCCTGTCTCTCCACCTCTCTCTCAACCTCTTCCTCTCAAGCTCCCCCCTCTCTCTCAACCTCACAGACTTACTCGCCTGTCGCTATCTCTCTCCTCTCACTATGTCTCTCTGAAAGGACCATCTGGAAAAACCCCCATCTACATTCACAAGAATCCTCTTGAAGAAGTCCTTTTATTCAAGCTTCTGTGGTCTCACAATCTGCCATGATCTTTCCTGGGAAAGCCACATTTCCAACCTGGCCTCCAAAGCCAGTTGCCGACTGAGCATCCTCCGTCGTGCAACGTCCTTCCTCGGCCCACCTGAGCTCCTGACCACATACAAAGCTTTCTTCCTCAGCCTGATGGAGTGCTGCTCTCCCCTCTGGGCTGGTGCTCCCACCTCTCACTTTTCTCGGCTTCACGCTATGGAAACCAAGGCATTTCGGATCATTGGTATCTCCCACGATGAGGCTGAGTCTTTGGGTCTCGCACTCTCTCACCGCAGGCAGGTCGGTGGTCTTTCTGTCTTCTACCATCTCCTCTCTGGTCTCGCCCCGCCTGCTCTGTCTGAGATATGTCCCCACCATATTTCCGCAGGGGGCTCAAGGTCCGCCAACAACCCCCTTCTGGTAAAACTACCAAAATCACAAATCACTGCCTCACCTTCACTCTTTCGCTTCCTTCTTTTTTCCTGCCTTTGGAATAAACTCCCACACTCTTCAATCTCACTCTTCCCTCCAGTTCCTCAAAACAGCTGTTCACCACCACATCTTATCTTCCCCCATCCAAAACTACGATCTTTTCTCTCTCTGTCTCTCTCGCTCTCTCTTCCACTGCCCCCCTCCTCCAAAATAGAACCCAGATACTTGAATTTTCACACCGACATTAACTCTCTCCCTGCCATAAGCTGATTATCCACATCTTCGAAAACCCAAATATTCACTCTTTCATTCTCTCTTTCTCACCATTACCTCTGTTTTCCCCCACATTTATCCTCATTGCCCTACTTTTCACCCAAACAACTATTGTATTCTGAAGTCCCTCTTCAGATTCTGACATCACCAAATCATCTGCAAACGACATTTCCTCAGATCACCTGTCTTCTTTCTTCCTTGCTCAACATATCCATAAATCGCCATCAAAAACAGGAAAGGACGAAGAGCTGACCTTAGATGTAAACCTATCTTTGGCGGAAACATCTCTGAGCAACCATTCCTCGTTATGATTTACACCTAGAAGCTGAAGAATGCCAAAGTTGTACCAGTGATGACGAAGAACCTCACAGAGATCTTAAAAACCATCGTTGAGAATATTACTACAAACGAGCTACAGGTGGAAGCCGTCCGGGGCTCAGTAACGATCCTGAAGAGAGTCCTCGGTCACAAAACGTTTGAAAACAGAAAACTTCACAGCTTGGTCCATGAATCGTGACCCCTTACTGAAATGATGTTGGATACTTTGAGCCCACCCTGGGAGGACTCCATTCCACATTCTGAAACCCACATATGTAAAACACACACACACACACACACACACACACACACAAACACACACACACACCACACACACAACACACACACACACCACACACACACACACACACACAGCCTTTTACTAGTATAGATGTAGAAAAGAGTAAAAATATAGAAAAATCCTTGAATGAGTAGGTGTGTCCAAACTTTTGACTGGTACTGTATATATACTGTATATATATATATATATTAATGTATATAATATATATATATATATATGTATAAAATAATTGACACCTCCCACACTTTTCCAGCTGAAGAAGCTGTATAAAGCAACCCAAGAAGGCCGACACAAGGTAAGTGCTAATGCTGTTTCGAACCCTTCCCAGAGTTCCTGAAAACTATAAAGACGTTCACACATAGTGCACACATGAGAATCCCAATGCTACACACCTCCTCAG
>CM068968.1:49023543-49037367 GCA_035128595.1 Eptatretus atami
ATATTAATTGACTTTCACTGAAATTGAATCGGTTTCTCCCAATATCGCACACTTCGAAGTACCCGCAATTGTTTAATGGGAATAGCAAGAAAAAAGTAAAAATAACCCAAACTTTTGCAGTGTGTGTGTGTGTGTGTGTGTGTGTGGTGTGTGTGTGTGGTGTGTGTGTGTGTGTGTGTTGTGTGTGTGTGTGTGTGCGTGCGTGCGTGCGTGCATGCGCGTGTATACACATGATCGGTGTAATTGAGCAAATGCCCAGTTTGAGCAAAATGCCTTCATCTTTCATCGCCATTTCAACGATTTTACTCATCGCTGGGGATACAGAATTGTGTGTGTCTGTGTGTTTTGTGTCTGTGTGTCTGTGTGTCTGTGTGTCTGTGTCTATGTGTCTATGTCTGTCTCTCTCTCTCTCTTCTCTCTCTCTCCTCTCTCTCTCTCTCTCTCTCTCTCTCTCCTCCTCTCTCTCTCTCTCTCTCTCTCTCCTCCTCTTCTCTCTCTCTCCTCCTGCTCGCTGTTGGTGAGTCGAGTGAAGTGTCATGGTGGCTGTGTGGTCTTGGTGAGCTGTGATCTGCCCCTGTTTTTCGCCTCCTATCCCTTTCGCATCGTTTTTTCACCTCCCTTCCTTTGTTCCTTCTACGCATCGTTATTTGTGCTCCCACCCCCCCCTCTTCCTCCCCTCTTCGTTAGACCTCGCGCTCCGGCCTTCCCTCGCGCCGTCGTCACCACCCCATCCCACCATCTGTCCTTGTTATTTCATGGTTTGGCCTTCGTTCATCCCATCCCAATCCCCTCCCATCCCACTGTTTTCTCCTCGCATACCTTTTCCCCGAGATAGAAAGAGAGCCCACAGCTTCTTGTGGATAGCTTTTAGTTGGCGGCCCATCCCGGGCCTTCAACTGATCGGTTTTTTCCTCACTTACTGTGTTTAATTTCCTTTGGAAACCTGTCTCGGCTCGTATTTAATTACTACACGAGAGCAATCGCCCTCCCTCCCCCTTCCAAAATATGACTTCTTATTCTCCGTAATTCGGCATTGAAGCATTAACAAGAAAACATGGCGTCGTCTGTGTCGCACCCGACGACGTCAGCGTCGAGGATCTCGTTATCGCACAGGAAACACATAGTCCGGTACTGACAAAGTTCGTGCAGCCTCAAACGAATGAACAAAACGTGTGGTAATCTTCCGTGTCTGACAGAACTGGTTCATGAAATCGATCGACCGGACTATCAACAAGATGACGGACATTTCGTGCTCGTCTCCCTCTGGACACACCGGCCGTGAAGGTCATGATCTCGAACGCTCCTCCTTTCTGAAGAATCAAGAACGCTGATCTCCGAACATTCTCGTTAGGTTTGTGGTTTCTCAGATCACCAATGTTACCTTACGTAGTCAGACGATCGGACGAAGCATGTGAGTCTTTTCGGAGACAAGCTTATGTGGTGCTTCCTCCTCTAACGCTGAAAGAACCTTGAACATCGTTTAAAAACTCAAATTGATAATCATGATACCAGGTATACGTAACACTGACACCCTGAAATGTTTCGAATGTGAATTTCGGACACTTGAAACGATCTTTGCCCAAAGTCACCTCGTCGAACGATGAAACAAACCTCGTCAACAAAGTGTGCGTCTTCTTCTTCTTCTTCCTCGACTGTGAAGGAAGCGAATCCCGTGTCCGGTAATAAGGCCCAGTCCTCTCAGCCCGATACGTCTAAACAGCAAAACGAATGTTTGGGATGGTTTCACCATCGTTCATCAAGAAGAGAAAGACTTTACCTGATGGTCGTTTAACCCAGAAGAAAGGAGCATTTACGAACGAGGAATCTGTCGGTAATGTTCCTGCAGTTGTGACTGACGTCACTCTACAAGGCCTACCCGAAGGACCCGGAATGGACCCGGACCCCGTACCTACGACCAACAAGTTCAGCCTACTTGCCGGTGAGGACAGAGACGTCTCCCTTCCAGAAGACCACCTTTAACCTTTAATGCAGTGAAGAAAACTGTTTCACTCGTTAAAAAACTCTCCTATTGGAAAGTCCATTGACGGTGACACAGACCACTAGTGATGATCCTGCTGTCACTTTGGTAAATGTTAACCCTGAATCCTTGTCAGCGGGAAAATAGTGAAACAAATGTTAACCCTGTAACTGCTCCCAGTCCATCACGTGGTGAAGCTGGAAACGCAGGAAATGTTAAAATGGAATGTTTTACGAGAGACCACCCAAAGTACTGTATACCTCCAGCTGCTGGAGGTCGATAACACCGTTACCGGTCGAGGGAAGCGATATCGCTACATCCACTGATGGTGTTTCTGTTCATCAACTCCCCCGATTATTTCCATTACTTCACCAGGAGATGTTCCCACAAGGAAAGCACATAGACGTGGTAACCAGTACAGATCCGTGTAATCAATACTGACGACAGTATCGATATGCAGGACAGTACAAGCTTGTGTGACTCGGAAACTAAAACCGACCTGACGAATCTGACCTGGAGGAAGCAAACAGGAAAGTCAGGTGGAAACTGGTGGAGAAGCTCACCAAGTCAAAGTCCTATCCCCCCTGAACAAAGACTCTTCTTACAAAATACATACAGGAAACGCAATATAAACCTGACGGAATACTTTCAGATCTACCGTTCTTCCTTGAGTGTGCTCAGGCTATCGTACGTAAGCCTGACTTATTCGGTTTCCACCAAACCACACTGTCCACCGCTTAAAAAAACTGATTGCCAAGGCGAAAAGATCCTAATCAATTATCCCGCTTCTCATATATTCTTAAGAAGCTATATTTCCTCATGGCCAGTTTCCAAAATTGGAACAATAAATGTTAATGGTGGTGGAGTCCGCTCCGCAAGATCCAAATTAAACAGTTGGTAAAGGTCAACGGTCTCAACTAGCTTGTTACAAGAGACCCATGCTGTCCGATCTGTTCAGGCTCAGTGGCGACATATTTATGGACAGAAGAATGTTTCTTCAGTAACAACTCCACGTTGAAGGCAGGCATCATGTTTGTCTTAGGGAAACATTCCATCCGTCCTGCCTTAAATTTATGAGTATTATCGATGGACACCTTGCCTCCGTGACCTTCTCTATCAATCAGATGAAGTTCAACAATTCTCAATGGTACGCTCCAAAGCAAATGACGAGCGATCTCCTTTTTTGCCGAACTGAGAAAATTCCTGCAAACACTGGATTTGCAGACTTGTCTAATTATGGTGGCGATTTATAACTGTACTGTTAATGCTTCATTTGACCGAACGGGCCGGAACCCAACCATGTACCCGCAAACTTTTTGCAAAACATCATTGCGAAATATAATCTTCAATGATATTGGCGCGTGCAACACCCTTCTGATCGGTCTTATACATGGTGTCGTTGTTTAAACAACCATCTCACTTGCGAGGCTTGATCGCATCTATGTAAATTCTCATTTATTACATGAGTTTATAAATCCGATATTGTGCCTTCGGTTCTCTGACCATTCCCTAGCTCGAGTCTTTATTCAACTCTCTAAACCATGTCCAGGGAGCTCTCACGGGTAATTCAATAACAGTTTACTAGAAAACCCATTCATTCAGGCCTTTGAATCCTTCTGGACGGCTCTCACTAGAACAGAAGCTAAGCTGTTCCGTTAACCCGTTGATATGGTGGGATTTAGTAAAACCAAATTAAAGGTTCTGTCAACAGTATCGTTTTTTTCTCAACAAGGCTGACCATGAATTAAGAAAATATTACAGTTAGAGTTTTACAACTCCAACGGGTCATCCGACAAAATAAGAGTACATACAAAAAACCTTATCAAAGTTACTTTTAAGTATCGATAATAATAAATGTCAGTGTGTGTCCATCCGTCCGTCTGTCCCCTCCATAACTCCAAAACCATGAAACCTATCAGCCTGAAACTTTGCATGCATACGAAAGGAACTCCAAGGTGGTGTACGAATGACAATTGGGTGTTTGCCTTCATTAAAACACCCCTTTTGAAGATCATTTAGGCGGTGCTCATCATGAAAAACCAAAATATACCTGACCAAGATGGCGTCACGCCATCTTGGCCAACCTTCTGTCAGCTCACAAGAGTCTTAAGCCACCATATTTTGGCCTATTCAGCAATGCCTTGGCTTGCAACAAGCCACAACGATTTCTTAACTATAAAGTTTTTTTTTTTTGCACGTACGGCCACACACGTACGTACGGGCACGCACTAGTACCTATAAATCGCTGGATACATTGTAATGCTTATAAATGCCCAGAGCTGCCAGAGTTTGTGGCTTTATTTAATTTCAGCACATGGCATCAGCTCTAGAATGTCTTAAACTAAGTGGAATTTCAAATTTTAAACTCCAGAATTGAACTTAGCAATAGTTCCGACTACTAAAAAAAAAGTGTTCATTTGGCCAATTCAGATATAGTTTCACATTTCGGGCAACTCCAGGAGGTGCTTCATATGACAGATTGGCGATCGCTAATCACTTGCCAAGCCAGCCATTCCTTATCATTGGAGTGCTTCCTTGAGTGCCTAAGCTACTTGGCGAGCACTCGACAATATTCACACTGTAACGGAATACTGTATATCAATCGACTTGAACAAAGTTCAGGGGCCACTCGCCTGCATTAGCCCCGCATTGTTCTGCGGTGTGTCAGACGGTGGCTGGATCGCTGAAAATGTGGTTATATTTTACACCACATTTCCCCTTATTATACGACCTTTCATTATATGACCTGTCACTTCGGCATTGATAAATAATGTTTAATTGGCAAGGAGTACAGTCCTGGATGGTCACCACTCCAATGCATGTTACCCCAAATGGTTATTACCCCAATGCACTGGAACTCATTTTGCCAACCTCAGAAGGATGACAGGCTGAGTCAATTCCACCTGGTGTTAATTCAAGTCAACAGGGGCTTGAACTCAGGATTCTAAGGTCCCAAGCCAGCCACCTTAACCACAAAGCCAGCACCAGGCAATGGCATAGATAAATACAAATGGAAAATTAAACATTTTGTTTTAAAAAGTTTCCTGGAGCGCTCTAAAGCTTCGATCTCCACAAGCTTCCATGGCGATACCATGGCGCGGTTGTCTGTGTGGACATTTTTGGTGTTAAGAAAGCAAAATAAATGAGATGATTACAATGAGTAACTAGAGGGAGAGCACTCGGTAGAGTGCAAAACCTCCGCCGCCAATACTGCTGGGTCACTTAAGTGAATAAGTGAACCTGATATCCTATTCATTGTAGGTCAAAACGGATTAGACTCTACTGAACCACGATTGAATAAACTAAACTAGATCGACGCGCATGTAGAAATGGCCAAAAAATAAAATCGAAATTTTTTTGAAAAAAAGTTGCAAATTTTTTTTTTTTTCTCTAACAAATTTTTTTTTTTGGGGGGGGGGGGGGGGTGGAAATCACTTAAAACATGTAGAAATGCAAAAAAAAAAAAAATTCAAATATTTTTTCAAAATGGCCGCCATAGCGGCCCATTAGGACTTTGGATCAAGTCCAGAATCTAATGGCATGATCCTTGGACCATACCTAATCCCCCACCAAGTTTCGTCGAAATCCGTCCAGGAGTTTTTTCCGTAATACTGTTCACAACAAGAAACAAACAGACAGGGGTGAAAACAGTAACCTCCGTCCATCTTCGATGGCGGAGGTAAAAAATGTTTTCAGTTCCAAATCAATGAATCACCAATCATGGCAGGATAGCTGAGAGGTACGCACGCTCGCTCTTAGCTATCTAGCCTAGATTCGAATCCAGACCCAGCTATAAACTGTCAACCTGGTGTTTCCTTGGCAGGGTGATTCATCAATGTGTGTGCCATCTCTTGGATGGATGTTAAACTGGCTGTTACAATCTGCCAGAATCCCTCCCCCTTCTCCTCTCCCCCCCCCCCCGCCCTTCTCCTCTCCTCTCCCCTAACCCCTTCCACACTCTCCACTCCCCTCTTTCCCCTTCCTTCGCTCACCCCTATCCCTTTCCCACCCCTCTCCTTCTATCACCCCTCTGCCTCTCTCACCCCTGTCCCACCCTCTCCCTCTCTCCCACCCCTCGACCTCTCTCCAACCCCTCCCCTTTCCTCTCTCCTTCTCTCTCCCACCCCTCCACTCCCCTGCTCCGCCACTCCACCCCCTCTGTTGAGGGTAATGTAGCATGTATGAATCAGATTTGGAGTAAGCCGACCAGGGGGGTGCAAAGGTCACTGCATGTGCGAGCATGCATGCATGCATGCAGGCTTTTGCCAGGTATTATATGTGGCCTTTACATGCTCCTGCCCAGTTTTACATAGAATCCGGTGGTTAAAAAGAAAATGTTGCTGTTTGGGCACATTTTATCGTCCTTCCCTTCCCCTCCCCTGACGCTGCCTTCCCCTTCTTGCGCTGCCTTCCCTTCACTTCCCTCACACTGCATTCTCTTTCCCTCATGCTGCCTTACCTTCCTTAAGTCTCACGCTTAAGACTTAAGACCTCACCTTCCAACGTGTCTGGGTGGTATTTATATCCAAACGGAATTTGTCTCTGGACGTGTCCGGGCGGTGTTTGTCTCCAGACACGTCTGGGTGGTGTTTGTTTCTGGATGCGTCCGGGTGGTATTTCTGTCTGGATGGGAGTTTTTCTCCGGACAGGAGTTTGCCTCCGGACGCGTCCGGGCGGGAGTTTGTCTTTGGATACGTCTGAGCAGTGTTTGTGCCCGAAAGGCTTGGCTCCGGGCCGTATTTATAGTATGACTGGTAGAAAATGGATTTCAGACATTATTTGTTTCCATCTTTATTGTTATTTTATGCAGAATCATTTTGATGAAACAGTATGAATCGTAATTAATGCTCCACTGCACGTCTGCCTTCCCTTCCTCTCACCTCACAGACTTCCCTCCCCCCCCCCTCCTCGCTCCCACACCCCTCATCGCTCCCCCTCCCTCTCTCTCCTTTCCCCGCCACCTCTTCACTCTCACCTCTCTCTCTCTTCTCCCTCTTTTTCTCCCCCCCCCACCTTTAGTATTCCCGTCAGCATAGCAACGGGTGGTATTTGCTCATGAAAAATATATCGTTGGCTTATGACGTCACAAAGCAAAGGCTTAAAGAAAACATTGGCATCTGATCGCAGGTATGGCATCCAGAAATCCTTTAAATTTGCTCCTTGTTTTCTCCTCATTGGTTTCTGTCCAGCATTGCTAAATCAATTTGTTAGAATTGTAATACAGTTGAAATTCCATTTTGCTCAAAATAAGGTCCAGGGCCTCTCCACACCAGCCTTTCATGGTGATGTCTTCCTGACGACCTAATCCTGGCTTATCCGCAGTAATGCCTCTTCCACATTTGATTTCTGATGCTCATCTTTGCACCTGCAACAAGTTCGACCACCTTTGCCAAGTGCAACAACCGTGATTTCATCGACTGCTATGGCATTTTACTTGGCCAATTTAGCCTGATGAAGGATTAATGGTTGAAAAGTATCGGCCTCTTGAAATCGGAGGGAAAACAATTGAATTTGTTCTGAAGCAGGCTTCAAACAATAAAGATTTTAACCAAACACCTGTAAATCTTCATCTTCCAATTACGAGCAATGACTAAATCCCATGATTCTCGAGATGACGTTTCACAAACTTTGATCTTTCCTCTAGAATCTAGATATTGACTCCCTGTTAAACACAATCCAGTTGAGGATTTACCGAGCTATTAAGTTCAATGCAAATATATGGCTATACCCCGTAAATGACGTCACACGGTGCCACGACATCACAGATTCACAGTGTTGTGTTCAGGAATACCTGAATGTCGGGGTGAGTAATTGCTGCAACGAAACACAAAAGATATGAGCACAGTTCGAGTCTAATGTAACCTCGCCTTACCTTGAGGGTCTATCTGTGGATGATCATCATTTTGTTTTGTCAAATACAGGAATAATGTGTGAAACACAAATTGTTTAACTCGATACAAAGTACGAAAATAAATGAAATACGGTTTGGCAGTGGAGACGGCTATTCATATGTGACATGCGAACAACCTGGCAACCTGAATGTGTTGAGGAGCAACCACACTCTGAGATAGTAGACAGTGTAACCTGGTGTGAAGAGATGTCAGGAAGATGAAAAACACCTGATACCTGCGGATTTAGGCAGGAGTTTGTAATTTGTTCAGGGTGCCGACGACAACTCGCCGACTCGTCACGGAAGATGTGGCATCATTTACGTCCATCAACGACCAGTAGCGACAGACGGGTCGTCCGGCTTCACGTCGTATACATCGATGCCTTGCCCGACCTGCAAAAACACCAGGATGACAGTTTATACCTGGGTCCCGATTCTAACCCAGACTAGATAACTCCAAGGTGAGTGCACTTACTTTTCATCTATCCGGCTGGGACTCGATATACGTACGCGATAACTCGATGCAATATCGAGGAACACAAAACCTTTGGCTTTAATTGTAACTAGAGGACCCGTGAACCTGTTGGGTTCCCGTTTGTGACAGCGGTTGATTAAAAAAAAAATTCAAAATCAAAAACAAAAGATAGCTCCAGCGAACTCTACCGTTGAGGTTGTTTGCAGTGATCAAATAATCCGAAGAGTACTTGACTGAATCGAGAATTGATTTTTTTCGTTGCCCGATTTGAACGAAACTTGATACTGCACACCGCAGGAGAATGCTGAGCAAGGTGGCCTAAAATTTTTTGCACTGTCGTGTCCCATTTTGGCTGTATTTCAGGAACATACATACATACATAAATATATTGTTGCGGCCCGGCAGGGTCGGGTGAGAAGACCACTCGGTGGGGGAAGCTACGTCGATTCCCACCAGACTCCCCGGAATTGTAGGCCGTCGCTCACGGATAATTCCGTGACGCGGCGGGTCGCTTAACGACCGTGGACGCCAATAACTCAACCGCGTGACCTAGGGTCCTCCGCCTATGGAATCGGTTACCTAATTAACCACGTGGTTTAACCACCGGGGAACCACGCCCTCAGTACGCCTTGTCCGAACCGGATCACTCTACCGGATCGGATCACCTTTCTGGATCGGATGCAGCCGAGTGACACTGCCAAGGACGTACCGGCGAGAAGGAATGGACCGTTGGGAATAAAGACCCGGCTAAACTTAGATTCGAACCATGCTGGACCAATGAGAGAAAAGACAAAGGCGAGCTGGAACATTTCTTATGATGATTATTTATTTACAAGCGAGTGAGGAAAAGCATGTGGCACAACAAAGGTTTATTGGGTATGTAACGCAGGGAAAGAGGAGAGGGGTGTGGGTGGTGCGACAATTGTACAAGCAACTTACAGAGCAGACACAGTGCAGACGACGTGAGATTATTCACAGTAACAACAATAAAAGATCTTCAACAGGCTTACTTAACAGACAGGTGCCAGCACACTCAGACACACACACAGAAAAAGAAGAAACCCCAAAGAAAAAGAGGACTTTTGCAGCCAGGGAGGAGGGGTTGAGGTGAGAGTTCTCAGTACCTGGGTGTTCGGGGGAGGGACGCTCCGCGTTGCAGCACCCGACAATAGCCGCGCTGTTCTGGCCACAGCCGCACGTGTGGAGATCAGGTTCCGAACCGGAGGAGCTTGAGAGAGAAGGGAGGAGTCCAGAAGGCGAGGGTGAAGCAGTAGGCAGGACCAGGCAGGAGGTGATGCATTGAGATCGTGTGTGGTGGGACGAGATGCAGGAACACTAACGTCTTCTACAATTCTCAACACACTTCACTCCTTCAATTCCTCAATTCCTCTTTCCCTAATTCCTTAATTCCTCTTTATTTCTCATTCCTTCCATTCCTCTTCCTTCAATTACACAGAGGATTTCTCCGTGCTTTATAGAGGCCGAGGTTCGGGAGGGGCCATGCCGAATCCGACGTCGTCATCCGAGTCGGGCATTCCGACTGGCTCTGACCCCTCACTGTGTCCGCCTTCCTGGGCCGGGTTTCGGCCATACGCCCGTACACTCCGTCCACCTGGGTGCTAAGCGTACGTGACTCACCGCCCATGTCTGGTTTCTCGCCCGTGAGACGAGGGGAGCAAGCGAGGCAGAAGGCACCGTGGATCGTCACGCCGTGGCAAGCGAGACGAGGGGAGCAAGCGAGGCAGATTCACCTCAGGAGTGAAAAGAGGAAGAGTGGGAAGTGGAATGAGGGAAAAATGATTTTCCTAACTAATAACCTAACTAATAGCCCATCGCAACGCACTCCCTCGTCTTCCCACCAGACAAAAGGTAGGGAACTTTCTACACGTACAATAATGGGATAACTATCTCATGCCAACTATCTGTTGTATGCACGCGGTTCCGAGAACCGCAACAATATACAAGATGAGAGTTTTTAGTAATATATAGATTATTGACAATGGGATGATTTTGCACCGGCTAAACTTTCTCGAGTGTCGATGGTTTTATTACCTCCGCCACCGAAGGTGAAAGAGCTTATGTTTTCACCCCTTTCTGTCTGTTTGTTTGTCAGTTTGTTTGTTTGTGTGCACGATATCTCAAAAAGTTGCAGACGGATTCGGACGAAACTCTGGCGGACGGGTTGGGTGTGTGGCAAGGACGAATTGATTCGATTTTGGCGAAGATCTGAATCCGGATCTGGATTCGAGAATTATTTAATTTTTTAAGTGATTCTTCACCATTGCTCGATAGGGCCAAAAACGATATCGTCCTGTATAGCAATGATATTTCAAAAATGTAACGAGCCTGATATGAGTGAAGGTGAACGAGGTGAACAAAAATGATAACGAGGTAAGAATCGCTTGAAAAATTCTCGTATCCAGAGCAAGATCTTCACCAAAATCGAATCAGTTTGTCACACACCCAACCTGCCCAGAAAATTTCATCTGAATCTGTCCATAATATTGAGACATCCTGTTCACAGAGAGACGAACAAACAAACAGACGGGAGTCTACCTTTGGTGGTGGAGGTAATGATCAGGATGATTCACAAAAACTTCAGGTTGTACAACAACTCATCATACCGAGTTCATGGGATGGGATGAGTAGATGCAACCATATATTACACACCAGAATATGGGAGAGCAGGATTCAGTTTCCTGGTAAAGCTGAATCTTGCTCTCCTAGTATAGTCCTTGATTATCTTTTTATTGACTAATTTGGAGAGAAATTTCAAACCACACAGGAGACTTTTACATCATCGCAGCAAGATAGCTAAACGTCGACGATTTTATATTTTATAGTGCAATAAACTTTGATCATTTTCGTTATGGAAACCACTTGGGGTGAAAATCTGTTAGGATGGTATTTCTATGACTATAAGAAGTAATACCAGACTCAGTAGAGTAATGCTTTGTGTATGCACTCTGAGTCTGGGTGGTGGGTGGTTCAAATTCCTGCTGAATCATACCGAAGACTTACAAAGATGGTACGTGCTGCTTCCTTGCTTGATGCTCAGCCTTTAGGAGGATAGAGCACGGACAAACAATGCTGGGAACAACAACAACAAAAACAATGGCAAACCACCACCAACACTTTGTAAATAGAGTATGGTACAATGAGCAGTAATTTGTGGGAAATTCGAGTTGTCCTCTTTTTTGTTGTTTGTTATTGTTGTGCTTTTCGACATATCTTTTAATTACAAAGACATGTGCAGATAATGGACAAACACATATGGCGCAGGGGATTGCACATATGGTGTTACAAGCATAAAAGGTATTTTGGGATGAACCTGGGTTGCATACATCACGAGCTCAGGGTTCAGATGGAAACGCCAACAGGCCAAGCCAGACAACGCATGCTTTTGCTTCCATTTGTATTTGCTCAAAAATACAAGTGAAAATCATAGCCGAAAAGCAAAAAAGCTCTGCACTTAAAAAACAATTTTCAGTATCAGTCAGCGCCCTGTTTGGTAGAATGCTGACGCGGTAACGTTTTAGCTTTAACCTTTTAGCCACTCACATCTGGCGACAAATTGCTGAGAAAACGTGGTTGGCAAAAAGCACTCTGATGAGAAATGCCCCGACGATGGACACAGACTTCAGGCAGGAATTTTAAAGGATAATGCAGCTTGCACACAGCCTGGTGGTTTATCCTTCTTTTTGACCGTAATTGTGATGGCTACCTCTTAAGATACGTTTGTGGACTTCAGACAGGATGGTATGTGGCAATATCCATTTGGCATGTGGGTCCCGATACCAAACAGTGAGGGATGTGGTTTATGTATTGTTAGGGATATGGCTTCGGGCTTAACTGGGAATGAATTAAAATAGTTATTTCATAATATGTGTCAGAATAAGTGTATTGTGATTTCTTGTGATAGCTAAAAAGTGTTGAGTTAAAATGTTTAGCAACCATCGTTTTCCCTGCCCAAAATGTCTGTTTTTAAGTCCGTTTCCCCCCTCCAACGTTCTCGGTTTTTCCATGATGTTTCTTTCCTTATGTAGTGTTTTCTTTCTCAGAAAGAAGCCAATCGGAGTGACCCACACAGGGTCGGAGGGGGTGAACGGAAGACTGTGAGAGATACCACCCCGGTGCCCGATGACGGCATGTCTGGGCGCCGCCCAATTATTGCTATCCACACATGAGCTCAGTGAGTCTGGGGAAGGAAATGAAAGAGCAACGTTGTGTAGATTTGAGGTCACACGTTAGCTGAGTTGGTTGGTGCGAGTTTGCGTTGACGTTCTGGGCTTCCTGCAGTGTTTGTGGTTAACGTTCAAGGAATGCTTGTTCTCTCCCCTGCTGGATTTGCGGAGCTTTGAAGAGCTCTCTCTCTCTCTCTCTCTCTCTCTCTCTCTTTCTCTCTCTCTCTCTCTCTCTCTCTCTCTCTCTCTCTCTCTCTCTCTCTCTCTCTCTCTTTCTCTCTCTCCCTGTCTGCTGCATCGCCACTCCTCTTCTGATCTCACTGCTATGGTGCACCCACAGCATGGCTGGGGGATCCGGAAAAGCAGAATGTACGCAACGAGAGACCAGCTGTGCAGACCGGCAAACAAAACCCCACCAGGTGGCAGCCATTGTTATGTGGGCAGGTTACGTTTTTCTCTCTCTTTCTCACTGTCTCGTCTACTCTTTCTCTCTGTCCTGGTGTGCACAGAATAAGTGGCTAAGTTATCGGTTTAAGTCTAATCGTGGTTCTGAGGGCGCATAGGATATTTAGTTAATATTCCATTGACACACTTCTGTATCACCGCTTGCGCCATATGCTCTTCTCATTTCCCACCACATTTTCTGTTGGAATAAATAAATAGTTAATGATAACCTGTTTTATGGTCAATGAGGAATGGGAACTCTACGGCGTATCAAAAAATTGGCTTTTAAGCCGAATCAGTAATCTCAGGAAAGGCTGGAATTTCACATTTAAGGCGCCATCAGTCAAAGTGAGTCGCCGACAAAGCTCCGCTCAGCTATCCCTGTCGGCAGAATCGTCAAGGCTGTGCGGTTCTTTAATCACCGGTATGCAAATTAAGGGCGGATGCGGGACCTCTTACCCCCTTCCACCTGGTGGGCGCATCGGTCATGGAGATCCCGTGACAGTAACAATATGACAATAGCCAGGAATTTATTTTGAGGTTAAAGGTGGGAGATGTGAAGGAAATGGACAGGGTTCGTCAGAGTTTCCTTTTTCTGCATTATTCGCAGCTGAAAACCTTGCTCGTCTTGCTCGCAATGCCAGTTGTGCAGATCCGGTGGACTGGGTGTGGACGCTGGGTCGGCGTTCATCGCAGGGGGTCACATGTGAACCAATGCAGTCATTGGTGACAAAGGATAAAAAGGAAATGAACTGAATGGTCAGGTCAGGTGACTGACTGAAATGAATGGTCAGTGACTGAGAGAGCAGAGAGAGCTAGACCGGAGGAGAGGCGATAAAAAAAATCTCTCTCT
>CM068968.1:49037392-49055677 GCA_035128595.1 Eptatretus atami
ACATCATGGCAGGATAGCTGAGAGGTACGCACGCTCGCTCTTAGCTATCTAGCCTAGATTCGAATCCAGACCCAGCTATAAACTGTCAACCTGGTGTTTCCTTGGCAGGGTGATTCATCAATGTGTGTGCCATCTCTTGGATGGATGTTAAACTGGCTGTTTACATCTGCAGAAAAAATACCTCACACCCTATCTCCTACACCCCCCCCCCCCGCCCTCTCCTCTCCTCTCACCCCTAACCCCTCCCACACTCCACTCCCCTCTTCCCCTTTCCTTCGCTCACCCTATCCTTTCCCACCCCTCTCCTTCTATCACCCCTCTGCCTCTCTCACCCCTGTCCCACCCCTCTCCCTCTCTCCCACCCCTCGACCTCTCTCCAACCCTCCCCTTTCCTCTCTCCTTCCTCCTCCCACCCCTCCCACTCCCCCTGCTCGCCACTCCACCCCTCTGTTGAGGGTAATGTAGCATGTATGAATCAGATTTGGAGTAAGCCGACCAGGGGGTGCAAAGGTCACTGCATGTGCGAGCATGCATGCATCATGCAGGCTTTTGCCAGGTATATGAGTGGCCTTTACATGCTCCTGCCCAGTTTTACATAGAATCCGGTGGTTAAAAAGAAAATGTTCTGTTTGGGCACATTTTATCGTCCTCTCCTTCCCCCCTCCCTGAGCTGCTTCCCTTCCTTTGCGCTGCCTTCCCTTCACTTCCCCTCACACTGCATTCTCTTTCCCCTCATAGCTGCCTTACCTTCCTTAAGTCTCGCGCTTAAGACTTAAGACCTCACCTTCCTAACGTGTCTGGGTGGTATTTATATCCAAACGGGAATTTGTCTCTGGACGTGTCCGGGCGGTGTTTGTCTCCAGACACGTCTGGGTGGTGTTTGTTTCTGGATGCGTCCGGGTGGTATTTCTGTCTGGATGGGAGTTTTTCTCCGGACAGGAGTTTGCCTCCGGACGCGTCCGGGCGGGAGTTTGTCTTTGGATACGTCTGAGCAGTGTTTGTGCCCGAAAGGCTTGGCTCCGGGCCGTATTTATAGTATGACTGGTAGAAAATGGATTTCAGACATTATTTTGTTTCCATCTTTATTGTTATTTTATGCAGAATCATTTTGATGAAACAGTATGAATCGTAATTAATGCTCCACTGCACGTCTGCCTTCCCTTCCTCTCACCTCACAGACTTCCCTTCCCACCCCTCCTCGCTCCCACACCCCTCATCGCTCCCCCTCCCTCCTCTCTCCTTTCCCGCCACCTCTTCACTCTCACTCTCTCTCTCTTCTCCCCTCTTTTTCTCCCCCCCACCTTTAGTATTCCCGTCAGCATAGCAACGGGTGGTATTTGCTCATGAAAAATATATCGTTGGCTTATGACGTCACAAAGCAAAGGCTTAAAGAAACCATTGGCATCTGATCGCAGGTATGGCATCCAGAAATCCTTTAAATTTGCTCCTTGTTTTCTCCTCATTGGTTTCTGTCCAGCATTGCTAAATCAATTTGTTAGAATTGTAATACAGTTGAAATTCCATTTTGCTCAAAATAAGGTCCAGGGCCTCTCCACACCAGCCTTTCATGGTGATGTCTTCCTGACGACCTAATCCTGGCTTATCCGCAGTAATGCCTCTTCCACATTGGTATTCTGATGCTCATCTTGGCACCTGCAACAAGTTCGACCACCTTTGCCAAGTGCAACAACCGTGATTTCATCGACTGCTATGGCATTTTACTTGGCCAATTTAGCCTGATGAAGGATTAATGGTTGAAAAGTATCGGCCTCTTGAAATCGGAGGGAAAACAATTGAATTTGTTCTGAAGCAGGCTTCAAACAATAAAGATTTTAACCAAACACCTGTAAATCTTCATCTTCCAATTACGAGCAATGACTAAATCCCATGATTCTCGAGATGACGTTTCACAAACTTTGATCTTTCCTCTAGAATCTAGATATTGACTCCCTGTTAAACACAATCCAGTTGAGGATTTACCGAGAGCTATTAAGTTCAATGCAAATATATGGCTATACCCCGTAAATGACGTCACACGGTGCCACGACATCACAGATTCACAGTGTTGTGTTCAGGAATACCTGAATGTCGGGGTGAGTAATTGCTGCAACGAAACACAAAAGATATGAGCACAGTTCGAGTCTAATGTAACCTCGCCTTACCTTGAGGGTCTATCTGTTGGATGATCATCATTTTGTTTTGTCAAATACAGGAATAATGTGGAAACACAAATTGTTTAACTCGATACAAAGTACGAAAATAAATGAAATACGGTTTGGCAGTGGAGACGGCTATTCATATGTGACATGCGAACAACCTGGCAACCTGAATGTGTTGAGGAGCAACCACACTCTGAGATAGTAGACAGTGTAACCTGGTGTGAAGAGATGTCCAGGAAGATGAGAAACACCTGATACCTGCGGATTTAGGCAGGAGTTTGTAATTTGTTCAGGGTGCCGACGACAACTCGCCGACTCGTCACGGAAGATGTGGCATCATTTACGTCCATCAACGACCAGTAGCGACAGACGGGTCGTCCGGCTTCACGTCGTATACATCGATGCCTTGCCCGACCTGCAAAAACACCAGGATGACAGTTTATACCTGGGTCCCGATTCTAACCCAGACTAGATAACTCCAAGGTGAGTGCACTTACTTTTCATCTATCCGGCTGGGACTCGATATACGTACGCGATAACTCGATGCAATATCGAGGAACACAAAACCTTTGGCTTTAATTGTAACTAGAGGACCCGTGAACCTGTTGGGTTCCCGTTGTGACAGCGGTTGATTAAAAAAAAAATTCAAAATCAAAAACAAAAGATAGCTCCAGCGAACTCTACCGTTGAGGTTGTTTGCAGTGATCAAATAATCCCGAAGAGTACTTGACTGAATCGAGAATTGATTTTTTTCGTTGCCCGATTTGAACGAAACTTGATACTGCACACCGCAGGAGAATGCTGAGCAAGGTGGCCCTAAAATTTTTGCACTGTCGTGTCCCATTTTGGCTGTATTTCAGGAACATACATACATACATAAATATATTGTTGCGGCCCGGCAGGGTCGGGTGAGAAGACCACTCGGTGGGGGAAGCTACGTCGATTCCCACCAGACTCCCCGGAATTGGTTAGGCCGTCGCTCACGGATAATTCCGTGACGCGGCGGGTCGCTTAACGACCGTGGACGCCAATAACTCAACCGCGTGACCTAGGGTCCTCCGCCTATGGAATCGGTTACCTAATTAACCACGTGGTTTAACCACCGGGGAACCACGCCCTCAGTACGCCTTGTCCGAACCGGATCACTCTACCGGATCGGATCACCTTTCTGGATCGGATGCAGCCGAGTGACACTGCCAAGGACGTACCGGCGAGAAGGAATGGACCGTTGGGAATAAAGACCCGGCTAAACTTAGATTCGAACCCATGTGGACCAATGAGAGAAAAGACAAAGGCGAGCTGGGAACATTTCTAATGATGATTATTTATTTACAAGCGAGTGAGGAAAAGCATGTGGCACAACAAAGGTTTATTGGGTATGTAACGCAGGGAAAGAGGAGAGGGGTGTGGGTGGTGCGACAATTGTACAAGCAACTTACCAGAGCAGACACAGTGCAGACGACGTGAGATTATTCACAGTAACAACAATAAAAGATCTTCAACAGGCTTACTTAACAGACAGGTGCCAGCACACTCAGACACACACACAGAAAAAGAAGAAACCCCAAAGAAAAAGAGGACTTTTGCAGCCAGGGAGGGAGGGGGTTGAGGTGAGAGTTCTCAGTACCTGGGTGTTTCGGGGGAGGGACGCTCCGCGTTGCAGCACCCGACAATAGCCGCGCTGTTCTGGCCACAGCCGCACGTGTGGAGATCAGGTTCCGAACCGGAGGAGCTTGAGCAGAGAAGGGAGGAGTCCAGAAGGCGAGGGTGAAGCAGTAGGCAGGACCAGGCAGGAGGTGATGCATTGAGATCGTGTGGGTGGGGACGAGATGCAGGAACACTAACGTCTTCTACAATTCTCAACACACTTCACTCCTTCAATTCCTCAATTCCTCTTTCCCTAATTCCTTAATTCCTCTTTATTTCTCATTCCTTCCATTCCTCTTCCTTCAATTACACAGAGGATTTCTCCGTGCTTTATAGAGCCCGAGGTTCGGGGAGGGGCCATGCCGAATCCGACGTCGTCATCCGAGTCGGGCATTCCGACTGGCTCTGACCCCTCACGTGGTCCGCCTTCCTGGGCCGGGTTTCGGCCATACGCCGGTACACTCCGTCCACCTGGGTGCTAAGCGTACGTGACTCACCGCCCATGTCTGGTTTCTCGCCCGTGAGACGAGGGGAGCAAGCGAGGCAGAAGGCACCGTGGATCGTCACGCCGTGGCAAGCGAGACGAGGGGAGCAAGCGAGGCAGATTCACCTCAGGAGTGAAAAGAGGAAGAGTGGGAAGTGGAATGGAGGGGAAAAATGATTTTCCTAACTAATAACCTAACTAATAGCCCATCGCAACGCACTCCCTCGTCTTCCCACCAGACAAAAGGTAGGGAACTTTCTACACGTACAATAATGGGATAACTATCTCATGCCAACTATCTGTTGTATGCACGCGGTTCCGAGAACCGCAACAATATACAAGATGAGAGTTTTAGTAATATATAGATTATTGACAATGGGATGATTTTGCACCGGCTAAACTTTCTCGAGTGTCGATGGTTTTATTACCTCCGCCACCGAAGGTGAAAGAGCTTATGTTTTCACCCCTTTCTGTCTGTTTGTTTGTCAGTTTGTTTGTTTGTGTGCACGATATCTCAAAAAGTTGCAGACGGATTCGGACGAAACTTGGCGGACGGGTTGGGTGTGTGGCAAGGACGAATTGATTCGATTTTGGCGAAGATCTGAATCCGGATCTGGATTCGAGAATTATTTAATTTTTTAAGTGATTCTTCACCATTGCTCGATAGGGCCAAAAACGATATCGTCCTGTATAGCAATGATATTTCAAAAATGTAACGAGCCTGATATGAGGTGAAGGTGAACGAGGTGAACAAAAATGATAACGAGGTGAAGAATCGCTTGAAAAATTCTCGTATCCAGAGCAAGATCTTCACCAAAATCGAATCAGTTTGTCACACACCCAACCTGCCCAGAAAATTTCATCTGAATCTGTCCATAATATTGAGACATCCTGTTCACAGAGAGACGAACAAACAAACAGACGGGAGTCTACCTTTGGTGGTGGAGGTAATGATCAGGATGATTCACAAAAACTTCAGGTTGTACAACAACTCATCATACCGAGTTCATGGGATGGGATGAGGTAGATGCAACCATATATTACACACCAGAATATGGGAGAGCAGGATTCAGTTTCCTGGTAAAGCTGAATCTTGCTCTCCTAGTATAGTCCTTGATTATCTTTTTATTGACTAATTTGGAGAGAAAATTTCAAACCACACAGGAGACTTTTACATCATCGCAGCAAGATAGCTAAACGTCGACGATTTTATATTTTTATAGTGCAATAAACTTTGATCATTTTCGGTTATGGAAACCACTTGGGGTGAAAATCTGTTAGGATGGTATTTCTATGACTATAAGAAGTAATACCAGACTCAGTAGAGTAATGCTTTGTGTATGCACTCTGAGTCTGGGTGGTGGGTGGTTCAAATTCCTGCTGAATCATACCGAAGACTTACAAAGATGGTACGTGCTGCTTCCTTGCTTGATGCTCAGCCTTTAGGAGGATAGAGCACGGACAAACAATGCTGGGAACAACAACAACAACAACAACAAACAATGGCAAACCACCACCAACACTTTGTAAATAGAGTATGGTACAATGAGCAGTAATTTGTGGGAAATTCGAGTTGTCCTCTTTTTTGTTGTTGTTGTTGTTGTTGTTGTGCTTTTCGACATATCTTTTAATTACAAAGACATGTGCAGATAATGGACAAACACATATGGCGCAGGGGATTGCACATATGGTGTACAAGCATAAAAGGTATTTTGGGATTGAACCTGGGTTGCATACATCACGAGCTCAGGGTTCAGATGGGAACGCCAACAGGCCAAGCCAGACAACGCATGCTTTTTGCTTCCATTTGTATTTGCTCAAAAATACAAGTGAAAATCATAGCCGAAAAGCAAAAAAGCTCTGCACTTAAAAAAACATATTTCAGTATCAGTCAGCGCCCTGTTTGGTAGAATGCTGACGCGGTAACGTTTTAGCTTTAACCTTTTAGCCACTCACATCTGGCGACAAATTGCTGAGAAAACGTGGTGGCAAAAAGCACTCTGATGAGAAATGCCCCGACGATGGACACAGACTTCAGGCAGGATTTTAAGGATAATGCAGCTTGCACACAGCCTGGTGGTTTATCCTTCTTTTGACCGTAATTGTGATGGCTACCTCTTAAGATACGTTTGTGGACTTCAGACAGGATGGTATGTGGCAATATCCATTGTGGCATGTGGGTCCCGATACCAAAACAGTGAGGGATGTGGTTTATGTATTGTTAGGGATATGGCTTCGGGCTTAACTGGGAATGAATTAAAATAGTTATTTCATAATATGTGTCAGAATAAGTGTATTGTGATTTCTTGTGATAGCTAAAAAGTGTTGAGTTAAAATGTTTAGCAACCATCGTTTTCCCTGCCAAAATGTCTGTTTTTAAGTCCCGTTTCCCCCCTCCCAACGTTCTCGGTTTTTCCATGATGTTTCTTTCCTTATGTAGTGTTTTCTTTCTCAGCAAGAAGCCAATCGGAGTGACCCACACAGGGTCGGAGGGGGTGAACGGAAGACTGTGAGAGATACCACCCCGGTGCCCGATGACGGCATGTCTGGGCGCCGCCCAATTATTGCTATCCACACATGAGCTCAGTGAGTCTGGGGAAGGAAATGAAAGAGCAACGTTGTGTAGATTTGAGGTCACACGTTAGCTGAGTTGGTTGGTGCGAGTTTGCGTTGACGTTCTGGGCTTCCTGCAGTGTTTGTGGTTAACGTTCAAGGAATGCTTGTTCTCTCCCCTGCTGGATTTGCGGAGCTTTGAAGAGCTCTCTCTCTCTCTCTCTCTCTCTCTCTCTCTCTCTCTCTCTCTCTCTCTCTTTCTCTCTCTCTCTCTCCCTGTCTGCTGCATCGCCACTCCTCTTCTGAAACTCACTGCTATGGTGCACCCACAGCATGGCTGGGGGATCCGGACAAGCAGAATGTACGCAACGAGAGACCAGCTGTGCAGACCGGCAAACAAAACCCCACCAGGTGGCAGCCATTGTTGGGTGGGCAGGTTACGTTTTTCTCTCTCTTTCTCACTGTCTCGTCTACTCTTTCTCTCTGTCCTGGTGTGCACAGAATAAGTGGCTAAGTTATCGGTTTAAGTCTAATCGTGGTTCTGAGGGCGCATAGGATATTTAGTTATTATTCCATTGACACACTTCTGTATCACCGCTTGCGGCCATATGCTCTTCTCATTTCCCACCACATTTTCTGTTGGAATAAATAAATAGTTAATGATAACCTGTTTTATGGTCAATGAGGAATGGGAACTCTACGGCGTATCAAAAAATTGGCTTTTAAGCCGGTACTCAGGAAAGGCTGGAATTTCACATTTAAGGCGCCATCAGTCAAAGTGAGTCGCCGACAAAGCTCCGCTCAGCTATCCCTGTCGGCAGAATCGTCAAGGCTGTGCGGTTCTTTAATCACCGGTATGCAAATTAAGGGCGGATGCGGGACCTCTTACCCCCTTCCCACCTGGTGGGCGCATCGGTCATGGAGATCCCGTGACAGTAACAATATGACAATAGCCAGGAATTTATTTTGAGGTTAAAGGTGGGAGATGTGAAGGAAAAATGGACAGGGTTCGTCAGAGTTTCCTTTTTCTGCATTATTCCGCAGCTGAAAACCTTGCTCGTCTTGCTCGCAATGCCAGTTGTGCAGATCCGGTGGACTGGGTGTGGACGCTGGGTCGGCGTTCATCGCAGGGGGTCACATGTGAACCAATGCAGTCATTGGTGACAAAGGATAAAAAGGAAATGAACTGAATGGTCAGGTCAGGTGACTGACTGAAATGAATGGTCAGGTGACTGAGAGAGCAGAGAGAGCTAGACCGGAGGAGAGGCGATAAAAAAAAAAACACCAGAGAGGCCACCAACCTGTCTATGGTGTGAGAACAACAGATATTGTGCTTCAGCCTCATCACGGGAGATTCCAATAATGTTGAGACCTTTACATTACATAGATTACAGAAGAGAAAGATGTGATGTTGGACCCCCAGCTAATAGGGGAGAGCAGTACTCCATTGAGCCTTGCACATCGACCTTGAAGGTTGTGTCATTCTAATTTTAAATGATTCAATCCGTATTCACCTTTGATAATTAATAGGATGGTGGATTTAAAAACAACTAGTGCGTGGCCATACGTGCAAAAAACAAAAAAAAAATTGTGAAAAAAATAACAGTGTCAATTGTGACGTCATATCAAACGAAGAATAAGGATTGTGACGTCAATTGTGACGTCATATCAAACGAAGAATAAGGATTGTGACGTCAATTGTGATGTCATAGTACCGTGTGCACATCCACAGGGCCCCAGCAATATACCTGGCAAGTTTCAATTAGATCGGACCAGTGGTTGTCGAGAAACAGCGGTCACAGACAGACAGACAGACACACAGAGATTGCTTGAATTATAGATAGATAATCTTTTACATATCAAACGAGAAACCCTTACCTTGTTATCTTTCCAAGGTCTGAGCTTAACACTCACTTTCATTCATTCATCTTCCTCCTCTTCTCTTGCATGTGGAAGTGTAATCCTGATTCTGTCTTATGTTCTTCTTCCCTTCAGGACTTCATGTCTGTTATCCACTGTCACCTCACGCTCTCTCTAATTTCTACCTCTGAGCCTCATTTTACCCACTGAGACCTTGTGCTCTTTCACTTGCCATACCTCAACTCATAAAAGCCTGGTCTTGGCTTCGTGGCTCGGGTGGCTAGCTTGGGATCTTAGGGTCCTGAGTTCGAGCCCTGTTGGCCACTGAGTTAACACCAGGGAGGGTTGACTCAGCCTGTCATCCTTCCGAGGTCGGTGAAATGATTACCAGTGTTCTGGTATAGGAGCCCAGCATCAGCGGCATAATCGTGCCCCAACAAAATGATAGCTGCCATACGCAAGAAGAACCTCCATGCTGTGGTGCATCCGTACATGCCGAGCTTATCCTCCCGTTCTCCCCTTAAATCTCTCTGTGCTAACCCTTTGTTTTGTACTCTATTGGGTATAAAAAGGTGTATAGAAAGGTCCACATTATTTCAGTCATATCTCTCTGGTACTCCACTGTATATTCAACTGACTAGTAAGAACCCTTTCTTATGGTTGGGTTAATTCCCCAGATTTAAAGATGGGTTAATTTGTAACACGCCCCCCCCCCCCCACGGGTGCGGTGCTTTACGACACACATTTATAAAGAGAGAATTGGGATGTTCCCCCACACCCTGAATCCCAGAGGCCTATTTTTGTGACCTTGACCTTTTGACCTCAAACTATAGGCATCAGTGCACTAATATACAAACCCTGTTCAAATTTCAATTCATTCAGATAAAAAAATGATTATTTTATGTGACCTTGACCATTGACCCTTTGACTGGAAAAACAACAGGCTTGGAGCTTTTAATTGGTGAGCCAATACAGTGACCCAAGATGCAAATTTGTGTTGAACTATCAAGTCAATGGGATGAAAAAATGACAATTTTATGCCATTTTGACCTATTGACCTCAAATAATAGGCTTCTAGCTTTTGATTGGTGAACCAATACCATTGACTCAATATTCAAATTCTCTTCAAATTTCAAATCAATTGGATGAAAATTGACCATCTTATGCGACCTTGACCTTTGAACTTTTTACTTCAAAAATAATAGACTTCTCGCTTTTGACTAGCTCTATCAGTTGGTTAGGCTTCGCGAAGATCGGTCTGGAATTGCGACATGTAGGCGCCTAGTTGTAGGCGACATCACAAGGTACTTGCAAAATCCAAATAAAAGAAATAGTTGCCATGGAAACAGCAATTTGGGAATTTCGAAAATTTGACCTATTAAGTGCTTTACATGATGGAATGTTGTGCACAACAAATTTGAATGATACATTTTCTAATTGCCGCCTAATATATGTTCTGGATGGCATTGATCTTGACCTTTGACTAACTTTGACCAAAGTTTATGCACAAATACTACACATATGGACAGATAAGCGGTGTAAGTTTCAATTTGGCATATTGAAAAATAATTGAGATATGGCAATAATAAAATCACAAAAAGTCCTATTTCATTATAATGAGGTGAAATTGTTGTCATGGAAACCATTGACATGTCAAAATGGCTAGATCAATTATTCTGATTCTTGGTGAACCAATTCAGTGGCCAAATTTGCAAATTCTGTTCAAATTTCAAGAATCGGATCAAACTTGACGATTTTATGTGACATTGACCTTTGACATTTTGACCTCAAACAATGGGCTTCAGTGACCCAATATGCATACCCTGTTCAAATTTTAAGTCAATCGGATGCAAATTCACGATTTTATGTGACCTTTTGACCTCAAAAGCAATATGCTTCTAGCTTGTCACTGGTGAACCAATTCAGTGACCCAATATGCAAATTATGTTCAAATGTCAAGACAATCGGATGAAAATTGACGGTTTTATGTGTTTGACCTTTTGACCTATTGACCTAAAAACAATAGGCTTCTCGCTTTTGACTATCTCTACCAGGTGGGTAAGTTTTGTGAAGATCGGTGTGGAATTGCGACCTGTAGGCGATTGACAGACAGACAAATAGACGAATAACAGAGCAGACCAACCAATGTACTAATCATGGGGGGGATAGGTAGGATCACTCATTTGGTAGCGTCACACTCTTTGAGGCCACATATGTCTTTCAAACATGGCGGAAAATTTTGACCTCTCTCCAGAATCGACATAAAATTGAAATAAATACAGGGTGGTGCAGAGCCGACTGACACATTTCAGACCGCCCTCCTCTCCGAGGGGTGGGGTTTAGGGGGTGTGGCTACACGCCAAGCAAGAGAGGATTTGATGCCATTTTAATTTTTGTTTTTCTTTTTTTTTCAGGCACAATTGAGAGATGGAGTGTAGCTCACAGAATTGCAGGTGTTCGTTTTTATTACGAAACGAAGTCCATCATTCAGACACGGCATCGTTTGCGGCAGCGGTTTAATATTGTAGGCATGGCCCAATTTCATCACAAAACGCGATTTTGGCCTGGGTACGTAAGTTTGAAGATAACGGCAGTGCGACAGACATAGCTCATGGTACTCCAAGAACTGTGCGTACTGAAGAAAATGTTCGGAGAGTGGTGGAATCTCTTGAGCAAAGTCCACGTCGCTCTACTTGGCAACAATCACGCATCATAAGCATATCTGCAGGATATCAAGTTTCACCCCGAAAAGATACAGATAGTCCAGAAGCTTGTTCCTCATGATAAGGCGTCTCGAGTGGAATGTTGTAACTGTCTCAGAATCAACATTGGAGACACCGATGTTTTGAACCTTGTTTTGATGAGATACGAAGCGCATTTTTACGTAACAGGTTTTGTGAATAAACAAAATATGCTCTATTGGGCACCAGTGAATTCGAGAGAATTTAACGAACAACCACTACATTTGTCTAAAGTGACAGTATGGTGTGGGGTGGGAACTTTTAGGGTTGTGGGACCATTTATCTTTGAAAATGATAATGAGGAAGCCATTACAGTTAATTCTGAGCGGTACGTAGCCATGGTGCAAAACTTCTTGCTTCCACAGTTGGAAGCACTTGGTGTTGATCCCAACAACCTCTACTTCCAACAAGATGGAGCCAGAGCACATACCGCTAGACGCAGTATGGATGTGGTCCGCAATCTCTTCCATCAGGTTATTTCACGTTTTGGAGCCATCCCCTGGCCAGCACGTTCGCCTGCCCTCAAGGTCTCAAACTTCTTATGGGGATATCTCAAAGAACATGGACATAGGAATCATACACACACAACACCAGAGCTGAAATGTGCAAGTCAAGTGGAAATTGCTGTCATCAATCAACATCAAAATCTGTTGCGCCGAGTTTTTGATAATTTTGTGGAACGTCTAAGACAATGCACTGCAACTGGTGGAGGCCACCTTCCTGATGTAACTACCATATATAATAAAATTGCAAGCTTTGAACATAACCCTCAATGTTTCATGTCATACCTCTCTTGCTGTTGAAAAAAATTATTGCATATCCAAATGTGTCAGTCGGCTCTGCACCACCCTGTACTTCAAACTAGAATGGCACTCGGTAGAGCGCATGCCTCAACCAGGTTGAACAGTTTACATTATGTATCTCACTGATAGGCCGGATCTGCATCCGGACCTGAATCAAAATCTAATCAATTCGTCCTCGGCACACACCCAACCTGTCCACCAAATTTCATCGGAATCCATCTATAACTTTTGAGATACCCTGCTCACAGCCAAACAAACAAACAGACAGGCAGGCAGGGGTGAAAACATAACCTCCTCCACGTTTGGTGGTGGTGGTAAAGATCATGGGTGGGGGTGGAAGATGACATGATGTGGTGGTGAACTACCGTCTTAAGTTCTAGAGGAAATGGTGGGATTGTAATGACTCAGAGAGGCGATTCCACAGGTGAGAGAAAAGAGTAACATTGAAGTGAAGACAAGTAGTAAGCCTGGATTTTGGCAGGTTAGCAAGGAGGGGGTTGCTGGAAGAATGCATGTGTCCTGGAGGGGCTGTGGAGTGAGAGGGTGGAGGAGGATGACCAATGAACAGGGGGATCAAAACCAACAGAGAGAGAGAGAGAGAGAGAGAGAGAGAGAGAGAGAGAGAGAGAGAGAGAGAGAGAGAGAGAGAGAGAGAGAGAGAGAGAGAGAGAGAGAGCAGAAGGTCCCTTATTTCTACCTCTTTGTAAGAGATGCCGCTGATGTTGAGTGCATTGGATTGTGTGACGTGGGGACACACACCCGTACAGTAAAGCAATATTCAATTGGGTAACGTACAAAGGCCTTGTAGTCCATGATAAGTTCAAATTTAAAGAGAAATAACAGCACAATAGAGGATATACCCATTTTGTGGCTACCTTTAGGAGGCCAGTGGTAATATATGATCTGCCCAGGAGAGGTCATGTCTGATGATGAGCTTCAGAAGTGCGAGGGACTGAACTTCTTCTTGTGGCTGATCAAGGAAGCAGAGAGGAGTTTTTGCAACATACGATCCTTTCGGAGAGAATATGAGACTTTCCTGCATTGAATGACATGTTCTATGTGTCAGTCGAGGATGTGATCCTTTCCAGATCTAATGAGAAACAGGCAACTGCTGCCAACGATCATGATCTGGAGGTACGCACCGCCCCACCCCGCAACTTCTCCGAAACACATATCGACCGAAACCCCCTTCCCTGACCCCACCAACTGCTTTATGGACATATAATAAATAGATGACCACTTTTAGTTGTGCGATTTTGGGTTTGACCCCAGAATATTGGCAAACTTCCCTTTTGTTTCAGTGTTGGTAGCGGTAGCTACAACGTCAAACGCTATCCATCTGTTGCGGTATCAAGCCGACTGTCCCATCTGCAATCAAATGCCAATCATGTGGACGTAAAACATCACACATTATCTTTCTGATAAGAGCAGGCCTTCATACGTTTCAAGCTCTTTGTCCATCTGCTGCAATGATTACTAGCTCACTGTCAAGAAGCAAGGTATAGGATAAGATGCTTTTGAATCGCATAGCTTGACTTGGTGTCTGTCCTCTGCACTTACATGAAAGCTGAACTCTGAGGTGCAGCTTGCCCTGTATCTTCACCGCAGAGCCAAGCAGCATGCGGAGTTGATTGCTCAGAGCAGATGTGTGAAAACACTCGTTGCACAAAGGGCAGCCCATTGAGACTTAGTAATAGCAGTCGTGACCTTCCATGACAGGGTGCTTCTCAGCAGTGTGATTCCCTTGCAAGACCATCATCATTCCCTTTAAGCCGCGTGATGGATGTCAGGCCATGGTCCCCTCCCACTTGCCGGAGATGCAATGTGAGCTGTTTTCCATGCAATGATGGAGAAAAACAATGTGGGCAAGGTACAGGTGAAATGTAATGGATCACAGACATTGAATTCTTACAATAACATACCAGAGGCATCATCCGTTGTCCAGAGGCTACATCCTTCTCAGGAATTATCTTGATAATTAATTAAGATGAGAGTATAATCTACCTCTCTATCATCAACATTGTTTTCATAAGCAGCATTCTAATAAAATCGATATAATTTGGAAAAAAAAAAGGGGAGAATACTCATGGAACAGTTAGCAGAACAAGTCAAAATCATTAGAATGTTGGTTGACATTGTGATGTGATACGGCCAAATGAGAACAGGTAGCTGAGTGTAGAAGAGAAATAATTTGATAATTGCTTTCACTGCAGATGATAGTTTAGAGTTTCAAATGACAATATTAAAGATCAAAACAAATGTGAACCTTTCAAACCCATAAACCAACGAGAACGGTACTCGATTGAGAGCGTACCTCGAACCAGGCTGAACAGTTTACATTTTGTATCCCACCGATAGGCCGGATCTGCATCCGGACCTGAACCAAAATCGAATCAGCTTGTTCTTGTCACTTGCCCAACTCTTCCATCACGTTTTGTCATAACTCGTCCACAACTTTTTTGAGAAATCGTGCAATATATCATTTGTAGCCCCATCCCTCAATGGTGAAGAATCATTTTTTTAAAATGATCATACCCGGCTCCAAATCTTCACCAAAATCGAATCAAATCGTCCTTGTCACACACCCAACCTGTCCACCAAGTTTCATCTGAATCCGTCTATAACTTTTTAAGATATCCTGCTCACAGACAAACAGATAGATAGACAAACAGGTGAAGACATAACATGCATCCACCTCCGGTGGCGGAGGTAACAGTGAAAAAGGCAATCTTTGCCTTAATCTAAAGACATTTCTCTCAAACCCGGATGTTCTTGCACCATTAATTTCACTGCTTACCTGTATAACACACCTGCATACCTCGACCCAAACCATCCCATACTCTCGATTTAATCCACACTCATACCCTTACGCAAAAATATAAACCCAACTTATAACCACATCCTCATCCACCTCGAACCACAAAGCTCATTCCAACCGGTAGAATAGCAACCTTTGTGTCAACCTTAACAAAACCCTTTCTCACAGCCATATATCAACCCAAATCATCACCTAAAGCTCTATTTGTACCTGCAACTGAACTCTGATCCAAACCCTAACTCTGAAACTAACGATAACCAAACCAAAACCAGGATCCTGACTCCTAACCGGCACCCTCTGATCCTGGCCCTAATATTTACTGTCATATGAACCCGAAATCCTGATCCGAACTCTAATCTTCACCCTAACCCTGGACGTGACCCCACAATTCAACCCTAATAAGAACATTTTCTCAAGTAAACTCCGAACCTTCTGATTGAGGGGCAGCCACTTGGGAGGCAATTGCGCGTTTCTCGGGGGCTAATTTGTCCACGCCTGATGCTTCCACCGACACATCTGTGCCTCACAAGATGGCCTCCTGCAAGGACAAGCATTTTCTTTTGGCTTTTGTGAATATCAGTGCGTGCACTGGGAAGTCTGCGGTGCACTCGGCCATGCAGGAGCAGTAGCAGCCGAGAGTGTCTGTGCGTGGGTGGATTTCATTAACCGAGCGACAGCCGTGTTTTGGAACACACTGTAAAGAGAAAATGAACGCAGTTCTAACTAGCCAGTGAATCAAAATATGTGTAACTGGTCTTCCAGGATCCCACATAAAGGGTGTTGCTATGGATTATCCATGAACTCATAAGGCGTCAGAGGAGCAGTGGTATCAGAAGATATCGTGGTCAGCCGTTGCTATCCTCAGAGATCTTTTACAATTCTTGCTTGAGCCTTGTTTCCCACATCATCATGTTAATGTCACAGGTCAGTTGAATGATGTTGGTTACTCAGTTTCCGGGAAACATCTTCCGGTTTTTCACGACCAGGGACAACGTTGTGGATGCTCTGTGTTCGGAATCCCATCGTAGTCTGACTTGTGCATGGATATGTATAGCGTTGCGACCCATTGCACAAATAGGTAAAGAATCAAAATAAATTATTTTACAGGTGTAACTAAATGAGCGTTGGGATTTCAAACAAAACATCGATAAAATGGCGTGTTGCGTGCCGATAACACTGGGTTTTAATAAACTCTCTTCATCCGCTGCATTGTTGTCTCAATAGTGTACTTTCAGTGTCTCATTGCAGCAAATATGTTACTCTGACATATTGGCAACCTGTTTGAGGGAATTTACCCAGCTAACTGTGGCTGTTGGTTTCTCCTGGGAAACATAAAATTAGGACTGACAACTTCCCAGGGGGAAAGAGCACGGCGTATAAGCAGTGATTGAATACTAATGTTGAGTATGTCTACTGTATGCATGCCATGAAAGCACAACAGGTCCTCCCCAGGATGTTTAGATAATATCTTTCAGTAATTAAATTATGAAAGAAAACAACTTGCACAGACAAATGAAATGTTAATACAAAGTTAAAATAGAAGGGCATTCGGTGGAGCGCATAGCTCCGCCACGCAATTTGCCTGATCCAGAACATATCGGGTCCAATACATTTTATGAAATATCACGTTACATATAATTTTTGGCCGCATCTCTCAATGTTGAAAAAATAATTTGAAAATTAAAAAAATTCTAGTAGCCGGATCCGGATCCCGATCATCACCAAAATCTAATCAATTCATCGTTGTCATAGACTCAACCTGCGCACCAAATTTCATCCGAATCTTTCCACAACTTTTTGGACATCCTGCACACAAACAAACAAGTAGAGCTATATTCAATGTACACCACCCCCATGCCAACTAAATAAATAACATATCCTCCAGTGCGCAACATTTCCGGGGTGCCTTCGACGACCGGCGATGCCGCCATGCAGCACATGGAGACGGAATTTGGAGGGAGCGGTGTACAAGAATTGATTAATTGATTGTGTAATTAAAACAAATATATGATTGTAAAATAATTAATTTCTTAATCGATTGGCTAATAGTATACCGAAACCACCACAGTGTCATCTGAATCTGTAAATTTTTGAAAAGTAATTAATTAATCGACTAATTGATGAATCAGTAAATAAAATTTGCCCTTTATAGCCAAATCACTTGGTCACTGTCGTGAACTAATATTGTTACGAATTTGGAAGCGTACTGCACTCAGCATTCAGGTCCCCATAGCTCAGTTATTTCGATAAGTAAATGTGGATAGATAGCTCCCTTTCCCCGATGTGTAATGGGAATTAAGTGTGCGTGCGCTGCGAAGTTATTTTATAGATAGTATTTTTACACTTATAACAACAACAACAACACCAGCGGCACCGTCGCCTCGCTCACCGACGCCATAGCGCACGTGTTTCTGGCTGCGGACGTGGGTGGGACCGCCTCGCTCCAGAGCCGATTCTGCCCACGAGGGCAAGGGCGCGCCCTTCATCCAATCAGGAGGCTCATTACCTCAGATCGGGACTCCACCCGGAAGGGTGGGAGTCGCCCCACATTCCGTGGGCCTGTCCAATGAGGAACGGCCAGCGAATCGCGCGACGCAACCGTCCAATCAGGAGGCGAGTGGCCAGGGAAGAAATCCCTCCCACCTCGGGAGAGGAATAGTGATCGGGGCGTTCTGTCTGGCTGTCTGGGTCGGCCTCGCCTGGTGTCGTCTGATCCGTGGAGGCTTTCCGGCCTTGAGCGCCTGTCACCTCGTTGTCTCCCGCCTCATCCGCCTTCGTGCTGGCTGGCGTCCGTCGTTCTGTCCCTCGTCCCTGGTGCTTGGTGCTGCGTTGAGGCGGTGGGTTCGAGTCTTGCCACCGGACAAGCTCGACCGGTCCGCACGAGGCGGGCAGGTGCAAGTGTAGGCTCTTGCCCTCAGCTCGCCTTCCCTCCCGAGCTGAAGGGCCGAATAAAGGCCGCGGCCATCATTTCTTTTGGGTGTGTGCGTGTGTGTCTTGTGCCCAGTCTATAAGTAGCAATTGTTTAAGTGCCTTGTACATGATTTGCATTTCTTCTCGATAGTCGGTTTAACTCTGCTCTTTGTGTGCTTCCCCTCCCCGATTATTGTAAATAAATACCCCTCTTGTTAAATGTATCAGCTCGTTTCTGTGTTTCTTTCATTGGTTTAGCACGGTGCGTTGTTGAGAAATTGGGAAGCGGAAAATTGTGCATTTGGACCGA
>CM068968.1:49055861-49066519 GCA_035128595.1 Eptatretus atami
GGGAATTTGGGTTTTTGTGGGGGCTTAAACGGGGGTACCGTCATTTCGCTGTTTATCGCCCGAAATGAAAGCGCTAGTATTGTTATAACTATTTTTATCTTTTAAAATATAAATAGGAAAACTATGAAAAAAAATCAGGTGTCTTCCTCATATCATCATTCATTTATATACCAAATATTTAGTTGATATCCTGAACTAATTATTTGATGTATTAACAAATATATTATTTGTACATGCAGAGTATGTGAACCACGATATCCGCCTTCTCTGAACCGGTTAACATTTTGTCCATTTCAGCACCTTTGATTGTCTCCTACTATAAAACAATTCTAACTTAATATATGTACAATAAATGAATGCTGGCCTAATCGATGATAGTAACGTAGCAATATTTATGAAGTATGTTCTTCCCAGATAAGTATCCAATGCAGAAATAAGTCATCCGTGACTAGAAGATTTTAACAACCTCAGCACCAGTTAGTGTCAGGAATTGCCTTTCCTTTGCTACATTATTTAGGCATATACTGTGATATTTACACGATATGATTGTGTATGTTTATATATATATATATATAAGAAAAAAACGACAAATGTATTATATGATAAAACATGTAATATTCATGACATGACTTCATAGCACTGATACAAATAAAGGAAATAAAAACATACTTTTCTGTAATCATCACACATTCATACCACCTTTTACCACCAGTAATTACTCCACTCAACATCTAGATGAATACTAACAATAGACTAAATTAATGTAGAATCTTAAATGAATCTTATTGGGTCATTTGCTGATCTTAATACATTGGCGAACTGATTGGCTACATGTCATCTTCGTCACAAATACTGTAGTCATTCACGTTTCCACAGTTGCGTGCATTTGCATAATGCTGTGTATGGCATGAACAGTTCACTTTCTCTTTGCACGCACCTTTGCATCCACATCTAACTAGTTCAAGTACTACACGTGGTGCTGCTTTTCGAGACATTGTACTGGTATAAGGTTTTGTCGTCATTTAGTTTCCATCCATTGCCCTCTGGGAGCAGGTTCTTTGGCCTTGGTTCTTGGTAGGTTTTGTCTCTTTTGGACATCAGGTTGGCACGCTGTATGTGAGGTTTCAGAGTGCTTCGCGTCGTGGAAGCTTTTCACCCTCCAAGTTCTTGACCTTGAACAGCTCCCATCGAAGATCTGGAATGTGACGCACAAACTTTTGCCGGAGTATACACTGCAGACGAACGTCTCGACATTGACAACATCAGCTTCAGGAAGACTGTCTGGACATCCAAAGATCTGGAAAGTCTTGATAATCTTGCTGCTTGAAGGTAGTTGCAGGAACTTGGTTATCCACGCTTTCTTCGATATACTGAAGAACTTTCCACCCCAATCCGCGCCAGTGAAGTTGTGCAGTCCTATCAAAGCCTTTGACTTCTCCGTTCCAATCGCAGTGCACACCTCTCTTTGATGTCAATTGTCCGGAAGAATTTCCCTCTGCCAGTTAACATCTTCAATTGTCCTGGGATGGTGTGGTTGGCAACAAGATCTATCAACAACAAGAACACATCTGTGTCTGGGGACCACACATACATGTCTCGCGTTGACGTTCCTTGTCTTGCTGCATCGATGACACCAGTGTCATCAGTGGATTTCATTCTCTCGACCACCCCACACTCCACTCTCTTCTCGATGTTGAGGACACTGCTGTAGCTGGTTCCAAGATGTAGGTCTGACAGGAAGTTGACAAGCTGTTTGCTGCGTACTTTGTTGTGTACAGAGAGTGCCAAGCCAATGTTCACAGTGTCTCTGTGTGTGACACAAATCCAACATCTGACTTCGGCTTATGGCAAACTTGCTTAGCGCTCTTTACATTTTGCACAAGTACTGTGATACAATGCTGACGGTGTTCTTTATGGCTCCATCCCGCTTACCAGAAACAGAGTGTGCATTTGTGCCAAAGAGTAGCTGCTTCAGAAAGAAAGCTACCATTGGTGGATTTTCAAACACATGTTACCAGTGAAGTGCCACTTATCTTTGCAATTCAACAACTCATCACGAAGCAACTTAGTAACTCTAACAATGTCGCTAAGTGTTTCCCCAAATATTGGGGTACTACTTTACCAACAGCAACTGAAAGGGTTTACTATTATGATATGCTCACTTTCATTGAGTCGATGGGCCTGACAAATTCAGCAGTACTGATATTTTCTGTTATCAAACTTTTTAGGTGGCGTTTGAAGTCGGAGCTATCCACACTAACACCATGTTCAGTCAAAGTTGACAGATACTCATAATTAACATCATTCATACTTAGAACAGCACCAGACGAGAGCGAACATTTGACTGCATTTACAATTTCGATGTCACACATATGCTTGGTGATATTATCATCGACCCCAGTACAATCAAATCTGAAAGAATAGCATTGGCGTTCAACATTTCGTAAACAATCTCTGCGATACCACATTTCATTTGCAGCGGCATCACCAACTTCAAGCAACAGTGACAGGTTTGCTCGGACTTTGTCATCACGTGTCTTCGTTTTTATGTCCAGAAAGCGGGTCCCCATCGTATCTGTCAGGACAAGATGCAACTCTCATCTGTCGGATTATCACAGAGAAACGCACAGGACTTGGTCTTTGGCTCCATTGGGCGACACCTGCGAACACTCTGACAGAATCCTCATCATGTGCCAAGGATGGACGTCCGAGTTTAGCTGGTCGCATTTGTGATTCACTAGATGATGTTTCACAAAATCTCTTTTCGGCTCTCTCCAGCAACCTTGTTGCACTCGAGTTTGTAACATTCTTTGTGGTAATGGATGTTTTCCGTATCAGATGCAGACAACTTTGACAGTTTCAGCCAGAGGGGCATACTGCGTTTCTCCATCTGTGCTCGCTTCTCGGCAAAGTTCTTTATGTTACCAATAGAATCTGATGAACATTCTGTACAAAGGTGTAGCCCTTCCGCTTGCCTTTATCGCAAATGATGCAGGTGAGTGAGTTCATTGTCACGTCCGTTATAGTTGAACATCAACAGGCCTTGCTTCGAAACGGGTGAACTTCTTCATAAGTGCACATCTGGAAATACATAAACATCAATAATTATTTCAGATATCAACTAAATATTTGGTAATAAATGAATGATGATATGAGGAAGACACCTGATTTTTTTTTTCATAATTTTCCTATTAATATTTTAAGAGATAAAAATAGTTATATCAATATTAGCGCTTTCATTTCGGGCGATAAACTGCAAATGACGGTACCCCCGTTTAAGCCCCCACAAAAACCCAAATTCCCAAAGTAAAATTGCCACCCAAGTTTTTCTGTCTACTAAGACCCTATAGATGCCATTTAAACAATAAAATCGCTTTTGGCACGCAATTCCCAGGGACCACGTTTCAGGTACACGGTGAACCTGACTACGAGCTCCGTCGAGGGTGTGAATTCCTCGGTAGCTTTGCCGCGTGGATACTTAGGTATATTGAAATTGGCAATTAACCCTATTCCACGCGGCCGAATTATTGGCGATTCACGGTCCTGTTAGGGACCCGTGCCTTCTCGAAGTTCTCCGAGAAGCATGATCTAGATTCCGGGTGTTCGGTGCTTTACTGCTCCACCTTAGCGGTCGTGCTCGCCGCCGACACCCAGCACCACAACAATATCAGCTTCCTAGTTCAAAAGGTGCCTGAGATATTGCCCAAATGAGAGAGAAAACAAAAAAGTAATTAATAATAAATCGATAATAATTAAATAATTTATCAATTAATTGGTTAATTGATATTTTGCATAACTAATTAATAATACATGATATTTGATTAATTGACTGATCAAAAAATAGAAAACACAGTTTTTGCCAAAGCACTTGTTACCTCTCTCTCTATCGAGTGCAGCCTATGGCTGCTAGTTGCATCATTGGTTGGGACGCGGCTCTGCCGCTGATGCAGTGTCCCCCTTACCATACACTGGTACTCATTTTGCCGACCTCGGAAGGATGACGGGCTGAGTCAACCTCCTGGTGTATTTTAATTCAGCGGCCAACGGGGCTTGAACTCAGGACCCTAGGATCCCAAGCCACCACCCTAACCACTAAGCCAACACCAGGCTTACTTGTTACCTATTGTGCCCAGATTTCAGCTTCCAAGCTCAAAGGATGGCTGAGATATCGCCCGGACAAACAAAGAAGAAAAAGATTGTCGTGCAGAGCATGATACTGCACTTGCAAAATCCACCCTCCCCGACAAAGGTTGCCATGGATACATCAAATTGTCATCAAAAACGCCAGGCAATCCACAAGCAGCTTTTCACACACGAGGGCTCCAAATGTCTCAGCCTTCCTCCTCCAAAGGTGCCACCTGCCTCATGCGGTCCTCACACCGACCTCGCGTGTGTGTTCTGCCGAACCAGACGGGAGCCTTCCACAATCCCCTCGTGCAAAATGCGCCAGCCTCTCTTCAATCACTCTCCTCTCCTGCGCTCTATTTCCTCCGCCTCCGGAGTGTGGCCTGCTTGCCCCCAAACCCGGGAAGGTGGGCTTCTCCTGTTTGTTGTGTTTTAGGGACGCATTTTCCAGCTTTACTGCCTGACTTTAAGCATAAAAAACATATGGAAAATCACAGAGGGCAATCAAAACTGGGGGACTTATTTTTACTCCCTAGGCTAATTAACACCGCACCACCCCTTGTGTGGTGACACGTAACACTTAAGCTCACAGATTCCCTAACTTAGTTACATTGAGATGCTTCTACTCGTCCACGGACAAAGCAACTTTACGCAATGCTAAACTTCCTTATTAAATCATTCCATCTACACCCAAAACCTAACACAGCCCCCCACCCAGAACTGTAGTTCAATGCAGGCGTTCCCATTCTGGCCTTACCACTTCCGATTCACACCTAATTAGCCTTTCAAATAAATTAGGAGCGGCTGTGGGAAGCAAGCCTTAGCGAACATACCTATTCTCTTAGCGTTCTGCACCCTTAAACACAACAATTCAAATATTTGCAAATCTCTTGGTTCCTCGCTTAACTCCTGGGCGGGTAGAAAATGTCATAAAACACACAAATATCAAATGTTGGATTAAACATGACCCCCCCCCCCCAAAAAAAATAAAACTTAACGTTTATACAACGCCCTCCTAAAGACTACGTTCATTGGTGGATGCCACGACACCCAATGTGACCTGCGGAACCATCCAAATTTACCGATTTCAAATTTCCGCGAGCCCTGTCTCTCGCAGGTTAGTGACATGGATTGAGTGGACTTTCCATCACTCACTCACACATATAGATCTAATATGAATCATTCATTCCAACCCTGCAAGAACATGGCTTAAATGTTATTACACACATGTGTGATCCTCAACTGGGCAGCAGGGAGGTACCGTACAACAATAATAGTGGGGGCACTTCCGGTTGTGGTGTCCGCAGTCCAAAAACAAGTCGCCCGACTTACGACTTCTTTGCACCCCCCACCAACCCCCTTCAACTATTCGGTCCCTGACAGCCAAACAGTTCTGTCGCTGTACGCCTCGCCGGGGAGGGTCTCCTCACATCCAGGCTGTCACACAGCCTCGTACGGGTCGACAGGGGTTTCCTTACTGCTGGTCGCCCAAATCAGAGCTCCCCTCCGACAGGTCTCCATTTCTCCATCCAGGCTCTCTCGCAACCTCATACACATTAAGGCTCTCACACAGCCTCATACACATTAAGGCTCTCACGCAGCCTCAGACACTACCAGCTGGCAGCGACAAATTACCTCGGGTGGGGGGGCGCAGTCACCGCTCCTCCAGAGCTTGATCCATTCCTGCAGACCCACATATCTTCCCCACCACACACAATCCAACATCTCATTTCCTCCCCCGCTGTCATTCAATTCTCAAACAATACAATGCAAAATGGGTGTCGTGTTGCTATACTGCCATGGCCTGCTTACATGTTATAATTCGCATTGATTCTTGAAACAATTCAATTCGTTATACATAACAGACATCAACTCCACAAGACAATTTTGGTTTCCAAACCAATCCCTTCACCGACCATTGAGTCACTCTCGCTCGCTCTCATCTTAATTACCCATGTCCCAATTTCCAAGCAAAATTGAACCCTTGGGACAGTAGCATCAAAACACTTTACCCTAAGTGTAAGTTGTCGCAGGTTAGTCGGGTCCAAAAGTGTCATCCACCCCTTCTAAATTTTCTTCGCACCCTTTTAATCCACCCCCCGTGGATTCGTTGCTTTCAAACTCCCTGGATCCCAACTCTTTATATTTGTTATTATTATTTTTAAAAATTTGTCCATCACTCCAAAATCTTGTCGATCACCCTGGCTAGTGATTGGGTACAACTGTAGACTTCAAGCACACCCTCAATGAGGTGTCAAAGAATCAAATCAGCCACGAGATCTGTCCAGAAAGTTTCTTGCGAGATGCAGCAGGACCGATGCCAACACCCCCCTCCAGGATCCGGAAGACCCAAGTTTCTCTCATCCTCTCCCGGAAGCCTACGTCGTCCTCCAGGTTCCGGCAGACCCAAATTTCTCACATCCTGTCTCGATCGGTGCCTATATCCTCCTCCGGGAGTTCGCACGTCCATTCCTAATCGATGCCGGTATCCCCCTCCATGATCAGGAAGATACAGATTTCTATCATCCACTCTCAATCGATGCCTACACCCTCCTCTAGGATGAACCGTGGCCACAGCCATAATCCAGGCAGACATTGCCACAGCCCAGCAGACCCAATTAATACTGTATCTTCTGGGTGCGCCAGGCCGAGGGCGGAACAAGGCAACAACCGGCCGACCCACAACCAGAATGAGGATACCTCCCAGGCACGCATGGACGCTGGCAACTGCACTCGACCATCCACGATAGACAAAAGCCAGACAAACAGCCACGATGGTTAACGCAAACACCATCACCCGACCTTGGGCTGTTATGCTTGTCTGCTCGGCTGCCTGCGATAAGAGTTGGAGTGAGTTGAGATGTGCTTTGGCCTCGTGCAGCTCTTGCTACAGCTTCTCTGTTCAAATTCCCTGTTCTTTTTCTTTCTGTTTGCATTTTTTCATCACTTTCCTGGTTCGCTCCTGAATGACTGCAGTTCAGCACTCAACGCTCTGTTCTCCTGGTGTAAACTCTCTAACAGCAGATCCTTTTCATCGGGTCCCTCTGTAATGCTGGCTTCTGGAATCAGCAAAGGCTGTGGTTCAGGTTCCGGTTCAAGTTCTGACTCCTCCTCTCCTGAAATCACCACAACTGGAATCACATGCTCAACCAGTGCAACTGCCCTCGTGTGCGCCCCCTGCTCTCCATCGCACCACAGTTGTACCTCCATGGGACGGGAGACTCCGAGACTCAGATCTGGTATAACATGGGTGAGAGGTGCCAGACGACAGCGTCTGGCCTTTGTCATGGAAATAGCACGCAGAAGATCCAAAGATGCAGGACCTGCTTCAAAACGGCTAAGCTCACCGTCCATACAGGCAAATAGCTCCACCATCAGCCGAAGGATGGCACCAATGCCACTTTCTCCTGCTGTGCCAAGCTCCCCATCCGTCACTGCCAAGCCAGATGGAAAAACCGGCCACCCAATGTGGCAGTCAAATTTATTTGTGATCAACATGATGTAGATGGCCACAAGACAACCACAACGGTTGTGATGATGGTCCCACATGTGACCAAACTCTCCCAGCCGAGCAACTGGAAGTGAGGAATCATGCGGAACATTGCGGTGCCTACGGCATAAAAGATTGTGGAGCAAATTGCAGAACTTCCAGCTGAGAATAGAGTTGCTGGAAAAGGAGAAAATGCCTGGTACATTCCAGACGGTGTTGGCACCTTGTGTTGCCCAAGACACCTTGTCCAAGATGCGAATGTGGACAAGTTTCTCTTCAAAGCCTGCACTTGACTCACTCTGGCATAATTCAAGATGAGCTTCCCGCTTAACCAACTTCAAGCTACCGTTGCTGCAACTCTCCTCCTCTACATGTCCTGCAAATGGTTTAAACATTGGATCTACCAAATCTGCTTGACCCTGTTCAGCAACATTTCAAATGTCAAAATGCTACAAGTCCAGCCCAACTCTGTACGAGTCCCCCACTCGGGATGGGGGAAACTTTTACCCAATGCTTATCAAGCAGATCCACCCTTGGATTGCTTCCTTCATCCTTACTATGTAACATGAACATCGCCATCTCATGCCGATCCGCCATCTCATGCCGATCCGCCACTTCAAACGCGCGTTTAATCTCCTGAGAAAAAAAATTTCTCTCCCTTAAATTTCCATGTGTTCTTTTCTTCCAACACAAATTTACTATACAATTTGTACCTCGATTACAACTCCCAATTCTTTTTCATTTTTAAACTTTTGTTCGCTCCGGAATCAAATATTGTGGTCCCGATGGGTTCTAAAATCCCACCACGATGCCGAATGTCATGGAGATTCGCATCCCACACTCCTGATCAGCAAATGTCGATCAGGATTCGAATCTCACATTCTCCATTCCAAATGTTGATCAGTCTGATGGATTCTAAAATCCCACCCCGATGCCGAATGGTGCGGGGATACGCATACCACACTCCTGATCACCAAATGTCGATCAGGGTTCAAATTCCACTACCTGACAACAAATGTTGCGGGGGTGCTGGGATTTGAGTCCCACTCTTGACACCAAATGTCGTGGGGGTGGGGGGGTTCAAGTTAACCCCCCAACCCAAATTTGTCGGAGCCAGGCGGTTAACACCGACAGCCCCTGGATGGCCGAGCGGTTCCTTATTATGAGGAGGCAGACACGTTGATCGATGGAGATTTCAACACGTGCTCGAAGGGCAAGGCGGAGGGCAATATCGGACGGGCGGAGGGAGGATTACGGCACAGGAGCACTGCACCAGGACAACACAAGGGGGTTTAATCCGCGAATCCACGACAATTACTCAAATAGTTTCTTCAAAATAACCACATTTAATGCACATACACAAATATTTAGAAAGACAATAATGTAAAAGAAAATAATGATACTAATAATAAATAAATAACTCCTGCAGTCGAAGCCTCGCACACGGACACAAATACAGACAAAGGGGTGACACAAATAAAAAGACCCCCACCCCCCTATAATACACTGGTACTCAGCTTGGGCCAGAGCTGATCCCCATCGATTTTTACTCCCGAGGCGAATTAACACCGCACACCCCTTGTGTGGTTACATGTAACACTTAAGCTCACAGATTCCCTAACTTAAGCCGCTGTCACACCTTGACTATTTAGCCAGCGTATGCCGATGTATGAAAAATTTGTCTAAAACGCTGGCACACGTCGAATACGTTATGGGTAAGTTTTGTATACGTTAAGAGCACGCTGAAGCACGCTGGCATACGTCGTAGTACGCCGAGCAAGTCAACAAATTTTAAGCATGCTCAAAATTTTTAGACGTATGCCAGCGTATGACACACACCGTTCCGCATACGCTAGCCATAAGTTGTAGGCACGTTATGCGATCGTTGACACACGTCGACACACGTTACTTGTAAGTTACTCATAAGTCGAAACACGTCGAGGTAATGTTTAGCGTCAGTGTTCCAGACTCCATGTTTTTTTTTTGGTTTTTTTTTCTTCGGTATGGCGGTGATGTTGACACTTTGATTTCTAGTGCGGTATAAATATAATATAATTAATAGGCTGCCCTCAACGATTTAAATCATAACTGCACTAGAAATCGAAGTGTAACATCACCGTCATGCCGAAGAAAAAAAAACAAACAAAAAAAAACATGGAGACTGGAACACTGACGGATTCCTCCTGTGTGAACCCCATTTTTTATAGCAATTCCCTAAACGCTGCCAATACGCCATTATACGGTAGCTGTAAGTTAGTAACACGTTCAGTAAGTTCTGTGGTCATCCGGAAGACGTCAATACATCTACATACGTCATATGCGTTGGAGATACGTTACACATAGGTTCAAAGCACGTTACTCATAGGTTCAAAGCATGTTACTCATAGGTTAGAAATAAGTTTTGGGTACGCTAAACATTACCTCAACGTGTTTCGACTTATAAGTAACTTACAAGTAACGTGTCTTGACGATCGCAAACGTGCCTACAAACTTATGGCCAGCGAATGCGGAACATGTGTGTCATACGCGTGCATACGTCAAAATTTTGAGCATGCTTAAAATTTGTTGACTTGCTCGGGTACTACGACGTATGCCAGCGTGCTTCAGCATGCTTCAGCGTGCTCTTAACGTATACAAAACTTACCCATAACGTATTCGACGTGTGCCAGCGTATTCGGCAAATTTTTCATACGCTGGCTAAAACGTCAAGGTGTGACAGGGCCTTGACACTTCGATGTCTAGTGCGGTTATGATTTGAATCGTTGAGCCGCAGCCTTTTAATAGGCTACGCCACGTGATCGTTGGCTATACGCTGCCGCGCGCTATGCATACGTTAGACTATCGTTGGGCATAGGTTTGTGAACGCCAACCAACACGTAAAGTATATCCGTTGGTATAAGTTATCTATATGTTATCGAAACGTTCTGTGTACGTTACTAATACGTTATGCATACGTCCAACTTGGTATGAATACGCCAAAAACTGAAAAAAAACATCAACAGTTCAGCGGACGCCAGCGTTTTACATACATTTTGATACGTTG
>CM068968.1:49094733-49123519 GCA_035128595.1 Eptatretus atami
ATATATTATATATATATATATATGCAAGGAAAACAGGCCTGTGCATTTGAATAGGCCACTTGGCCAATCATGCTCGTGTTCTGATGAAATATTTTAATTTTTTTTACTTACCTTATTCCGATTTCGTTTCCCCCATCCATTGACTTGCTTACATTTCACTTAACACATCCACATCTCATGAACATAACTTAGTGCTTCCAGGTCATCCCATTCGATTTCATGCTCTGAGCGGCCATGGTGCTCACCCAAAGATCTTGTCTTGCGGGATATTTTTAAGAAGGCACCAGTACAGATGGAACAGCAAGATTTAAAGACCTTCTGAAGGACGGCATGTTCAATCAAGTTGTACTTGTTGCTGGCAACTCAAGGCAGTTTTAATCTTATCCGGCATCAAGAACTGGAGATCAAGATGTACCAAACCAGGGCCTCTTTGCAGACTCCGGGAGCAGGTGGAATTTTATGTCCGCAGAGCCAGCCTGGCATTGGGAATAAGTCGCTCGTGCCATTTTAAAAGCTAAATGTAACTTCTAAAGCCAATTTTTTTTTCTGTGGAGGAAACCATGTCTTGCCTCTGTGGATCTCTCATTAGCTGTAATACATATATATTGCATGAGTGAGCGCCTGAGCGGGAGGACTACTTTGACCTACGAGGGTGTTCAAAAAGATAGATGAATGAGAAACTCATAACAGTCTAAGACACGCCAACATATTTTTAAAATCTTCAATATGTTAACTCTGTTATGTATGTGATAACGATTCATTGGCACCATAGTAACCACACCAGGCACGGGAAATAGCCTAGAACAAACTATTTTATTTCATTACTTATATCTATACGTAGTGGGTTCTTGCAGGACATGACTTGTGGTTTTTCAATGTCATTAAAAATACAATACATTTACTCTCTTCCACATCTAACCCCTTCGAAAAGAGGGTTAAAATAATAATAACAATAAAAAACATTAAATAAATTATATATATATACACACACTCAGTGTACAAAACGTAAGGAACAGCTGCTCTTTCCATGAAATAAATTGATCGGGTGAATCCAGGTGAAAGCTATGATACCTTATTGATTGCACCTGTTAAATCCACTTCAATCAGTGTAGATGAAGGGTAGGAGACAGGTTAAAGAAGGATTTTAAGCCTTAAGACAACGAGCCTGGTGTTGGCTCAGTGGTTAGGGTGGCGGCTTGGGATCCTAGGGTCCTGAGTTCTAAGCCGCTGAATTAATACACCAGGGGGTTGACTCAGCCTGTCATCCTTCCGAGGTCGGCGAAATGAGTACCAGTTCCAGTGTGTGTACTGGTAGAGGGGCACTGCATCAGCGACGCAGTCACGCTTCAAGAAATGATAGCTACCCCGGCAGCTAAGCTGCCATACGACCACCACCACCAACCTTGAGACAATTGAGACATGGATTGTATATGTATGCCATTCGGAGGGTGAATGGGAAAGACAAAAGATTTAAGTGCCTTTGAACGGGGTATGGTAGTTGGTGCCAGGTGCACCGGTTTGAGTGTATCAAGAACTGCAACGCTGCTGGGTTTGTCACACTCAGCATTTTCCTGTGTGTATCAAGAATGCTCCACAACTCAAATGCCATCCAACCAATGGAAGGCCAGTGGTCGAAAACGACTCATTGATAAAACAGACCAAAGGAGGCTGACACGAATTGTGCAGAGCAACAGATGGGTGACAGTTAGTCAACTGACATCCAGTACAACATTGGTACCGAAAGACCCATAAAAGAATGCACAACTGGTCGTACCTTGACACGAATGGGGTATGGCAGCCGACAACCGTACAGAGTTCCACTTCTTTCAGCAAAAAAACCAGAACCTGCGGTTGCAGTGGGCTAAGGAACAAAAACACTGGATACTGGAGGATTGGTAAAACATTGCCTGGTCTGATGAATCCTGGTTCCTGCTCTTTCATGCGAATGAGAGGACTAGGGTATGGAGAAAACCACATGAGTACATGCATCCATCATGCCGTGTGTCAACATTGCAGGCTGGTGATGGTGGTGTGATGGTGTGGGGTGTGTTTTCATGGCACACATTGGGCCCCTTAATAAAAGTGGAGCTACATTTGAATGCCACTGGATATCTGAACATCATTGCCAATCTGATGCATCCCTTCATGGCAGCAGTGTATCCATCTGCGAATGGATTTCTTCAGCAGGATGATGCCCCATGCCACAAGGCTATGATTGTCTGAAAATGGTTCCTCAAACATGACAGTGAATTCAACTTACTGCAGTGGCCTGCCCAGTCACCAGATCTCAATCCAATTGAGCATCTGTGAGATGAGATGGAACGAGCTATTTGGAGTAGAGATCCACTACCAGCCAACTTGACACAACTGTGGGAAGCATTGGAGTCAACATGGGCCAACATCCCTGTGGAACGCTTTCGACACCTTGTGGGGTCCATGCCCCGACAAATTGAGGGTTGTTCTGAGGGCAAAAGGGGGTGCACCTCAACATTAGGAAGGTGTTCCTAATGTTTTGTACACTAAGTATGGAAATATATAAATTGACACCTCCCATGCTTCTCCAGCCGAAGAAGCTGCAGAAAGCAATCAAGAAGGCCTACGCAAGGTAAGCGTTAGCGCTAGAAGTGAAATTCTATAAATTTCGGAATATTAATTAAAAATACAAAACTAGAATATCTTGGTTGGATAAGTGTCCACTCCCCTGAGTTAATACTTAGTGGAAGCACCTTTGACAGCAATTACAGCAAAGTCTGTTGGGATAGGTCTCTACCAAATTTGCACACCTTGATTGGGCAATATTTGCCCATTCTTCTGTACAAAACTGTTCAAGCTCAGTGAAGTTGTGGGGGGAGTGTTGATGGACAGCATTCTTCAAGTCATGCCACAAATTTTTGATTGGATTTAGGTCGGGGCTCTGACTGGGCCATTCAAGGATATTTATCTTTTTGTTTCTTGTCCACTGCAGTGTAGCTTTGGCTGTGTCCTTCAGGTCATTGTCATGCTGAAAGATGAACTTCTGTCCAAATTTCAGCTTTCTTGCAAAGGGCAGCAGGTATTCCTGGAGGATTTTCTGTATTTTGCTCCATATATTTTTCCTTCTATCCTGACAAGTGCCTCATTCCCTGCTGATGAGAAACATTGCCATAACATGATGCTGCTACCACTATGCTTCACAGGAGGAATTGTGTTCTTTGGGTGAAGTGCTGTGTTGGGTTGGCACCAAACATAAAGTTTTGCATTTAGGCCAAAAAGTTCCATCTTTGTTTTGTCAGACCACAAAACGTTTTGCCACATGGCTTCAGAATCTCCAGAGTGTTGTTTTGCATACCTCAAACCGGACTCAAGGTGGGCTTTTTTGAATCATGGCTTCTGTCTTGCCACCCTTTATCGGGTTGCAAGTCTTCAATGTTTGGGAAGGCGTATCCTTCCACCGTGTTCATGCAAATTGTTGAGGTTATTTTATCCTCTGCAAAGAAAAATGGACAAACCATTCGACGCACTGAGCTTTCTGCTGTGGAGTCGCCATTTTCTTTTACATTAAACGACCAGATCTGAAAATAAAGAAATCTTTACGAGTTTCTGTATCATATAAAACAAAGGGTTTTGTTGTATCACTTGTGGTACTAAATATATTAACAACCAAAGTTGTCCAGGTCTTTTTGAAACACCCGACATGTAGTTTCATCCGAGTACCCATTAATACAGCATTCCTCAGAGCTGGGACTTTTCGTCCCGAGGGATGGTCCAAACGTTCTTTTATGGCACTGCATTCAGTCTTACTCCACTTTCCCATTCCCCAAGGTCTTTCAAATGAGCCAAAAATCGACAGCAAACACACACACGGAAAGCAGATGGCTGAAACACGCTCTCCAACCAAATTAAAGGATTTATTTAAAAGGCAAAGTGTTGGGAAGAAGGTGGATAAGATGCTATCATAAACGGAACGTACCAAGTGAGTCAAAAGACACAAAGGGGAGAATGGGAATACGCAAACTTATATTCAAGAAATTTTGGGGAGCAACCCCCTTGTAGACCCCCTTCGACCCTGATTATTATTTTTTATGCCATGAATAATCTTTGGTACATTCACAGGTGATGAAGGTTGTGGTCAAGTTTCATCAAAATTGTATGTGTAGTTTCTGAGAAGAGAGCAAATATCTATTTTGGGGTGTCATACCAAATACCAAAGCCCAGGTGAGCTAATAATGCAGGCGGGACTTCTCTTTGTCTCTACAATGTGCAGGGTGGATGCAGGACTCGAGTCAGCCTGCTTTAAGAAACAAGGAGTGAGATGAGAGCCAGTGACGATGGTGTCCAAAGATGAAGTAACACAGCCACGAGCAGGGCGAGCGAGTGATGAGATGAGTAGGCCTTCAACCAGCCCACGTGGTCTTTGTCCTTTTCCCCAATGAGGACTCCTGGTCGGCACTTAACTTCTTCCTCCTCCAAATGCTTCTTTGCACTCAGAGCACGTGGAGTTCTCCTGTCTTCCCAATTAAAAGAGTATGGAAACTAAGAGATGAGAATGTAAAGGAACATTTCTATAGGGAACTTGAGGAAATGAATCTTGGAAACACTATGGTTGGAGATGATGTAGAGAGTTGTTGGAACTCTTTAAAAGATGGGGGCTGCTGCATGCTACTGAAAAGACATGTGGCAGGTCGAAGGGCCCAGCTAGACATGAGGCTACGTGGTGGTAGAATAATGAGGTGGATATGGTGATTCACGAAAAAATAAAACTGTTTTGGATTTGGAAAAAGGGAAGGGATAAGGAGGAATACTTAGTGGCTCAACGTAGGGCAAGAAGGGAAGTTTACGAGGCTAAAAAATTAGTACAGGATTCACTTTGAGATGTGATAAATAATGCAGATGGTAGAGGGGAGATATTTTGGATAGCAAAGCAAATGATCAGTCAAAATAAGGATCTCATAGGAGAACAATGTGTGAAGGATGATGTGGGAAATGTACTGGTTGACCATGGGGAGATTAGAAATGATTGGAGGAGTTACTATGAGCGCCTGTTAAATGAGGAATTCCCTTGGTACAGGGATATTATGGAGGCAGTAGTGCCGGTGCAGCGCCCACCACCTGAGATAAAGAATGAACGGGTGAAGAAAGCCATCGATTAAATGAATAATGGTAAAGCGGCGGGCAGCACTGGTATTGTCGCAGAGATGCTGAAGGCATCTGGCGATATTGGAGTGAATTTAATCGTTAAATTGGTAAATGCAATTATAAGCAAGACATCTGTCCCAGATGACTGGTTGAAGAGTGTAATGGAGATTATTTATAAATGGAAGGGTGATGCCTTAGTTTGGAGCAACTATAGGGGTCTAAAGTTGCTGGACCATGGAATGAAGGTGGGGGAGAGAGAGAGAGACAGAGACAGAGACAAAGACATGGATAAATTGATGACAGAGTGTTAACATACATGAAATGCAATTTTGTTTCATGGCAGGAAGGGGCACCATGGAGGCAATTTTTATAGTTAGACAATTACAAGAAAAATATCTGGGGAAGAATAAACTGTACTTTATATTTGTGGATTTGGAGAAGGGGTTCAATCGGGTGCCTCGGGAAGTGGTGCAATGGTCCATGAGAAAGTTATGTGTTGAGGATTGGTTAGTTAGAGTAGTCATGGCAATGTATGATGGCTCAAAAACCTCTGTGAGGGTAAATGGAGTGCAGAATGAGGATTTTGAGTGAAAGTGGGTGTTCGTCAGGGGGTCAGTCTTGAGCCCAATCCTGTTCATTATGGTTCTTGAGGCTATATCACAGGAATTTAGAGAAGGCTTACCTGATGAACTCCTGTATGCTGATGACCTAGTGTTGATAGCCAACAGTGTGGAAGCTCGTGATTTATCAAGGTCTGCAGGGAGGAAAGAGTCTGCTGCCTGCCTCTCTGAAGGATTGCAGGAGCTTGTGGTCTGTGACAAGGGTGAATGCCCTGCTGTAAACATAATGGTGAAATTGCTTTACTCCCCAGACAAGAGCCAATGCCTTCTTATCTAACTGTGTGTAATTTTTCTCTGATGAGGTCATTGACCTGGACTCAAGTGCTATTGGTCGTTCCGTACCATCCTCCATGACAGAAGAGAGTACAGCACCTAAACTATAGGGTGACGCATCACTGGCAAACCATCGGGGTCTTTTCGGATAGTAATGTGCAAGTACAACGTCAGAGGCCATTGACTGTTTTACCTGCTAAAATATTTTCTCAGAAGCCTTTGTCCATTTTCATGGGTGTTCCTTCCATGATAGCAGCTGATGCAAAGGATGAAGAAGCATTGAAAGATTTGGTAGGAAGTGGAGATAATAATTCACCAACCCGTGGAAGGAGCGAAGTTGTGAGACTTTTGGTCGAGGTGCTTCTGCCAACTCCTTTACTTTGCCAGATTCCGTGCATAACCGTGTGCAGCAGTGATTTTATCTGCACATTTGGTCAATTTTTTTTTTGAGAAACTGACATTTGTTTGTGTTTCCACGAAGGTCATACTCCTTTAGCCTCTGCAAAACAAGTCCCAACTTCCATTGATGATTATATAGTATATTTTGTGAGACGGACTTTCGGTATTCCTGCCAATACCTGATCCAGAATGTGTTTTCACATCGTAGGGGCTGATGCAACTCTAAACACTTACCAGTGTGTATTTATTCTCCCTCTATCGAGTGCAGCCTGTGGCTGCTGGTTGCATCATTGGTTGGGACGCGGCGATGCCGCTGATGCAGTGTCCCCCTTACGAGTGCACTGGTGCTCATTTTGCCGACCTTGGAAGGATGACAGGCTGAGTCAACCTCCTGGTGTATTTTAATTCAGCGGCCAACGGGACTTGAACTCAGGACCCTAGGATCCCAAGCCACCACCCAAACCACTAAGCCAACATCAGGCTTGTGTATTTATTGAGACAGTCCCTTGTATGTATTTATCGTTCGGTACTTTTCCGTCCGGTCAATGTTGCGAGTTGATCCTGACAGAGTTACATCAATAAGTACCGATTTCATTGTCTACCGATCGACATTGATATTCCACACAGTCTCTTCTCGATAAGAATAAACCCTCATTGTCAACAACATACAAATCCATCATATAGGATTGCTTTGTGACTTCTCATAAACTACCTGCACGCAAAACTTGCCTTTAGGCTTTATTTACTCGCCGGTGTAAGTAGGGAACACCGCTCTAGTGTCCATCAATTTCTGATGTTTTTAGGGTTTGGAGCACTCGTCTCGTGAAATGATGGAGATGGCCCAATTTACTTTGGGAAAACCTCGGCCCAAGTTACCCAAGTGTCCAACTTTGGGACCGGATGATATCCAGCTTGTTAACATGGTTTATTCCAATGCTAGCTGCACGTTAGTCCTCTGGATAATTGGTACTGTTATCCTGAATCACTGTATGTACGTTTGTTTTCTTCCCAGGCTCTTGCCTGTCATTTTATGTGATTGCTTTTTTTTTCTTCTTCACTGGAATGAGGCTCATGGAAGAGCAAGGCAGAACTGACAGTGGGACAAACATCAAAGGAATAAACAAAACAGAGGGAGGAGGGGAGAAAACACTGAAAGTAGCAAGTAAGATGGTTCGGTTAGGAAAGGTTAATAGGGGCACTTTGGCACTTCTTGGCACTACGGCCTTTCAAGTGGCAGCTATAACACTTCTCCGTCCAGAAATAACAGATGTCAAGAAGGTGCTTCCTTCCGCATCGGAAACAGGACCAAGTGTAATTTCCGTTATTCTGAGCACCGGATGACCTGGAAAACCTCGGCCCAAACTTATTGGTAATATTGCGAACGCCATACTTCTTAACTGCAAAGGGTCTTTTGCAGTAGTTTCCGTGGTGATTGCTAGTTCAACGGCTCTCTGAAAATCAAGTTCACTTTCAGACAAGAGGCACTTATGAATACTCCCAATCTTTGGTCAAGGATTGCAATATTGTAAAATAAAATAAATCTGGCTTTCTTTTTAATCTACATCTCGGTGCCGCTGTGTTTTTGCCTTTAAATCAAGGATATTACAAATAAATAAATAATTGAACATTATTGTCAAAGCACATGTATATCTTATAAGGAACAACAAGGAAATGATACGCAGGAGGCGACCATTCGGTCCATCATGCCCGTACCACACAAACACCACTTTAAACTAGAGAGTTCATAGAACACGTTACCCTACACTGTCTTGAGAAATAAGACGTTACCCCACTCGGTCCTTCGTGCAAACACTCTACGAGTGGAAAATTTGATTGGTCGCGATGACGTAAAATGCCATCATATTTTCGTCCAAGTGCTGTTTAAAAGTGCCGAAAAGACGATTTGTGTTCTGTGTTCAAGTATATAATTCAATTTAAGGAAAACAAAAGTTTTAGAGGTTGTTGAAAACAAAAAATTCAGAAGCTTACCGCCGTTGATACAGCATCTGATACACCACCTTATTTAACACATGACATTAGTTCTTCGTGCCTGTTGTTTGTGTCCTTTATGACATCCTTAAAAACAGCGAGTTTCCTGTTTGGAATGATTTTCAATTTTGTTTCACTGCCGGACAGGGAGACAGAATGAAACAATTATCTCACTCCTCTCTGTGCATGCACGATTGGGACCAATTCAGATCCAAAGTACTGTTGAACTCCTTCCTACAGGTTCGTTTTCCAATCCATGTTCAAAATATAACATTTAATTTAAATTAAGTTGTTCCTCGATCATAAACTGATGTTTGTGGACAGACAGACATAGTGAACTAATTGCTTAACACCGCTTTTCACTTCACGTGCGCGAGGGGTAATAAATCCGTCAAACGGGTCATAAATGGACACTAGTGATAGGGGGGTAGTGGAGATGGAGCTCATTAGTTCTGGCATATTAGTGTATGTAATAAAAATACACAGATAAGTGAATGGTATATGCTTCTTGGAAAATTTTGATTTCACATAAATACAAACATAAACTTACAAAAAGACAAAGTTGACTTTGAAATCCCATCACCTTTCACTTCCTAATAATGCTGCGAACTTACGGATCATGAGAGTCCGAGGACTGTGCGGGAAAGTACGTTAATAATTTTGAATTTTACCTCCACCACTGCAGCTACATACGGAGGACGGAGGTTATGTTTTCACCCGTCTGTTTATCCTTCGGATTTCGGGAATTATGTTGGTCGGTTGTGAGAGTCATTCTGTGTCTGTCTGTCTGTCTGTTTGTTTGTGTGTTCGTTTACCCTGTAACAGCCACACCGTTTTAGCGATCATGACCAAACTGGGTTCAGACGTCGGCCATGATCCAACTTAGACACTTGTCGTTTTTGGTGAATCTAGGTCAAAGGTCAAGGTCATCGAAAAACAGAAATTCTTATTTTCGCAATAACGTCTGCTAAAATGGTCGTATCGACTTCAAACCAAATCCAAAATGTGCATCTTCCAATTCTGCATCCAACCATATGTCTCATTGTGGTGTCACACCAACACCCTTCTTAGCGGTCGGGGGTCGAATGTCAGGGGGGTCGGGTCAAAACTTTCAAATTGCGATAAAAACGTCATTTAGATCCCGATTGACTTCCAAGTTATGATCATGACCAAACTAAGTGCTATAACTCATTAATCAGTAGCACTATCGACTTATAAGAACCAAATTGATTTCCAGGTTTTTGTTTTTTCAGAGATCATGGAGATATGACAAAGTTATTCCGGCAATTCCTTGCTCAACGAGCAATTTCATTTGGTGGTCGCTAGACTACCGTTATTCTCACGTTTTCCGTCTGTCTGTATGTTTGTATGTAATGGACAGCTCTGGAGGCCAGAGGAGTCAACCGATTTTGATGAAAACTCTGACTGTGGGTTTATACAGGATCTAGTTGTATGCTTTTGAGCACCGTTGCTATGGACGGCCACCGTTGCCTAGCAACGGACTTTGAAATTTTTGAAAAAATCCGAAAAATATTTATATATATTTTTTTCGAAAATCAAAAATCGGCTTCCGCGCTTTTATGCGTACTATAATCAACCTCTTTGTCAAAAAATTTTCAGCCCGATCCGTCAAAAACTGTATGACTAGTATGGCAATTATGTCGCGACCACCCTGTCACCACCGCTTGTCTGTTTGTTGGATTCGCTGATATCCCTTATTGTCGGGTTTTCCGTCTGTGTGTGTGTGGTGTGTGTGTGTGTGTTGTGTGTGTGTGTGTGTTGTGTGTGTGTGTGTGTCTGCAACGCGAGGCTCCACAGCACAAACCAGCAAACCGATTTCGAAGAAACTTGGCGAACAGGTGCCATATGGGGTGGGAATGTGCACGTTTGAGTTTCGTTGCTAAGCAACCACCATTGCTATGCAGCGGCGCAAAACCGCGTTCATCTTTTCAATACTTTCCTACGTTTTGAATGTGGAAGAAACGAGACTTCGGAATTAAACACTTCGAGATATTTAGAAATTTTCTCGAGCCGATTTTGATTTAGGTTTTATTTTTTCAAATGGTAGTCTTCAAAATAGGGTGTCTATTTACCGTCATTTTTTATGAGGAGTGCCAGTTGGCAAAATACGCAATAGGAAAAATCTTGCCAGGCAGAGGAACAATTTTATGTGAACCAATAGTCTTGGCAATGATCTTCGTCGTGGATCGGTCAGAATGAAAAGCATCGTATCCAGCGCTTCAATCTCGGCAGATTCCTCGTCGCCTACCGGCTTGTCTGTTTGTCTGTGAGCAGGATATCTCAAAAAGTTATGGACGGATTCGGACGAGATTTGATGGACAGGTTGGGTGTGCGACGAGGAAGAATTGATTCGATTTTGGTGAAGATCCGAATCTGGATCTGGATATGAGAATTATTTAATTTTTTTTAAAGTGATTCTTCACCGTCGAGAGATCGGACCAAAAACGAGATATCGCACCAGGAGATCTCAAAACGTTGTGGCCGGATGATGACAAAACTTGGTGGACGAGTTGATCAGGTGACAAGAACAAGCCGATTCGATTTTGGTTCAGGTCCGAATCCCGATCCGACCCATTCAGTGAGAGACAAAACGTAAACTGTTCAGCCTGGTTGAGGTATTCGCTCCACCGAGTGCCGTTCTTTTAGCATGTCGTTTAGGGAACAACATAAGAAGTGGAGAGAAATTTGCTTGATACAACGATATAATCCGGGCATAGTTACAAGCACGGTTGCCTCGCTCAGGGGCATGGAACCTTGTGTCGTGTCTGTTTGAAGATTCTATGGAGCCCCATGGAGATTTGTTTATGGCTGTCTGGGCGTATATTGTTGACCTTTTTCGATGCTTTTAAACCTCTGATTTTGTTGGTTCGAGAGTGGTGGTTGACAGCCTGATTTGGTGGACAGGACCAGGCATATCGTACGTTTTCGCCAATCGAATTGTGTCTGTTTTTGTGAAGACACTATACAGCCATCATGTCGGATACATGAGTCGAGTCGGATGGCCGTTTGGGGTGAGAGAGTTGTGCGCATGTCATGAGTTTGGCGGTGATCTGGCAGCATAATATCTGTGATTGCATTTTAGACTACGCTTCTGAGGAATAAGATGAGCATGTTAGATGGAAGAAAAAAAGAAAACCCACTGTAATGAAAGGTTGGATAAGTCAAACACACAACAAGGCAAAGTTTTACGTCGGCCGTTGCGTTAGTGCCAGGCAGGCCAGGAACTGAGGAATGTACCTACCACACTCATAATTGCTCGCTGCAAATACATTGAACTTGACCGGGATTGCTACATATGCACAACGAAGGCTGAAGGATCCATCATGCGGCGAGTCATCTGCAACATGTGTTCCCCATTGGTGCGGGTGGAGGCTCTAGTGCAGACATCGCTTCTTGCATCCAACGTGCACAGCTACTTTGTGAATCAAACCTGACTTCACAAGCTGCTGCTTACGAGCCCGAATCTGGCTTGGGGCTGGAATCTGGGTCACCTCTCGAGACTTTTAGTCCCTTCATATATAAGTCTTCGCCCAAGTCGTACTGCCATAGAAACTCTTTCAGCTCAAGTAGTGCTTTCGACTGTGTTCCCGTTGGGTGCTGGCTCTATTACAGCACCTCGTACCTGCTTACTTCCTACTCGGGTAAGCACTGATCTTTTCGATTGTGACATCATGCGATGAACAGGCCATGACATTAAATGAATACACATCCTCACTACCGCTGGGACACTTATGTCGAAATGTCGGTTATCCAGCATTCTTCGACATGGACAAACCTTGTCGCTGCCATTGTAGATTGGAACTCGTGTAACGGTATCTTTTTCTCTCGCAGGAACGGGGTATGGTGATCAGTGTAATATAGATTATTCAATTCCTGATAAGGAAAAAGGTGGGGAATGTGGAGGAAAGAAACACATAATTATATTACTTACTCATCAATATAACTTGTTGCTGGTGCGTTGAATAATTTAATGTTTCATGCTTATGCTCAATTGGCTGTCAGTTATGCTTCCTTAACAATGAGTCCTTTTCGACCTTACCAATGTTGATAAAAGAATGTCCTGCTATGGAACACAAAGTGACGTGGTTGATTAAGCACGGAACTTTTTGCTTATGATTAGTGTCATTCGCTTTTCACCTAGTAGAACACTATTGCAGTTGGCGTTTTTGCCTAATTGCTTATCAGTCCCCTCCACCCAATAAAGCATATGAAATGCTCAGGAATGAATCTTAGCTTTCGAGCAAATCATGTGGATGTATTACATCCTCAGTGGTTTGAACTAACAATCGATAAACTTAACCCTGGCTCGAGTGTTTAATGCTGTAAGTGAAGCATGGAATTGCAACATAATGGTGCTGTATAAGTATTAATTATAACAGGGGAGGAATTGTTGGGCTAAGGGTGTAAAAACTGAATAAGAAATTAAGTGTTTGCAAATAATAAAAGTAAGTACAAGAAGACTTAAATGTGGGCAACATGTCAGTAAACACAGCATGCTATATAATTCAGAATGACATAAATTTCTCCCTAATTAAATGGTAGACTCAACGTTTTGGTACCTCTGCTTATAGTAATGCTGAATGATCTAGCAATTAAGATTTTTTAGTCGCCTCACTGTTCCGGGTCACTGGTTGCCCCCCCTCCCTTCCCCATCCACACCAGGCCACAGGGGTACATACCACATTATTCCAGAAGAGGTCAAAAGAGATCAGATGGGAGTCATGCATCATGGTCTCACACCAAGGACACCACACCTCGCTTCAGAAAAATGTGGGGATAGAGCCAATCGGGACAAATGCTAGGTTAGTGTGGGGTAGAAACGAAAGTATACCGAGTACCGGTCCTTTCGTGGATGTAAAAAAACTCGTGTCGAGAACACTGTACACAGAAAGACATGGGAGGTCGCAGAGTAAATCCACTGGCAATCTGCAAACATTTCAAACCCCGGTGCCCAAACAATCATGAAACGCAAACAAATGCTGATCTTAATAATGAACCAATAAAGCTCATTTATGCAAAATATCCAATCAATGTGGCATTGCAGAACAAAGGCAACTGGCGTCAGGACATGGGGACAAACACAAAAGAAAAAGATCAGCATCGTTGATACGAGTTTTCAGTTCTAATGACTTTGGACTAAAGCTACGAAAGTCAGAAATGACAAATACCAGGATCTGAAGAAGATGAGATCAAGCAAGATTTGAAACTGAAGAGAAGCTGAAATTGACCAGTCATAGTCGGAGCTCCAGCAATGAGAAACCTTAACGAGTATTAAAAATCATCGAGGGAATTCCCTCAAACGAGCTACAGTGGAGGCTGCAAAGTGTCAGTGAAGTTGTAGAATAGAGCCCTTGGAACGAGGCAACTGAGAACGAAGTTTCACAGTTGTGTTCATGAATCATGATCCTTTCGCAACAAAAGGAGATGGATGATCAAGTTCTGGAAGAACTTCGCCCATTCCTGAAATCCAAATGATCAGTAACAACCAACTAGGAGTGAATTAGCACTGGCACCTGAACAATGTACAAATTCGCTGTGACCTTTAGTTGTAACCAGGCTGCCAGCTGGTTGGTGAGAGAGTTTTGCCACTAAAACATCTCGCCGACCCAATGATAGTGAAATACATGCCATAAAGGAGTTTTCAATGCGCAGTTGTCGTAGTAGTGGAAGACTCGTGAATTTTTGTTGAACTGTAAAGTAAAATGGGTGTTACATAAGTTTAAATCTTTACGGCAGCTGTTAAAGATAATGAAGAGCAAAATGCAACTGCGATATATAACCGATTATTTATGCGCTTGGTGTTGGCTTAATGGTCGGGTGGTGGGGCTCTTGGATCCTGGTCCTGCAGTAATCCCCGCTCAGCTGTTGAATTATACCAGGTGGGTTAACTCGCCTGTCCACCTTCCGAGGTCGGCAAAAATGAGTGCCAGCATTGCCTGGTATAAACTGCGTTACGGAGTGGCGATCCCGATCCAGGATTGTGCAAACCCAGCCTAATTGTGCTAATCCCCCAACCCACCTCCATTCAAATTCTTGCTTTCCTTCCTGAGAAAGTCCTGTAAGTCCATCTTGTATTCCGCCAGTTTCCTGCCCATCCGCTCTCCCTTCCACAGATCGTAATGTCTCGTTCCCACCTGTTTTGTCCTTCCATCCCGCCCTCTTGCGCGCATGCCCCGCTTGTGTGGTGTTGTGTGTCTGCTCTCATGTCAGAGCATCGGACAAGTGATAGCAAAAAACAAAACAAACACAAAAAGATTGTGGACGGCTCAAATGAAATTGGTGACCGTTGGTGCGTGGAAAGGAGAATTTCATGCCAATTTTGGTGAAGAGTCACATCCGGATTCCCGAATCTGATATTTTTAAAAGTGATCTACCCATTGAGTGATAGGGCTTGAAAATGAATATATCGCATGATAATTCTCAAAAAGTTGTGGACGGAGTGGAACGAAACCAGGTGGACAGATTGTGTGTGTGCGGAAGGTAACGAATTGATCCATTTTGGTGAAGATTCACACGATTTGATACGAGATTAGTTAATTTTAAAAGTGATTCTACACCATTGAGAGATAGGGCCCAAAAACGATATAGTACTGTATGGCATGATATTTCCAAAAAATTATTTGGCCCGATAGTGTCTACTTCTGTGGATCAGCGCATTACGTGGCGAGGTACGCGCTCTACGCGTATGTCTAGTTTTCGTCTGTTTTGGTTTTCAGTTTTTTCATTATTTTTGTCTGTTTCTCCTCATACCCCAATTAATTTGTGGTTTCGGCAATATGATGAGGCTGTGTGATGTCATGAGCATTTCCTCACATAAAGCTACGTCACAACCTTTTGGATTCCACACGCAACATCACTCATGTCAAATTATTACTATATAAAAGGTAATGTATGTGTGGTTCCTCCATACGTCCAAAACCATAAAACCGAGCAGCCTGAACTTTTGCAAGCATACGAAGAAAACGTCGCAAGATTGCAAGAGTGAAAATTGGGTGTTTGGGTTTATGAAAAACCCCTTTTGAAGATAATTAACGCTTTATGTAATTATATATCTTCATCAGCGCGATCTCTCGCGGCCACCTACTGTTTTGGGGTCTAAAAGGCGTTTCCGATAACCTCACTGGGCTGGAAGCCGCCAGTGTTTTTTGGCGCTGCTCAACCTCATCTTGACTTGGAACAAGCCTGTTCATATAGCTACGAAACAATTGATGGATAGCATTTGAATGCTTGTAAATGCTCTGGAGACATCAGTGTCGTTGTATTTATATTTCTTTCCGCACCGTGCGATCACGCACGAGTATCTCCTAAAGCTTCGAGAATGAATAACGAAATTTAAGCTCAGAATCGAACTTTGCACGACATTGCCAGTCTCGCTCTAGATCATTAGTGTTCATAATTGCCTTCAAACCTTTGCCGATCCGGGTGCTCGGCAGAGGACAGTGTCACTCAGTGTTGGGCATAGAGTAATTCTGTTCTCCGTATGTATGTCGGCTGCGGTTACAGTGGATTGCCAATGGTGCGTGCCATAGGGAGCCGTTTCTAGCGACCGTTTCATTTGGATTTGCTTGCTTGGATGCTTAACCACTTGGCGAGCCGACTCTGCCAAGCTGCTTGGTTTTCGTTTCACGAAAAAGTCACGTGCTTGTCCATCTCACATCGTTAGAACAGTACGTTCCGCCTTTGTTGGCTCCCGCGGTGCTGTGCGGTGGGCTGCTCGGGGAGGTGTCCCATCACGAAATGTGCAATTTCATTCTTGACAGACATCGCTTGTTAACCTTTTGTGCGATCTCCAATTGTTTATCCAAGTCTCACTTCGACATCGATAACATATAAGGTAGCCGTCTTCCAGTGCCCTCGGCATGCTTGAGCATGGCCCATTGTCGAGACAACAAGAAAGGCAACCTTCGGTAGAGCACGGTAACCTCCACCGGCGAAACAGTAGCGTTCTTGTATAGCATGATAGGCCAGCGATCCTGGATTTCCTGGAGCTCCAAAGATGGAATCAACTTTGTTATGTCACCTACCGTAACTCACCCACCAAGTTTCGTCCACTTTCAGCTCCACAGACAATTTTGATATATCATGCCAACATGTCGTTTTTGGCCCATCTCTCAATGTGAAGTATATCTAGGCACCGAGATCTTCACAACAATCGAAATAATTTCGCCTTGTCATACGCCGCAACCTGAACGCAATTGTCGAATCTGTCCAAACTTTTGAGATATCGCTTGCTCACAGACAACAGACAGGGTGAAACATAACGTCCGCCACTTCGTGTGACAGGGTAACTGAGGCAGCTCGATGGACCATATAACAGATTCGCTGGGAAATTTTCCAGCCCAAGTATCCAGTAGTCCTGTACGATCGGCGATGCTGGTTACTGTTCAGTAGGGGCTGTGATGCAGCACATCATGTAAAGGCGTTCACTGTGAAGTTCTGAGCGATAAAGCCGTTAGTCTGATACAGCGCCTCTTTCAATGCACGAAGTCGATAAGCAGCTCAGTTGTCGGCATGGAAGCATCAAAGCGTTCACATTTTGATGGAGACAAGGGCTGGTGATAGGCAAACCGAAAACATGTGCGACACATGTGAAGAAAGGCTTTCATTGATTTAATGGGCTGTTTGTTTTTTTTGAAGAATCTAAAAGCGAAAAATAGTAAACCTGCAAGGCCAAATTTGCATCGAGGTAATTTAACAGTATTAATCTTGCTTCTATTTCACGATCACATTTTGCATCAATTGCATCTAGTCACTGCTTGTTAACGACTTACACTTATTCTCGTTATCAATTGTGGTTCGGTACGCTGCTCGTTCATCTTTATCGAGCCACGCTGTGCTGCTGGATTGCCAGTGTCCTTCGGCATAATCCAGGGCAGGCCATTGGAATTCCACACCAGGGTGAGGCACACATTTTTTTTCGAAAAGGTCTGTTGGGATCGTCATTGTCTGCTGGTCAAACATGCGAGCAAGCGCCATGACAGTGACAGCTGCTGAACGACCCCTCTGAAGGATGGTGGACGCAACGCACTGCTTGCGAAGCACCAACGATGAAGTCTACGCCCCGGTTGGAAATCAAACCAACGAGATTGATCAAAGGCGATACGTGACTTTGAGTATTCTCTGTCAATAGTGATGCCATTAAAAGAGCTGAAAAAAGGGATTATCTGGTTCTCTACCTGGGAGATTTTCAATGTTTGTTCGTTCTTGGCTGAGAGTATCTGCAAACCTCTATAATATAATATAATTAATTATATATATTATATATATTATTTATTCATAAGAAAAACAGGCGCTGTGCATTTGAATATGGCACCTTGGCCAACTCATGCTCGTGTTCTGATGAAATATTTAATTTTTTTTTACTTACCTTATTCCGATTTCGTTTCCCCATCCATTGACTTGCTTCATTTCACTCAACACATCACATCATGACATAACTTTAGTGCTTCCAGTCATCCATTCGATTTCATGCTCTGAGCGCCATGGTGCTCAACACAAGATTTGTCTGCGGGATATTTTTAAGAAGGCACCAGTACAGATGGAACAGCAAGATTTAAAGACCTTCTGAAGGACGGCATGTTCAATCAGTTGTACTTGTTGCTAGGCAACTCAAGGCAAGTTTTAATCTTATCGCGGCATCACGAACTGGAGATCAAGATGTCCTGAACCAAGGGCCTCTTTGCAGACTCCGGGAGCAGGTGGAATTTTATGTCCGCAGAGCCAGCTCGCATTCGGAAAAGTCGCTCGTGCCAGTATTTTAAAAGCTAAATGTAACTTCTAAAGCCAATTTTTTTTCTGTGGAGGAAACCATGTTTGCTCTGTGGATCTCTCAATTAGCTGTAATACATATATATTGCATGAGTGAGCGCCTGAGCGGGAGACTACTTTGACCTAGCGGAGGTGTTCGTATCAAAGATAGATGAATGAGAAACTCATATACAGTTATAGACACGCCAACATATTCTTAAAATCTTCAATATGTTAACTCTGTTAGTATTTTGGATGAAGATTCATTGCCATAGAACACACCAGGCCGGAAATAGCCTAGAACAAACTATTTTATTTCATTATTATATTCTATACGTAGTGGGCTTGCAGGACATGACTTGTGGTTTTCAATGCCATTAAAAAATACAATACATTTACTCTCTTCACATCTAGACCCTTCGAAAAGAGGGTATATATAGACAATAAAAACAAATAAATTATCATATATAATAGCACACACTACTGTACAAAAGTAAGGAACAGCTGCTTTTCGATGAAATAATATTGATCGGGTGAATCCAGGTGAAGCTGATATCCTTATTGATTGCACTGTTAAATCCACTTCAATCAGTGTAGATGAAGGGTAGGAACAGTTAGAGAAGGTATTTAAGCCTTAAGACAAGAGCCTGGTGTTGCTCAGTGGTTGGGTGCGGCTTGATCCTAGGGTCCTGAGTTCTAAGCCGCTGAATTAATACACCAGGGGTGTAACTCAGCTGTCGTCCTTCCGAGGTCGGCGAAATGAGTACCAGTTCCAGTGTGTGTACTGGTAGAGGGACTGCATAGCGACGCAGTCACGCTTCCAAAATGATAGCTACCGCCGGCAGCTTAGCTGCCATAACGACCACCACCACCAACCTTGAGACAATTGAGACATGGATTGTATATGTATGCATTCGAGGGTGGAATGGGAAAGACAAAAGATTAAGTGCTTTGAACGGGGTATTGTAGTATGGTGCCCAGGTGCACCGGTTTGAGTGTATAAGAACTGCAACGTGCTGGCTGTTTGTCACACTCAGCATTTTCCCTGTGTGTATCAAGAAGCCACACAATATGCCTATCAACAATGGAAGGCCAGTGGTCGAAAACGACTCATTGATAAAAACAGGACCAAGGAGGCTGACACGAATTGTGCAGAGCATACAGATGGGTGACAGTTAGTCACTGACATATTACAACTTGGTACCGAAAGACCAGTAAAGAGAAGCACAACTGGTCGTACCTTGACACGAATGGGGTATGGCAGCCGACACCCGTATCAGAGTTCCACTTCTCAGCAAAAAACACAGAACCTGCGGTTGCAGGGGCTAAGGAACAAAACACACTGGATACTGAGGATTGGTAAAACATTGCCTGGTCTGATGAATCCTGGTCCTCGCTCTTTCATGCGAATTGAGAGGACTAGGGTATGGAGAAAACCACATGAGTACATGCATCCAGATCATGCCGTGTGTCAACATTGCAGGCTGGTGATGTGGTGTGATGGTGTGGGGGTGTGTTTTCATGTGCACACATTGGCCCCTAATAAAAGTGGAGCTACATTTGAATGCCACTGATATCTGAACATCATTGCAATCTGATGCATCCTTCATGGCAGCAGTGTATCCATTGCGAATGGATTTCTTCAGCAGGATGATGCCCGCATGGCCACAAGGCATGATTGTCTGAAATGGGTTCCTGAACATGACAGTGAATTCAACTTACTGCAGTGGCCTGCCAGTCCACAGATCAATCCAATTGAGCATCTGTGAGATGAGATGGAACGAGCTATTGGAGTAGAGATCCACTACCCAGCCAACTTAAACACAAGGTGGAAGCATTGGAGTAACATGGGCCAACATCCTGTGGAACGCTTTCGAACCTTGTGGGGTCCATGCCCCGACAAATTGAGGGTTGTTCTGAGGGCAAAAGGGGGTGCACGCTCAACATTAGGAAGGTGTTCCTAATGTTTGTACACTAAGTATGTGGAAATATATAAATTGACACCTCCCATGCTTTCTCCAGCCGAAGAAGCTGCAGAAAGCAATCAAGAAGGCCTACGCAAGGTAAGCGTTCTAGCGCTAGAAGTGAATTCTATAAATTCGGAATATTAATAAAAATACAAAACAGAATATCTTGGTTGGATAAGTGTCATCCCCTGAGTAATACTTAGTGGAAGCACCTTTGACAGCAATTACAGCAAAGTCTTGGGATATGGTCTCTACCAAATTTGCACACCTTGATTGGGCAAATTTGCGCATTCTTCTGTACAAAACTGTTCAAGCTCAGTGAGTTGTGGGGAGTGTTGATGGCCAGCATTCTTCAAGTCATGCAAATTTTTGATTGGATTTAGGTCGGGGGCTCTGACTGGGCCATTCAAGGATATTTATCTTTTTGTTTCTTGTCCACTGCAGTGTAGCTTTGGTTGTGTCCTTCAGGTCATTGTCATGCTGAAAAGATGAACTTCTTCTCCAAATTTCAGCTTTCTTGCAAAGGGCAGCAGGTATTCTGGAGGATTTTCTGTATTTTGCTCATATATTTTTCCTTCTATCCTGACAAGTCCGCATTCCTGCTGATGAGAAACATTGCCATAACATGATGCTTGCTACCACTAGCTTCACAGGAGGAATTGTTGTTCTTGGTGAAGTGCTGTGTTGGTTGGCACCTAAACATAAATTTTGCATTTGGCCAAAAGTTCCATCTTTGTTTGTCAGACGAAAAACGTTTTGCCACATGGCTTCTAGAATCTCCAGAGTGTTGTGTTGCATACCCTCAACCGGACTCAAGGTGGCTTTTTTGAATCATGGCTTCTGTCTTGCCACCCTTTTATCGGGTTGCAAGTCTTCAAATGTTTGGGAAGGCGTATCCTTCCACCGTGTTCATGCAAATTGTTGAGGTTTTTTATCCTCTGAAAGAAAAATGGACAACCATTCGACGCACTGAGCTTTCTGCTGTGGAGTCGCCATTTTCTTTTACATTAAACGACCAGATCTGAAAATAAAGAAATCTTTACGAGTTTTCTGTATCATATAAAAACAAAGGGTTTGTTGTAGTCACTTGTGGTACTAAATATATTAACAACCAAAGTTGTCCAGGTCTTTTTGAAACACCGAACTGTAGTTTCATCGAGTTACACATTCAATACACATTCAGTCAGAGCGGGACTTTCGTCCGAGGGATGGTCCAAACGTTCTTTTATGGCATGCATTCAGTATTACTCCCATTTCCTTCCCCAAGGTCTATTCAAATAGCCAAAATCGACAGCAACACACAGCACGGAAAGCAGATGGCTGAACACGCTCTCTCAACAAATTAAAGGATTATTTAAAAGGCAAAGTGTTGGGAAGAAGTGGATAAGATGCTATCATAAACGGATACAATGTATGTCATAAAGACACAAAGGGAGAATGGGAATACGCAAACTTATATTCAAAAATTTTGGGGAGCACCCCCTTGTAAGACCCCTTCGACCCTGTTATTATTTTTTTATGCCATGAATAATCTTTGGTACCATCACAGGTGATGAAGGTGGTGCACACACAAATTGTATGTGTAGTTTCTGAGAGAGAGCAAATTCTATTTTGGGGTGTCATCAAATACAAGCCAGGTGACAAAGTAATGAGGCGGGACATTTCTTTTGTCTGCTACCAATGTGGCAGGGGTGGATGCAGGATTCGAGTCAGCTGCTAAGAAACAAGAGTGAGATGAGAGCCAGTGAGCGATGTGTCAAAGATGAAGTAACACAGCCACGAGCAGGGCGAGCGAGTGATGAGATGAGTAGGCTTCAACCAGCCACGTGGTCTTTGTCTTTGTCCGCCATGAGGACTCCTGGTGGCACTTAACTTCTTCCTCCCACAAATGCTTCTTTGCACTCAGAGCACGTGGAGTTCTCCTGTCTTCCAATAAAAGAGTATGGAAACTAAGAAGATGAGAATGTAAGGAAATTCTATAGGGATTTGAGGAAATGAAATCTTGGAAACACTATGGTTGGAGTGAATGTGAGAGAGTTGTTGGAGTTCTTTAAAAGATGGGGGCTGCTGCATGCTACTGAAAAGACATGTGGCAGGTCGAAGGGCCCAGCTAGACATGAGGCTACGTGGTGTAGAATAATGAGGTGGATATGGTGATTCACGAAAAATAAAACTGTTTGGATTTGGAAAAAGGGAAGGGATAAGGAGGAATACTTAGTGGCTCAACGTAGGGCAAGAAGGGAAGTTTACGAGGCTAAAAATTAGTACAGGATTCACTTTGAGATGTGTATAAATATATGCAGATGGTAGAGGGGAGATATTTTGGATAGCAAAGCAAATGATCAGCCAAAATAAGGATCTCATAGGAGAACATGTGTGAAGGATGATGTGGGAATGTACTGGTTTGACCATGGGGAGATTAGAAATGATTGGAGGAGTTTACTATGAGCGCCTGTTAAATGAGGAATTCCCTTGGTACAGGGATATTATGGAGGCAGTAGTGCCGGTAGCGCGCCACCGACCTGAGATAAAGAATGAACGGGTGAGAAGAGCCAATCGATTTAAATGAATAATGGTAAAGGCGGCGGCAGCACTGGTATTGTCGCAGAGATGCTGAAGGCATCTGGCGATATTGAGAGAATTTATCGTTAATTGGTAAATGCAATTATAAGCAAGAATCTGTCCAGATGAGGTTGAAGAGTGTATTGGAGATTATTTATAAATGGAAGGGTGATCCCTTAGTTTGGAGCAACTAGGGGTCTAAAGTTGCTGGAGACCATGGAATGAAGGTGGGCGGAAGAGAGAGAGAAGAGACAGAGACAAAGACATGGATAAATTGATGACAGAGTGTGTAACATACATGGAAATGCAATTTTGTTTCATGGCAGGAAGGGGCACCATGGAGGCAATTTATAGTTAGATAGCAATTACAAAGATAAAATATTGGGGAAGAATAAACTGTACTTTATATTTGTGGATTTGGAGAAGGGTTCAATCGGGTGCCCTCGGGAAGTGGTGCAATGTCCATCGAGAAAGTTTATGTGTTGAGGATTGGTTAGTTAGAGTAGTCATGCAATGTATGATGGCTCAAAAACCTCTGTGAGGGTAAATGGAGTGCAGAATGAGGATTTTGAGTGAAAGTGGGTGGTTCGTCAGTGGGTCAGTCTTGAGCCCAATCCTGTTCATTATGGGTCTTTGAGGCTATATCACAGGAATTTAGAGGAAGGCTTACCTGATGACTCCTGTATGCTGATGACCTAGTGTTGATAGCCAACAGTGTGGAAGCTCGTGATTTATCAGGTCTGCAAGGGAGGAAAAGTCTGCTGCTGCCCTCTCTGAGGATTGCAGGAGCTGTGGTCTGTGACAAGGGTGAATGCCCTGCAGTAAACATAATGGTGAAATTGGCTTTCCCAGACAAGCCAATGCTTCTTATCTAACTGTGTGTAATTTTCTCTGATGAGGTCATTGACCTGCTCAACGTGCTATTGGTCGTTCCGTACCATCCTCCATGAACAGAAGAGAGTACAGCACCTAAACTATAGGGTGACGCATCACTGCAAACCATGCGGGGTCTTTTTCGGATGAGTAATGTGTAAGTACAACGTCAGAGGCCATTGACTGGTTTACCTGCTAAAATATTTCTTCAGAAGCCTTTGTCCATTTTCTATGGGTGTTCCTTCATGATAGCAGCTGATGCAAAGGATTGAAGAGCATTGAAAGATTTGGTAGGAAGTGGAGAAATAATCACCACACCGTGGAAGGAGCGAAGTTGTGAGGACTTTTGGTCGAGGTCTTCTGCCAAACTCCTTCTTTGCCAGATCCGTGCATAACGTGTGCGCAAGTGATTTTATCTGCAACATTTGGTCAATTTTTTTTGAGAGAAACTGACATTTGTTTGTGTTTCCACGAAGGTCATACTCCTTTAGCTCTTCAAACAAGTCCCAATCCTTGATGATATAATAAGTATATTTTGTGAGACGGACTTTCGGTACCGCAAATACCTGATCGCAGAATGTGTTTTCACATCGTGGGGCTGATGCAACTCTAAACCTTACCAGTGTGTATTTATTCTCTCTTATCGAGTGTCAGCCTGTGGTCTGTTCATCATTGGTTGGGACGACGCGATGCCGCTGATGCAGTGTCCCCGCTTACGAGTGCACTGGTGCTCATTTTGCCGACCTGGAAGGATGACAGGCTGATCAACCTCGCTGGTGTATTTTAATTCAGGCGGCCAACCGGGACTTGAACTCAGGACGGGCTAGGATCCAAGCCACCACCAAACCACAAGCCAACATCAGGCTTGTGTATTTATTAGACAGTCCCCTTGTTATGTATTTATCGTTCGGTACTTTTCGTCCGGTCAATGTTGCGAGTTGATCCTGAGAGAGTTCAACTCAATAAGTACCGATTCTCATTGTCTACGTCGACATGGATATTCCACAGTCTCTTCTCGATAAGATATAACCTCATTGTCAACAAATACAAATCCATCATATAGATTGCTTTGTGACTTTCTAAAACTACCTGCACGCAAAACTTGCCTTTAGGCTTTTACCGTCCGGTGTTAGTAGGCGAACACCGCCTAGGTCCATCAATTTCTGATGTTTTTAGGTTTGGAGCACTCGTCTCGTGAATGATGGAGATGGCCCATTTACTTTGGGAACCTTCGGCCGAGTTAACCCAGTGTCCACTTGGGACCGGATGATATCAGCCTGTTAACAGGTTTATTCCCAATGCTAGCTGCACGTTAGTCTCTGGATAATGTGTACTGTATCCGTGAATCACTGTATGTACATTTGTTTTTCCCAGGCTTTGCTGTCATTTTGATGTTGATTGCTTTTTTTCTTCTTCACTGGAATAGGCTCATGGAAGAGGCAAGGCAGAACTGACAGTGGAACAAACACAAAGGAATAAACAAAACAGTAAAGGAGGAGGGGAGAAAACACTGAAGTAGCAAGTAACGATGGTTCGGTTAGGAAAGGTAATAGGGGCACTTTGGCACTTCTTGGACTAACGGCTTTCAAGTGGCAGCTTATAAACTTCTCCGTCCAGAAAACAGATGTCAAGAGGTGCTTCCTTCGCCATCGAAACAGGACCAAGTGTATTTCCGTTATTCTGGAGCACCGATGACCTGGAACCTCGGCCCAACTTATTGGTAATATTGCGAACAGCCATACTTCCTTACTGCAAAGGGTCTTTTGCAGTAGTTTCCGTGGTGATTGCTAGTTCAACGCTCTCTGAAAATCAAGTTCACTTTCAGACAAGAGGCACTTATGAATACTCCAATCTTGGTCAAGGATTGCAATATTGTAAAATAAAATAAATCTGGCTTTCTTTTAATCTACATCTCGGTGCCGCTGGTGTTTTTGCCTTTAAATCAAGGATATTACAATAAATAAATAATTGAACATTATTGTCAAACACATTAGTCTTATAAGGAAAACAAGGAAATGATACGCAGCAGGCGACCATTCGGTCCATCATGCCCGTAACACACAAACACCACTTTAAAACTAGAGAGTTCATAGAACACGTTACCTACACTAGCTTGAGAAATAAGACGTTACCCACTCGTCCTTCGTGCAAACACTCTACGAGTGGAAAATTGATTGGTCGCGATGACGTAAAATGCATCATATTTCGTCCAAGTGCTGTTAAAAGTGCGAAAAGACGATTTGTGTTCTGTGTTCAAGTATATAGATTCAATTTAAGGAAAACAAAAGTTTTAGAGTTGTTGAACAACAAAATTCAGAACTTACCGGCCGTTGATACAGCATCTGATACACCACCTATTTAACACATAACATTAGTTCTTCGTGCCTGTTGTTTGTGTCCTTTATGACATCCTAAAACACGCGAGTTTCCTGTTTGGAATGATTTTCAATTTTGTTTCACTGCCGGACAGGGAGACCAGAGATGAAACATTATCTCCTCTATCCTCTTGTGCATGCACGATGGGACAATTCAGATCAAAGTACTGTTGAAACTCCTTCCTACAGGGTTCGTTTTCCAATCCAATGTTCAAAATATACAATTTATTTAAATTAAGTTGTTCCTCGATCATAAACTGATGTTTGTGGAGAGACAGACATAGTGAACTAATTGGCTTAAGCACCGCTTTTTCACTTCACGTGCGCGAGGGTAAGTAAATCCGTCAAACGGGTCATAAATGGACACTAAGTGATAGGGGGGTAGTGGAGATGGAGCTCATTAGTTCTGGCATATTAGTGTATGTAATAAAAATACACAATAAGTGAAGGTATATGCTTCTCTTGGAAAATTTTGATTTCACATAAATACAGAACATAAACTTAACAAAAGACAAAGTGTGACTTTGAAATCCCACACCTTTCACTTCCTAATAATGCTGCGAACTTACGGATCATCGAGAGTCCGAGGACTGTGCGGGAAAGTACGTTAATAATTTTTGATTTACCTCACCACTTGCAGTACATACGGAGGACGGAGGTTATGTTTTCACCTGCTGTTTAACGCTTCGATTTCGGGAATTGATTGGTCGGTTGTGAAGTCCATTCTGTGTCTGTCTGTCTGTTGTTTGTTGTGGTGTTCGTTTACCCTGTAACAGCCACACGTTTTAGCGATCATGACCAAACTGGGTTCAGACGTCGGCCATGATCCAACTTAGACACTTGTCGTTTTGGTGAACTCTAGGTCAAGGTCAAGGTCAATCGAAAACAGAAATTCTTATTTCGCAATAACGCTGCTAAAATGGTCGTATCGACTTCAAACCAAATCCAAAATGTGGATCTTCCAATTCTGCATCCAACCATATGTCTCATTGTGGTGTCAACCACACCATTCTTAGCGGTCGGGGTCGAATGTCAGGGGGTCGGGTCAAAAACTTTCAAATTGCGATAAAAACGTCATTTAATCCCTTGACTTCCAAGTTATGATCATTGACCAAACTAAGTGCTATAACTCATTAATCAGTAGCATATCGACTTATAAGAACCAAATGGATTTCCAGGTTTTTGTTTTTTCAGAGATCATGGAGATAAAAAGTTATTCGGCAATTCCTTGCTCAACGAGCAATTTCATTTGGTGGTCGCTAGACTACGTTATTCTCAACCTTTCCGTCTGTCTGTATGTTTGTATGTAATGGACAGCTCTGGAGGCAAGGAGTCAACCGATTTTGATGAAACTTGACTGGTGGGTTATACAGGATCTATGTGATGCTTTTGAGCACCGTTGCTATGGACGGCACGGTTGCCTAGCAACGGACTTTGAAATTTTTGAAAAAATCCGAAAAATATTTATATATATATTTTTTTCGAAATCAAAATCGGCTTCCGCGCTTTTATGCGTACTATAATCAACCTCTTGTCAAAAAAATTTTCAGCCCGATCCGTCAAAACTGTATGACTAGTATGGCAATTATGTCGCGACCACCCATGTCACTACCGCTGTCTGTTTGTTGATTTCGCTAGATATCCTTATTGTCGGGTTTCCGTCGTGTGTGTTGGTGTGTGTTGTTGTGTGTGTGTGTGTGGTGTGTTGTGTGTGTCTGTGTGTGTCTGCAACGCGAGGCTCCACAGCACAACCAGTAAACCGATTTCGAAGTAACTTGGCGAACTAGGTGCCATTAGCGGTGGGATGTGCACGTTTGAGTTTCGTTGCTTAAGCAACCACCATTGCTATGCAGCGGCCGAAAACCGCGTTCACTCTTTTCAATACTTGTCCTAACAGTTTTGAATGTGGAGAAACGAAGACTTCGGAATTAAACACTTCGAGAATATTTAGAAAATTTTACTCGGCCGATTTTGATTAGGTTTTATTTTCAAATGGTAGTCCTTCAAATAGGGTGTCTTTACCGTCATTTTTATGAGGTGCCAGTTGGCAAAATACGCAATCGGAAAAATCTTGCGCAGGCAGAGGAACTTATGTGAACAATAGTCTCGGGCAATGATTCTTCGTCGGTGGATGGTCAGAATGAAAAAGCATCGTATCAGCGCTTCAATCCGCAGATCCGCTCGCTGCCTACCGGCTTGTCTGTTAGTCTGTAGCGAGGATAATCTCAAAAAGTTTGGACGGATTGGACGAGATTTGATGCCGGTTGGGTGTGCGACCGAGGAAGAATTGATTCGATTTGGTGAAGATCCGAATCTGGATCTGGATATGAGGAATTATTTAATTTTTTTAAAGTGATTCTTCACCGTCGGAGATCGGACGCAAAACGAGATATCGCCCAGGAGACTCAAAACGTTGTGGCCGGATGATGACAAAACTGGTGACGAGTTGAACAGTGACAAGCAAAAGCCGATTCGATTTTGGTTGTCGAATCCGATGCACGACCCATTCAGTGAGAGAATAAATGTAAACGTTCAGCCTGTTGAGTATTCGCTCCACCTGAGTGCCGTTCGTTTATATAACTGTACAGTCTAATTAATAACAGAACGAGCCAGGAAACGTGTACGTGTATTTTATATCTATACATTACCTAGCTCGTTGGACCGTTTTTTGGCGGCGAATTCGATCGCACCTCATGTGAGGATCTGTTTGAACCGACCACGAACAGAAAATGAAAACGGACAAAAAAAAGAAAACAAAAGGAGAGCGAACAATGAAGAACGAATCACGAGTCGTCAAATAAAGAGACCTGACTAAGGCAAACGGTGAGAACGTTAGGGGAGTAAA
>CM068968.1:49123544-49150452 GCA_035128595.1 Eptatretus atami
AAATAAATAAATAAATAAATAAACGGTATAAAAGGTTTTTCCTCTCACGGCTCCGCCACTTGTTGCGCGTCCGACCTGAACCTTTCATCCGCTCCCGCGTGTCCGTCTGCTCGAACCATCACCGACCGGTACGTGGTTCCTTCACACTTTCGCTTTACTCGTCGAGCTCAAGCGATTGTGTTCAGTGTTTCGTTCAATGTGTAGTTTTCATTGTAAATCCCAGTGCGAGTGAGTATCGCAGTCTCGATGGACGACGCGCGATTTTCGCGCTCTGGTGACTAGTAGTCCGGAGGGAAAAATTGTTTTACAAACGTTCCTCTAATACCTTTTTCCTCAGGAATCGTCGATTCTTTCATTCACTTTCTGTTTTCGAGTATTTTCCGCCCTTTTCTCACATTGTGCTCGTGTGACTCCATGGGTTTTGTATAAGATTTGGAGGACTCGTACCTTCAGCTGTGTGACTGAAGAGTCCTGATCAGGACTGCAAGATCCCTCCTTGTCACCTCCCCCCCCCGACCACGAGGGCCACTCCTTCACCCCACCCCCCCCCGACCACCAGGCCCCTCTCCACCCTCCCCCCCGCCACGAAGGCCCCTCCTCCACCACCCCCCCGCCACGAGGCCCTCCTTCACCTCCCCCCGACCACGAGGCCCCTCCTTCACCACCCCCCCGACACGAGGCCCTCCTCACCTCCCCCCCCGACCACGAGGCCCTCCTTCACCCACCCCCCCCCCGCCACGAGCCCCTCCTCCACCCTCCCCCCGACCGAGGCCCCTCCTTCACACCCCCCCCCGACCACGAGCCCTCCTCTCACCCTCCCCCCGACCACGAGGCCCCTCTTCCACCACCCCCCCCGACACGAGGCCCCTCCTCCACCCCCCCCGACCACGAGGCCCTCCTTCACCACCCCCCCGACACGAGCCCCTCCTTCACACCTCCCCCCCGACCACGAGCCCCTCCTTCACCCGCCCCCCCCACCATGAGGCCCCTCCTTCACCCACCCCCCGACCACGAGCCCCTCCTTCACCCACCCCTCCCACCACGAGGCCCTCCTTCACCCCCCCCCGACCACGAGCCCTCCTTCACCCACCCCCCCGACCACGAGGCCCTCCTTCACCCACCCCCGACCACGAGGCCCCTCCTTCACACACCCCCCGACCACGAGGCCCTCCTTACCCTCCCACCCCGACCACGAGCCCTCCTTCACCCGCCCCCCACCATGAGGCCCTCCTTCACCCACCCCCCGCCACGAGCCCCTCCTTCACCACCCCCGACCACGAGGCCCTCCTTCACCACCCCCCCCGACCACGAGGCCTCCTTCACCACCCCCCCCCGACCACGAGGCCCCTCCCCTTCACCCACCCCCGACACGAGGCCCCTCCTTCACCCACCCCCCCGACCACGAGCCCTCTCACCCACCCCCCCGACACGAGCCCCTCCTTCACCCCCCCCCGACCACGAGCCCTCCTTCACCCACCCCCCCGACCACGAGGCCCCTCCTTCACCAACCCCCGACCACGAGGCCCCTCCTTCACCCACCCCCCCGACCACGAGGCCCCTCCTTCACCCACCCACCCCGACCACGAGGCCCCTCCTTCACCCACCCCCGACCACGAGGCGCCCTCCTTCACCCACCCCCCGACCACGAGCCCCTCCTTCACCCACCCCCCCGACCACGAGGCCCTCCTTCACCACCCCCCGACCACGAGGCCCTCCTTCACCCACCCCCCCGACCACGAGGCCCCTCCTCACCCACCCCCCCCCGACCACGAGGCCCCTCCTTCACCCCCCCCCCGACCACGAGCCCCCCTCACCCTCCCCCCCCGACCACGAGGCCCCTCCTTCACCTCCCCCCCCCGACCACGAGTCCCTCCTTCACCCTCCCCCCCGACCACGAGTCCCCTCCTTCACCCTCCCCGACCACGAGTCCCCTCCCTCACCCCCCCGACCACGAGTCCCCTCCTTCACCCCCCCCAACCATGAGCCCTCCTTCACCCCCCACCCATGAGGCCCCTCCTTTCACCCTCCCCCCCACCATGAGGCCCCTCCTTCCACCCTCCCCCCACCATGAGGCCCCTCCTTCACCCTCCCCCCACCATGAGGCCCTCCTTCACCTCCCCCCACCAGGCCCCTCCTCACCCTCCCCCGACCATGAGGCCCCTCCTTCACCCTCCCCCCCCGACCACGAGGCCCCTCCTTCACTCCACCGAGCACGAGTCCGCCTTACCCCCCCCCCCCGAGCACGAGGCTCCTCCTTTATCCCCCCCAGTTAGATCTGCCGATTTACCTTCCACGACTAAGTCCACCCCCTCCCCTTGCCCTTGACTGTGAGACCTCCCCCTTCCTTTGATTGTGAGACCCCTGTGGCTGAGATTCCTGTGTCTGAGAATCACTTTTACCACCTGTAACTGAAGCTCCCCTCTAACCCCCTGACCCCCAATCACTGTTAAACCCTGCCTTAACCGTTTCAGGCTATGGGATCCCCCCCACTCCAACTCTCCAGGTGTGAAATTACACCCTCTTCACCGTCCTTTGCTGATACCATTGACCGTTTCACTCCTAGTTGTGAGAATCCCCCTCCCCCCATCTCGGCTGTAATCACTCATTCCCTCCCCCGCCCCCAGCACAACCTCCTTCATACAGGTGCACTGTTTAGTGGTCACCTGTAATTTCTTCAGTACACATTCGCTCCAGTCATGGACAGAGCAGTTGCTGCCTTGGTGGTTTCATCAGTAGGACAGCATGGTTTAAATGAAACTTGGTGAAGAATGAAGACTGGAGTATTAAAATCAAAGGATTCTGGGAATGTACGTTACTGCAAACATAACAATCTTTACCTGTAAAGGTGTAAATACAAATAGGAATGGGGATTAGTAATTTTGTTTATTTATACAAACGTTTTTGTTTTTTTTAAAAGGAAAAAACGTTTTTCGGCCCTGCTCGTCATAATGTGTGTAGGTGAAGAAATCTCAACCAAAACGGATCAGAAATCCAGGGATAGGTCTCTGTGCAGGGTAATACCATAGCCATAAACCACCACTCACAATGGGACAGTGTGCGGCGGTTACCCGGATTTTCACAAGTTTACATTTAACACCAATACTGTATCTGCTCAATCTTGTTTGTGCCCCATTGCTTCCTTAGGAAAGTAACGTGGTTAATATACAACTTGGGGGAGGGGACTGGGGAATACCCTGATGAAAAACACCAAAGGATACATGAACATGCAAACATTCACTCGATTCTAACTCTTTACATAATTAACCAGGAGCTCCACAAGGTTTCTGGGAGCACAAACAAAGTTTATTGAAGAGGCAGCAACAAACGCAACCAAGGCGGCTGGAACACGAAGAGGCGAGCGAAACCACATCGATGCCAATCAGCAAACACCCAAACGATCATACAATGGCGTGCTTATACTTCCCTTTTCAATCTGCTTCACCCTGCATACACTACCCCAGACCGAGTTGGTATCGGGTAGGAGAATCGCAAAGCAGATCAAGATCGTCGCCAAGAAATCACTCCTAAACTTTCATATGACGCTTGAATATAAACACAGGCTCGAGGACATCGTAAATTGGTATGCAGGTATCACGAATACATTAAAATATACCCGAATGAATGTCATCAGTATGATGAAAACGAAATCAAGAGCAAGATGCCAAGCATGTTGGCACTGAGCAATAATTTAAAATGATCAACAATTAATACTTGTTGAAACCAATTAGTACAGATTTGGGTCTGTGCAATCTGGACACAATCAGGATGTGACATAATCGTGCAGAGATACATAGGAGGTTACCAAACATAAGTAACTCAGGGGCTGGGAACTGATTGAGGCCCAACGTCGAGGTGCGGATGGCTGTCTGGAAGGCAAAAATCCACATCAGGTTGTCTGAGCATAGTTGGGACCGCAGAGGGGGACTTCGGAGCAACACTGGGGCCGTCTGCGACAAGTTCAGACAGGATCTCCAGGACTTGGAGAGGTAAAAGTTCAACAACACTTGGGACATTAGAGTAGTAGAGGCCAACTCCCCCACCCCCAGGAAATTCGAGTAGTAGAGCCCCCCCCTCCCCACCAACCTTGAAATTTAGTGGAAAGGTAAAAATTTTTAATAAAGAGCATCACTGTATATAGGTCTATAAACATTTCACGACAACACATTTTTTGAAAACTGAAGATAAATTAAAAGTAAAAATATTTTAAACTAGAAGAGCACTCGGTTGAGCGCATACTTCCACCAAGCTGATGAGTTTACGTTTTATATCCCACTGAAGGGCTGGATCTGGATTCGAACCTGAACTAAAATTTAATCAGCTTGTTCTTGTCACCGAACCAACTCATCCATTGTCTGAATCCATCCAGAACATTTTCAGATATCGTGCTATATATCGTTTTAGCCCAATCATCTCAATGGTGAAAAATCACAAAGATTCTCAGATCCGGATTCAGATCTTCACCAAAATCGAATCGATTCTTCCTTGTTACCTCCCCAACCTGCCCACCAAGTTTCGTCTGAATCCGTCCGCAACTTTTTGATATATCCTGCTACATGTCATTTTAGCCCGATCACTCAATGGTGAAAAATCACTAAAAATTCTCGGATCTGGATCTCGATTCGGATCTTCACCAAAATATAGTTTTTTCGTCCTTGTCATGTACCCAAGCTCTCCACCAAATTTCGTCGGAATCCGTTCACAACTTTTTGAGATATTTTGTTCACAAACAAACAGACGGGTGAAAACATAACCTCCGTCCACCTTCTGTGGGTGGAGATCAGTATCAGTTCGAGCTAATAGTGATATCAAATTGATAAAGTTATTTTGACGCAACGTTAACACAAATTTATCAAAAACTGGACGTTGAAAGTCGAATTGCCAACCAGACAGAGCAAATCTGGACCCCATATACCACTTCCCTGGCTCTGCGACCTTTGAGTTACAAGGGAATAAATAATACGAGCTTTATAAATAAATAAATAAATGCATCGTATGTTTTTTGTGGGTCCCCTGGAGTTTGGTTTCTGGACAAATGTCTTGTTGGTCCTTCCCTAAATCCGGCCCTGAGCACCACGGATGATTAATTGACATAAGATAATGGCTTTGTGCCGAGGACTTGCCATGGTCCATAGCCAGGTAGACAAGGTCAACTGGAGAGACCACGGCATATGGCAACAGGTTTCCAATGCAGGATTTTGTACGTGTGCTCGCGTAGGGCCATAATTTTTCTTGCACGTCGCATGCTGTTGTTCGATGAGCATGCAGTCATCCAGAGGCAGGGGCATGTTTGAGAACTTGTCACGTTGGTAAAACATCTTGCAAGCAGATAAGCCACGATTGCATATGTGGGAGTTCAAGTGGGATGTAACGATAGTGAGGGTAAGCGATGTAACAGCCACACCCTCAGCGTTTTCTTGTAATAACTCCCCCCTCAGCTCCTTAATTGCTCGTTCGACCACCGCATTCTTATTGATGTCCTTGATGCGCCCAATTTCTATCAAGATATCCAGGCGATTATATAGTGAATTGATCATCTTATTGATGTTCTTGATGCGGCCAAGTGTGGGATTATTGGCTATAGCCTGGAATCCAGGTGTGAGGTTAGTGTGCACAGTTACAGGGGGACCATAAACAGGATGCAAATCCATGCATAAACATGCCAGGGCATCAAGTAGCATCGTCTCATGCTCATCGGTGATAAAATAGGTGGCAGTGAAAGAAGTGACAGTCTCTTGAAGAACAATGATCAATTGACGAATAATATCTGAGGACATCAGCAGCAAATGAAACCGCTACTGTGTCTGGGTGGGCGGGGGGGGGGTGAAGGGTGTTAGGGGTTGCAAGGCGTCTGCTCGATTGTGGCTGGGAAAGTGTCTCAGAGATACACAAGTATGATCGGACTCAGTAACACTGTCATGGAACTGTTGAGTCTGGTGCAAATAAATATTGCTGGAACATCTGCTTCAGTTGGAGTTTCTGGGGTGTCCAAAATGAATGTGGAGCGCATATAGCAGCAACTGCTGACTGTGGCATAATTTTACATTCAGGAGTAAGTGAAAGTCGTGTCGCATGAAGAAGAGCCCATTGCACACAACTGATGCGAGGGTCAAATACCTTTTTACATCCCTGATGTTGGTGAGCTTTTTTGAAGGATGCATATCCTTCGTTAGATGAGCATACACCTAGTGGAGATCACTGCATTGCATTTGCACAGCATTGCCCCCAGATTGGTTTGTGAACGGCAAGCTGATAGTGCCAGTAAGGATATCATGGATGGTGACCGCGTAGACAGAAGCGTCCTTGAGTAACCAAATGAATGAGCAAACCTGGCAATGAGGTGAATCGTATGGGGACGCGTTGCGGCTCGTGAAATCTGATGGGACATTGGCAGAGCTGGACAGATTGTGCACTGACACATGGTATCTGTTGATGGTATAGAGGAACATCGTCACCCTAGGACTGGATGAGAACTCACCGCAGCATAACTTTTCACAGGCTTGCAAGCATAGTTTTCTGTTCCCAAGGACACAGGCCCGAAGAGTGGACTGTATAATACAAATGCTGAAGTGCTTGACTGAGGCTGCTATACCCAGAGCTTCGATTTTGCATGGAAGCCATGTAATTTTATGTTTTCTGAGCTTACAGGGTTCCCATTATGTGAGATGTACAGGGTCACCCCTATGCCAGTACACTTTCCGGATCCATCAGTCGCGATCTATAACGAATCATAAGGCTGTGTTAGGGTGACAGTCCATGTGGACTTGAGTTACACCTGGGCCCCAATGAAGACCGCTTTAGTCTTGTCGGTTCACACAATTGTGTCTCGTGGTTCTCGGCCAGCACAGTCAGGTGTCAATCGGGTGGTGTCATTTGGGTAGCAACTCCCTGAAGTACCCTCCCAATAAATTTATAGGCACCGATGAAGGAGCATAAGCCCTTCACAGTGGTGGGGTGGGCACACTAGGCAAGAGCAGCAGCCACACCCCATGGAGACTATCATTGAGTAGTCCACAGGATCAGATCCACCCCAGGATGGCTGTAGACCTCGGACACATGACAGTCTTCACTGAAGATAACCTCAAATCGCAGGTGAGGAGTGACTGAAGGACACTGCGCCATTGCTCAAGTAATTTTTCAGGAGTATACGTACCACGGAAAAGATCGTCAGCAAGTTTTGCCACACTTGCAGCCTTTAGCTGATCATCCAAGACATGGAACATTAACTCCTCGAGAGCAATTTCTGAGCCTGGCATGCCCATTGCAAAGCAGGCATAAACTTGAGTGCCGTGAAATGGTGACAACTCCTTAGTGTTTCAGAGACGCTTGCATGAGAGGCATTTGAAAATAAACTTTGGACAAGTCAGAGACAACAATGTACCGCCAGCTAGCGATTGTGTGTTAGGTCGAGTCAACAGAAGGCAATGTAGAGGGTTGTGGCTTGCTGTAATGACCCACATCAGCAAACACCATAACTGAACGTGTGCCTCCATTGGGCTTGTTGACAAGAAAGGAGGGGTTGACAAACTCCACAGCAATGTTCGCATTCTTCGGTTTCTTGAAGATGCCAAGAGACTCGAGCTCATAAATTTTTGTTGGTGCTCAATCATTAGATATCTATCGTATTGAGGCAGGTGACCCTTTCTCTCAGGAGGCTGCATAGGAACCATATTCATGATAGCTTGGATTGGTCCAACTGTGCCATTATAAACGATTATGTTGGGATAGAAGACAGCCTCAAATGCTTGATGTAGATCCTCAAAGGAAGCTTTAACGACCAATGGCAGTAAACCGTCTGGGTCAATATGCATTAGCTGAGCAGTATTAATAAGGCGAGAAGGTTCAACTGCTGGGATTGCGGGCGAGGGATTGATTCATTATAAATGCTGACGACGGAGTGGATATTGCACACGTAGGTGTGTTTATCGAGCTTTATGGGGAGGTCAGTGGTGTTGGGATTTCTGACCCGCTCAGCCACAGAGTGAACAACGCAAGGCTCAGGCCAAAATCGTGCAGGCTGCAGTGAGGCAGTATATCGGGAGATGTTGCTGTGACTGAGAGAGGTCATAATCCAGATGAACCGACCACATATATTGAACTCGTCCTCTTGTTGTTCATATCAAGGTCTTTTCCCCTAAGCTCAGTGGCTGTGTTTGTCTGAGTTTAGTCAGATGTTGTCTCCATGTACTTGTCTGCTTGTGCATGATATGTTGCAGATCCTCTCCGAGCTTAAGCCCTGCAAAAAAAACATTAAAAAACTACATCGATTACTACCATCACTTTACCTTGAACACCTCAGCAACGTTGGATGAAAAACAACATTAATTTGTGGTTGTTGGAAAATTCATTGATTTTTTTCAAATCATAATACAAGTACGATGTCCGTCTAAAACATAATGGGACTGACTTCACAGAAATTTTATTCCAAAAAATATATTGAAATCATAGCTTGTCCCGCTTCGAAATAGTTTCCCTCCAGTCTCACACACTTGTCCGTCCTCTTCTTCCATGCTTCGATGCACCCCCGGAAGGCTTCTTGTGGAATCCTCCGGCGCTCCGTCGTCACGGTCCTATTGATGGCCTCCACATCAGGAAATCGGGTCCCCTTTATCACCCCCTTGAGCTTGGGGAAGAGGAAAAAATCACAAGGGGTCAAGTCTGGCGAATACGGGGATTGCTCCAGAGTTGGCACGTTCCTCTCCACCAGAAACTGTCATGATCAGGGCACTGTGAGCAGGGGCGTTGTCATGGTGGAGCACCCAGGCGTTGTTCTCCCACAGATCCCTCCTCTTGTCCCGGACTGATCTCATGAGGCACTGGAGGATCTCGTTGTACACGTATTGATTCACTGTTTGACCCTGTGGTAGAAACTCGAAGTGGAAAATGCCCTTGATGTCAAAAAACGCGATGAGCATCACCTTGATCTTCGACTTCGACATTCTTGATTTCTTTGGTCTTGATGATGCCGGACTTTTCCACTGACGACTCTGCCGTTTCGTCTCGGGATCGTATTCGAATATCCACGATTCATCGGTAGTAATGACTCTCCCGAGCAGGTCTGGATCGTCCTCGAGGCGCTCCATAATGTCTTCACAGACAGTGACTCTTTGCTGTTTCTGGGCCTCGGACAACAGCTTGGGGACCATCTTTGCGCACACCTTGCGCATTTCGAGATTTTCAGTGATGATGCTCCAGACAGTGTCCTTGTTGATGGAAAGTTCCTCAGCAATCATCCGCACCGTGAGTCGACGATCTGCACGCACCATCTGCTTCACATGCTCGATGTTGTCTGCCGTTCTGCTCGTTGAAGGTCTCCCAGACCGTGGATCATCTTCAACCTCCTCCCGTCCCTCTTTAAACCTCTTGTGCCATTCGAATGCCCGTGTACGTGACATCGTTTCTTCCCCATAGACTTGCTGCAGAATTGCGAAGGATTCGGAAGGTGTTTTGCCAAACTTGGCAAGAAACTCAATTGGCCTTCTCTCATGACTCATAGCGCGACGACTCAGACAAGACAACGTGTAAAGCACGACCTGTAAAAAAAAAATCACGCAATGGAGCGAGTCAACCATCACCAATCATATATATTGTTGGAATGTTGCGAAAGACTGTGACGCAACCTGTTCATTCAAGTTGTGTAAGTGGAGCAGACAGCAGGCTCAGTCCCGTTACTTTTTAGATGGACCTCGTATATGCTTCAATACAAGTGTATACCTTTGCACAGGTAAACATACCTTCAAACAGGTACATACCGTGGGACAGGTATATATCTTAGAACATGTGCATATCTTTGCACAGATGTATACCTTTACCATGGAACAGGTATATACCTTTGTACAGGTATCCTTCTTGGTTCATGTATACCTTGGTGCAGGTATACACTTTGGTACAGGTGTTGAATTCCACTTCAGCTCTGCACTGCAGGCGTATTTGGAGTTGATGTGAATATGAATCGGTGTTATTAACATCTCAATTGTGAACTGCTCTCTCGTTTTTCACTTTGGGAGCCAAAACAATAGCAAGAGATGATTTGTCAGGAATGATTCATACCATTGTACATAAGGAAACATGGTGCATTGTCACTGCTGCTGCTGCGACTACTACTACTACTACTACTACTACTACTAATTTAACCCCACTTATTCCCACATTCTTGTCGGGTCGGCTGGAGAATGTTTTTCATCAAAGTCTTTCACGAATTGGCTGGCCAGTACGACGAGGTGATTTACGCAGGAATTTGTAATTTGTTCACGTTGCCGGCGATAGCTCACCAACTCTTCCCAAAGGACACCGTGGAATCTTTAACAGCCATTAACGCCCTCACTGTGGGGAGACTGGTTCTCTGGCTCATCCACCCGAGGAAAGGCACACAAATTGATGTCTCACCGCACATGCGAAACACCAGGATGGCAGTTTATAGCTTCATCGGGATTCAAAACCAGGTTGGACAGCATGGAGGCGAGTGTGCATACCTCAAGGCTATCCTGCCTGCTACATCCATCAAGATGACTATGATATGGTTATCCACAATGGATTTTTCAGGGTGAACCGCTCGACTTGAATTCCTACCCCTTTGGCTTCTTGAAACTGCCCATAATCATTTTGATTTCCTATGAAAATGTTGACTGACATTTTGAACTCGACAGCTCGGCTTAAATATCGTACATGTTGAAGGGTAACGCAATCATCTGATATATCCTATTTTAATAAAGCAAACTCAGACCCCATCCTTCATCCTCCTCTTCCTCCTTTTCATCCCCATCTCCTGGCATACTATTAACTGCTGCTGGTTCGTTTTCAGACCTTCAATCACAATGAAAATGTTGCATTTGTGGGCAATACTGTATTCATACAATACAATTTGTAAAAACAAACCAAATACAGTGCATTCAGAAAGTATTCACACCCCTTAACTTTTTCACATTTTGTTGTTTGAACCTGAATTTAGAATGGCTAACATTTAGATTTTTTTTTGTCACTGATAGACACATGTAATACCCCATAATGTAAAAGTGGAATTTTTTTTTCAGAATTTTTTACAAATCAATTAAAAATGAAAAGCTGAAATGTATTGAGTCAATAAGTATTCTACCCCTTTGCTATATGTTGGATATGGACACCCAGCAAGATTAAAAACAAAACCGGTCAAATGGCGGAGGAGCTCCTTGTGAGCCAACGGCCATCCATATCTAGTGCCCAACTGTGTCTGCGGACGTACCCTGGCAGTTGGGTTACTTCTTATTAGGAGGTTGGTGGCAGGATTTGCACTCTGACCACCGTAAAACACTTACTTCCGCAAAACATTCTAAAAACATGAAAAAAAAATCTGAAAACACACTCCGTGGGAGTACCTCCTGTGCAGCTTCCCTTCGCAGGGCAGCTCACCGGATAACGGATTGGGGCAAAGCCTTCGGGACCCCAATTTTTGACGATAGGAGGGAAACACGAGGTAACATCCCGGGTCAGATTGCGGGAGAGTGTCGGAGTGGTGCTGAGGTGTCGTCCACCAGACGGCAGTCATTTGGGTTAACCTGAGGCGGTCCCTTCGGGTGGGTGCCTGGAATGTCTTATCCGTAAGAGAGGATGATCACCTGTCTCTTATCATCTGAGCTCAAGCGTTTGGACATCGGTATTGAAGCACTATCTGAGGTTCGGAGACCGGATTGCGGCGAGATCTGGTGGGTGGTTAACCAACTATTGGTCTGGTCCTCTGATGGTTACCATTCCCAAGGAGTTGCTGTAGCTGTGTCCAATAAGCTGACTCCACTGATAATTGAGGTAACACCGGTCAACGAGCATATTATGAGACTAAGGATTCGTCACTCCTTCGGTGTCATTTCCCTGGTTTCTGTTTCTGCTCCGACTGAGGCGAGTGATCTCACCGTGAAGGATGCATTCTACGCCACGCTCGAGTCTGTGGTTGATCAGTGCCCCAGACGAGATACACTTCTAGTCTTGGGGGATTTCAAATCATCGACTGGAACTGATAGGGATGGTTATGAGACGCGTGTTGGTCCCCATTGGGTCAGGAACTATGAACCGATAAGCACTAGGTTCTTGACTTTGCAAGAAGTCATGGACTTAGGGTGGCTGGTTCATGGTTTCAGCATCCACAAGCTCATCGCTGGACTTGGTATTCCAACGCTGGCGTGTGGCAAAGGAGATTGACCATGTCCTCGTTGATGGTCGCTGGAGGATGATTCAGAGCTGCAGGGTCTACCGGAGTGCTCAGTTCCTCAATACGGACCACCGGCTTGTTGTAGCAACTCTGAAGTTGCACCTTAAATCCAGGAGAATGGTACCATCTCAGCCTAGGCTGGATGTTTGCAAGCTCAAGGATGAGAGGGTAGCTGAGGGTTTGCGAACAAGCTGAGTGGAGATTTGGGGGTCTGGGTGCTTTGGGAGGTCCTGAAGAGTTGTGTAGTGCCTTCAAGACCACCGTCCTTGATGTTGCCGGGTGGATGTCTTGGAACTCACCGCAGGGCAAAGAAGAATTTTGTCTCAAGGGACACTGGATACCATTGAACAGAGTCACGGGCTGGGCTGAATGGCAGAGCTGAGCTGTTCAGGGAGCTGAGGCGTAAAACTGTACGTGCGCTAAGGGTGGACAAGGAGGCCTATGTGCGAGGAATCTGTGGCGAAGCAACAACTACGAGGATGCTTCAGAGCATCACCTGTGCTCAAGGGATTCTCGTCCTGCTTACAGGGGAATTCGCGCATTGCGTTCATCCAAGCCCTCCCTCGGTTACTGCAGTTAGAGCAGAGCGTGGTAGGCTCTTGACAGAGGAGTCCGAAGTGAAGGCCCGCTGGGCCGGTTACTTTGAGCGGTTGTACCAGGCTGATCCACCAGCTGTCGAGTTGGACGTCAGGGGTGTTACTATCCTGTTGCTGACCCTCCAATCAACTGTGGTCCACCTTCGCTTGTGGAAACGCAGGCTGCGGTGAACCGGTTGAAATGGGGTAAAGCTCCAGGGATCTGTGGCATCCATGCTGAACTTTTCAAGGCTGGTGGAATGCTGCACTCATGTCGTTGCATGCAGTTCTGTGCTCTGCCTGGAACACAGGCATCATCCAACTGACTGGAAGAGGGGCTTGTTGTCCCTCTGGAAAGAGAAGGTGATCGCCAAGACTGCAACAACTACCGAGGGGTGACGCTGCTCTCAGTGCCGGGCAAGATCTTTGCTCGGATAATTCTTGATTGGGTTCGCCACGATCTGCTTGAGCATCAGCTTCCAGAGCAGTCAGGCTTTACACCAAAGAGGTCAAACGATTGACCGTCTCCTTGCCCTTCAGGTCCTCACCGAACGCAGATGAGAGTTTCGGCAGGGGCTGTTTGCAGCCTATGTTGATCTCTGTAAAGCGTTCGATTCAGTGAATCGGGATGCCCTCTGGAGGATTCTTAGTCTTCGTGGGTGCCACCAAAACTGATCGGTCTGATGTCTGAACTCTACTCTGGTACTGAGAGTGCTGTGAGATGTGGTGTTACCATGTCTGACTTATTTCCAGTTGTTACTGGAGTTCGTCCTGGGTGTGTACTGGCCCCACACTTTTCAGCACTTGTATGGACTGGATTCTAGGAGGATGTCTGAAATCAGAGGTGACTCTGACCAAGGATCAAGCTGTGGTGCATCCTTTGGGAATGTCAAGATCTCTGACCTTGATTTCGCAGATGATGCAGCCATCTTTGCGGAGACTTTAGATATCCTTTTGGGGGCCTCGAGGTGCTGAATGAGGAGTCGGAGCCGCTGGGATTACGGGTTTCCTGGGTCAAAAACGAAGATCCAGGCTTTCAATGACATATTGGATGCTGCTTTCCTGTCTGTGCCTGTTTGTGGTGAGGATGTTAAGGTCGTGGAGAGATTCACTTACCTTGGCAGTGATATTCATGTCTCTGCTGGCTGTGAGTGAGAGGTCAATAGACGTCTCGGTCGGGCCTGGGGAGTCATGGATTAACTGGATAACCTGGTGTGGCGCTGCCGGTACCTGTGCGTGAGGATGAAAGTCCGAGTCTTCAGGTCCTTGGTGCTTCCAGACTTGCTCTATGGATGCGAGACTTGGACTCTGACCAAGGATCTGAGACGGAGACTTAATTCATTTGGTATCATGTCTCTTCGGAGAACCTTGGCTATCGCTGGTCGGACTTTGTGTCCAACGAGTGGTTGCTGAGAGAGACTCAAATGAGATTTGTTGCCTGCATAGTCCGTGAGCATCAGCTGCGGCTGTATGGACATGGAGCTCATTTTCCTGACGCTGATCCTGCTCACCGATTCTCTCAGCGAGTGAGCCTCGTGAGTGGAGGAGGCCAATGGGCCAACCACGTGCCTCGTGGTTGCAGCAGGTTGATCGGCATCTCAGTTGATGGGGATGGGCCAGGCATCTGCCTGGGGGATGGCCAGATGGAGGCCCCTGGAGTACCGGCAGAAAGTGGATGCAGCGATGTGTTGCTCTGGCGTATGCTCTCATTCCTGACCTGAACTGACCTGACCTGACCTTTGCTATGACACTCCAAATTGAGCTCAGATGCATCCAATTTCCTTTCATCACCCTTGAGATGATGCCTCTACAACCTGATTGGAGTCCACTTGTGGCTAATTACATTGATTGGACATGATTTCAAAAGAAACACACCTCTCTATACAAGGTCCCACAGTTCAACAGTGCATGTCAGAGCAGAAACTCGACCATGAAGTCCAAGGAACTATCCGTAGAACTCGAGATGGAATTGTGAGGCGGCATGGATTTGGGGAAGGGTATAAAACAATTTTTTTTTTGTGGTGGCAGCATCATGCAATGGGGATGCTTTTCAGTGGCAGGGACAGGAAGATTGTAAGGATAGAAGCAACAATGAATGGAGCCAAATACAGGCAGATCCTTGAGGAGAACCTGCTTCAGAGTGCAAAAACCTTAGACTGCGGAGAAGATTTATGTTCCAATATGACAATGACCCCAAGCATACAGCCCAAGCAACAATGGAATGGCTTCAGAACAACAACGTGAAAGTCCTTGAGCGGCCCAGCCAAAGCCTAGACTTGAATACCATTGATAAATCTGTTGAAAGACTTGAAAATTGCTGTTCACTGACTCTCCCCATATAAACTTGACAGAGCTTGAGCAAATCTGCAAGGAAGAATGGGAGAAAATTTCAAAATCCAGATGTGAAAAGCTGATACAGACATACCCAAGAAGACTCGAAGCTGGAATCACTGCCAAAGGCGCTTCAACAAAGTATTGACTCAGGGGGTTGAATACTTTTTGATGCAAGACATTTCAGGCTTTCAATTTTTAACTACTGTACGATAGTGTTGTTGCCAATGAATGAAGCTTGTGCTCCCAATGTGTGAACAGTCTACACAGAATGTCATCCTGCTGTCATTGCACTTCAGGAAAATTGCTGAGGTACCTACTGGAACCAGAGATCCACTTTGATCAAGAGTGTAAGAAGCGAAATAATAAATGATGAATCTGTTTATATTTCTATTTTTAAACATGGAGCAACCATGACAGCTGCCCTTGAATTAATGGAGGATTATGCGTGGTGACAATTAAAGGCAGCTCTTGGAAACGTGATGCACACAGGTATTGCTTCAGGTATTTGTGGTGTGATGATGATGCAAATGTAGCACACTTACCTTTTAACTGGGTTTGATTCCTGACCAGACTATAAAACTGGTACTTTGTGGGTCGGGCCTTGCATCACATGGTGTGCCTCTCCTCAGTCGGACGTTAAGCCATGTGTCCCGTCTGCCAATATCAACTGGTAGATCTCAAAGATCCCACGGTGTCTTCTGCAAAGAGTAGGCGAGTTATCGCCAAGACCCTAAAATTCCAAGTTCTTGCCCAAATCACCTCCAGTCGAATGTCAGGGCTACCCAGACAGTTTTAGAACAACTTGGGACATAAACTTTTCCCGGCCTACAGCCCCCCACAAGAAGGTGAGTTTAAAGTGCCTTGGTGTAGCTTTTTTGTCCAAAGCTTTGGCAATCTTTAATTGCATGGTAAAGTTTATGCTCTTCTTGGCTCTTCTTTGGTTCCGTAGTTCAACTTCACTGGGTCCCAAAAGCAGTGTTTCTACCTGGATCATGGCACTGTCTCCCTCTCTAAAGACTAAGGATAGCGACCATGCATCTCACTCATCATTGCGCCGTCACCGTGCGCCACCCAGCCCACGCTTGTTACACAGTCCACAACACAGGTGAGCTCGATCCGTCCACAACACAGGTGAGCTTTAGTCGTGTCTCTTAGTTGAGCAGCATGCATTTAACCCAACTCTGGGTATTGTTTGTGTAGTACCAATCATAGCACATTCTCACGGTACATACTGGACTGATTGGGCCAGCTGAGAACTTTGCTACACTCGATAGGCACATTAGGTGGCTTGTCATAACTTTATGGCTCCTGATTGGAGGAGAATCCTCAATATGAGGATAAACCATACCAGCAATCCTCAGGCACAGCACAGGAGGGGCAGATTTTACCCATTATGTCCATGCCATATCTACACCACAGGACTTCTCCCCGACTAGATGGGTCATGCTGTTGGTATAACATGGCCTACTCTTTTTCAAAAATGTACCGGGACATACAATCTAAATGTGTGACAAAATAGTAGACTTTGCGTTTCCTCCATGAGAGTATTTTAAAGGGTGTCGGCAGCCTAATCATTAACTAGCCTCGTGGTTTTTGCCGTTTCTTCAAGTTTGTTTGTTTTTCCACCGTTGTAGCTACGATGGAGGCAGCGGAAGTGATGAATTTTTTGAAAGCCTCGCCCTGAGCCTCAAGAAGCACAAAACTGGACAGTATGTCAAGGCTTTGCTGGTGAGACGTGCATTTTCACAGGGAAGCTTGGTGTTACATGTTGGTGTACGATCGAGGACCGTGTAACGATGTCCATGTAAATAAGTTGTGTGTGATGTGCACTTTGGGTCAGAAGAGTGTGAATAGATGTGTGGTGTTTGCGAATACATTCTGGTCTGGGATTCAATACCGAATCCTGTTGTCTGGTTCCATCATTACTGAGGTGGGGTCCTGTACTCCAGGTTCAGTGCCCCCGTACATTTGGACAGGAATTTGTAATTTGTTCATTGCACCGGTGATAACTCGCCTCCTTTGTGAAGGACACCATGGGATCTTTAACTTCCACCAACATTCTCGGTGCTGGTGGACGGACCTCAGGCTTGATGATGGACGGCACGCAATTCAATGCCTCGTCCTGCACACAACACCAGGGTGCCAGTTTATTGCCGGGTCAGGATTCTAACCCATATAAGATTGCTCAAAGGTGATTGTACGAGGTGCGGGGAATACAGATTCTTCTACTATCATTAGTGAAATACGTGAAGTCTTCAGAAAGTTCAACGAGTATAACGATTCCCATTTAATCAAAATATGCATTTTCTTGTATATTGTTATGGGGGGGGGGGCTCCATAATTAGACAGTGATAATTGTAACATGGACCGTGTGTTTTGATTAGGTAAGATTGCCATGTTTCAGGGACCTGTCAGAGTAAGTTGTCTCGTTTCATGTGATGCTGATGTGCATGTGATATGTAATTTATACATGGTATAGTCAGGGTAAGATTATATGCATAAACACTTCTTGTTAGCTGGTGGGGTGAGGTGAAGACTTCACGGCACAAAAGGCACACGGAAAAGTGCAACACACTTTAAAAGGACACCAATACTAATAGCCGATCAGCCTGGGGGTTGGTCGGTATCAAATTGGGGAGAATGCTCATAGTGATTTTTGGGATGGTGTAGACCCCTAGAGTTAGAAAATATGTGATAGCATTGTGGCAGTGGCAGCTTTATGGGAGTTATCCCCCTTTTTCCAAAATGGCCGCCAAATGCTCAATACCCTATATATAGCAGATTTTAGACCACCGGAGCAGTGATACTGGTGTCTACGACTAGGTTGGAGGGTCAGATATATAATCTGTATTTACCTAAAATATTGGATACAGCCTTAATATTAAAATTCAAGATGGCCGCCAAATGGCTGCAGACACATATTTAAATGACCGCGTTTAAGGTCCTAGAACAGTTACGACAGTGTTTTGGTGTACATTTCCAATATTTTAGGTAAATACAGAAATGATATATCCGACCTCAAACCTAGTCATAGACATCAGTATACTGCTCTAAGTGGTCTAAAACCTGCTATATATAGGGTACTGGGCATTTTGGCGGCCAAGATAGTCATATGAGCATCCCCCCCCCCCCCCCCGATTTGATACCGACCAACCCCAGGCTTAATGTATGTTATATTTATATATATATATATATGTAATATATAATGTTTATATTCTCTTTTTCAGGTATCGTGGTAGCTGTGGAAGTTCTATGTAAGAGGCCTGGAATACAGTAGACTAGCATTAGATGTCCGTCAGCATGGAAACGCCCCAGGGACCCGCCAAGAAACTGTGCATCATACACCAGCCAGTATCCGACGAAGATGAACATTTAATCAGTCCTCAAAGTCATGACTCCTGGCTAACCTTACTTGAAGCCGCCAAAGTCAGGAACCATGTCCCCATTTTAGACGTTGCAAAAACGCTTGAGGACAAAGAAGTTCCAATTATGTTCTGAAAGCTCTGTTTGGTCGCATCATAGTGATGGCACAAGGGCGCAATCTCACGATGGAGGACATCCTCTCTCACCCTTGGGACCACTACCCTGGGCTCTCTCTACCCAGACGGATTACACAGGAAAACAAACAAAGCTTCCTTAGCCACTACTTTGCAGAGAATGTGACAGTAGCAGACCAACTCTCACAAAATCCAGCTTCTGTGGTCGATGGAATGAACTTAGTTCAAAGAGTAAAGGGTGATCAAGCTACGTTTGAGACATTGCCACTACATACTGTCTATGGCATTGCGTGAAGGAAGTAAAAGTACCAGAATAGATGTTGTGTTCGACACGTATCGAGAGAATTCTATCAAGAACAGTGAGAGATCGGCAGAGGGAAGAGACTGGACACCAGCTGCAGGGTATCACAAGCGCACAGATTGTGAGGCAATGGAGAAGTCCCTGACAGGATAACTAACAAAACCAGTCTGATTAGCTTCATTGTCAGTGAATGGAGGAAGCCAGTGTACAGAGAGAAACTACATGAGAAGATTCTGTATGTAACTGTAGATGACAAATGCTACAGAATTACATCACAGGGCAGTGAAGAGGTACCAGATCTCCAGTGCCAGCAGGAGGAAGCAGATGGGCGCCTACTTTTCCATGCTGTCCATGCTGCTAGAGAGGGCTACCAGGCTGTAGTGATATGCGCAGAGGACACAGATGTCTTTATCATGTGTTTGGCATTCCATAACAAGATAGGAGCTCCGTTATTCCAGAAATGTGGAACTATAACCATAACTAGATTAGTTGACATCGGGAAAGTCGCTGCCACTTGTCGGCATAGATGTCTGCAGAGCTCTTATTGGTATACATGCATACACTGGATGTGACACTACCAGTGCTTTCGCAGGTAAAGGGAAGGCAAGTGCTCTAAAATTAGTGACCAACAACAGGGAAAATCAAGAACACATTCACAGAGTTGGGCCAGGAATGGGACCTCTCCTCAGAACTGATGAACAAAACTAGAGTGTGTCACATGTCTCCTCTATGGCCCCAAAGCAGCATTCACCAAGGTCAATGATCTCAGGTACAACTTGTTCTGTGTTAAGAAAGGTGAGATAGAGAGTCATCAGCTTCCACCCTGCAGGGACTGCTTAGTCAAACATGCACAAAGGGCAAACTACCAGGCTGGAATATGGAGAAGATGTCTTGAGCAAGACCCAGGTGTAAGTCCCATTGGCAGAGGGTGGAAAATTGACATGGATGGAGCCGAGAAATTAATGGTAGTGGATTGGATGGATGGTCAGCCACCACCTGAGGCTATCTTGGCCCTTCTGGCCTGCAAATGTTCAAGGAAGTGTACACTGCCAAATTGTGTATGTCTGGCAAATGGACTTAGTGCACTGATATGTGCAAACTGTCAGACTGCGAGAATCGGTCATCAGATGATGTGGAGAGTACGGACGAGGATGACGATGTGATGCCGATGAACAGTAATTATTGACAGTAAATGATGAGTATTAGAGTCATCATGTACATTTCACTACAGTTGGATATATCATTTCCGTTTTACCTAAAATATTGGAAATGTACAAACCAATCACTGTCGTAACTGTTCTAGTACCTTAAACGCGGTCATTTAAATATGTGTCTGCAGCCATTTTGGCGGCCATCTTGAATTTTAATATTAAGGCTGTATCCAATATTTTAGGTAAATACAGAAATGATATATCTGACCCTCACAACCTAGTCGTAGACACCAGTATCACTGCTCTAGGTGGTCTAAAATCTGCTATATATAGGGTATTGAGCATTTGGCGGCCATTTTGGAAAAATGGGGATAACTCCCATAAAGCTGCCACCGCCACAATGCTATCACATGTTTTCCAACTCTAGGGGTTTATACTTCATAAAAAACACTGAGCATCTCCCCTAATTGATACCGGTGACCAAAATTCGGACCGGGCTGATCGGCTATAACTGTCGGCACGTGTGTACGAGCCATGGTGGCATACTCTGCTGCGGGCGCGGGGCCCTGAAGACGGGATAGACTTTATTTTTATGTGGCCGGCCCATGGGCGGACTGTGTGAATAGAGGCCTTTGTGGTAAAGGCCTTTTGGCCTTTAAAGGTCAAAGGTCAAGAATTATGACCTTTGGTGCAAAACTTCCTATGGAACATTCCAGGAACAATATAACGTCATTAGGCTATATGCGATTTCGCACTCCTCGGATTATCCATATTTGATGAAATCAGCATAAAAAACAACTTGAAGGGGCGCCACGGGCAAGGTGTTCGAGACAGAGCAAAATGGTTTCAAGACTTTAGGTGGGAATGACCTCAAGATTATGCATAAAAAATATTGTCATCCTAGTTTCTCAAAGTTTGGGCGGTCGTTGATTTTTTTTATGTCAAAATTCGCAATTTTCTTAGTTTTTGACCTTGTGACTGACCTTGGACGAAAATGAAAAATCGGACATTGACAAGTTTTAGATAATTCATTTTGCTATTCAAATACCGAAGAGCCCATTCATTCAGTCAATTCCCCAGGAGAAGATAAGATTTTAATCGACTACCCCTAAAAATGGCTATTTTTTGGCGTGGCTCCACCACAATGGGCGTAGCACGCCCTCATCCAGGAAAACACAACTAGACATTGATATCGAACACATAACCAAGTTTCATCAAGATCGGATCAAAGTCCACGGAGTATGCTCTGGATACAGACATGACGAATATAGTGGTCATTCTGGCTGGCGCTCGGAACCAATTTGAGCATTGAGAGGTTTTATTTTCAATTTCAGTGTGCCCGGGAAAAGTGGACAAAATGGCAAACAGTGTGGAACATGTGGTCAGAGGTGAACTGTGCGAGGGGTTAGGTTTGGAGCATAGGATAGGGACCTCCCTCGATCCTGACGTCACTCGAAGCCATTCTTCTATGGATGTGAGTGTTGGCCAGGAGTCTGGCGTGACAGACATGCAGACCATGTTCAACCAATTAATGGAGAAAAGAAAGAAAATAGATGATTTAAGAGAAGAAATGAGACATGAGGGGGGAAATGAAAGAAAAGGCTGAGAGGCGAGGAACGGCGATGCGTGATCCATGTGTTATGCCGTAACTCGTAGGAGTGCTGCCACTGAAGCCTTGGGCATGGGCATGGGTGGCACCGCTGCAGGTGCAGATCTTGGTGGTAGTAGCAAATATTCAGATGAGAAGCATTGGGGCTGAAATGGCTTAAACCTGAACTTAAACTTTGAATGTGTAAGACACCCAGCTCGCAGGTTTGGAGCCGGGTGTGTATGCCGAAAGCGCAGAGTTTTTGTGGATATGAGTGAAGAATGCTAGCTGTCCAGTGGGCCACTTTTGGTGAGCAGAACTGGCACTGCGGAATGAACCAAACACCGGGTTAAGGCACCGAATGCAAGCACGAACGCGAATCACATTGGATGCGCAGTTTTATCTGGTTAAAGCGACTGAAGGTTAACAGAACGCAGCACCACGTGACCGCGAATCTGGGAGAGAGAGGTGGGAGCAATCCTCTCTATTCGGTATGTGTGTGTCAGACTCAGCCCTCATGACTGTACTTTTTCACACAGCTTTGCACAGTGGGTTTTCTGGCCCGCACTCTGTACCCTGGGACCGCCTTTTCTTGTGGCGGGTCCCATCAATGGCTGCCCACACCTTGTGGAAGGTGCCACCCTCAGGGTCGTCCTGCCCACGCAGTGGCCCCAATAAATCTCCGCACAAGACTTCACCACCATAGCTTGTACACACATGCCGATAGTTTTCATTGGTGTCCTTTTAAAGCATGTAGTCCTTTTCCGTGTGCCTTTTTGTGACCAGTAGTCCTCACCTGGCCCTGCCCACTAACATGAGGTGTTTACGCATTCATTGTCACCCTGGAAACGGAAACTATCGGGGACGCCTCTTCGTGGTGGTTTTACCTCCCCAACTTAAGTCGGGGGTCAAATCTTCCCCATTCTTTCATGCTGCCCGGATTTGTCAGGGCAGCGCGGTCATGGTCAGAGTGCCGATAATTCCCCATGGACCATCCCTTTCCTTCTCTTCTCTTCTCTTCTCTTTTCTCTTTTTTCTCTCCAACTGTATCGTGGCCCTGACTTTGTGAAGGAGGGGTACACCATCCTGGATGTTGGGTCTCTCTGGGTTGCCCCTGGGAGATCCATCGGCTGTCTCTGTGCTGCCGGCTTCTTTGAGAAAACTGTCCGGGGCTATACAACAACAACAACCCTGACTACCGTGCCTATGCTGCTTCCTCATCGTCACGTGTAACATGACGACTTACTCTGACAGGTTCCTGATACATGGCAATCTAACATACTCAAAACACTTGGTCTGTGTTATACTTACCAAGGTCTAGCTATGGATCACCCCTTCCACATAACAATATGTATAGTACTTGTATAGTAAAACATAGGGGCAATACCCCTGGACGCTCACCTGGTAGGGCTGGATAAGATAACCATGGAGCCACTGGTAGGCATTGATGACCCACAAAATATGTAATGGAGAAGAAAGTAAATACCTATAGATTTTTCTTTTGATGCTGTGAACAAACTTTGGTTCATCACGGGTGATAAAGGTGGTCAAGTTTCATCAAAATTGTGTGCGTGGTTTCAGAGAAGAAAGCAAATACATATTTTGGGGGGCAACCCCCCTGTGTCGGAGTGGCGACCCGTCCAGAATTGTGCCCAATAGCCAAGGAGACTGCTTCAGCAAGCAACTCGACGCCTCGCACAGAAGTATGGTCCCAATCTCCTCCTCCTCCTCCTCTCTCCTCTCCTCCTCCTTCCTCCTCTCCTCCCCCGTAGACCCCCTTCGACCCTGATTTTTTTTGTTTAATGCCATGAACAAACTTTGGTACATACACGGCTGATGAACGTTATGGTAAGGTTTAATCAAATCGTATGTGTAGTTTCAGAGAAGAAGTTGCAAGTATTTGTGTGGACGGACGGACGGGACGGACGGAACTGACTGATGGACGATGCGTCATACATTAGGTCCCCGAACTACATTGCAGGTGAGCTAAAATCAAATGTCTCGACTATTGTGAGTATCTCGTTCAGAAACGATTTGAATGTCCGTGTTCAATCAAATTGATTTGTGTGTTATATAGACTACAAAGAATATATTCGAGCCATTTTGCAATGTATTATATACTCGCAAATAACACCCATCACTTTGCTGACGGGAATACTAGGGGGGGGAAGAGAGGGGAGAAAGAGAGAGAGAGGGGGGGAGTGAAGAGGAGGAGGGAGAGGAGGGAGGGAAGCGAGAGGGGTGGGGGAAGGGAAGACAGTGTGAGGTGAGAGGAAGGGAAGGCAGCGTGCGTGGAGTGTTAATTATGATTTCATACTGTCTCATCAAAATGATTCTGCATAGAATAACAATGAAGATGGAAACAAAATAATGTCTGAAATCCATTTTCTACAGGTTATACTATAAACCCGGCCCAGAGACAAACACTGCCCGGACATGTTTGGAGATAAAGCCCGCCGGACGCATCCGGTGTCAAGCCGTCCAAACACAAACACTGCTGAGACGCATCCGAAGGCAAACTCCTGTCCGGACATAAATACCGCCCAGACGCATCCGGAGCCAAGCTGTCCAGAGACAAATACCACCTAGACGTGGCTGAAGACAAACAATGCACAGACACATCTTGAGACAAACACCACCTGGACGTTTACGGAGCCAAGCTGTTTGGAGAAAACATGGTTTGGACATGTCCGGACATAAACACCACCTGGACACGTCCAGAGAAAACTCCCATCGGGAGACAAACCCCACCCGGACAAGTCCGGAGACAAACACCGTCCAGACATAGCTACCGTCCAAATATGTCGAGAGAGACTGAGACTGAGACAGACTGAGACTGAGACTGACAGGTGTGGGAGGAGGGTGCTGCACTGTATTGGGAGGAGGTAGAGCAAGGATGGGACAAAGAGAAAGAGAGAGAGAGGGGTGGGGGGTAGGGGAATTAGCAGAGAGAATATGTTCTGCTTTATGAACACGCACTCGCACACGCACTATTGCTTGGCCGATGTCAGCAATTTTTTGGGAATCGGCAGGTTGGATTCAGTGTAACTACCGACTACAGTACGTACTGTGTACAACCCAAAGACATTGAGTAGCTTTCACCAACAAACAACGATGCCTTTATATAGAGGTTTCAGGGATATGTTCACAAGCATTAATTGTTTATAAACAGCTGCGTGTGACGGGTGGAAAAAAAAATTTGGCTCGGTAATTTAGAAAACACTTCAATACGGCAAATGGATGACGGAGCACGAACCACTCGCTCAGGATGACGGAGCACGAACCACTCGCTCAGGATGACATGGCGTGGCAAAAGCGGCTGAAGTGAGTGAACGATTCGCTCAGAATGATGTCATGCGGTACTGCTATCGACTATAGGGCGCTTAGCAAGTGGCTTAAGCACTCAAGCAAGCACTCCGATTAAATGGTTGACAAGGAATGGCTGGCCAGGCTGTGGCTGCATACCATATATGATATGGTGGCTGTGACACACTGACACACACACACACTGACACACACGCACACACTGACACACAGCGCACACACTGACACACGCACACCACTGACACACGCACACACTCGACACAGCGCACACACTGACCACGACAGCGCACACACTGACACACGGACACACGCACACACTGAACAACGCACACACTGACACACTGCAGCACACTGACGCACACAACACACACGCCAGACCACACACTCACACACATTGCAATTTATTAGTACAGATTACGATGTTGTGGAATCAGAGCTATGTATGTATATTGTATTCTGCTCCATAAATTAAAATCTGCTTACTTTCACTTTTTGTCAATGCAGCGAAACCTTTCTAGTTTAGAGGTTTCATTCATGCCTTGGGCTGGTGGGATATCTTTGAGGTATGCGCACTCATCTCTGAACTGTCTGGCCTGGGTTTGAATCCCGACACAGCTATAAACTGTCATCCTGGGCTTCATATGGCAAGGCGAGCATCAATGTGTCTGCCATCCCTCGGACGGATGTTAAACTGGACGTCCAATCTGCCATGGTCGTTGGAGGACGGTAAAGATCCCCAAGTGGTCTTTTGCAAATAGGACCTGAGTTATCACGGAGACACTGAACAGATTTCAAATTACTGCCCGGATGTGCTGGGGGATTGCATCACCGGCGCAGCTGTGCCTCGGTAACGATGCAACAAGTGGGTTGAATTGACATTCGGACCTCACTCCAATATGCACCCGCTGACAACTTTCATGCCTTCTGTGCCATCTAAATCTGAATCGGGTAACTGCTTCTTCAATGAAAGATGTCCAGTGATTTATTCCCTCCAAATAAGCACATTGCAGGTTTTGCAAATTCCTTGCCATTCACAGGATCCACACCTCTCCGGTAAACGGAGGCCTATAAGTCTGCTAGTGGATTGCCATTCATAAGGGTCTACACCTGTTGTGCATTACCATTCATAGCCTGGCCCACACCTGTCTGGTAAACTGAGGTGTACACTCATGCTATTACATTACTGTCCATAGGGTCCACACCTAGCTGGTAAACAGTATTTTTTCACCGCCAGTGGATTACCATTCATAGGGGCTCAGGCCTTTCTCGTAAACAGGACTCGATGACATCCAATAATATGGTCAATAAGCTGTTAGTTCCTTCAAAATTGCCAAACATGGCGTATCATCGATTTTGAGTCACACGGTGCTTCGCTTTTCTGGTTGTTGGCATGAGGGAGGCTAGTTTTAAGTGTTGTGTTAAAAAAGAAGAATTTTTCACCCGCCGTGTTCATCATCATCATCATCATCCATTAAGTTCGCACGTTTTAAATGCTGCTACCATTATTGCTCGAACGTCGCTTGCTCGGATCCATGCCAACCCCGGCAAATAGGGAATTCATATTGAGTGAAAGCCAAAACAAAACCAATGCTATTCTATTAAAAAGCCGCGTTCAGCGAGACCAGACAGCCGCGTCGAGCGAGCCAGGACGAGACCAGCCGCGTCGAGCGAGCCAGGCAGAGACCAGCCGCGTCGAGCAGAGCCAGGACGAGACCAGCCGCGTCGAGCGAGCCAGGACGGAAGCCGCGTCGAGCGAGCCAGGACGAGACCAGCCGCGTCGAGCGAGCCAGGACGAGACCAGCCGCGTCGAGCGAACCATCAGGCACAGGACCACGGAACTACCGAAAAGAAGACCACCGAAAGAACCCCCGAACCAGACACTCCACCAACGAAGCGTGGACCCCGGAGACAGCTCGCGATCTTCCTTATCCTTCTTCCCGTGCGGGGTGGAGGGATCCGCTCT
>CM068968.1:49150462-49160612 GCA_035128595.1 Eptatretus atami
GCTGGCCGCTGTCGATTGGACGATCTCACGGTGGGCGGAGGGAACCTCACTCCTGGAAGTGACACGTTGCACGTGGGCGATGGATGGCGATGGTGCGAGAACGAAGAGTTTGTGGTTTGGGAGGAAGATTTAAAGATTTAGAAAAAAATCTAGCTAGAAAGAAACCCGCAGTGCATGGACACTGATCAACCCATTAAACAGAGGGGAGGGTTCTGACTATAAACACATACTTATCGAAATAACTGAACTGCGGGGACTCTGGCTGTTGTGTGCAAATGGCTGCCAGATTCGTAACAATACCAGGTGGGGTTGACTCAGCCTGTCATCCTTCTGAGGTCGGCAAAATGAGTGCCAGCTTGCTCGAATGATTGAGCCATTTGAGTATCCTGTGTTGGAGTGGTGACTTGTCCAGGATTGTGCCCAAGAGCCCAGGAGACTGCTTTGGCAGCACCAATGCTCTGTACAGAGTACGGTCCCAATGGAGTTGAATATGTTAAAGGGTGTGGAGAAAAAAGTCTGAAAAACCACCTGTTGGATGGATATAGAGCAAACCTATAGTCCCCTCTGGTGAAACCATTTGGGGACCAATAAATATATCAATAATTTTCTGTGTGAATTATAACCCTTCCCTGTTCATGAGAAAGACTTACTTTCAAGACTTTGGGTGATTATGTTAATATCGTTTGCCAAAACTGAAGGCAGTTGAACAGGAAGTCAGGACCGTCGTGATGTTTTCCCCCAACGAGTCACACACTCGGGTTCGATTCCTGACCTGGTTATAAACCGACGCTTCGTGGCTTAGTAGACATCGTGTTGCATCACAAAACGTGGGCGGTGTCCTTCGCTAAGAGTAACTGAGCATGCCAGAATGCCGGCCAAATTACAAATCCCTGCGCTTGTGTGCGGGGGGCACTTCATCGGTGGCGTGACCGCCCCTCTGTGACAATTGAACCAGCGGGACAAATCGGATTCGCTAATGATGATGACTGTGGTGTCGTCATCACCGTTTCTATGCAGCACGTGGCTGTGGATTTGCATCAGTCCCAGAGGGGAGTGGCAGTGCATCTGATGCAGATGCAGGATGGAGAATAGGGTGCTCCCCAAACATTGTTCCCAAAGTCTCTTTTAAAATTGTAAAACACCACAGACGTTTGAGAACCTTTCGTTTTGAGGCTGGAACGCATCGTTTTCACCACTTGTTGCTAACTATCCCGAAACGTGAGAAATATGAGTTTCTTTTGCATTCATTTTGAACCAAATTGATTGATGTACAAAATAGATGCTGCCTTTGAGATTCACCATTTGTCGATGTGGAGACGTGGACTCTTTCAAATGAACATTTTGCAAAAGCAGACGGCGAGCACTCTGCCAAAGCAGCCTGACAATGAGACATCAATAAGAACCGATGGTGAACCTCTAATTGGATATAGGAAATCAACGGACATTGTTCATTCTCATTACCAAGACGCTCGCACAGTGCGCAGGGAATGCATGGAAAGGCTCTGGGTGCTCAGTAATAGCTTCGGATTGACGTATTCTCGACGACCTGCAATGTATGCTCTTCCCAGGAGGATGAGTGTGTCATCAGACCACCGAACCTGTCAAAGGGCAAGAGCAAGGAGAAGGAAAGGCAGCTACTTTCAGAACAAGAGGTATGTATTATACTATTATGGGATATTGGAAATTTAGAAGCTTACTTTCTTATGAATCCCCCCTTTTTGTTATTAACTTTTATTGTTATAAAAACGTGTTCTCCTTGATTAGTTGGTTGTACTGCATAAAAAACCATTTCCTTTTACAATATGGAGTAATTTGCTTCCATCTGTACATGAGGTCCCACGGACCATTACGAAATCCTCGGTTAATGATTCGAGGCATTTTTAAATTGGGGTCCTATTTAGGTTTTGTTGAGGGAGGTTGGAAAGTTCATCTATTGGCATGATGCGATCTAGTTTGGCATTTGTGTTTCGGGAGAGATTAGAGGAAGCTGTTTATTTTTGGGAAAGAGGAGATGTTCTCGAGGTGGGCCTTTTATCCGCACTTGTAGGATTAGCGATCTTGCCCTTCATAACGCCCCTTTAATACTCCGCCTGATTGTCTTGGCACATTGATTATATGCTCGACAGATCCACCAATCTGCATAAACTCTCCGTCTATATTCTCAGCTCTTCCATGAGTTCAGTTTAAAACTTTATTTTGTTGTCGCATAAATATGATGGCTTTTCACAACGATGTCGCAGGAGCGCTAACGGTCACGTACATCGGTATTGTTTATGTACACAAACGCGACCCTCTGCCACCCCCAGAAAGAGCACTTGTACGAGGAAGCACTGTACACGGTGCAGTACCTGCTCGGTGCGTCTCCACCCGGGTACATGGCTGATATGCGACAGCTTATTGACTACCTGCAACAGGTGAGCTGGCCTTCGTATTGTGCAGGTATTTTCATGGCAGATCATCTGAAATTGTCAAAATAAATGGCTATGGTTGAGGGCGATGTACAAACGATTTCAATTTCCTTCCATTTATCACCCAGGCTTTTGAAATGACCATCACGAAACATGAAAACGTTATGCTGCGTGTCAAACAAGCCATAGTAAGTGCTTTGTCCTCGTTCGCTGCAACATTTGCACCCGGCCGAGTGGCGCGAGTGACACATGGTGTGGTGCCCATGTTGCAGGCTCCTGTACCCATGCTGGCTGTGAATGTTGTCAAAGCACGGGATCTGCTTCCCAAGGATGCCGACGGTACAATATTAGTCCAATGTTGTGTTGTTGTAGCTGATTTCATGGAGGTGGATTGGGGGGGGGGGGCGGTGGAAGGTGGGGCAATGAATAAGGTAGGGGGAGGGGTTCGTCCCAAACATGTAAACAGGAGTTCATGTGGTCACTGACATTATTTTATTCTTTACTGTGATGTGAAAATGACAGTTTTCTTTCTTATCCTCTTAAATGCAAATTTGCAAATTGAGAGATAACGGTGTTACCATGGTGTTACACAGGGTGTCCCAAAATTCACTATGGAACATTAAAAAAAAATGAAGATTACATTTGATGTTATTAACAGCAGGTTAAATAATATCCATCCATCCATCAGGACCATACACTGTGCAGAGCATTGGTGCTGCCGAAGCACTCTCCTTGGCTATTGGGCACAATCCTGGACAGGTCACCACTCCAACACAGGATATCAACAAGCTGGCACTCATTTTGCTGGACCCTGGAGATGACAGGCAGAGTCAACCCCACCTGGTATTAATTCAACAGCCAAGTGGGATTTGAACTCAAGATCCAGGGATCCCAAGCCCACCACCATAACCATTAAGCCAACACCAGGCATTTAAATAATATGATTGGTTGATTATTAAAATAATTAATGAAATAATTAAATAGTCATGCGATTGGTTGACCATTTTTTCAATTCAAAGAATAATAATAAAAATTACTTATTTTACGTTCCGTCATGGCTTCTGGGACACTGTACAAGAGGTCAGTGTGAGACTGACCCCTGACATCTCCAGCTCAGATGAAGGTATTAGGGAAGTACAATGATGTTTCTATTCACGTTCAATGGAATGCTATGCAGGTGATCGGTTTCCTCGGTACATCAGTGCCAGGTGCCGTGTTGTACTCACAGCAGGTGACACCAGAAACACATCTCTATGGTATGCATTAACAGATGAAATACTGCTGTCGTCTCACACTGAAATATGGGAACAAGTGGAGAAACTTGCTTCTAACAATAAAATATCATTCATTTGACAATAGGAAATCCCCAACAATACTCAAACTTCCTGATGTGCCACTAAATATTGATGTAAGGAATGGTATGTAAATAACATGAAAAGTAGATGATATTGATTTTCTTTTTTTGTACCTGTATGCTCCCCCAACCTGTTTTGTGTACCTGTGGGGACGGGCAGGCTTTAGCGATCCTTATTGCATGCTGGGAATCGTCCCGGTTCAAGAAGAGGCCGCGGCCGCAGAGGGCCGAAAGGAACGCCGCTTCAGCTTTCGTCGTCGCCGAGAGACACGGAATGAGAAGCGGGGTTCCAGAGAGACTTTACCCGCAAAATACATCCAGTGCACGGAGGTCAAGCCACACACGCTGAACCCCGTGTGGAATGAGCACTTTCGCTTGTGAGCTGTAGATTTGCTTAGTGCACATGCACACTTCCATTAGAAGCCTGTTTCTACTAAGCAGAATAGAGATCTTGTAGGATGGGGGAGATCAAGCTTGAATCAGACTAGTTTTACATAAATGAGGTCGTAGGTAGGACTGCTGGGATACCAAGGTGTGCAATTTAATTTAGATCATGCAACCAGTGCAATGAATCTTCATAAAAAATGAATAGTTTATAACTTTATATCGTGCTAGAACATGTGTGGTTTATTACCTCTGCCACCGAAGGTGGACGGAGGTTATGTTTACACCCCTGTCTGTCTGTCTGTCTGTGAGCAGGATATCTCAAAACGTTATGGACGGATTCAGCCGAAATTTGGTGGATAGGTTGGGTGTGTACCAAGGACGAATTGATTAGATTTTGGATTGGATCGAGATATGGATCTGGATACCAGAATTTTGAAGTGATTCTTCACCTTTGAGAGATCGGGCCAAAAATTATATATGGCACGATATCTCAAAAAGTTACAGATGGATTCGGACGAAACTTGGTGGACAGGTTGGGTAGATGACAGGAATAAGCTAATTACATTTTGGTTAATGTCTGGAGGTCCGGATTGTTCAGCCTGGTGGAGTTTACGTGCTCCACCGAGTGCCGTTCTAGTTATTCTAGAGAACCTCATGATACTAGTAGTTGATTGCATTCCTATAAGGTCTTCTATTTAGATTTGTTAACATATACTGTTAGGGAGGAGAGGGAAGAAGAGATGGGGGTTGGGGGGAGGTTTGAGATGGATACATGGTTCTTTCCTTTCACAAAACAAATCCTTGTGTTATTGCATTAGAGTACTCAATCAGTTGTGCCTGCAAATCAGAATGCAACATATTTTTCGGGAATGATGTACATAACAGGACTGACAAAGTGTAAAGAGGTAGATCAGCAGTCTTGTGAGAGCAATGCTTCTCTCTTGAGAAGCACGTATACCGTATGTATATATGTATATATGTATATATATATATAATGTATATAGATGCAGTATATAGTATATGTATTCTGTATACAGTATGTACATTGCCTTCAGAAAGTATTCACACCCCTCAAAGTTTTTCACATTTTGTTGTTTCAGGCTGAATTTAAAATGCATTAAATTTATATTTTTTGTCACCGATCCACACAAGATACCCCATAATGACAAAGTGAAAACATGTTTTTAGAATTTTTTACAAATTAATTAAAAAATATAAGGGTATGTTCTTTTGAACATGAGTCCCCTAGGACCATGAAGCTATCGTTCTTGTTGTTAAAGGCCGTTATGGGAACACAGAAAAAAGGGGCTAAAGGTTTAAACGTGTATTAAAACACAGGCGTCATCATGGTTGGCGTCTCGCAATATAATATATTAGCGCGATTAAAAATACCGTTTTTTCCTCGCATCTTCATGTCTGTCAAAAACCAGTGTCAAGGTGCACAACTACAGCTCATAACCTATCCATTGAGGTGTTTTTCGCCCCCCCTGCTTTCCCGTTCACTGTCCACACAAAATTCATCAATCAATTCTATACAGAGTCCGGGGGACTCAACGAAAAGCTGAAATGTCTTGCATCAATAAGTATTCAACCCCCTGAGTCAGTACTCTGTAGAAGCGCCTTTGGCAGCGAATACAGCTTCGAGTCTTCTTGGGTATGTCTATCAGCTTTGCACATCTGGATTTGGGAATTTTCTCCCGTTCTTCCTTGCAGATTTGCTCAAGCTCTGTCAAGTTGGATGCGGAGCGTTGGTGAACAGAAATCTTCAATTCTTTCCACAGATTCTCAATGGATTCAAGTCTGGGCTTTGGCTGGGCCACTGAAGGACTTTCACGTTGTTGTTCTGAAGCCATTCCAGTGTTGCTTTGGCAACATGCTTGGGATCATTGGCCTGTTGGAAAATAATTCTTCACCGCAGTTTAAGGTCTTTTGCACTCTGAAGCAGGTTCTCCTCAAGGATCTGCCTATATTTGGCTCCAATCATTGTTCCCTCTCTCCTTACAAGTCCCCCAGTCCCTGCTGCTGAAAAGCATCCCCAGAGCGTGATGCTGCCACCACCATGCTTCACGTTAGGGATGGTGTTAGAAGGGTGATGAGCTTTGCATTCAGGCCAAGGAGTTCAATCTCCCTCATCAGACAACAGAATTTTCTGCCTCATTCTCTCAGAGTCAATCACGTGCCTTTTTCTCAAGAGTGACTTCCGTCTGGCCACTCTCCCAAAAAGCCTCGATTTGTGAAGTACTGCATAAATTGTTGTCCTTCCACCAGGTTCTCCCATCTAAGCCAAGGAAGTCTGTAGTTCTGTCAAAGTGGTCATTTGGTTCTTGTTCATCTCCCTGACCAAGGTACTTCTTGCCCAGTTGCTCGGTTTGATCAGACTGCCGGCTTTAGGCAGAGTCTGGGTAGTTCTATATTCTTTTCATTTCCAAATGATGGAGCTCATTGTGGTCTTGGGAACTTTCAACACTCCAGAAATTGTTTTATACCCTTCCCCAGATCTATGCCTCCTCACAATTCTAGCTCGGAGTTCTATGGACAGTTCCTTGGGCTTCATGGTGGAGTTTCTGCTCTGACATGCACTGATAACTGTGGGATCTTATATAGAAAAGTGTGTTTCTTTCTAAATCATGTCCAATCAATTGAAGCGGCCACAGGTGCACTCCCATCAAGTTGTAGAGACATCTCAAGGATGATCAAAGGAAACTGGATACACGTGAGCTCAATTTGGAGTGTCATTGCAAAGGGGTTGAATACTTGTTGATGCAAGACAATTGAGCTTTGCATTTGCAATTAATTTGTAAAACTTTCTGAAAACATGTTTTCACTTTGTCATTATGGGGTATTTTGTGTAGATCGGGGACAAAAAATTTAAAATGAATCCATTTTCAATTCAGGCTGCAACACAACGAAATATGACAAAAGTTGAGGCGTGTGAATAATTTCTGATGGCACTGTATATCCCTCACCAACCACGGTTTCGAATAGCCACTCTTGATATGCTGTATAACATTTGTTACAACCACTGTATACAGTTTCGAGGAACCATGGTTTTCCACAGTTGCGCATCAGTCCGCCAACCATCATTTCAAATCTCCCATCTTCATGTTCAAGCCCCCACCACGAGTGGCGCATCAAGCGCAGTGATCCACTCTTGCCTGCCTCGTTCACTCTCCTGTTGTCCCTCGCAGGTAGTTCGCATCAAGGAAATTACGCAGTCCTCAATCCTTAATTTTATGAGAAGAGCCACCACCCCCAGCAAGCAACCACTGCCCCAGACACCACCACCACCACTGCCTCTACACCTCCACACTTGTTTCCACCATCCACCGATGTAACCATCTTTCATCCTATCTCAGTGGCCAGTTCTGTTTTCCATAGGCTTTTAGTCTTACCAGCTGCGGATTTACCAACCATGGGGTGTTGCAGGAACCTAATCCCCAGTGGTTGGTGAGAAATACATGAATATATATATATATATCTTGGCTGACATCAACAATTCTTTGGGAATCGTCAGGTTCCCATCGTGTGCTGCCTTTTTGTCTGCTGGTTGCATCATTGGTTAGGGGCACAGCTATGCCGCTGATGCAGTGTTCTGGTTATCAGTACCCTTCATTACTGGTGCTCATTTTGCCGACCTCAGAAGGATGACAGGCTGAGTCAACAACCTGGTGTTAAATCAGTGGCCAACAGGACTTGAACTCAGGACCCGATGATCCCAAACCACCACCCTAACCACGAAGCCAACACCAGGCTATCGTCAGGTTGAAGTCAGTGTGATTATCAACTACAGTACTTACTGTGAACAACCCAGAAACCTTTCGTAGCTTTCACCGAAAAACAACGTTGCATTTATATAGACGTTTCAGGGATATGTTTACGAACAGTAATCTTGATAAACAGCTGGTGTAGATGGGTGGAAAAAAATTTGGCTCGGAAATTTGGAAAGCACGTGAATGCGGCAAACGGATCAGAAATCTGGTGTTATTTCAGAGAACCACTCGCTCAGGTCAGGTCATGTCAGATTAGATCTGTGACTTGCTACAGGTACCACATAAACCTGTACTAACCTGTTCCATGGTCGGGTTGTCGGTGACTAAACCGTCTCCCCCACCAAGTTTCTTTGTGAGGAGGGTGTATGATATGGCCACCCAGCAGGATGAAGAACAAAACCTGTCAAAGTGCGAAGGAGCTCCTTGCGAGCCAACGGCCATCCATATCTAGTGCCCAACTGTGTCTGCGGACGTCGTCCTGCAGTTGGGTTACTTTTTATTCGGAGGTTGGTGGCAGGATTTGCATTCCGGCCACCGTAAAACCCTTCATTCTGCAAAACATTCCAAAAACAGAAAAAAAATCTGAAAACCCACTCTGTGGGAGTACCTCCTGTGCAGCTGCCCCTCGCAGGGCAGCTCACGGGATGACGGTATTGGGGCAAAGCCTTCGGGACCCCCAATTCTTGATAAGAGGGAAACCATGGGATCACCTTACCGGGTCAGATTGCGGTAGTGTGTGTCGGGGTGGTTGCTGAGGTGTCTTCCACCAGACGGTGATCTTGGGTTAACCTGAGGTTGTCCCTTCAGGTGGGTGCCTGGAATGTCTTATCCTGAAGAGAGGATGATCACCTGTTTCTGTTATCTGAGCTCAAGCGTTTGGACATTAGTATTGCAGCACTCTCTGAGGTTCGGAGACTGGATGGTGGCGAGATCATGGAGGGTGGTTACACCTACTATTGGTCCGGTCACTTTGATGGTTACCATGCCCAAGGAGTTGCTGTGGCTGTGTTCAATAAGCCTGGTGTTGGCTTAGTGGTTAGGGTGGCGGCTTGGGATCCTCGGGTTCTGAGTTCAAGTCCCGTTGACCACTGAATTAAAATACACCAGGAGGTTGACTCAGCATGTCATCCTTCTGAGGTCGGTGAAATGAGCACCAGTGTACTGGTAAGGGGGACCGTCATCAAGGGCATATCTGCGTCCCAACCACTGATGTAACCAGCAGCCACAGGCTGCACTCGATATATATATTATATTAGAGAGAGAGAGAGAGAGAGAGAGAGAGAGAGAGAGAGAGAGAGAGAGAGAGAGAGAGAGAGCCGCTGTGTCCAATAAGCTGACTCCAACGATAATTGAGGTAACACCGGTCAACGAGCGTATTATGAGACTAAGGATTCGTCACTCCTTGGTGTCGTTTCCCTAGTCTCTGTATATGCTCTGACTGAGGTGAGTGATCTCACCGTGGTGGATGCATTCTATGCCACGCAAGAGTCTGTGGTTGATCAGTGCCCCAAGCGAGACGCTCTTCTCGTCTTGGGGGATTTCAGTGCATTGACTGGAACTGATGGGGTTGGTTATGAGACATGTGTTGGTCCCCATGGGTGTGGAACTGTGAACCAGAATAGCACTAAGTTCCTTGACTTAACAAGAAGTCATGGACTTAGGGTGGCTGGTTCATGGTTTCAGCGCCCACAGGCTCATCGCTGGACTTGGTATTTCAACGCTGGTGGTGTGGCAAAGGAGATTAACCATGTGCTCGTTGATGGTCGCTGGAGAATGTTTCAGAACTGCAGGGTCTACCAGAGTGCTCCGTTCTTCAATACTGACCACAGGCTGATTGTAGCAACTCTGAAGTTGCAGCTTAAATTCAGGAGAATGGAGCCTCGGCTGAATGTTGGCAAGCTCAAGGATGAGAGGGTAGCTGAGGAGTTTGCGAACAGGCTGAGTGGAAATTTTGGGGGTCTGAGTGCTTTGGGGGACCCTGAAGAGTTGTGGAGTGCCTTCAAGACCACCGTCCTTGATGTTGCCGGTAGATGTCTTGGAAACTCACCGTTGGCAAAGAAGAATTTTGTCTCAAGGGACACTGCATACCATTAACCAGAGTCACAGGGCGCAGAGCTGAGCTGTTCAGGGAGCTGAGGCATAAAACTGTACGTGCACTATGGGTGGACAAGGAGGCCTATGTGCGAGGAATCTGAAAGGGGGTAGAGCATCACCTGTGGTCAAGTGATTCT
>CM068968.1:49161026-49181372 GCA_035128595.1 Eptatretus atami
GCCTTGTTGTCCCTCTCTGGAAAGAGAAGGGTGATCGCCAAGACTGCAACAACTACCGAGGGGTGACGCTTCTCTCAGTGCCGGGCAAGATCTTTGCTCGGATAATTCTTGATTGGGTTCGCCACGATCTGCTTGAGCACCAGCTTCCAGAGCAGTCAGGCTTTACACCAAAGAGTTCAACGATTGACCGTATCCTTGCTCTTCGGTCCTCACCGAATGCAGGCCAGAGTTTTGGCAGGGGCTGCTTGCAGCCTATGTTGATCTCTGCAAACAGTTTGATTCAGTGAATTAGGATCCCTTTGAAGGATTCTTGGTCTTCATGGGGTGCCACCAAAACTGATCAATCTGATGTCGAACTATACTCTGGTACTGAGAGTGAGAGTGCTGTGAGATGTGGTGATACCATCTCTGACTTATTTCCAGTTGTTATTGGAGTTGTCAGGGTGTGTACTAGCCCCACACTTTAGTTCTTTAGTGTTCTTTGTATGGATTGGATTTCTGGGGAGGTTGTCTGAGAGATCAAGCTGTGGTGCATCGTTTGGGATTGTCAATATCTCTGACCTTGATTTCGCAGATGATGCAGTCATCTTTGCGGAGACGCTAGATATCCTTTTGTGGGCCCTCGAGGTGCTGAATGAGGAGTCTGAGCCACTGGGATTACGGGTTTCCTGGGTCAAAACTAAGATCCAGGCTTTCAATGACATCTTGGATGCTGCTATACTGTCTGTGCCTGTTTATGGTGAGGATGTTGAGGTCACGGAGAGATTCACTTACCTTGGCAGTGATAGTCATGTCTCCACTGGCTGGGAGCCAGAGGTCAATAGATATCTGGGTCGGGCCTGGGGAGTCATGGATTCACTGGATCATGGGGTGTGGCACTGCCGGGACCTGTGCGGGAGGATGAAAGTCCGAGTCTTCACGTCCTTGGTGCTACCGTGCTACCAGTCTTCCTCTATGGATGTAAGACTTGGACTCTGACCAGAGATCTGAGATGGAGACTTAATTCCTTTGGAACCAGGTCTCTTCAGAGAATCCTTGGCTATCGCTGGTCGGACTTTGTGTCCAACGAGCGGTTGCTAAGAGAGACTCAAATGAGATTTGTTACCTGCATAGTCAGTGAGCATCAGCTGTGGCTGTGTGGGCATGTGGCACGGTTTCCTGACGCTGATCCTGCTCTCCAGATTCTCTCAGCAAGGGAGCCTCGTGAGTGGAGGAGGCCAATGGACCAACCACGTGCCTCGTGGTTGCAGCAGGTTGATCAGCATCTCAAGGAGATGGGATTGGGCCAGGCATCTGCCTGTGGGATGGCCAGACATAGGCCCTTGGAGTACTGGCAGAAAGTGGACACAGTTACGCGCTGCTCTGGCGCATGTTCCCGTACCTGACCTGACTCGCTCAGGGTGACGGAGCACGAACCACTCGCTCAGGGTGACGGAGCACGAACCACTCGCTCTGAATCACATGGCGCGGAAAAAGCGTCCGCAGTGAATGAACAGTTCGCTCAGAATGACGTAACGCGGTACCTTCAATCGACAATGTGCGCTCGGTAAGTGGCTTAAGTACTCATGCAAGCACTCCATTTCAATGGTTGACAAGGAATGGTTGGCCAGGTTGAATCGAATCGTTCGTCTAATATATATGTATATGTTTATGTATATGTATATGTATATAAAGACGTTCACACATAGTACAGAAATGAGAATCCCAATGCTATACACCCCCTCAGCTTCCGGACTGGTTTCATCACTTGGCGAATCATCAGTGATAGCGCAGACAGCAATGCATACCAATGAGGCTCCCAAGCATGTACCATGTGCAAACGTCAAAAGCAGTCAATAAATAAATAAATGAAGAAAGAGCCACCCACATCTCTCACCTGTGAATGGAGGGAATAACCAATCGGCTCTCACCAAATCGACGACACCCAGGTGGCTAGGATTGTACAATGACTGACCTCTCCCACAATCCAGTTGTGCAGCATTACCTTGTGTAAGTCTTCTTGCGTTAGTTAACTCGAACAAAGGATATTTGAGTCTCATGAGAATTGGCTCCCACAGTGCTGGAACAGATATGTAGATGACACCTTCGCCATTGTGCATGCAAACATGGGAGACCACCAACTGGGACAACTTGGCCCCGGGTATTCCCCAGCATTAATTTCACAATCGGAATTGAAAAAGAAAGCAAATTGGCATTTGGATGTGGAGGTTCACTGTAAGCCTGACGGCTCCCTGAAGACTTCAGTTTACAGGAAACCAACCCACACCAGCAGATTCCTGGATTTTAACTCCTGCAACCCAATCTCTAACAAACAGTGCAGCACGGACGTTATCAGCTCGGGCATGGACGCTGTCACCTTCCAAAGGAGGCAATTAAAGAAATCAGATTAGTTAGAGGTGTCCTGCTCAAAAATGGGTACAACAAGGGGATACTCCCCACTTTGGAAGAACCAAAATGGACAGAACGGAAGGAGCCAGACACACTTGGGCATGGTGTACTGCCATACTACCCGGGCCTTTCAGAAAGGATTGGCAGGATAGTACGTGGCTCACGGATTGGCATAGCCTACAAGCCTCCACGCACCATACGTAATGTCATCTAAAAACTAAAGGACCCAATACCAACTTGTGATAAATCTGGAGTCGTTTACCATTCATCATACAAACACTGTGACCAATTATACATTGGTGAAACTGGAAGAAATTTGAAACAACGACTAGATGAACATGATAGACTGATAGAGCAATTAGGCTTGGAAAGGCGACCCAGTGAGCCATAGCACGTCATTGCCTGCAATCTGGCCATAAATTTGACTGATCGGACCCGTGTCTGAGACATCTACATCTAACAAAATGACACAGGTTGACTTTGGAAGCATTGCACGTGAAGAGCCGGGAGGGTGACTGGGGAGATGGTGGACATACCCACACAATACACACCTCTGATGCAAATGGCGAAAACTGGATGGTGCATACGGCTGGATAAGGTGAGCACAAACAACATCCAATCCCAAACACCACATCCACATGTGCACAACACCCAATGAGAACCCCAACACTCACACAACCAACACCTCATCATGTCCACCCCGGACACAAATCAGCTGTGTTCGTGCCCTGGAAACACACAACAAAACAAGCACACACAATAACACAAAAACAACACATATAAAACACCAGATCACGTGTAACTAAAACCAAAAAAGAGCAGAGCACCCATCATTGAAGTGATTTTACGTTTTTTTGTGTTTTTTTTTGCTTTTGCAATATAATTTAAAAAAGCGCTCCTCCATTTGACCTCAAGCTCCAGCATGTGACGGAAATGAGTGGTCATATCGCAATTAAAACCGTACACGTGCCAAGGCTATTGTGTCTATTGTGCTTTGTGTCTATTGTCTATTGTGCCTAAAGATGCCAGCTGTGAAGCCGGCGAAACGTTGCCTGAGACTGCGAAACGTTGGTCTGCTCTTGCTTTTTTGCTCAAATTAGCAGAGTCGATCTTGTTTATTACTTTTGCTTGGAAGCGCCTTATTCTTAAAAAAATAATTATTTACACACACACACACACACACACACACACACACACACACACACACACACACACACACACACACACACACACACACACACACACCACACACACACACACACACATTACACACACACACACGGCTTAAATTATGCACATGACATCAGCATGAAACACCAGGATGACAGTTTATAGCTGGGTCAGGAATCAAACCCAGGCTAATCAGGTTAGAGGCAAGGGTGGATATCTTTCGATCATCCTTCCAGCCATGTCTCTCTCCACGAAATACAAGGGTCTATGCAAAGTGCCCTGAAGCTGGAGGATGCCACAAATCCAAAGGTGCTAAAACGACACAAAACTACTCGGAAAGGTATAAATAGATTTTTCTTTTTAATCGCCTGAGAAAGTTACGGAAAAAAACAAAGAAAAAAAAATTCATGAATAATGTATTTCATGCATTAATTTCATTTATCCACTTCTCGTCCAAAAACGCACACGACCGACCCCAAATCCCTCTGGCGATATGTCCGTCGCCAACTGTGCTGTTCCTTCAAATAACAAGAAGAAGCAAATATCACCTCGTTTCACAAGCATTGTGTACAGCGAGCAGAATGTAAATAAACCATTGAAACCGAGGGTGGGTAAGCTCATACACCTCCCACAAGAGCTGGGGATTATGAACTGTTCTTTGACCTCTTTAGGTATAGGCAGTGTGTCTGGCGTTAAGGTAAAGCAGATGGCTCTAATGTCATACAGAAGTCTTCCAAATTCACATAATCACCAACTGTTCATTCTGTGCTCAACTAACCCATCGTTGCATATAACTCGCATAATTCCCTCCATGTTAATTATCCTTGTGTCGATGCACACTGAATTTTTATATGCCACTTCTCAGGATTATTTTAATTACATTTGTTGAAAAGGAAAGGTGCTGCAGCATCACCAGGATGCACAAGGAACTTTGATGTAGGAGGAGGACGTTAGCCCATCGCATCAAGCCTGTGCTACGTCAGGGGGTTGAGTAGTGGAGCAGACACAGACATCAACAGGGCCAGCGTGATTGTGTGTCTGTGTGTCTCTGTGTCTGTGTGTCTGTGTGTACTGTGGTATATATATATCTAAATTATATATATATATATGTATATATATATATTTATAATATATATTGTTGCGGATTCACGGGGGGCGTGGGATTTCGACCCGACTGCTGACCCCAGTTTAAGGATTCGGCGATCACTTAACCAGCACCGCCGTCTCCGGGGTTATAACGCCGGCTTGTTCGGCACGCCTCGTTCAAGGTCTCGATCGGATACAACATACCCCTGACCTCACAGTTGGGAAATAGACCCCGGTACAGACTGGTTTGTCAGAGACCGAGGAATTCTGCCAGTCTGTAACAATTGGGTTTTTATATCCAAACAGCGGATCATTCCGGCGCGCACGAATTAATCAAAGCAGCAACTTCAGTTACAATCAGCCAATTTATTGGGACACACGGGGAACACAATACAAGGCAAAAGCATTCAACGACAGTTATAATTGAGCCTATACCCGTGCTTAACTAGGAGCTACGGGTTTCGAGGGACTCTAACGAGATAACCTTAGACAACTGCAGACAAGACATGGACAGAGCAGCCAAGAGCAAGACAGAGTATGTGGTGATCTTATGGACGAGAGAAAAAGTTCAAAGGCCCGAATGCGGCTCGTGACAAGCCGTAGGTCAATGGATTTCGAGCACTCAGCCGAACGACGTGCGTGGCAAAATGCCGCGTCAGTCCTTTGTCGCACCCTCACGCCACGCAGCCTCGGCCGTTAGACCCGCGTAAGGTCGAGCCGCCCAAGACGAAAAAGTCTGTATGCTCCACTGGCTTTTCACAAGGTCCAGCAATACAAGTCAGAACCTGGCCTGTTCACCAGACAAGGCCAAATGCGATGGTGTTGGGCTCCGCAGCTGGTCCGTGGCTGAGTGAGGAACAGCCGGCCACCCTCACAAAGTCGATACGCCTCGACTCGACGTGCGGCACCTCTCCCCACTGCCAAAATGGCAGACTCGACAGTGCAGGCAGCCTCTCCACTGCCAAATAGCAAGACTCGACGTGCAGCTCGGTTTCTCTCCCCGGCAGATCCACCACTGCCTTCCCGGCGGCTCCTGCAGTTTTCACTTCCTCTTTTCTTTGGCGGCGCTCTTTACGAAGTCCGACAAACTCCTCCCCCTCCAGAGCACTGGGCGGAGACTCCTCTCGGAAGGGGAAACGAAAGAGAACACTCTCAGTCCACCACCACTGTCACGAACATAACACAGCCTCTTACACTCCCGACACAACACCGTACTCCATTTACGACAACTGGCTAACATGCATTGAATGGGATCTGGCTAATCCCATTTATAACACACTAAGGCCTTAGTTATTTATTAACTTGGTTTACGCATCCGCCGACGATAATATTGCCGAAATGAAATATAAATATAAACCATTTTTAGCCTTTTATTTATAACATTTTTCGCTGAAGGTGCAAAATTCAAACACCCGAAATGTAAACGTCGCATTATTTTCAAAATATTAATTTCGTGCGCGCCGCCAAAACTGCCGAGTCATCTTTACCAAGCTGCGCAGTCGTCTTCGTCATGGCGTCTAGAGCGTGGCGCATGCGTGGTTCAGACTTGCGTTTTTGGGGCGAAGTGATTGGTTTGTTTTTTTTTTTGTGTTGTTTTTCTATACCTTGTCGAGGCTCGTTCGAAGCTAACCACACACGACATCAGCGGGGACATGAGACAAGAGAGAGGGAGTGGAAGGACAAAACAGTGGGAACAAACATTAGGAGATTGTGAAGGAGGAGGATGGACGGGGAATGGGGAATAGAAGATGGACATATACAGGGACTTTCAGGAAGGAAAAGCAGGAATTTAAGAGGTCGCGTTGTGTGATTATCGGGGAAGAAAAGATCGAGGATTTGATGGGGGTGATAAGAGGGTGGGTGAACAGCTGATTTGAAGGCCTGGGGGGAAGAATGGAATGAATTGAGTAGAGGAGTTTATCAAAGCGGGGGAAAAAAGAGAATGACAGAGTGAAGGTGAGCAGTTGATTCGTCTATTTGGTAGTTTTTACCAGAAGGGGGTGGTGGCGACCTTGAGCCCCTGCGAAATGTGTGGGATAATCGCAGAGAGAGCTTGGGGGGGCGAGGCTGGAGAGGAGACGGTAGAGACAAGAAGACACCGACCAACCTGCTGGTGATTGAGTGAAGAGCCCCAAAAGACTCAGCCTCATGCGGGAGATGTCAATGATCCGAAATGCTGGTTCTACAGCGTGAAGCCGAGAAATGGGAAGCAGGACACCAGCCCAGAGTGGGAGCATACCCATCAGGCTGCGACAAAGCTTTGTAAGGGTTCAGCGACTCAGGTGGGCCGATGAAGACTGCACGACGGAGAATTTCCCATTCGGCACTGCTTTTGGAGGCAGGTTTGAAATGTGGTTTCCAGGAAAAGGTCATGCAGATAGTGAGACCAGCAAGCTTGAAAGAAAGGAACTTCTTCCAGAGGATTGTTGAGAAAGTGGATGGGGGGATTTTCTCTAAACGGTCTTCGAAGAGACATCGTGAGAGTGTGAGATTTGTTGGATTGAAAGACATGTTCCACATGTTGGACCAGTTTGTGATTTATCCAGATTTGCATGTGAGCGAAGAGCTGCTGCTTGCCGGTTCTGGAGGGATGACGATGGATGGCAGAGGGGTGGAGTCATTCTCAACAGATGTGGAGGATTTTCCAGAGGTCGGAGAGTCATTGATGAAAACAGAAAAGAACAGGGCCCAGAACGCTACTTGAGGAACTCCAGCTGGACAGGAAGAGGGGATGAAAGAACTCCATTTAGGGCCACACGTGACTGCTACAGAGAGGAGTCTGCGAGCCATGAGTTGTTAAGAAGTATGTCAGCGGTAATAACTTCGAGTGACTGGTATTGGTGATTTATTCAACGCAACATCTTGACGATGATATTCTGGGCCGACTGTTGCTCATTCAGTGCAGCAGCAGGGATGATTCGCACGCTACTCTCGATCGTGCCGATTTTGTTTTTCCATCAAAAGTTTGTACACTGCTGGTTCGTATTGCAAGATTTCGGTGCCAAGTACGTCAAAGTTTCCTGCGAGATGCTGATAATTCAGCTTTCAACGGACCAGAAATCAGCCTTGATGTCTCATGGGATGGGCGAACGGTACGAATCAGATGCCACTGAAAACTAAGGCTGGTTTATGGCTCTGTTGACCGTTTTGAGGCATGTTGACTCCGATAGAAAACCTTTTTTAAATCATATCCAGCATCTATGCACTGGTGTGCAGCACACATCTACGACTTGGACAGTAATTTTTCTCACATTGTTTCATCGTTTTGATTCCAACAGGTTCTATAAGAAAAACATGCCAGACTATATTTAACAATTTTAATCCTTTTTTATTGTTTTTCACATCAATGATACAGTGAACATGGCTCCTGCATTTGAATGGTTTTCATCTTCAATGTTTTCTTAGATCCTCCTGGTCCGGATTTATATTTACCCCCCCCTCCCCCACTCCTTGTCTTTTCATGGAACATCGAAAAAAAATCATAAAAATTATATAATTTCTAAAACTTGAAAATTATATTTATATCTAAAATTTGACCTACCGACCTACAATTTTTAGCTGAAGAACGCGTAACCAGTTATAAAATAACTAAGGCCTAAGGGCGGCAACAATCATATTATACGTATCTTATTTATATATATATATACATACAGTCAACCCCTCGTTCATCGCGGTTCAACGGCTATCCGCCCACCGTTCCATCACGGGTTTTTCCCTTGGAACGAACTATTTTTTTCTGCGGATTTCCCCGGTACAATCTTCGGTATAATATATAGAATATAAATTATTAACAATATATAAACGCGTGGTGCTTCGACCAGTCACACAACGCACGAGACAAAGTTTCGCTTGTGAACTTCGAATATTTTTCTACGATTTTTCTCCAGCCCCCGTGGCGCCCAAGGCCCTGCACTTCTAAGGCTTCTGGCAAGGACCGATAGCAACCAGAGGAGGTCCTGGGACGCTCCAGGAGAAGGTAAAGTAAAGGTACTCGATATAATGCTTCGAAGGAAAAAAGATTTGCCGCCGTGGGGACGAGCTGCTCATACCCAGCACTCAAACCGACCAGACCAGACAAGTCGATCTCCGCAACCTCAAACCCAATCACTGCAAACCGACAGACCAGACTAGTTAATCTCCGGCAATCTCGAACCCAATCCTGTCAAACCGACCAGACCAGACTAGTGATCTCAGGACCTCAACCCATCACTCCAAACCGACAAGAACAGACGAGTCGTTTTTTTTGGGGAGCGTGCATTTCACGCGGATTTTCACTTAGCGCGGGGAGGTTTGGAACGTAACCGCCCGCGAGAAACGGGGGATTACTGTTATGATATTTTATTATATATATATATATATATATTATATATATATATATATATATATATATAATGTTGCGAATTCGCGCCCGCCGGCGTCCCCAACGGCCACGTGACATCGATCGCGGCCACTGTCGCCCAACGGACAGGACAATTCCTGTTCGTGACCCCTCGGACTAACGCCGGGAGCCGTCCCCGGGTGGGCCTTTTCTTTGGCCTCACCACGATAGTGCCAATCGGCCACCGCGTGGGATAGGGTGTTCGCCAAACTCGACCTACCTAGTACCCAACCGCCGAATTGGGGTTAAAACGGGGCGATCGCACCTGCGCAGGTCGACTTCGGACACGAACCGCTTAACGTCCGTTCGTGCTATCGGGATAACCCGCGCGGTGTTTCGTCGGCTCGACAGGTTCCAATTAATTATCCGGGCGTATACGCCCAACTATCGAACCCTTTTAACGTGAGCAGATGGAGATTCAACAAGGAAAGGACGCAGCGAAACGGGGAACAATTCAAACACAAAGCACATTTATTTATACACACGGAGTAGCACACTGACAGCCATACAGTCATCACAAATGCACATAATATAAATGCAGAGTTAAAACCGAATACGCGTACCACGGCCACACTTATACGTCTACTTTAGGGAGGCGCAACACACAGTTACTCAAAAGCAAAGAAGCCACCCTCATAGGCAAGGGGGCAGCGGCCTGTGCCATATTTGCGCGGGGACTGCAAGGCGGCCAGGTCCGGAGACCGGGAGGGGTCCTAACCGCGTCTTTTGAGCGCCGCAAATGTCGCTGCGTGGCGTGCCCCAATCTTCGTGCTCCTTCGGGGTTTCGTTGGCACCGCTTGGAGTGGGGTGGGAACGGGGCCCCCTTTGTAGCACTCTCTCAGCGCGGGAAAGAGGGGGGGGATTGTTGATGCCCTGGGGGAAGGCAGAATGGCTTGCTGCTTGGGTCCCGTGACGAGCGATCCCGCCACGACCTCGTCGCCGACCGCCGTCTTCCCTGGCTCGGACCCGAGCTCCTTGCTCCTCCCAATTCCTCACACGCCGCGGTGCAACTCCGCCCGATGACTCTGCCCAAACTCTCTGCTTCTGCTCTCCTCTCTTCTCTGCCGCTCGACTGCCACGACTCTCTGCTTTGCCTCTCCTCTCTCCTGCACCCCGATCTCGACTCCAAGGACTCTCTTGCTTCTGCTCTTCCTCTCTCTCTGCACCCGACTCGACTGCCATTTTCACTGCCGTGTGCTCGGCGTTTTATCGGTCCGGCGGAGAACCAATTGCAGATTTCGGATCAGGAATGAGCTCAGGGGCGGAGCCACGGCTCGCCCATTGGCCGGAGTAAAGTGGGCGTGTAGCATTCCTGATCGAAATTTTCATATTGGATTCACACAGACGCGCCTGGAGGCGGGGCCAAGCCGCTCCGCGCTTGCTGATTGGACGGATAGAAGTTGGGGGGTAGCTTCCCTGATCGAATTCTCTCTCGAAGGCCCGCTATTTTGCACTCGCGGCTCGGTGCGTATGCTGAACGAGCCCAAGCAGCCCGACGCTGTGTTCCCAGGTGTGCGGGAATGGCGTAGCAGGAGAGGTGAGGGTGGTGGGGGTTTTTGTGGTGTTTTGATGTTATGGCGGTTTGATTCAAAATAAAAAAGAAAAGACAAAAGCCTAACCTTCAAAGCCGTCGCAGCCGAATGAATCACATAATTCCCTTTAGACAACGGGTTTGGGGTAACTATACATGTACTTCAGAAATACTCCCCAAAAAACCCTAACCGGGACCTTGAATGGGTGGTTGCGAATTTCCTACAGCTAAAAATATATATATATATATAATAATATATATAATATAATATAATTGTTATGAATTATGATGGTATGATATATATATATGATATATATATTTATATATGTTTCTGGTTATAGGATTTATATATGTTCTGCAATATATTTATATATATTATATATATATATGTAAATATGAATGTCTATTGGGGTCCCGAAATAGTGACCTTATTGTCAGTAATCTGTCTGTTTGTTTGATGTTTGTTGGATGTTTGTTCGTTTGTCATCAGAATAATTGGTTTGTAAACGTGGGCCAATTTTGACCAAACTCTGGTGGTAGTTACTTCTTAATGACCGATGTTTGGAAATTGGTGATGGTTGCTGGGGAACTGCTTTGGTTCCCTAGCACCACCAAAAACCCTTCAAAAATCGGTACCGTAACGCGAAATCAATTCCGAAAGCCATTAACACGTAGGGTTATGAAATTGGCAACGAATGATCTACCAGGTGATGCTCTATCAATATAATTCCGTTTTGTGATATATGGAATAACTTTAACCGCAGCACCCCCTACCAATTAGGGTAATGCGGAATTGGCGAAACATTGAAGGCCCCCTAGCGACCAGGTGAGTGCATCGTACGAATGAAACTTTACAGGTTCTGGTACTCATGAGTATTACAACTTTGCACTCAGGCATATTGACCGATTCGCTTGGTCATGGGGTCAAAGGTCAATTAGTGCAAAATCAATAAATGCGAGAGCTTGGAGGTGCCTTCGTGCACAATGCTACTCCTCTCGGGTTATGGTCGGATGGTCATGAAAATTCACACTAATCATCTGGAATTACATTGTGCACAAACGATCGAGCTGGATTTTTTTGTTTAGATCTTTGTTAACCCTCGAGCTACCTCCCTCAAACCTGGGGGACTTCTGGGGATTGGGGTGATGAAGGGAGACACAATGGCGCATTTCGGTAGCTTTTCATTCAATCGATGATTCACGAGTAGTTGTCAGTAGCTGGGAAAGCTCGGAATGGAGATTTTTGAAATGCATAAGGCTTAAGACTTATGTGAATTACACTATCCGAGCGAATGACATCCATTTTGCTCATATCTTAAGTTTTCCAGGCTCGCGACCATCGCCCCTACCGCTTGTTTATATATATATAATATATATATATATATATATATATATAATATATATATAATTATTATATATGTATAAAAAAAAATAGATATCTATGTTAGAATTCGCGCCGCCGGCGTGTGAACTGTCTGCTTTCCACTAATAGTAGCAGCTCGCCCACCGGACGACAATTCAGTCGTGACCTTCCGGAGCAACGCGGAACCTGTCACGGGTGGGTCTTCAGCCCCACGGCAAGCAATTTTTCTACCCGCGCAGGAGGGTCAATCGCCGAATCTCGATATACCTAAGTACCGCGTGGATAGCTAACCGGGAAGACGTACCTCGGCGCAGGTTCGCTTTGGGAAAGAAATGTTTAAGCGTCTGTTCGTTCTGCATGATAACCGAGCGGGATTATCCCGACCTCGCGATCCGATTTAGTTACCGGTTTATTTAAACCCCACTATTATTCGCATGCAAGATGGCATTTCAATGTGGGGAAAGGAGGATGGCGACGAACGGGGTACATTTTGAACAAAGCACATTTAATTTTATCACGTACACATATATAGTCAAATCATGCAGGCAAACACAACAAGGAAGCACTACGACCGAAATTCTTATTCTTTCACAGGCCCCTTAACAGGTTTTTACTTGTCAGACTCGGCGCCATCAGTTCACTCAAAAGAAAAGGAAAGGCCACCTCATAGACCGAGAGTGGCAGACAGGGTCCGTGGACCTTTATAATGCGTGAGCCTTGGTTGACCGAATGAGCCCACGAGCCGATGCGGGTTACCTGCACCTCGTGGGTGCGACGATGGGCAGGTCGCGATGTCTGTTCCCGACGGCCGTAGGACCAGCCGCGCATGTTGTGCCTTGCACGATGGGCAGGTCGCGACGTCTGTTTCCCACGGCCACTTTTAGCGCCGTGGCCTGATTGCGGCCTTGCAAGGCGAGGTGATCCGGGCCCCGGCCGCAACGCGGTTGAGAAAGGAACGAACGGGTCTTTTTGTTGCTCTAAAGTTGATGCCTATAGAGTTGATGCTCTATAAGAGTCGAATGCTCTAAGACCCGTCCTTTCCTCAGCGATGCGCGAACTGGGCCGAGGTCCGATCATCTCGGACTGCCTTGGCGCTGGCCCAAGGCCTCCCGGCTGTGGTCCACACAGCCCTTGGCTTCCCTGACTGACTCTCTCCAGACTTTCGGGCTTCCACTCGGCTTCTCCGACCTCCAGACTTCTGAACGGCTCTGCCGGCCCTTTTATCGGGCTGGTGAGACGAGATTTGGCCCTTTGCCTCTGGACACTTGACCCCGCGCGGAGCGGACGTGGTATGGATCATGAGCCTTTGACCTCCGACCCTTCCGGAGAGCGAGCCGAGTGGTTGAATCGCAACGCTCTCTGACTTCGCCCCTCCCGGAGAGCGAGCCGACATGGGGTTGAAATCACCAACGCTGCACGGCGAGAGAACCTTGCTCTGCTGCGTCGTGCCTTTGAATCGGATCCCGCCGCTGCTGGCGCAAAGATGGCGTCGTTTCGGGAATGAAGGTGAGGGCGATGTTTTGTGGTGTGGAGTTGTTGACGTTGTGGAGGTAAGGGGCGAAGTGGTGGTGGTTGGTTTGTGGTCGTTTGGAACGATGTTAGTGGTGGCGATTTGGTTGTGGTGGGCCGGTAGAGGAGATCGTGGTTGCGGTGATGTGGCGTGGTTGGCGTTGTGGTAAGGGGAAGCGATGTTGTTTGTGGTTGGATTTGGGTTGTTTGAGGTATGGTTGGTCCAAATAACGATAGACAAAGAAAAAACCTACTCAAAGGATCACAGCCCTGTGACACGATAAATCCCATTAAACAACGGTGGGGAATCTAACTGAACCAGCTTTATCGATCTAACTGACACTAACGGACCTTTTGGTGTTCTGCGATTTCCACAGCGTAACACTACCCTGCCCTTTTTAACAGACTCGTCCCGATCGTCGAATTTCCGTGTGCATCATGTTAAGTTTCCCCTAGTACGATTAACATTTCGGATCCCTGAGTGCGACATTTAGGGTCATTCATGTCCCAAAAATAAATAAGGCCTACGGGCTGAGTAACTAACTAAACAAACCACCCATGGAGACACTTAAATAAATTGCCGGCGCTACGACAACATGCAGGGGGCAATGCAAAACATCGTAAATCTTAACCTTAACCTAAACCTTATAATTTTACACTACACCATGCCCAGACGCTGGGACTCTGCGGAAAAAGAAAAGTACAGAGAGCCAGGTGCTCACATGCAGTCCTCTGGCTCATGACCAATCAGGTGACAGGGAAGTGGCCGGCGCTCACACGCGTCCCGCCTCCCGTAAATGAGCGCAGTGAACACAGCGGTGCACGGCCGCCAAATGCAGTCCCGTGATGCGGCTGCTAAAGGGCAGTCCTGCAGTACGCGCGATGATCTGAACGCAGCAAACAACGTTGCACAACCGGGCCGCCAATGCCGGTCCCGTGATGCGGTGCCTACAGGGCAGTCACTGCAGTACGCGTGATGATCCTGGCGTAATGGCAATGAATGGGGCAATGCAACAGAAATGGGCAGGCATGGGGCAAGGCAAGGCAAGCAGGCAAGGCAGACAAGGCGTTGTCGTAAAACGGGCCGGTGTTGAAGCTGACCGGCACAGGCTTGTGTAAAACAGCGCAGATGTACTGGCCGGCACAGCTTGCAGTAAAACAGCCGCAGACATTCCAACCGGACAGGCCTTGTAAGCAAAAAGCCCGGCAGATGAAACTACGGCACAAGCCTTGTAAGTAACAGCCAGCAGCGATCACGATCACGCGCAGGCCTTGCAGCAAAACAGCCGGCAGATGAACGACCGGCACAGGCTTGTAGCAAAACAGCCGGCAGATGAAACTGACCGGCACAGGCCTTGCAGCAACAGCCAGCAGACGATCCGAACCGGCACAGGCCTGCAGCAAAAACAGCCGGCAGATGAACTACCGGCACAGGCCTTGCAGTAACAGCCAGGACGATCGACCGGCAAAAGGCCTTGCAGCAAAAACAGCTGCGATGAAAGACCGCACCGCATCTGTAGCAAAACAGCCGCAGATGAACTGACCGGCACAGGCTTGCAAGCAACTAGCCCAGCAGACGATCGACCCGGCAAGGCCTTGCAGCAAAAACAGCCGGCAGATGAACGACCGCACAGGCTTGCAGTAAACAGCAGCCGACGATCCCGACCGGCACAGCCTTGCAGCAAAACAGCCGGCAGATGAACGACCAGCACAGGCTTGCAGTAACAAACAGCCGCCGATGAAGTTTGGCCGCCTTCTTGTCTGGTTCAAGGAGGTTGGTGGAGGGAGTGCGGGTGGCTGGCCACCGGAAGGCGGGCCTCGGACCTACCTCGTCTCCCTCCCAACCTATCGCCTGTGCCTTCTCTGTCCTACCCACTCCTTAGTTGCAAAATCCATTTACCCAACTTATTTTTTTGGTTATCTGCAAAACGAAGTTTGCAAGATTATGTTAGCTCAGTCTGTATGTTTTTTTTATTTATTTTTTTTTGTTTGTTTGTTTGTTTGTCTGTAATCACGGAAAAACAAATTTCAGACCACAGTTTCATTGGAATTTTGGCAACTTCGAATATCAGAGGCCTATGGAGGTCCGCTTTCAGCCCATAAAATTTTGAAGGTCAAGGTCAAAAGGTCAAGGTCGCTGTCGCAAATCAGGGGGAATCGACAAAACGCCTTATTTTTTTTAGAGTATTTTGAATCGGATCGTTTCTTCAACTGCATGGGAAGATGTTCATGGTCTGGCGCTCAGCTGATTTTAATTTTTGGTGGCGATTGGCCTTGGACCTTCATTGTTTTTTTTTTTTGTTGTTGTTTTTTTTTTTTCTGTATCAGTATAAATCACTCTGCAGAGCACGTTTTCATTGGAAATTTTTGTAACTTCGCAATATCAGAGGCCTATAGAGGTCCTTCAGCGCATAAAATTGAGGTCAAGGTCAAAGGTCAAGGGTCACTTTGTCGCAAATCAGGGGAGTCGAACGAAACCCTTATTTTTGGGTAATTTTGATCGGATCGTCTTCAAACTTCTGGGAATATAGTTCATGGTCTGGCATTCAGCTGATTAATTTTTGGTGGTGATTGGCCTTGACCTTCATGGTTAACCTAAGGTCAAACATAATTGCCCCAAGGTCAATTTTCAAGTTTTTAGGAAACCATATCGTGGTAGTACCTCAAATTGAACACCGATGCAGTGCTTTCTAGATATATCAAGCTTGGACATTATGACGGTGAATTTTGTGACGTTTATAAGGCACGCCTATTTTTTCATGGTTACTTGGTAGAAACGATTCTCATCGAATCTCCGTAGGCAGATATTCCTTCAAGGAGTCGCTTCCGGTGGATGCACTTCTGTTCACCTCAGTGTGACTTAAAGAAGTCCACACGTGGTCAGCTTTGGCAGATACGGATCACCTACGGGGACATTGTTTTATTTTATTTTTATTTTACTTCCCTCTATAATTCGCTCCTAACCTTTACAGTCTTAGTTCGGCTAACCTATCCTGTCTAGCCTAACTCCCACCCTATGTTCCCTTCCTGGAGGGAATAAGGGAGAGCTTGCGTCCTGTTCGAGGCCCAATTCAAGCCGCAGAATGGGCACCTCAACTTCAGCGATCTACTTTACCACGGTGAGTCCGCGGCCCACCAACGGCGACGGGATGATGGTGCGGAGGGGTACACTTTCCAATCTACCCTAACCATTTTCACTGTTAACTACCCCGGGGCTTTCAACAAGCGCCTCTCGCTTAAACTATCGGTTCTAACAACTTAAGATTCCCCGTCGCCTGTGTTGGTGTCCTCTCAAATTTTCGGGCCAATGCCCCCCAATTTTCCTCCCCGTGCCCTCAACGGTCTCATGCTGGGACGCGTGGCCCCTTGGCAGGAACTACCTCTGCCGATTCTCCAACAATGGCACCCCGGGCACTACACTGCCTCCGAGCTACCAGCTCCCTAAACACCGGGGAGTGCCACTCCTGCCGCCTCCCCTCGATGCCCGGGTTAGGGTTAGACCCGGGGGGGTCGCATCCCCACTAACAGCCCCGGGTCCCTTTCGCGGTCGCCGTGCCGTACACTGCCCCGTGGCATATGGCGACCGGGGCCAGCATCATGCGGGCCCACCGTGCCCACTACACTATCCGGCCCCCATGGGCCTTGGCCTAAACCGCGGCGACTAGCCCGGTGCCCGGGGTACCCACTCAGCGATCTCACCATCGCAGCCATGCTCCCAGCTCCGTCAACAGGGCTCCTGCCACCCCTCCAATGGTATCGAGCCTACATCCCACCAACAGCAAAACGACCTCCATTTTTTCATTTCGCTAACCCACTAACTACATTTACTCTGACCTCCGGGTCCTGGGTGGATCACTCCTCCCCCGCAATCACTCATCACACTATGCATTCCACATTCAACTCCAGTACACACAGGCTCGCTGCTTCACTCACTCAACTGTTTCCCACTTCACTCTTTTTCAACTCAACACATCGCTGAACACTGCCATTCTTCTGACGAAATCCTCATCTAACTCGTGCCCCATTCGTCCTACACTACAGCACATTCCTTTTTAACACTAGTAGCTAAGACATACTTCCCCTCTACACACTCAAAGTCTGTCCGGTCCTCAAAATCATTTTCCATCTTCCATCCCACTTCCTGACACCAGTGTTACGAAATTCCGCGCCGGCCGACGTGCGAACGCCGCTTTCCGCTAATAGTACAGCTGTCCACCAGCGGACAATTCAGTCGTGACTTCCGGAGCTAACGCGGAACCTGTCCACGGTGGGTCTTCAACCCCACCACGGCCTAGCCAATTTTCTACCCCACGCAGGAATGGGTCAATCGCCGAATCTCGATATACCTAAGTAACGGCGCGGATAGCTAACCCGGGAGACCCCGTACCTCGGCGCAGTTCGCTTGGGACCGCGCTTAAGCGGTCCGTTCCGTTCTGCAGTGATAACCGAGTGGGTATTATCGCCCGACCTCGCTGGATCCGATTCTATTTACCGGGTATTTCAAACCCCACTAATATTCCGCGATGCAAGATGGCATTTCAATGGTGGGAAAGGAGGACGCGACGAACGGGGTACATTTTGACAAAGCACATTTATTTTACCGTACACCATATAAGTTCAATCATGCAGGCAACAAAAGCAAGGGAAGCACTAAGACCGAATATTCTTATTATTTCACAGGCACTTTAACGGTTTTTACTTGTCGACTCGGCGCCACAAGATTCACTCAAAAGAAAAGGAAAAGGCCATCTCATAGACGAGAGTGGCAGAACAGGGTCCGTGGACTTTATTTGGCGTGAGCCTTGGTTGACGCATGAGCCCACGAGACCGAATGCGGGTTCTGCCACCTCGTGGTGCGACGATGGGCAGTCGCGACGTCTGTTCCCCACGGCCGCTAGACAGCGCGCAATGTTGTGGCCTTGCAAAGATGGGCAGGTCCGCGACCGTCTGTTCCCCGCCACATAGGACAGCCGCGCCTGATTGCGGCCTTGCAAGCGAGTGATCGGGCCCCGGCCGCACACGGTTGGAGGAACGAACGGGTTCTTTTAGTGCTCTGTCAGAGTGTTGCTCATAAGAGTCTGATGCTCTATAAGAGTTGATGCTCTATAAGAGTCGAATGCTCTAAGAACCGTCCTTTCCTCAGCGGATGCGCGAACTGCCGCTGAGGTCGATCATCTCGGACTGCCCTTGGCGTGCAAGCTCTCCCCGGCTTGGGTCTCCAGCAGCCCTTGGCTTTTCCCCCGACTGACTCTCTCCAGACTCCGGGCTTCCACTCGCTCTCCAACCCCTCAGACTTCTGAACGGTGCTCTGCACGGCCTTTTATAGGCTGGGTGAGATAGATTTGGCCGTGCTCTCTACACTTGACCGCGCGGAAAGCGGACGTGTAGGAATCATCGGCCTTTGACCTCCGACCCTTCCGAGAGCGAGCGACGTGGTTGAAATCACCAACCTCTGACCTTCGACCCCTCCCGGGAGAGCAAGCCGACGTGGTTGAAACACCAACACTCTCTGACCTTCGACCCCTCCCGAGAGCGAGCCGACGTGGTTGAAATCACAACGCTGCACGGCGAGGAATCCTTGCTTCTGCCTGCAGCGTCCGTTCGATCGAATCCGCCGCTGCTGGCGGAAGATATGGCGTCGTTTCGGAACGAAGTGAGGCGATGTTTGTGTCTGGAGTTGTTGACGGTTGTGGAGGTAAGGGGCGAAGGTGGTGGTTGGTTTGGTTGTGGTCATTTGGGAACGATGTAGTGGTGGCGATTGGTTGTGCTGGCAGTAGAGGCGATCGTTGTAGCGTTGATTGTGGCGTGGTGGCGTTGTGGGTTAAGGGGACGATGTTGTGTGATTTGGTTGTTGAGGAGGTTGGTCCAAATTACGATAGAAAAAGAGAAACGTACCTTCAAGGATCACAGCCCTGTACACGAACTATGCCCCATTAAACAACGTGGGGAATTAACGAACACAGACTTCGATCTAACTGAACTACTGCCTTTATCGGTGTTCTGCGATTTCCACAGCCGTAACAATATTATTATATATATATTATATATAAATATAATAATATATATATTATAATATATAATATATATATAATATACATTATAATTGTTACGAATTCTCGCCGCGGCGTGCGAACGACCGCGTCTAACCAATAGCGGTCACTTCACCCACCGAGGACAATTCAGTCCGCGACTTTCCGGAAACAACGCGAAACCAGTCACGGGTGTGCTCAAGCGCCACACGCACGGCCTAGTCGATATTCTACCCGCGCGCGACGGTCAATCGCCAATTGTCGTATCTAATTATCGCTCGCGAAATACCGAGAGACGTACCTCAACGAAGGCCTGCTTAGACCGACCGCTTAAGGCGTTTCGTTCCGTTCGGGATAACCGAGCAGTGTATTATCGCCAGGGCCTCGTTGGACCGATTCTATTACGGCTATTTAAAAGCCCATAAATTCCGAGAGCAAGATGGCCGCTCAATTAAGGGAAAATGACGCGACGAACAGGTTACATTCAAAACAGCACTTTAATTATTTCCACACGATACAGTCATGCAGGTCTGGAATCGATACAAAACACACACATGCAATTATTACAGCCATAACACAATGCAAATGAAAGAGCTAATACCGTCTATTTATTATTGTACAGTCATTATACAGTTCTACTTGCGGCATGGCGCCACACTATTCATCGAAGCAAAAAAAGCCCCAGGACAGACGAGGGGCAAGACTGGACGCTCTTTGGGTCTTTAATTGCCGGAGCCGTGTAGACCGCAAGCCTCCGCGAGACGCGCAGGTTACCTTCCTCGCGGGGCGCCCACGACGCTCCTCCCCCGGCAGCTAGCGTACTGCGGCCTGGTGATTCGGCCCCAGCAGGCAACGCCTGAGAGGAACGAACGGGTTCTTGTCTCTAGAATTG
>CM068968.1:49183251-49218932 GCA_035128595.1 Eptatretus atami
AGGAGCACAAAATTGGTCCTTCAGTATTAATATATAGATACTCGGTGAGAATGGTTATCCTGAGCATATAGTTAAGAGATATATGCACAAGTTTCTAAACACGACAAAAGATCGGAAGATTGGTCCAGACAAATGTCCAGTCCATATAGGATGCCCTGAAAGGGCAATCATCACGAAGGTTTGAAGTACAAATCAAACATATTGTGTCCAACACGTTTCTGGCTGTGCAACCCGAGTAATCTTTACCTCTCGCCATTTGCTGACGTCACTCAACAAGGATGTGCTACCACCTCACAACCAGCAATGTTATTTATGAGTTAAAGTGCCGATATGAAGCTCGGTATGTGGGCCGCACAGCACTAAGATTGGCTGATCGGATCAAACAACACATCCCCTTGGCGATTTGAAAAAAAGATTGTGAGGGTTAGAACACAACCAATGCGAGCATGTAGAAATATCCAGCAACACCAGCCACTGTACCTGCTTCATCTGCCATTGCACAGCACCTGGTTGCCAACCCTTTCTGTGCAGACCAGTACAATGCAGATATGTTCAGGATATTGAGCCGAGGTTGGAGCTCGTTTCCTTTACATATGTTGGAAGCAACCTTCATCCTTACCACCGATCCAATATTATGTCGTTAAAAGGAATTTGTACGATCTCTGTCTCTTTCAGCATGGAAAGATCAAGGGAAGTACGGTAACAAATGGTGAATGGACCAAGGGAAACCCATCCCCCTCTCTCCAGAATGTGATTGCAAACGTCAATCATCGGCGAACTATGCTCCAGCCAATGGGACTCGAGGTGAAGATGATGAGCCGACCAATGGGCGTTCGGATTAACAGTGACGTCATTACGGTTAAACAATCAGCATCTACTTATTGAGACCTGCATATAAAGCACGTGCCTTCACTTCCTCCTTCACTTCTTGTGATTTTTTTTTTCTTACCCTGAAGAGTGCAACACAAAGCTTCGGTCGCTATTTTCGAAAAGCTTCGATACAACGAGGTCCTCCAGCGCCTCACAAGAGGAGGGATCTGTGGGAGAACAATGCCTGGGTACTCCACCATGACAACACCCCTGCTCACAGTGCCCTGAGCATCCAACAGTTTCTAGCGGCGAGGAATGTGCAACTCTGGAGCAATCCCCGTATTCACCAGACTTAGCCTCTTGTGATTTTTTTTCCTATTCCCCAAGCTCAAGGGGATGATCAAGGGGACCCGATTTCCTGATGTGGAGGCATCAAAAGGGCTGTGACGATGGAGCTCTGGAGGATTCCAGAAGAAGCCTTTCGGGGAGTGCATCGAAGCATGGAAGAAGAGGATGGACAAGCGTGTGAGACTGGAGGGAAACTATTTTTAAGGGGACAAGCTGTGATTTCAATATATTTTTTGAATAAAATTTCTGTGAAGTCAGCCTCGTTACATTTTAGATGGACCTCATATATCTAAAGTATTTCATTATGAGGCAGAATTTCAAGTACCAGTACTACCAATTGACTAATATTACAAGTTGGCTATACTGAGAATCATCATTGATCTCCAATCGTAGCCTTCTAGTTAACCCGTTCCCGCGCAGCGTTCGATGGGGTTTTGCAATTGCTTCTGTTTGTCTGTCTGTGTGTCTGTCCATGCCGTAACATTTTTTTTTTTTACCACTCGAGCTTTTATCATCAAATTTTCAAAAAAGCTTTATTACGAGAATATGGAGAAGAAAAATTAATAATTTTGTCAAAAGATCAAAGGTACCATTTAGCACATGGAAGAAAAAGAAGTCTGAATTCAAATCAGATGGGCTTTGCATTTTCAGATGCTTTCTAGTTTACTATTTGTTCTTATTTAATTTGTGTCGAAGTACACTGGTGTTTCTACTCATGTCTTTGTTCTGTTTGAACCTCTGATAAATGTTAAATAACAGAAAAAAAATAATTTAATAAGGTCTTCTGAAAACGTTCACTTTTTAGTGAAATATATAAGATACTTTTTTGTTTACCATAGTTGTTCAGGATTGGTTAGGATTAATCGATTATACCACGGTAACTGCCTGGACAAAGGTTATCAGAAATTCCTCTTTGGATGAAGTTCTTACACATTAAAAAAGATCTACAGGTAGTGGACAAAAAAAAATGGAAATACATAGGTAAATGAGGGACAAGCAACAGCTTCCACACAGGTGTGGCTCATGTGTTAATGAAGCAAATAACATCCCAGCATGCTGAGGGTCATGTATAAAAATGCTGTACAGGCCTGATTGCCTATAATTATGGCTAGCATGGCTGCAAGAAGAGCCCCCCCCCCCAATGCCCCCATCCACAGAGCACATGTGGTCGCCCAATGTATTGATGAGCCTGACACTGATGTTGTCCACATGTCACGGCCTTCTCAGTCACCAGATCTGAACCCAATCGGGCATTTATGGGATATTCTGGAACAACGCCTGAGACAGCGTTTCCCATCTCCATCAAACAGGTGTGAGTAGATTGACTTTCTCGTGGAAGAATGGTGCCGCATCCCTCATGCAGAATTCCAGGCACTGGTGGACTCGATGCCACAGCGCATGCAGGTAGTACTGGCCGCATGTGGTGACCCAACGCCCTATCAAGTGACTTTACATTGGCGTTTCCTTTTTTTTGTCCACTACCTGTACCTGTCACGAGAGCATTTTTTGCATTCCTCCTCCTCCACCCTCTCCTAAATAAAACTTGCACTTGTCTTTCATTGACTGAAAAAACAGCAACGATGCTCAGGACCATTCCATGGATTGGTTTAGGCCCAATGTCTGTTGTTTATCTCTTACTGGCAGCGCTTTCTTTTTCAGTCGAGACATTTCATGGCAAATTTCCGTTTTACAACCAGTTTTACTGAAACTATTGCTTGCGATTTGTTGTGCAGTTTTTTTTTTCTTCTTTCTGTAAGAAAAATAATGAAAAACAAGAAACACCAGATTTTATATAATGAACAAGACTACGGATATGTACACTACTCGGATTATATTCTCAACAAGGGAGAAACCATTGTTTTGTACAAGGCAGCAAGACCAGGTTCTATAACAATTCTATTGTTGAAGGTTCAATTAGGGCCTCCGTACATATTTATTAGCACACAATGGCCAAGAGTAGTATAGTCGTAGTATTACTACTTTAACAGCACTAATTATTGCCTGTCTTCTTGTGAGGGTGACTTGAGAACGTTTTTTGGCCCAGGCCTTTCACAAACCAGCTGGCCAGGCCTGATGTTCGATGGAACGTGATTTGGACAGGAATTTGTTCAGTGTGCCGGCGATAACTCACTTCCTCCACACGAAAGACACCGTGGGATCTTTAACGTCCAACATCAAATGACGAGTGATATAATTCCAAGATTTGTTTCATAGTTTAACTAATTATGTTAAATAATCTATAAAGGATTGCAGTGATAACGGTAGTGGGAATGAAAAAGGGGTGGGTGGGGGAGGCAAGGGGGAACAAGGTTGAGAAAAGATGGGAAAGGGGGGGGGGGGATGTGAAACTGTACGATAAAGGAATCATAAATCCACCATTTTTACCTGCATAATATTGTTGCGAATTCGCGCCCGTCGGCGTGCGATCGGCCACGCGACTCGAACCGCGACCGCCTCGCCCACCGGACGGACATTCAGTCGTGACCCTCCCGGCTAACGCCGGGATCCAGTCACGGGTGGGCTTTCGACCTCACCACAATCGTGCCAATCGCCACACCGCGTAGGATAGGGTTGTTCGCACAAACTCGACTACCTAAGTACCACGCGGATGGTAAACGGGCGATCGTACCTCGCCGCAGGTCGACTCCGGACACGAGCCGCTGGGCGGGCCGTTCCGTACTATCGGGATAACCGAGGCGGTGTTATCGTCGACCTCGACGGTTCAGATTATTTACCGGGCGTATCCAGCCCACTACGAACCCTTTTACGTGAAGCAAGATGGAGGTTCAATTAAGAAAAGACGAAGCGAAACGGGAAAACAGTTCACACAATGCACATTTATTTCGCGGCACACGGAGCACACATATAGCACACGTAAAGCAAACAGCATGTATTTACAGTCACAATAAGCAATTGCACATATATCACATAGAACAAAAGAAATGCACATATAAAAGGAGTTAAAACCGACTACACGACACACGGACCACTTATACAGTTACTACCTTACAAGCACGGCGCCACAACACGCATTCACACCGAAGCAAAGAAAAGACCCCTCAAAGGCAAGGGAGTCAGACTGGGCCCGTGGGCCTAATGCGCGTGGAACCTGGATGAGCGGCCAGGTCCACGAGACCGAGGGGTCTACCCCGCGCCCTCGTGGCGAGCCGCAGAATGTGCTGCAACGGCGGTTCCGTGGGCACCTGCTGGTGTAAGTGGGAACGGGGCCCTTGTCGCACTCTCTCAGCGCGGGGAAAGGGGGAATTGTTGATGCTCTGGGGAGGGAGTATGGCTGGCTTGCTCGACTCAACGCGACTCGTCGTCCCGAGCCTCCAGGTCCTCCTCAGCCGATCGCCTCGTGGCCGTTCGCCTCCGCAGCCGTCTGCCCACCTCTGCTTCGAGCTCCTTCTCACCGACACTCTCACGATCTCGCCAACATCGACTCACTCCACGATACTGCTCGATCGACTCACTGCGCTCGCCTTTTTATCGGCTTCGGGAACCACCATATGCAAATTCTCGGATCCAAACGACCTCAGGGGCGGAGCACGCTCGCCGATTGGACGGAGAAAAAGGGGGCGTGTATCATCCTGATCCTCAAATTTGCATATGCGATTTTCGTCAGGCGCGTCTGGAGGCGGGGCCAAGCGCCCCGCGCTTCCTGATTGGGTGGATCAGATGTGGGCGTGTATCATTCCTGATCCGAATTCTCCTCAGAAAACCGCCATCTGCACTCGCGTCTCGCGTGTCTCGCTGAAGACAGCTCGACGCTCGGCGCCACAGGTGGTGCGGGAATGGCCGTAGGAGAAGGTGGTGGAGGGTTTTCGGCAGTGTTCGATGGCCATGGTGCTGTTTGGAATGGCGGTGATGTGAGGTTTGGCGGTAGCGAGTGGTGAAGGTAGGTTTTGGCTGCTGGCGTTGTTGTTGTTGTTGGCGTGGGTGGCTCAAACAAAGGTAGAACAGAAAAACGCCTACTCAAAGGATCGCAGCCCGAATGAATCACATTAATTCCCTCTATACAATGGGTTTGGGCTAACTACACATGTACTTAAGAAATAATCTCACCTACGGGACCTTTTATGGTGTTTGCGAATTTCCAGAGCCGTAACACTACCCCCTCCCCTTTTTACAGACTCGTCCCGAGTCGTCAAATTATCGTGTGCCATCATGTGTAGTTCTCCCCTAGTACGTTTTACCTACGGATCCCTGAGTGCGACATTCATGGTATCGTGTCCCCAAAATAAATAACCTGAGGGCTGAGTAACTAACTAAACAAACTCACTCATACAGACGACTTAAATAAAATTGCCGCGCTAGACAGACATGCCGGGGGCGCACTCATATTAACAATACAACAACTTATCCTTAACTTTATAATTTACACTAAACCATGGCCAGGATCAATGGACTCTGCAGGAAAAGGTAAGAGTCAACAGAAAACCGGTGCACGGGCCGCCACTGCAGGCCGTGTTGCAGCTGCCAACAGGACAGTTCCTGCAGCTTGCAAACTGTTGCTTGATCCTGGCGCACATGGCAATGAACAAGGGGGGGCAAAGCAAAATGGAACGGGGCTGGTGAACAGGGGCAGTGGGCATGACATGGCAAAGGTAAAGGCAACATAGCCTGCAGAAAAGGCCGTTGCAGGCAAACACAGCCGGCAGACGAACTGGCCGGCACAGGCTTGCAGTAAAAACAGCGTCGGACGATCCGGCCGCACAGGCCTTGCAGCAAAACACAGCAGACGATCCGGCCGGACAGGCCTTGCAGAAAACAACCAGCCGATGAAGTTGGCCGGCACAGGCCCCGCAGACACAGCCGCAGACGATGAAGTTGGCCAGCCTTTGCCTTGCAGTGGAGGTTGGTGGAGGGAGTGCGGTGGTGTTGGCCACACAGAAGGTGGACTCGGACCTACCCTACCTGTTCCTCCCACCATGCCTTTGCCTGTCACTGTACCTACCCACTCCCTTAATTTGTAAAAACAATTTAGCCCCAATTATTTTTTTTTTTTTGTTGTTGTTTTTATTTTCACCCTCTTCCCCACTATAAATCGTCCCTCTAACCCCTTTATCGTCCTTGTTCGGCTAACCTATTCTGTCACTAGCTACTCCCAACCCTACGTTCCTTCCGGAGGGGAATAAGGGAGAGCTAGCGTCCTGAGCCGAGGCCAACCAAGCCTCAAGATGGCCTCCCCAGACTTCAGCGATCTCTAACCCAAAGTGGTCCAGCGGCCCACAACGAGAGCGAAGGGATGGATGGTGCGGAGGGGTACACTTCCTAATCTACCCTAACCGTTTAACTGTTAAACTACCCGGGGCTTTCAACAAGCGCCTCTCGCTTAATCTATTGGTTCTAAAAACCCAGATTCCCGTCGCCTGTGTTGGTGTCCTCACTATTTCGGGCCTCGCCCTCACATTTTCCTCCGTGCCCTCACACCGCTTCGTGGCTGGGACGCGTGGCTCCCTTTGGCAGGCACGACCCTCTGCCGAATCCCCTACAATGGCACCCCCGGGCACTACACTGCCTCCGAGCCTACCAGCTCCCTAAACACCGGGGAGTGCCCCATGGCAACTCCCCTGACACGCACACGTGGCAGGCTGGCGCCCCGGGCCCTTTCCGAGGGTCACCCGTGCCCACGACACTGCCACGCGGCTAACGGCGCTCCGGGCCCCGCACCAAGCGGGCGCACCCGTGCCCACTACGCTAACCCGGCCCCCATGGGCCTTGGCCTACCACGGCCGACTAGCCCGGTGCCCGGGGTACCACTCAGCGATACTCACCGTTCGCAGCCACGCTCCCAGCCCGTCAACAGGGCTCCTGCACCCCTCCAAACGGGTTTCGAGCCTACTTCCCACCAACAACAAAACGACCTCCATTTTTCAATTTAACTAACCCACTAACTCACTCTACACTGACCCGGGGTCCCTTGGGCGGGAGTCACTCCTCCCCAATCACTCATCGCACCATGCATTCCCCATTCACTCCATACACACAGACCCGCTGGCCTCACTCACTCACCATGTACTCTCCTCACAACTTTCCAACACACACATCGCTGAATCCTGCCATCCTTCTATCTACCTCCCCTAACTACCTCGTGCTCCCACGTCGTCCCTTAAACTACAGCACGTTCCTTTTAACACTACGTAGCTAAACTACGTCCCCTCTACACACTCAAAGTCGTCACTGTCTCCAAATCTTTAAAAATCATTCCCTCTAAATCTCACTAAACCCTCTAACTAATCCATTCCACGAGCCCCATGAGGACTTACCCCTGCCCCATGGAGCCGGTCTAACTAAGCTAACCCTTCCCCTAGCTAGTTCCATCCTGTGCCCAGGCAGGGGGTCTTTCACCCCTTACCGGGAATCCTGTTCACCCGAAAGCGAGGCTTGCTTTTGTTAATTTTGTCTTTCAATTATGCGCAGCACCAGCGCGGCAACTCACAGCTCGCGCACTTTTGCACCTTGCCCGTGACGTCATGCAGCTGCACGTGCACCTCGTCCTCTTGGAGGTACCATCCGGCAGGGATTCCCCTCCCGCCGGATTCCAACCCCACGTGCAGCCATGACGTCACCCCTGCGCACCCCCAAAAGCAAACCTCACACTCCGAGGGGCTCCCCACGCGAACACGTGTGCTCTGCCCGTTGGAGCTAAACAAAGCTCGCGTGGAGAACCCGTCCGGTCCAAATCCATAATCCTGCCTAAACTTTGTCCGTCCGCGGGATCGGCAAATCACCCGCTGGCGTTTCCGCACCGGGCTTCACTCCCGCAAGCGAGCACGTGGGGGTCTCGTGCGCTGCACAGCACGGACCGCGCGCTCGCTGCTGGGAACCCGGCGCGGTCCCCACAACAGCTACGGCGCTACCCGGCTTTTGTCCCTCTGTCGCCGTCGTCTCCGTTCCACCACGCACACCTGCGTGTCACGACGCACAGACCCACTCCATCACACTCACATTCACACGGAGACGCGGCTGCATGCTCACGCATGCCGACCGACATCTCCCTCACACACAGAGACCTCACACAACACGTCTCCCTCACATGGACCCTCTCACTCACACCAACCTTTCACCTGCCCAGGGGTCTCACTCACACCATGCGTGCCGGAAAGCACGCATCTCCGCACACTCGCAAACACACAGCCCTGCACAACCACACTGGGGATTCGTGTCCCACAAGGGTTCCCGGGGCCTCTATACCCCCCAAGCTACACGTGCACCTATCCACAGCACTCGTCCTTCAACTCCGCTTGGCACGACCGAACCCACCTGGTCGTGATTCGCCTCAAGGGGGCATACTTCCTCCCCTCGTTCCTGGAGGCAGCCATCCAGCTGCTCACACCGGGTCTCTACCCAGTCCGCGAGCTCACCTCTCATGGTCCTCCACTAACTCTGTGTGTGTGTGTTCTGTTCCTTTAACCCCGTCCTTATCGTGCAGTCTCTCCTCTACTTTTTCTGTCTCCCGAGTCTCTATACATTTATTAGTTTCTGTTTCTTTCTGGAGTTTTCCATCTCTCTGGACTTCAATTTTACTCTCTCCTTCAGTTCATTAATTTCAAACTCGTATAGTTTTTGTTTCCTTTCCCATTCTTCCTCATGCTCCTCATTTTCCAATCTCATCGTTTCTTTCAATTGGCCATTTCCTTCCTGTGTTTCATTCGCTGTTCTCTCATTACCCTTCCTTGTTTCCTCTCCTGTCCTTCCTCTCCAGTTTCATGGTTTGCTTCATTTGGTTAATCTCCTTCTTGTGTTTCAGTTGCTGCTGTCTCATTACTCTTCCTTGTTTCTTCTCCTGTCTTTCCTTCTGCAGTTTCATGGTTTTCTCATGTGGTTAATTTCCCTTTTGTGTTTCATTCGCTGTTCTTTGTCTACCTCTTCGCACTCCAGCCTTGCCTTTTCTTTCAATTGGTCAACCTCGGCTTCATGTTCTTTTTGTTTTCTATCCATTGTTCCTCTCGTTCTTCCTCTCCAATCTCGTTGTGTCCTTCAATCTCCTGATTTCTCCTTCCTGCTTCTTCAACTTCTCCTCGTATTCAGCCTATTTTTTCCTTTTGTCGTTCAGTTTCAAATTCATACTCTTTCAGTTTTTTATTCCACTGTCTTTCTTGTTCCTCGTTCTGCAATCTCGTTATTTCTTTCAACTGACAGATTTCTTTCTCCTGTCTCATTCCTTGTTCTTTGTATTTCCTATTCCACTGTCTTTCTTGTTCCTCATTCTGTAATCTCGTTATTTCTTTCAACTGACTGACTTCGTCTCCTGTCGTAATCCTTGTTCTTCTAGGACTCTTCTTGTTCCTCATTCTGCAATCTCGTGGTTTCCTTCCATTGATCGATTTCCTTCTTCTGTCTCATTCGTTCTTCCATCATTACTGTTTCTTGCATCTCATTCCCCAATCTGGCCTTTGCTTCCAGCTGTTCGATCTGTACAGCGTGGTTCTTAACGTCTCATTCTCCGTTCTCGGTTCTTTCCTCTCTCACCATCCTCAACTCGTTTTGTAATTCCGTCTCTTTGTTTTGGTGTTTCTGTAACTCAGAAGCTTTCTTTTCCAATTCCTTTCTCATCTCCGCACACTCCGACCTTGCTTTGGCTTCTAACTGTTCTTCCATCTTGCCCTTGTGTTTGTCTATCCGTCTTCCCAGTTCCTCTGTCTCCGTTTTTACCTCCGTCCCAGCTTATCAACTCTCTTCGTCATGTCTTGCAGTCTTTTCTCACACTCCACTATTTTTATTTCCTTCGTGCACGTCTCCGTCACCCCAATTAATTTTCCCTCTCGTTACCGTCACTTTTTCCGTCACCTCCACGCTTCTCGCCCAACACGTCTCCCGAATTATTTTTTTTTCACCCGCCTTCACCGCGGGCCTGACAACCGTTGCACCCCCTCCCAGCTCGTTCGCTCCCACACGTGGCGTCGCCATTACGCACTTCGCTGTTGTTGCCTTCATGCCCGCCTGCAGGCTCCGGCCCATTTGCTGCGTTTCACCCCGCATTTCTTTTATTTCTTCCTTCATTTCGTTTTGTTTTGTTTCCATTTTGAGTGCGTTTCCATCCATTTTTTCGTTCATTCCATCCATTTTGCCGTTCTATTCGTTATTCATTCTTCCATTTTGTTTGTGTTTGTTTCCATCTGCTTGTTCACTCCTTTTATTTCGTTTTTTCATTTCGTTTCTCATTTCGAGTGCATCCGCCTTCATTTGTGCCAGCATGGCGAATAGCTGGGCCATGTCGGGTGCACTCGGCTGAGCCGATTCTGCCAGGATCGGGGGGTTTTGGTGGAGAGGGGGAGGGAGGTGTTATACACCGCGGCCTCTGCCGCCGCCGCACCATTTCGGGCCCTGGATTCGTTTGGGGGGGAAACTGTTCCTGCACACAATGTCCTGCATGGGGTCTACATCCTGGACCATGGATTCTACATCACTACACATATACATTTCTATTACCCCGGCTCCCGCTCGCCTTGAGACGCCATCTTATTCCACGTAAGGGGTTAATTTTAATCGCTCGTAATTTAGAGGGAATCGGGGGACGCTCCTCTCACCCCTGGACCGATTCCCTGTGAATTTAGCTTGGAGACGGGAGGGATTAGAATCACCCTCCTGTACACCAGTGTTGCGAATTCGCCCGTCGGCGTGCTATCGGCCACGCGACTCGAACGCGACCGCCTCGCCCACCGGACGGACAATTCAGTCGTGACCTCCCGGCTAACGCCGGGATCCAGTCACGGGTGGGCCTTTCGACCTCACCACAATCGTGCCAATCGGCCACCCGCGTAGGATAGGGTTGTTCGCCAAACTCGACCTACCTAAGTACCCACGCGGATGGTAAACCGGGCGATCGTACCTCGCCGCAGGTCGACTCCGGACACGAGCCGCTTGGGCGGGCCGTTCCGTACTATCGGGATAACCGAGCGGTGTTATCGTCGACCTCGACGGTTCAGATTATTTACCGGGCGTATCCAGCCACTACGAACCCTTTTACGTGAAGCAAGATGGAGGTTCAATTAAGAAAAGACGAAGCGAAACGGGAAAACAGTTCACACAATGCACATTTATTTCGCGGCACACGGAGCACACATATAGCACACGTAAAGCAAACAGCATGTATTTACAGTCACAATAAGCAATTGCACATATATCACATAGAACAAAAGAAATGCACATATAAAAGGAGTTAAAACCGACTACACGACACACGGACCACTTATACAGTTACTACCTTACAAGACACGGCGCCACAACACGCATTCACACCGAAGCAAAGAAAAGACCCCCTCAAAGGCAAGGGAGTCAGACTGGGCCCGTGGGCCTAATGCGCGTGGAACCTGGATGAGCGGCAGGTCCACGAGACCGAGGGGTCCTACCCGGCCCTCGTGGCGAGCCGCAGAATGTCGCTGCACGGCGGTTCCGTGGGCACCTGCTGGTGTAAGTGGGAACGGGGCCCCTTGTCGCACTCTCTCAGCGCGGGGGAAGGGGGAATTGTTGATGCTCTGGGGAGGGAGTATGGCTGGCTTGCTCGACTCAACGCGACCTCGTCGTCCCGAGCCTCCAGGTCCTCCTCAGCCGATCGCCCTCCGCTGCCGTTCGCCTCCGCAGCCGTCTGCCCACCTCTGCTTCGAGCTCCGTCTCACCGACACTCTCACCGATCTCGCCAACTCGACTCACTCCACGATACTGCTCGATCGACTCACTGCGCTCGCCTTTTTATCGGCTTCGGGAACCACCATATGCAAATTCTGGATCCAAACGACCTCAGGGGCGGAGCCACGCTCGCCGATTGGACGGAGAAAAAGGGGGCGTGTATCATTCCTGATCCTCAAATTTGCATATGCCGATTTTCGTCAGGCGCGTCTGGAGGCGGGGCCAAGCCGCCCCGCGCTTCCTGATTGGGTGGATCAGATGTGGGCGTGTATCATTCCTGATCCGAATTCTCCTCAGAAAACCCGCCATCTGCACTCGCGTCTCGCGTGTCTCGCTGAAGACAGCTCGACGCTCGGCGCCCACAGGTGGTGCGGGAATGGCCGTAGGAGAAGGTGGTGGAGGGTTTTCGGCGGTGTTCGATGGCCATGGTGCTGTTTGGAATGGCGGTGATGTGAGGTTTGCGGTAGCGAGTGGTGAAGGTAGGTTTTGGCTGCTGGCGTTGTTGTTGTTGTTGGCGTGGGTGGCTCAAAACAAAGGTAGAACAGAAAAACGCCTAACTCAAAGGATCGCAGCCCGAATGAATCACATTAATTCCCTCTATACAATGGGTTGGGCTAACTACACATGTACTTAAGAAATATATCTCACCTACGGGACCTTTATGGTGTTTGCGAATTTCCAGAGCCGTAACAATATGTTGATTGCCTAGCTATTTTACACTTGATAAAAGCACAAAATCTTACTTTACAAAAGTCGTACAATCTTCGTTATGGCAGTTCAGTTGCTATGTTCTTCATTATTTTGCACAATTTTTCATGGATGTACACACGGACGATGTCTCTGCCCTCTTTTTCAGGGAAATTGATGACATTCATAAGGATGTCCTGCATCTTGACATATGGTAAGAGCCACCCTTATGAATCATTAATCATACATCCTTTAAATCGGTTTTTACGTTTACATTTATGATGTAAATAAATATGGTGTTCTTTGTAAGAGATTCTGCTTGCTATGTTTTTTCTGATTAACACTTTGCACAAGTTGTGCCACAAACGTCTGGGACTCGATTAACCCGCCAATCAGTGTTGCAGTTCATACTCTTTCACTTTACATTTTGTGTCTATTTTATTCTGTAGATTGTGGAGCATTATTTTTATTAAGCCTCCCCCCATTGGATAAGGGGAGGCTTGTACCTGTTTTAGGATATTTCTACAATTGGTGCCCCCAGTTTTTAATGGTATCTCAGAGTTTCTGAAACCCTTAGGAGTGCGTTATGTTTTCACCCCTGTCTGTCTGTTTGGTTGTCTGTCTGTGAACAGGATATCTCAAAAAGTTGTGGACGGATTCGGATGAAACTTTTGGACACGTTGGGTGTGTGGGAAGGACGAATTGATTAGATTTTGGTGAAGATCCGGATCCGGATCTGATAATTTTTTTAAGCGATTCTTCACCATTGAGAGATCGGGCCAAAAACGATATGTAGCATGATAGCTCAAAAAGTGTGGACGGATTCGGATGAAACTTGGTGGACCCGTTGGGTGTGTGACAAGGAAGAATTGATTAGATTTTGGTGAAGATCTGAATCTCGATCTGGATCCGACGACTATAATTTCTTAAGTGATTCTTTACCATCGAGAGATAGGGCTCAAAAATGATATATAGCACAATATTTACCTCCATCACTGAAGGTGAAGGAGGTTATGTTTTCACCCCTTTCTGTCTGTTTCAAAAATGTATTGGGCCATATATGTTCTTGTGGATCAGGCATTACGGGGCGGAAGTATGCGCTCTACTGAGTACCCTTCTAGTTTCAGTATGTGTCTGTTTCCACTTACATGCATTCTTTATAGAGTGCCATTTTGTTGACATTGCCAGGAAGGACATGGAGGCAAGTGCTGTAGAGCCTTTGGTCATGAATAAAAGCATGGAGGTATTGTGTACTTCAGGTGAAATGTAGAATGGTTCCACTTTTTGAGCTTGAATGGTGCTCTTGAGTTAGAATGCAGGCATTGTAACACACAAAATGCCCCTGTATGTATTTCTTCATACAGCTAGTTAACACAAACATAGAGGATACGTTAATGTAAAGGTATTATTGTACTCTCGTGTCTCATTATCCTTCTCACACTATAGTGGCTCTCAAACTTGTAGTGTTCATCGCTGCGATTCAATACTGCATAGGCCACGGGGATTAACGTTCTCTTCCCCGTGCGTCGTTTAGCCTTGTGTTTGGTTGATCTTTTAAGTCCTTTGTTTAGATTCACATAGGAAGGATGAAGCAGAATTTACCATGTGGTTCTTAGGTCAGCGAGCTGACCTCGTATAGCCTTTCGATGTCCTCAGATCTGTCTGTCTGTCTGTCTGTCTGTCCGTCAACAATTTTTATTTTTCTATCTCCTCCTCGACGTCTCGGCCGATATTTAACTTGACACGATGAGAATACTAGTTGCTCTCTATAGATCGTCTGAGCCCTTTTTCACATTTTCGCCTCGGGGTCAAGGTTACAGGGTTTGGGGATGTGCTCTACAAGTATCTGAAAGAATTCCGGTGAAAAATGGACGTTTTAAGATTTTGTTAGGGCATTTCATCTGACGGTGAGCTGGCTGGTAACGTGACACCGTGCAGACAGCGAGTGATTGAGCTTCTCGGTGGCCCTAGGGTCCTTTTTAGTTTGGTGTCCAGCTCTGTCCTGGAAACAGCCATTAAATGCACACACTTAGAGTATTTATTTCACGGCCATAAACGCGGGTTTGAAAATTGTACAATGATGTTGGGAATGATTCCTAGAATATGGAGATTTTTGCTTCGAGCGGCCTCACGTGTTTATTTTAAATTCAATTTGAATTCTGTTTTCACTTTCCGTAGTCGCTAAGGTTGATTAACACTCGGTTGCATCAAGTTTTGTATCCAAGCTGACCGTCAAACCCGCTTGGGTGTATTTTTTTTTTGTGTCCTCCAGGGACCATGATGATGACGTTTCAGTCGCAGAAGCCTGTCGAAAACTCAACGAGGTCAACAGTCTGAAGGGGATGGGAAGGTGAGTGCACTAATTGTTTTGACCACAGGAGTCATGCCCAATAGGAAGAACAAACTTGGTTGTGTGTATAGCATCCTTTATTAAGGGGGTGTTGTGAGGAGGGGTGTCGTTGTCTGGCTTTGATATTTTTACATTGTTACCCTGTGCACGTGACGCAGAAGGACACAAAAAGATGCACGAACCAATTAGCTCAACGGTCGCGATTATTTTATGTCATCACGACCGTTAAGCAATTGGTTCACTCTGTCCGTCTGTCGATTATAATCATCAGTTTATGATCGAAGAATAACTTGATTTAAATAGAATGTCTTATTTTGAACACGAATTCGGAAAACAAACCTGGAGCTTTGCAGTTACTCTGGCTCTGAATTTGTCCCGATCATGCATATGCAGAAGAAACGTATCATTCCAACCTGGAAACGTACTGTTTTTCGGGACGTCATAAAGGACACAAACAACAGGCACAAAGAATTAATGTAATGCGTTAAATAAGTTGGTGTAAAAGACGCTGCATCAATGGCGGCAAACTTTTTTTTTATTTTTTTTTTTACAACCTTTAAAATCTTTATTTTATTTCAATTGAATTATATACTTGAACACTATGGAACACAAATCGGCTTTTTGGCACTTTCAAAACCCTTCCGTTTAACAGTACAGTACTTGGACAAAATATTACGGAATTTTAGGTCGTGGTGGTGGTGGTCGTATGGCAGCTTAGCTGCCGGGGTAGCTATCATTTCTTGAAGCGCGACTGTGTCGCTGATGCAGTGCCCCTCTACTGGTACTCATTTCACCGACCTCAGAAGGATGACAGGCTGAGTCAACCCCCTGGTGTATTAATTCAGCAGCCGACGGGGCTTGAACTCAGGACCCTAGGATCCGAAGCCACCACCCTAACCACTGAGCCAACACCAGGCTTGGCATTTTAGGTCATCGTGACCAATCAAATTTGCCGCTCGTGGACCCCGCCCATGTCCTCGTTTCTTAAGACAGCACGGTAAGGTGTTCTATGAACTCTCTAGTTCTTTTTGTATCAAGAGGGTCAGAAATGAATACACCTTAGTCCCATGTGTGATGAAAATGTTTTGCATGCTTTGATAAATTGTTTTGAAATTTATTACAGCTCTGTTTGCACTCTTTGACGTCCATGGAGAAGGCTGGGTTACTTTGGGATCTATCAAGACAACGGAGGCCCCTCATGGCAACATGCCCCAATTCTCTGTGTCTGTACAATTCTCTGATCCATCAGATGGACCTACCACATTGGAAAAACCAACACATTGTCATTTCCTTCAAACTTAATTACCTCCACCACTGAAGGTGAAGGAGGTGATGTTTTCACCCCTCTCTGTCTGTTTGTTTGTTTGTTTGTTTGTCTGTTTGACTGTCTGCATGCAGGATATCTCAAAAAGTTGTGGACGGATCCGTATGAAATTTTGTGGGCAGGATGGGTGTGTGACAAGGACAAACATTAGATTTTGGTGAAGATCTGGATCCGGATCCGACTACTAAAAGTTTTAAAAGTGATTCTTCACCATTGAGAGATCAGGATAAACTGATATATAGCACGATATCTCAAAAAGTTGTGTACGGATTCAGATAAAACTTGATGGACAGGTTGGGTGTGTGACCACGACGAATTGATTAAATTTTGATGAAGATCTGAATCCGCATCTGGATAGGAGAATTATTTAATTTTTAAAGTGATTCTTCACCATTGAGAGATAGGGCGAAAGACGATTATATTGCATGATATTTCAAAAATGGATTGGGCCCAATATGTTCTCGTGGATCAAGCATTATGTGGCGGAGGTATGCGCTCTACCGAGTGCCCTTCTAGTTTTATACAGGGTTTGCTAGACTCTTTTAAATCCTCCAAAGTTCCTGGATTTTTAAAAGACACCTTTCAGCATCTTTAAAATGCTTGAAAAATGCTAATTTACTCTTTAATTTCAATTTTAAAAAGTCCTTGTTTTTCTCATATTTATGTTATTTTCTTCACAGCAATGGAACTCCACTTTAACTTGGTGCTGTAGTTTGTGTGCTTGAATGACTCAAAGGTGTATTATCACTTTATGCCAATACCTGGGAAGGTCAAGAAGTAGGAACGAGACCAAGAAAGCCCTCTTTCTAACCTGCATTGGCAACATAGTGAGTTGGCCAATACCACTCGACACGATGTGTTACATTCTGATAAATGGCTCGCAGTCCCCAGAAACTCTCGAATTATTGACTATGGGAGCACTTTCGAAAAGGAGAAGGTATGAAGAATCCCTTGGTTTGACTCTGCTCTCATTTAGCGCTGACGCTCTGCACATATCATATCCACATCCTCTTTCGGTGATGAAAATCTGATTGATAACCTGAGGAGAAGAACTCGAAGTGAGACAAAAAAAAAGGAAGAAATTTATTACGGTAAAAAAAAAAAGAAATTCTTGAAGTCTTTACACGAGAGGCAAAGAGGATGAAAGTGCTCATGGAGTTGGATTCCTGATAAAAGCCAAGTTGGCTGGAAATATTGAGTTACGAGTGTGACCCAATTCCATGATTGTTTAAAAAAAAATTTGACGAATAAATGTCATCTGAATCTCATTCAACTTTATATCCTTCAACATTATATCATGATGATATCAAGAAGTAGAATAAATCTATGACGTAGTGGAGGAATTTATAAATACTAATCCAACAAAACACACAGTTGTGGATGATTTTGATGCAAAGTGCAGCAGAAAATGTGCTGTTAGTGACAAAACTGTTGCAAGTTTTAAAATATTCAAACTGAAAAGAGCCATAGCTTTTTGTTTGTTGCCAAATCCAACAACTTTTGAAAGACTTCCAAAGTTTTAGTCAAAGGCAGTGGTTTTGTGATGAGAGCATCTCAGGGTGTGATGAACCACCCTGAGTCTGGTTGGTCGGTGGCTCGATTCCGACCTCGAGCAAGTCATGTCACAGACTTTAACTAGAGAGTTCAGGGAACACTTTACCCTGCACAGTGTTTAAGTATATACTTCAAATGAAATAAAATAATTATTTTTAAGTTCGTACAAAAAATATTCTGGAAGGCTACTGCCATTTTTGCAGCGTCGCCACCCTATTTAACATCTCAAAGTACTGCAAAACTAGAGGTTATTGGAAGTGACGAGAAGGTGATTTGTGTTCCACAGTGTTCAAATATATAATTCAATTTAAATAAAATAAATATTGTAAAGGTTGTGCGAAAAAAATTAATTCTGGAAATTCACCCCCGTTTTCGCAGTGGCGATTACACCACCTTATTCAACATGTTACATTAGTTCATCGTGCTTGTTGTTTGTGTCCTTTATGGTGTCCTTAAAAACAGTGTGTTTCCTGTTTGGAATGATTTTCAATTTTGTTTGACTGCCAGACAGGCAGACAAAGTAAATTTTTATTTTTATTTTAATCTCGCTCCTCTCTGTGCATATGCAATCTGGATGAATTCAGAGCCAAAGTACTGTCAAATAACAAACTTGTCATCCTATTCATGTTCTGATTCATGTTCAAAATATACATTCAATTTAAATAAAGTTGGTCCTCGATCATAAATTGACGTTTGTGGACAGACAGACAGACGGACAGACATAAACCAATTGTTTAACCCCACTTTTCGTTTAGTGTGCGCAGGGTAAAAATGCTACAGGCTGCTTCTTCACTTGATGCTAATCATTTAGGGGATCGAGCATGGACAAACTCCTTTGGTCGGTCTCCCATGGGAGGGGATTGGGGGGGGAGGGGTGGGGGAGATTTCTTTTGTATTGCCCTGCTGACTGGGGAGAGAAAAGTGAAATCACAAGATGGTGTCACCAATACCCAGAATGCACCGGGAGGTCAGTCACTGTCCCAAGGGTCACTGAAGATTACAGAATGAAAGTGTTGCTGCAGCTGAAGGATAATCGAACACTCGTAAACATTACGATTAGACATTTTGAATTTACCGTTCCTGTTTTCTCTCTGAAAAAAACAAAAGTCACATTTTAACCTTGAAAATCCTTGATATTTTTGAAAAATATGAAATTCACCGACGTGGCTGTTTATAGCAAAGTGTGGTGCAGTTCCATGGGCAGGTGCTTAATGAGCCTCCAGTTGAAACAATTTGTCATCGCTTATGACATTGCGCTTCAAATAAGAAAGAGGATCGCGGTGCAATATAACCCACTCCGAAATGATTTAACGAAATATGAAGGTGAATTGCATTGATGGATTAATATTATTGGATGTCCAAGGAACTCAAAGAAAAGGATTTAATGACTTTATTCACTCATTTATTCATTCATAGCTTTCCATATTGTGAATCAATAAAAGTTGTCTTATAATCCAAGTGTAATGCCTTTAAGCAACAAAAGGCAAAGGTTAAGGTGTACTGTCCAGATGTCTGGAACATGTCAATATGTTTTGCTACCTGCTGCAGGTGTGACATCACTTTAGTTTTACCTGTACATGTTGGATACCCTCTATCATTGCTGTTTGATTCAATGCCAAAATTAAAGCATCTATTATGCCAGATTATGACATAATTACACCTTTGCCACAATGATGTGATGTTATCAAGCTCTACTCATTGTAAGAAAATTATGACTGCACACCTCTGCTGTGCATATTGACGTCATTCATTACAATTGTAACAAATGGATTAGTTTTGACGACAAAAAAATGATTGGATAATTTTGAAATGGAAAACCTTTTAAAAAAAAAGATTCTTTTTTTAAATATAATTTTTACAGGCAAATCATCATATTATTAAGCCAACTACGAGTATAATACTCATCATCTCTCGAAGACGGGTGAGGGTAATGCTGTGATTCATTTACTCAGCAAATGACGAGAAATGACTGTTTTTAGATGCAGCATTTTCCCTCGTAAAGCAAAACTCGTGTAGGAGGAAAACAACGCTTGAGACTGCAACGGCACTCGGTGGTGCGCATACCTCCGCCAGGCTGAACAGTTTACGTTTTGTATCCCACTGAAAGGCTGGATTTGGATCCAGACCTGAACCAAAATCTAATTGGTTGGTTCTTATTCACCGACACAAATCATCCGCCTAGTTTTGTCATAACTCATCCACAACTTTTTGAAATATCGTGTTATAATGCATGTCGTTTTTGGCCCTAACTCTCAATGGTGAAGATTCACTTTTTAACTTAAAAAAAAAGTTATCGTATCTGGATCCGTATCTGCATCTTCACCAACATTCAATCAATTTGTCCTTGTCACACACCCAATCTGTTCACTAAGTTTTGGACGAATCATTCCAAAACTTTTTGAGATATCCTGCTCACAAACAGACAGACAGACAGACAAACAGTCGACCAGCGGTGGAAACATAACCTCTGTCCACCTTTGCTGGCAGAGGTAATACAAGAGGAGTACTTCGTTGTGGCCAATTGGCTTTTCCTTATTATTGGTGCGTATTTCTTCGCTCTGGGTGCGGGTTTGTTTCTGATTCTCCCACATCATCAATCCTTGTTTAACTCCTAATTGTTACCTCCACCACCAAAGGTGGGCAGAGGTTATGTTTTCACCCCTGTCTGTCTGTCTGTTTGTCTGTCTTTGTGTTTGTCTGTGAACAGGACATCTCAAAAAGTTGTAGATGGATTTGAACAAAACTTGGTGGACAGGTTGGGTGTTTGACTAGGAAGAATTGATTCGATTTTGGTGAAGATCCGGATTCGAAAATCTTTTGACCGATTCTTCACCATTGAGTAATAGGGCTGAAAACGATATATCTATCACACGGCATCTCAAAAAGTTGTGGACATATTCGGACGAAACTTGGTGTACAGTTTGGGTGTGTGACGAGGACAAATCGATTTGATTTTGGTGAGGATCCGGATCCAGATATGAGAACTTAAATTTTTTTTAGTGATCTTTCATTGAGAGATGGGGTCAAAAACGATACATAGCACGATTTTTCAAAACGTTGTGGACGAGTATGCCGATTAGATTTTGGTTCAGGTCCGGGTCCAGATCCAGCCTTACAGTAGGGTACAAAATGCAAACTGTTCATCCTGGCGGAGGTACTCTGCCGAGTGCCATTCTTGTTAACCTCAGCCATCGAAGATGGATGGAGGTTACTGTTTTCACCCCTGTCTGTTTGTTACTTACTAAATCTAAAGATTTCGTAAGTATATTATGACTTCCGTCCTCTGTTTTGTTGTTACTTACGAAATCTAAAGATTTCGTAAGTATATTATGACTTCCGTTTCTGTTTGTTACTTACGAAATCTAAAGATTTTGTAAGTATATTGATGACTACCGTTTCTGTTTGTTTGTTTGTTTGTATGTTTGTTACTTACGAAATCTAAAGATTTCGTAAGTATATTGATGACTTCCGTTTCTGTTTGTTGTTTGTATGTTTGTTTGTTTGTTTGTTTGTTTGTAGGCATGATAACTCGAGAACGGAAGAAGCTACCAATGTCAAATTACACCACGTGATTCAGGAGGGTGATGGCAAGTGCTGATTAGATTTTGGTCGAAATCGGTCAACGGTCAAGGTCACAGTGAGGTCAAATATTCGATTTTTGATGGTTTGGTACAGATAAATCGAGAACGGAATAAGCTACCAATGTCAAATTAGACCACTTGATTCACGAGGGTGATGGCTAGTGCTGATTAGATTTTGGTCAAAATCGGTCAAAGGTCAAGGTCACAGTGAGGTCAAACATCCAAAAAATGATAACTCGAGAACGGAAGAAGCTACCATTGTCAAATTACACCACGTGATTCAAGGGTGGTGGCTAGCGCTGATTAGATTTTGGTCAAAAATCGGTCAACGGTCAAGGTCACAGTGAGGTCAATATTCGATTTTTGATGGTTTGGTACAGATAACTCGAGAACGGAAGAACTACCAATGTTAAATTACACCACGTGATTCAGGAGGGTGATGGCTAGTGCTGATTAGATTTTGGTCAACATCGGTCAACGGTCAAGGTCACGGTGAGGTCAAACATTCGATTTTTGATGGTTTGGTACAGAATCATCGTAGAAACTTCTGGTTTGCGTCGTACCTTCTCTAGAGACAGCTTTTATTAGACAAGGTCAGAGGTCAAGTTGACGATTTCGTAAGTACCAGTCTATGACTGCTTGTTTGTTTGTTTGTTTGTTTGTTTGTAGGCACGATAACTCGAGAACGGAAGAAGCTACCAATGTCAAATTACACCACGTGATTCAGGAGGGTGATGGCTAGTGCTGATTAGATTTTGGTCAAAATCGGTCAACGTCAAGGTCACGGTGAGGTCAAACATTCGATTTTTGATGGTTTGGTACAGATACTCGAGAACGGAAGAAGCTACCAATGTCAAATTACACCACGTGATTCAGGAGGTGATGGCTAGTGCTGATTAGATTTTGGTCAAAAATCGGTCAATAGTCAAGGTCACGGTGAGGTCAAACATTCGATTTTTGATGGTTTGGTACAGATAACTCGAGAAGGAAGAAGCTACCAATGTCAAATTACACCACGTGATTCAGGAGGGTGATGGCTAGTGCTGATTAGATTTTGGTCAAAATCGGTCAACGGTCAAGGTCACGGTGAGGTCAAACATTAGATTTTTGATGGTTTGGTACAGAATCATCGTAGAAACTTCTGGTTTGCGTCGCTACCTTCTCTTGAACAGCTTTTATTAGACAAGGTCAGAGGTCAAGTTGACGTTTCGTATGTACCAGTCTATGACTGCTTGTTTGTTTGTTTGTTTGTTTGTAGGCACGATAACTCGAGAGCGGAAGAAGCTACCAATGTCAAATTAACCACGTGATTCAGGAGGGTGATGGCTAGTGCTGATTAGATTTTGGTCAAAATCGGTCAACGGTCAAGGTCACAGTGAGGTCAAACATTCGATTTTTGATGGTTTGGTACAGATAACTCGAGAACGGAAGAAGCTACCAATGTCAAATTACACCACGTGATTCAGGAGGGTGATGGCTAGTGCTGATTAGATTTTGGTCAAAATCGGTCAACGGTCAAGGTCACAGTGAGGTCAAACATTCGATTTTTGATGGTTTGGTACAGATAACTCGAGAACGGAAGAAGCTACCAATGTCAAATTACACCACGTGATTCAGGAGGTGATGGCTAGTGTGATTAGATTTGGTCAAATCGGTCACGTCAAGGTCACGGTGAGGTCAAACATTAGATTTTTGATGGTTTGGTACAGAATCATCGTAGAAACTTCTGGTTTGCGTCGCTACCTTCTCTAGAGACAGCTTTTATTAGACAAGGTCAGAGGTCAAGTTGACGATTTCGTATGTACCAGTCTATGACTGCTTGTTTGTTTGTTTGTTTGTTTGTAGGCACGATAACTCGAGAGCGGAAGAAGCTACCAATGTCAAATTACACCACGTGATTCAGGAGGGTGATGGCTAGTGCTGATTAGATTTTGGTCAAAATCGGTCAACGGTCAAGGTGACAGTGAGGTCAAACATTCGATTTTTGATGTTTGGTACAGATAACTCGAGAACGAAGAAGCTACCAATGTCAAATTACACCACGTGATTCAGAGGGTGATGGCTCATGCTGATTAGATTTTGGTCAAAATCGGTCAATGGTCAAGGTACGGTGAGGTCAAACATTCGATTTTTGATGGTTTGGTACAGAATCATCGTAGAAACTTCTGGTTTGCGTCGCTACCTTCTCGAGAGACAGCTTTTATTAGACAAGGTCAGAGGTCAAGTTGACGATTTCGTAAGTACCAGTCTATGACTGCTTGTTTGTTTGTTTGTTTGTTTGTATGTTTGTTTGTTGCACGATAACTCGAGAACGGAAGAAGCTACCAATGTCAAATTACACCACGTGATTCAGGAGGGTGATGGCTAGTGCTGATTAGATTTTGGTCAAAATCGGTCAAAGGTCAAGGTCACAGTGAGGTCAAATATTCGATTTTTGATGGTTTGGTACAGATAACTCGAGAACGGAAGAAGCTACCAATGTTAAATTACACCACGTGATTCAGGAGGGTGATGGCTAGTGCTGATTAGATTTTGGTCAAAATCGGTCAAAGCTCAAGGTCACAGTGAGGTCAAATATTCGATTTTTGATGGTTTGGTACAGATAACTCGAGAACGGAAGAAGCTACCAAGTTAAATTACACCACGTGATTCAGGAGGGTGATGGCTAGTGCTGATTAGATTTTGGTCAACATCGGTCAACGGTCAAGGTCACGGTGAGGTCAAACATTCGATTTTAATGGTTGGTACAGAATCATCGTAGAAACTTCTGGTTTGCGTCGCTACCTTCTCTAGAGACAGCTTTTATTAGACAAGGTCAGAGGTCAAGTTGACGATTTCGTAAGTACCAGTCTATGACTGCTTGTTTGTGTATTTGTTTGTTTGTAGGACGATAACTCGAGAACGGAAGAAGCTACCAATGTCAATTCACCACGTGATTCAGGAGGGTGATGGCTAGTGCTGATTAGATTTTGGTCAAAATCGGTCAAAGGTCAAGGTCCAAGTGAGGTCAAATATTCGATTTTTGATGGTTTGGTACAGATAACTCGAGAACGGAAGAAGCTACCAATGTCAAATTACACACATGATTCAGGAGGGTGATGGCTAGTGTGATTAGATTTTGGTCAAAATCGGTCAAAGGTCAAGGTCACAGTGAGGTCAAATATTCGATTTTTGATGGTTTGGTACAGATAACTCGGAACGGAAGAAGCTACCAATGTCAAATTACACCAATGATTCAGGATGGTGATGGCTAGTGCTGATTAGATTTTGGTCAAAATCTGTCAAAGCGAAGGTCAAGTGAGGTCAAACATTCGATTTATGATGGATTGGTACAGAATCATCGTAGAAACTTCTGGTTTGCGTCGCACCTTCTCGAGAGACAGCTTTTATTAGACAAGGTCAGAGGTCAAGTTGACGATTTCGTAAGTACCAGTCTATACATGCTTGTTTGTGTGTTTGTAGGCACGATAACTCGAGAACGGAAGAAGCTACCAATGTCAAATTACACCACGTGATTCAGGAGGGTGATGGCTAGTGCTGATTAGATTTTGGTCAAAATCGGTCAAAGGTCAAGGTTACAGTGAGTTCAAATATTCGATTTTGATGGTTTGGTACAGAATCATCGTAGAAACTTCTGGTTTGCGTCGCTACCTTCTCTAGAGACAGCTTTTATGAGACAAGGTCAGAGGTCAAGTTGACGATTTCGTAAGTACCAGTCTATGACTGCTTGTTTGTATGTTTGTTTGTTTGTAGGCACGATAACTCGAGAACGGAAGAAGCTACCAATGTCAAATTACATCACGTGATTCAGGAGGGTGATGGCTAGTGCTGATTAGATTTTGGTCAAAGGTCAAGGTCACAGTGAGGTCAAACATAATTCCGTAAATTAACGTGGAAAATGTGAGTATTTTTTGCTTCGCTCGACGTTACGAGTTCGTTTACACTTCGATTTAATTTTGTCTTCGGTTTTTGCGATCGCTTAGTACGCTTAAACTCGGTTGTCGAAATTATGGTAAAAATCGGATGTTTTATGAGATTTATGTCGGGTGTCGTATCTGAGGTATTATGCACTGAAGATTATGCTAATGAGGGGATTGTAACACACAGCATTACGCGCTCGTTTGCGTCGCTACCTTCTCTAGAGACAGCTTTTATTAGCAAGGTCAGAGGTCAAGTTGTCGATTTCGTAAGTACCAGTCTATGACTGCTTGTTTGTTTGTTTGTTTGTATGTTTGTTTGTTTGTATGTTTGTTTGTAGGCACGATAACTCGAGAACGGAAGAAGCTACCAATGTCAAATTACACCACGTGATTCAGGAGGGTGATGGCTAGTGCTTGTAGATTTTTGGTCAAAATCGGTCAAAGGTCAAGGTTACAGTGAGGTCAAATATTCGATTTTTGATGGTTTGGTACAGAATCATGTAGAAACTTCTGGTTTGCGTCGCTACTTTCTCTAGAGCAGCTTTATGAGACAAGGTCAGAGGTCAAGTTGACGATTTCGTAAGTACCAGTCTATGACTGCTTGTTTGTATGTTTGTTTGTTTGTAGGCACGATAACTCGAGAACGGAAGAAGCTACCAATGTCAAATTACATCACGTGATTCAGGAGGGTGATGGCTAGTGCTGATTAGATTTTGGTCAAAATCGGTCAAAGGTCAAGGTCACAGTGAGGTCAAACATAATTCCGTAAATTAACGTGGAGAAATGTGAGTATTTTTGCTTCGCTCGACGTTACGAGTTCGTTTTAACTTCGATTTAATTTTGTCTTCGGTTTTGCGATCGCTTAGTACGCTTAAAACTCGGTTGTCGAAATTATGGTAAAAATCGGATGTTTTATGAGATTTATGTCGGGTGTCGTATCTGAGGTATTATGCACTGAAGATTATGCTAATGAGGGGATTGTAACACACAGCATTACGCGCTCGTTTGCGTCGCTACCTTCTCTAGAGACAGCTTTTATTAGACAAGGTCAGAGGTCAAGTTGTCGATTTCGTAGTACCAGTCTATGACTGCTTGTTTTTTGTTTGTTTGTATGTTTGTTTGTTTGTATGTTTGTTTGTAGGCACGATAACTCGAGAACGGAAGAAGCTACAATGTCAAATTACACCACGTGATTCAGGAGGGTGATGGCTAGTGCTGATTAGATTTGGGTCAAAATCGGTCAAAGGTCAAGGTCACATTGAGGTCAAACATAATTCCGTAAATTAACGTGGAGAAATGGAGTATTTTGCTTCGCTCGACGTTACGAGTTCGTTTTAACTTCGATTTAATTTTGTCTTCAGTTTTTGCGATCGCTTAGGACGCTTAAAACTCGGTTGTCGAAATTCTGTTAAAATCGGATGTTTTGGAGACGTTTTAAGATTGTATAAAAAATATTTCACTCGAAGCGTCAAGGTCGCCATGATGCATTGCGCTCGAGCAGCGTCACGGGTCGTCCATGATGCAGTGCGCTCGAGCAGACGCGTCGTTGATTGCGTTAAGGTTTTGCATGGAGAAATGGAGATTTTTTGCTTCGCTCGACGTTACGAGTTCGTTTTACTTTCGATTTTAATTTGTCTTCGGTTTTTGCGATCGCTTAGGACGCTTAAAACTCGGTTGTCGAAATTCTGGTAAAAATCGGATGTTTTGGAGACGTTTAAGATTGTATAAAAAATATTTCACTCGAAGCGTCAAGGGTCGTCCCATGATGCATTGCGCTCGAGCAGACGTCACGGGTCGTCCATGATGCAGTGCGCTCGAGCAGACGCGTCGTTGAGTGACGTTAAGGTTTTGCATGGAGAAATGGAGATTTTTTGCTTCGCTCGACGTTACGAGTTCGTTTAACTTCGATTTTAATTTTGTCTTCGGTTTTTGCGATCGCTTAGGACGCTTAAAACTCGGTTGTCGAAATTCTGGAACAGCGATGAATAACTGATATATATAATAATAATAAGTCTTTTATCAGATTCTTCTGAAAAGTAATCACCTATTATCTGATATCTCTGGTACTGAATCACTTTAAAAAAAAAAAAAATGGAATTTTTTAAGAAATCTAGTTTTTGTCTGACTCATTATCTGCAAACCACAGTGTAAAATCGTAGACCACAATGAATTCAGAATTCAAGCTCCCTTGGGCTTCTGACTGATTCATGCTTTTATTAGACAAGGTCAGAGGTCAAGTTGATGATTTCGTAAGTACCAGTCTATGACTGCTTGTTACTTACGAAATCTAAAGATTTTGTAAGTATATTGATGCTTCCGTTTCTGTTTGTTTGTTTGTTTGTATGTTTGTTTGTTTGTTTGTTTGTTTGTAGGCACGATAACTCGAGAACGGAAGAAGCTACCAATGTCAAATTACACCACGTGATTCAGGAGGGTGATGGCTAGTGCTGATTAGATTTTGGTCAAAATCGGTCAAAGGTCAAGGTCACAGTGAGGTCAAACATAATTCCGTAAATTAACGTGAGAAATGTGAGTATTTTTGCTTCGCTCGACGTTACGAGTTCGTTTTAACTTCGATTTTAATTTTGTCTTCGTTTTTGCGATCGCTTCGGATGCTTAAAACTCGGTTGTCGAAATTCTGGTAAAAATCGGATGTTTTGGAGACGTTTTAAGATTGAATAAAAATATTTCACTCGAAGCGTCAAGGGTCGTCCCATGATGCATTGCGCTCGAGCAGACGTCACGGGTCGTCCCATGATGCATTGCGCTTGAGCAGACGCGTCGTTGAGTGACATTAAGTTTTGCATGGAGAAATGGAGATTTTTTGCTTCGCTCCGTTACGAGTTCGTTTAACTTCGATTTTAATTTTGTCTTCGTTTTTGCGATCGCTTGGACGCTTAAAACTCGGTTGTCGAAATTCTGGTAAAATCGGATGTTTTGGAGACGTTTAAGATTGTATAAAAAATATTTCACTCGAAGCGTCAAGGTCGTCCATGAGCATTGCGCTCGAGCAGACGTCACGGGTCGTCCATGATGCATTGCGCTCGAGCAGACGTCACGGTCGTCCCATGATGCAGTGCGCTCGAGCAGACGCGTCGTTGAGTGACATTAAGGTTTTGCATGGAGAAATGGAGATTTTTGCTTCGCTCGACGTTACGAGTTCATTTTAACTTCGATTTTAATTTGTCTTCGTTTTTGCGATCGCTTAGGACGCTTAAAACTCGGTTGTCGAAATTCTGGAACAGTGATGAATAACTGATATATATAATAAATAATAAGTCTTTTATCAGATTCTTCTGAAAAGTAATACACCTATTATCTGGAATATCCTGCTGGTACTGAATCACTTTAAAAAAAAAAAATGGAATTTTTATAAGAAATCTAGTTTTTGTCTGGGACTCATTATCTGCAAACACAGTGTAAAATCGTAGACCACAATGAATTCAGATTCAAGCTCCCCTTGGGCTTCTGACTGATTCATGCTTTTATTAGACAAGGTCAGAGGTCAAGTTGACGATTTCGTAAGTACCAGTCTATGACTGCTTGTGTTTGTTTGTTTGTTTGTAGGCACGATAACTCGAGAACGGAAGAAGCTACCAATGTCAAATTACACCACGTGATTCAGGAGGGTGATGGCTAGTGCTGATTAGATTTTGGTCAAAATCGGTCAACGGTCAAGGTCACGGTGAGGTCAAACATTCGATTTTTGATGGTTTGGTACAGATAACTCGAGAACGGAAGAAGCTCCGAATGTCAAATTAAACCACGTGATTCAGGAGGGTGATGGCTAGTGCTGATTAGATTTTGGTCAAAATCGGTCAACGGTCAAGGTCACGGTGAGGTCAAACATTCGATTTTGATGGTTGGTACAGAATCATCGTAGAAACTTCTGGTTGCGTCGCTACTTCTCTAGAGACAGCTTTTATTGACAAGGTCAGAGGTCAAGTTGACGATTTCGTAAGTACCAGTCTATGACTGCTTGTTTGTTACTTACGAAATCTAAAGATTTCGTAAGTATATTGATGACTACCGTTTCTGTTTGTTTGTTTGTTTGTATGTTTGTTTGTTTGTAGGCACGATAACTCGAGAACGGAAGAAGCTACAATGTCAAATTACACCATGTGATTCAGGAGGGTGATGGCTAGTGCTGATTAGATTTTGGTCAAAATCGGTCAAAGTCAAGGTCACAGTGAGGTCAAATATTCGATTTTTGATGGTTTGATACAGATAACTCGGGAACGGAAGAAGCTACCAATGTCAAATTACACTATGTGATTCAGGAGGGTGATGGCTAGTGCTGATTAGATTTTGGTCAAAATCGGTCAAAGGTCAAGGTCACAGTGAGGTCAAATATTCGATTTTTGATGGTTTGATACAGATAACTCGAGAACGGAAGAAGCTACCAATGTCAAATTACACCACGTGATTCAGGAGGGTGATGGCTAGTGCTGATTAGATTTTGGTCAAAATCGGTTAACGGTCACGGTGAGGTCAAACATTCGATTTTTGATGGTTTGGTACAGAATCATCGTAGAAACTTCTGGTTTGCGTCGCTACCTCTCGAGAGACAGCTTTTATTAAACAAGGTCAGCGGTCAAGTTGACGATTTCGTAAGTACCAGTCTATGACTGCTTGTTTGTTTGTTGTTTGTATGTTTGTTTGTTTGTAGGCACGATAACTCGAGAACGGAAGAAGCTACCAATGTCAAATTACATCACGTGATTCAGGAGGGTGATGGCTAGCGCTGATTAGATTTTGGTCAAAATCGGTCAAAGGTCAAGGTCACAGTGGGTCAAACATAATTCCGTAAATTAACGTGGAGAAATGTGAGTATTTTTGCTTCGCTCGACGTTACGAGTTCGTTTTAACTTCGATTTTAATTTTGTCTTCGGTTTTTGCGATCGCTTCGGATGCTTAAAACTCGTTGTCGAAATTCTGGTAAAAATCGGATGTTTTGGAGACGTTTAAGATTGTATAAAAAATATTTCACTCGAAGCGTCAAGGGTCGTCCATGATGCAGTGCGCTCGAGCAGACGTCATGGTCGTCCCATGATGCAGTGCGCTCGAGCAGACGCGTCGTTGAGTCACGTTAAGGTTTTCTGTGTGCGCGGTGACGGTTTTTTCAATAAAGATGGTGTTTAAAAGTCATTTTTTTATCCCAATAAAGGTTATCGTCGCATGCCTGACTCGCTGAGCCGTCGGATTATGTAAAGATTGTTGGTGGATGGCCGAATATTATGGTTTTGTGACTTTGATAAAATAATATTAAATAATTGCGTGAAGAAATGCCGATTTTTGCTTTGCTCGACGTTACGAGTTCATTTTAACTTCGATTTTAATTTTTGTCTTCGGTTTTTGCGATCGCTTAGGACGATTAAAACTCGGTTGTCGAAATTCTGGTAAAAATCGGATGTTTTATGAGATTTATGTCGGGTGTCGTATCTGAGGTATTATGCACTGAAGATTATGCTAATGAGGGGATTGTAACACACAGCATTATGCGCTCGTTTGCGTCGCTACCTTCTCTAGAGACAGCTTTTATTAGACAAGGTCAGAGGTCAAGTTGTCGATTTCGTAAGTACCAGTCTATGACTGCTTGTTTGTTTGTTTGTTTTGTTTGTAGGCACGATAACTCGAGAACGGAAGAAGCTCCAATGTCAAATTGAATCACGTGATTCAGGAGGGTGATGGCTAGTGCTGATTCGATTTTGGTCAAAATCGGTCAAAGGTCAAGGTCACAGTGTGGTCAAATATTCGATTTTTGATGGTTTGGTACAGATAACTCGAGAACGGAAGAAGCTACCAATGTCAAATTACACCACGTGATTCAGGAGGGTGATGGCTAGTGCTGATTAGATTTTTGGTCAAAATCGGTCAAGGTCACGGTAAGGTCAAACATTCGATTTTTGATGGTTTGGTACAGAATCATCGTAGAAACTTCTGGTTTGCGTCGCTACCTTCTCTAGAGACAGCTTTTATTAGACAAGGTCAGAGGTCAAGTTGACGATTTTAAGTACCAGTCTATGACTGCTTGTTTGTTTGTTTGTGAACAGTATTACGGAAAAACTCCTGGACGGATTTCGACGAAACTTGGTGGGGGATTAGGTATGGTCCAAGGATCATGCCATTAGATTTTGGATGTGATCCAAAAAAAAAAAAACAGTTTTGCAACTTTTTTTCAAAAAAAATTCGATTTATTTGAAAAATATTTGAATTTTTTTTTTTGCATTTCTACATGTTTTAAGTGATTTCCACCCCCCAAAAAAATTTGTTTTCGAGAAAAAAACAAACAAATTTTGCAACTTTTTTTTCAAAAAAATTTCGATTTTATTTTTTTGGCATTTCTACATGCGCGTCGATCTAGTTTAGTTTATTCAATCGTGGTTCAGTAGAGTCTGATCCGTTTTGACCTACAATGAATAGGATATCAAGGTTTCATTAAGTGACCCAGCAGTATTGGCGGCGGAGGTTTTGCACTCTACCGAGTGCTCCCCCTCTAGTTTGTGCTGTATTTGCATTCGTAGCTTTTATAACCAGTTTTGAATTCCGCACAATTCAAAAAGTTATCTGTCATTGTTCAGCATTTTAAATACCAACAAGTCCTTCTGCTGTTTTGGGAGTAAAAGTTCTTACAAACAAAGAACATTTTGTTGTGAACACAGAGCATTGTGTCGTGTGGATTTGGTTTGATGGATCACTTGAAGAAAGGAGATCGGAGTGGATGGATCACAACTGATTTCTTGCTCAATTTTATTTCTTCTTTGAATAGCAATGAACATTGCATTGTGCTGTGCTTGGACAACAACCAGATGTGTTTATGTCACTCAAATGCACTTTGCAGAGTGATGCCCTTTTCTGGTGCATCTTCTGGGTGGGGATTATGCTTGCGACAGAAAAATATGGTGAGTTGAAGATGAGAAACTTTTGTGGGGCATTATTTTCTTTTCAAGATTGGGGCTCATGGTAGATGAATGTGATGAGGGGTATGAACTAATAGTGAGACAGGAAAAGAGAAGAGAGAGGAGGGGAGGAAACACACCAACGTGCATTTAAGAGGGTTGGGTTAGGCAAGGGTTAATGGAGGTAATTGAGGTTGTGGAGAAGGATTGGGGAAGACGTGAGCTTGTGGTGCACCATCTGTGTGAAGAACTGGGAAGATTGGGATGGAACAGCCACATGAGGGTGGTTGTTCTTTCTGGAGCCTGGTTGAGGGTGGTTAAGAGCTCAGCTCTCAGGGCCACTTTCATGACAGGGTTGTGAATGAATGGATTTAAAAAAGAAAATGCAATTGTGTTTGTGTTGATTCCTCTTACATGGGAGAAAAAGAGTTGAGGTATGCAGTCCAATTGGATTTGGAGGTTTAACCAAAGGGGGTTGCTGGAAGACAGGTGTGTCAATGGAGTATCTTGGTGGGGGGGGGGGGGGGGGGAGTGCAGGCTGAGAGAGCAGTGGTAGCAAGATGAGAAAAGAGGCGGTGAAAAAATACAATAAACAGCCACCACCGACCTGTCTGTGATGTGAGAGCAATGGGCCTTGTGCTTCAACCTTGTCACTGAAGATTCCAATAATGTTGAGACCTTGAAATTGCACAGAATCCAAGAGAGACATGTGATGCTGGGGCACCAGCCCTTAGGGAAGAGCAGTACTCCATTGAGTGACTTGTGGACAAAAGCCTTTTGTTGGCTTGAGTATTTCTGATTTGTCAAGGTGAGACTTGGAAACGACGGAGAATGTCTTGTCTGCAACGGGCCTTGGAGACCAGCTTAATATATGGTGAGTCCAGGAGAGATCATGGCTCATGGTAAGGCTTAGCAGTTCAAGAGACTGAACCTCTTCCAGTGGCTGACTGTGGAAATAGAGAGATGGGTTCGTTTGGCGATCCTTCCGGAGCAACTGGGGAAATCGTGACATTTTCCAGGATTGAAGGACATGTTCCATTTATCAGACCAATATCTAATCAATTCCAGATCAACCATCTTGCAATCTTAACTGTAATTGCATTTCCGGTTGACTTCTCCGCCCCCCCCCCCCCTCCGATAATCTCTTGAATTATCATCTTGTCACCAATGATCTTCCTTCCGGCCAATCTTTGCTCTTATACAAGAATAATATAATTCTGGATTTTGTCATGGAAGGAATAGAAATATCATTTTGCACAAATGATCACCTCTGTGACGGCCTGCCCTGGGATGTAAGACTAAGCCACAATGAATTTCTAGACACGGCTCGTGCCAGGCCACTGGACGTATGCTTTGCAAATGCCACGACGTGTCCTTCATATACGGCTGCTCTCCGGCTGCATGCATTCCCTCGCTCGGCTCACTGCAAGCGGTGCAGTGAGCCTGCATACAAATCTCTGCTGCTGCTCTTTCTGGAGCCATGCTGCTCAGCTCTCAGGGCCACCTTCGTGACGAGGCTGCAAATCAACTCATTTTAAAAATGCAATTGTGTTGATTCCTCATCGGATTTGCATCTCGTGATATACCGCACACCATAACACTCGAGCGAAGTATCAACCATCGCTCAATTTATTTATACCATTTATTTATTTATTTATTTATAAATTGCTACCTGCCACGTCATACTACACTGTTAAATACTTGGCAAGGATTTGATCTCAAGGGGTCATATATTTAATACATATGCCAGTATGGTGGCATTTATACACTGCATTGAAAAGCAGCTCCCTGGTATAAATTATATTTTAAATGGGGGTAATGGAGGACACTGTGATGAGCTTAAAAAAAAGAACATTTCAATATTGCAGATTATTATTATTATCTCGTATGCAGCCTGTGTCTGATGGTTTCATCATTCTGGAGCTCAGCTATGTCGCTGATGCAGTGCCTCCTGTTCCCAATAAGCTGGTACTCATTTTGCCGACCTCGGAAGGACGATAGGCTGAGTCATCCCACCTGGTGTTATTTAACGACACAACAGGGGCTCATACTCAAGACCCTAAGATCTTAAGCCAGCCACCTTAATAACCATTAAGCCAACACCAGGTTAATATTGTAGATCTGCTCCATCCATCACAAAAGGGCTTTTCCTTCCCGTTTGCTCTAAGCGAGTCATTCTGACGTACATTTGCATACAATTTGTGTTTTTCGAAAGCACAGTGTGATCATTTGTATCACATGTCAGGAATGATTTAATTCGGGGTGAATGGTAGTGATTGTATCCCCTAATAAATTGCTACCTGCCACGTCATACTGGTTCGTTAATTGGGATTTTTTTTTTGAGATACGGTTAGACCAATGCATTCAAAAGCTTTTGGGTGCATCTTTGCTGTTTATAGTCTCTATACAATGCTTTAGGAAGAAGCAGAGCAACTGGCACCATAGTTGCCGTATGAAATGTGACTAATTATTATGCCATACATCATGAACCGGAGTTCCAAAAGAGAAGAGTCGGTGTGCAAACGGACCATTTACCAGGACGTGAGACGTGCTGGCACAATTCTCGGACATACTACGGATAGATCGCACCTTTCAGATCTGTTGACATATATCATGTACAGGACAAAGACATAAATGGACATCAGTGTGCCTGCACGAATTGCAAGGACATTGGGATACAACAGGGAAACACGTTTATACTATGGGATTTGAACCTGGGTTCCTGCCATCATGAGTCGACAGATGGAAACAGGAAAAACTGTTCAACCCATACAGTGTTTTCTCTCATGTCTGTTTGGTTAATTGGTTAAAAAAATAAAGCTTTGTTAACTCTTTGAGCAATAAAATTTGGTTTGGTAATTTACTTACACTGACTCGGGACTGGCAGGATGGCCGAGAGGTACGCACACTCACACTTGCCACTAAGCCGTGTAACCTGGGTTAGAGTCCGGGCCCAGCTAGAAACTGTCATCCCGGTGTTTCACAGGCAGGGTGATTCATCAATGTGTGTGCCATCCCTCGGATGGACGTTACACTGGGAATCTTGAAAGACTTCAGCTTGGTTCTTGAAATAATTCGGCTAAACACTTCTTCTGGCCAGCCCTACAAGAACGTGGGAGTAATTGTGGCCGTTATTGAAGAAGAATTTACTTGCACACATACTGTATCATGTACATGACAATATGTCTACCAGCCATTTGATTCATGATGGTACTGGCCCATGGATTTGACTTTCTACATTGCAGAAATAACAACAAATAAGATTTACAATGCTTCTATAAAGCCTCGGTTCTCCAGAACGTAGCACACCATAACCTCTTCCCTCCCCATGTACCGTTGATATCACACAAAAGCATTGATTAGCATTGGATTAGACACTGCCATGGACGAAATCCAGAACCAAACAGCTTGAAAGGAGTGCAAACATGCCAACTGGACGATCCTGCAAAACATCAACCAAATGCAGCACCAACGACAAATTATCAAGGGAGTTGTTGATCAAAACTTTAATAACAAGTGGTGCCAGGCACAACAAATCCTGCCCATTTAAGGCATAAAGTTATTTTGGGGATCAAA
>CM068968.1:49225918-49240985 GCA_035128595.1 Eptatretus atami
ATCGACATAACTGATCGAAGGACCTATATGGTGCTCTGTGAATTTCCACAACCGTAACAATATATTACTGAACACAAACAGACCAGAGGGAGGGTAAATTAAAATATGTGGAGTGCGACGAGCGCTCCCCCGATCTCAATTGGTCATAGTCCTACACCAAAGCATCACCTCCTACCCGGAGGCCTCGGCTTGGTGACTGTCAAACAGAGAAAGATTTAAATTGTCAACATCAGTTAAACATCAAACGGAGCCACCTATCTGGATCTCAGGCTTATTTGCCCTCATCAGGATGGCATACTGATAAATATCTAACCAATGATGACCACATTCATCGTTTAAGCATTAGGTGCACCTCCTGAATGTTATGGTGAGCATCGCTGCGGATTATGTCTCACACAGTAGAACTGCATAATCCGCAAAGAACAACCATCTGTCTGCCACCCAGACAATTGTTCCTGCTAAGACAAACCATTCAATCAGAAGGCACGTGATGTGATGTGATTGGCGGGTAAATCGAAACGTGGAGTGTGACGAGCACTCCCTGATCTCTATTGGACATAGTCCTACACCAAAACGTCACCTCCAATTTGGAGGCCTCGGCCCGGCAAGGCGAGACCTCTGTCAAACAGACAAAGATTACATGGAAACTGCAGTCAAGCACTTCCTAAAGCCATGAATGAGCTTCCTGCACCTCTCTACTGGCAGTTTGACCCACTCTTCTTGTGCAAACTGCTGCAGTTCTCCCAGATTTTAAGGATGCCTTCTCGCAACTGCTGTTTTCAGATCTCCCCACAGGTGTTCAACAGGATTTAGATCTGGACTCATTGCTGGACACTTCAGAACAGTCCAGTGTTTTGTCTTTAACCATTCCTGGGTGCTTTTTGAAGTGTGTTTGGGGTCATTGTCCTGCTGCAAGACCCATGACCTTCGACGGAGACCCAGCTCTCTGACACCGAGTTGAACATTGCACTCCAAAATGCCTTGGTAATCTCCTGATTTCATGCTATGCACACATTCAAGGTACCCAGTGCCAGAGGCAGCACAGCAACCCCAAAACCTCACAACCTCCTCCATGTTTGACTGTATGGAAGGTGTTCTTTTCTTTGAAGGCTTCATTTTGTTTTCTGTAAACATAGAGATGATGTGCTTTTCCAAAAAGCTCAAATTTGGTCTCATCTGTCCACAGGACATTTCCCCAAATGGATTTTGGCTTGTTCGGGTGTGTTTTGAGAAACACCAGTCGGGCTTTCTTGCATTTCTTTCTCAGCAGTGGGGTCCTTCTGTCGTACCTTGTGTCTGAAGGTTAGCTTGAATCTGTTTGGCAGCTGATCGAGGTGCTTTCTCCACCATTCAAACAATCCTTCGCTGCAATTTTCGATCAAATTTTCTCTTGCGGCCACGTCCCTGGAAGTTGGCTGCAGTGCCATGGGCCTTAAACTTCCTGATAACATTGTGTACGGTGGACACAGGAACATCAAGGTCTCTGGAGATGGACTTGTAGCCTTGAGATTGTCCATGCTTGGCTGCAATCTTGTGTCTGACCTCCTGAAACAATTCTCTGCTTTTCTTTCTTTTCTCCATGCTCATTGTGGTACACACAGTGACAAAACAGCAGAATGTCTCCTTTTCTCTATTCAAGCTGGTTGAATGAGTTGTTTTAATATTGCAGGCACCTGCAACTCACCATAGATGAGTTGAGTTCCAAAGTAAAGGAGAATCACCTGCTTGAAATCTCATTATTTCTCACGACTTCCAAAAGGTGCCAATAATATTGTCCGGGCCATTTTAGGATTTGTGTGTGGAATAAGCGAAGCTTTAATAATTTTTTCAGCTTGTTTTGTTTTGCTCCACTGCAAACCCAAAAAGTGCATATATGGATACCAAAATATTTTTAAATTTCAACAATTTTCTGAAAGAAATGGTGCATTATTTGAAAAACGTGCAAGGGTGCACATATTTTTGGCCATGACTGAATATATATATTGCTTTTGGCTGTCTCTCAATGGTAAAGAATCACTTCAAAAATTGTCGTATCCGGACCTTAAGTAACATCTCATTTGCTCCTTGTTACGCAACCAACATGTCCACCAAGTTTCGTCCGAATCAGTCCATAACTTTTTGAGATATCCTGCTAACAGACAGACATAGGGGTGAAAACAACTAACCCTCAGTGGCGAGGTAATAACTTGAATCTTGCTGACTTTAAGACGGCCCTCACCTTCATCTTTATCGATATTTTACCGCTGCTGTGCAGGGGTCAAAGGCAATGGGGTCAGACTGGACCTCTTGGGTCTTTATGGCGTGGGACTTGGCAGACCGAACGAGTCCCACGAGACCGTTGCAGGTTACCTGCTCCCTCGTGGTGCCTTGTGGTGTGAGCCTCGACGTCCGTCCCCATGGCAGCTAGCGTAGCCGCGCTGAGCTCGGGTCTTCCGCGTGGCCGGCGAGCTCTCTCCGGCTCTCTCACACGAGCGCGCAGGTTTGCGCGACACCGCTGGCAGAGCTGCGCATCCCCGCCCACGTCTCTTTCGCGAGGCCCGGACCTCCGCCGACTGGCTGCTCCCAGCTCCCCACTCGGACACGAGCCCCGATCTTCACCCAGCTCGGCAGAGAGCAGCCCAGGTCCCTTCCGCGGCGTCCAGCGGCCGCGACAACTCCAGTAACCACCGAGAGAGAGAACGAATGCTCCGTGCGCCTTTTTTATTATCCACGCTCCGCCCTCCGCTCTCGCCCCGCCTCCTTCCAGAACATGCGGGAATCTTCCGAACGAAGCGTTTTCCCGCCAAATCGGGGGCGCTCCCTCACCGCTGTGGTTGTCTTCTTCCACACGCCGGGCGGAATTCACGTGGAGACGCCATTCATCCGGGGGAGGGGGGGGAACGGGGCCGCCTGCTTTCCTCGACGAAGGCCAGGCCTCTAGCAACCGTGTGCCGAGGGGGAAACGCGGTGGTGTGGTTATGAGGGTTGTGGTTAAGGTGATCAGGATGGCGTGGTTTATTGAGAGGCGCGTGTGGTTGTGGTGGTGGAAGGACGGTGGGTCTGAAGCGGTTGTTTGAGAGCGATGTTGGTGGTGGTGGTCCCAAAATAACGATAGTGAAAGAAAAACGGCTATCTCAAAGATCACAGCCCTGTGACACGAATAATTCCCATTAAACAACGGTGGGGAAATCTAACTGAACACAGACTTATCGATCTAACTGAACTAAGGACCTTTATGGTGTTCTGCGAATTTCCACAGCCGTAACAATATGTATATATACAGGGTGAGTCAAAAGTAGCGCCCGATTTCTGTTTTTTCGGCTGTCAGATTCTTTCTGGGAAGTCATGTTGTTAATAATTGTCTTGCAGATTATTAATTTTCGTAATTTATTTATTTTTGATTTTGTTTTGCAGGTTATTGCTGCGAGTTTGGAAAGTTACTTAATTTGCACCAAATTGAACCATGAATTACCTTTCAATGAATCAATGCATGGCGGCCGTGAAACATTACTACAATGTAATGAAACCAACGATGGCGGCACGCCGTTTGGCACAGAATTCGATATTAACCCACCTCAGGGAAGAAACATACGATTGATTGTTGAGAAAGTTGAAGCAACAGGGTCGGTAGCCACTGCAAAGAAGTCCGGTCGTCCGAAAATGGCAACGAATGTAGTTAAGGCTGAAGAAGCCATCAGAAGACTGGAACAAAGTCCGCAAAAGTCAACTCGCCATTTATCTGCAGAGTTGGAAGTGAGCCAATCAAGTGTTATCCGTATCCTTCACCAGAAAAAATGGAAACCTTACATTCCACGCTTACTGCATGCCCTTCATGATGGAGATGACGACCGCCGTCTTCAATTTTGCGAACAGTTCTTAACTAAACTTCACGAAGAGAACACAATGCTAGACAACATCTGGTGGTCAGATGAGGCATGTTTTAAGCTTAATGGCACAATTAACAGACACAATTGTGTCTACTGGGCTGCGAATAACCCAAGAGTGACAGTTGAGAAGGAGGTAAATTTACCTGGAGTGACAGTTTGGGCAGCCATATCTCCATTAGGGATAATTGAACCTTTTTTCTTTGAGGGATCTGTCACCGCAGAAATTTACCTGGATATGCCAACCCTTCTTTTGGCCCAGGATACAAGATCAGGACTGTTATTTCCAGCATGATGGAGCTCCACCTCATTCTGGACGTTATGTTCGTCAGTGGCTTGATGAAAACTTTCCCAGAAAGTGGATCGGCCGCCGCGGTCCGATCGAGTGGCCGGCACGCTCCCCAGACCTTACACCTCCAGATTTCTTTCTTTGGGGGCTCATGAAAGACCTTGTTTTTGTGAAAAGCCTCGTACCATTCTGAGAATTGAAGGCTCAAATCACTGCAAAGTTTGAGGAAATTGATATCGAACTCTGCAGAGGTGTGCCGCTCTGCGCCTGCTCAGCTGCAATTGTGCATCGATCACGAGGGAGAGCACTTTGAAAATTGCAAGTAAAACGGCTTGGTACAGTTCCGCAATAATTTTTCTTGAATAAATGGTTAGATAAACATGTCATTTATATATTTCTACCTTCTTGTACACTGTAATACAAATGGCAAACAAACAATCAACTGACAGAAATCGGGCACTACTTCTGACTCACTAATATATATATATATATATATATATATATATATATATATATATATATGTATACAGTATATATATATAATATATATATATATATATATATATATAATAAATATGTATGAGGTGTGTTCAAAAAATCCCACCTTAATTTTTCGTGCGTAAACAAATGAAGCTATACTAGGGAGGCGTGGTTTGGTGCACGTATGTAGGCGATCCTAATCCGTATGCGTGAATATTTTCTCGCCTGCAGAGGCTGTCAGTCGCCGACAGACCGCCGATGAGTGAGGAAGTGTAAGTGAGCGCTGTCGGATTTTCGTTTTTGACAAAATGATGGAAAAACTTGAACAACGCTACTGCATCAAATTTTGTGTAAAGCTTGGCGATTCCCAAGTGGAAACGATCCGCAAGATTCAACAGGCCTTCGAACGAAGAAATGGGCACCAACACAGATAAAAGAGTGGTACAACCGCTTAAAAGATGGTCGCACATCATTGGAAAGTGAAGCACGTTCTGGTAGGCCCTCAACATCCCGAAATGAGATCGTCATTGACCAAGTGAGGACCCTGCTGATGCAGGATCGTCGAATCACGATCAGAGAACTTGCAGACGAGGCGGGCGTCAGCATTGGATCTGTTCATTCCATTGTGACTGAGGATTTGGGCTTAAGGAGAATCTCAGCGAAGTTCGTGCCAAAGCTGCTAACGATCGAGCAGAAGCAACTCCGTTTGGAGATCGCACAGGACATGCTGGAGTCTGTGAACAGCGATCCCAACTTCTTCAACACAGTGATCACTGGCGATGAGACCACAGTGATCCGTCATTTTGTCAAAAACGAAAATCCGACGGCGCTCACTTACACTTCCTCACTCATCGGCGGTCTGTCGGCGACTGACAGCTTCTGCAGGCGGGAAAATATTCACGCATACGGATTAGGATCGCCTACCTACGTGCACCAAACCACGCCTCCCAAGCTTCATTTGTTTACGCACGAAAAATTAAGGTTGGATACTTTTGAACACACCTCATATATATATATATATATATATATATATATATATATATTATATATATATATATAATATATATATATATATATATATGGTTTTGGGGGTTGGAGTGTGTGCGAGAGAGTTTTGCTTGTTTGTTTGTGAGGTGACAGAGGGTAAAAAAGGCAATGAACTGATAACGGTTAGGGGGGTAACAGTTTGAAATGATAAGCGATGCAATGAATGAACAAGAAAGGAGGATAGAAACACAGTCAGTGCCTGTGTAAGAGCATTGGATTACATAAGGTTAATGGGGTGGATAATACAGGGGTTGGGAAGGGGATGACATGAGATAGTGATGCATTGCTTGCTTGAATCCCTGAAAGGGAAGAGGGCAATTGAATCTTCTCTGAAATAGAGGCCATCAACTTGTCTGCGATGTAAGAACAACAGGCTTTTGCCTCATCCTCATTGTGGGAGATCCCATTCCTGTTGAGATCTTTAGACTCCAGGAGAGATGGATGGGCTGGTGCCCCAGCCCATACATGAGAGCAGTGTTCCATTGAGCTATGGACAAAGGCCTTCTCGGCCATGAGTAGCTCTCCTTTTTCAAGAAATGACTTGGAAGAATGGAGGGAGCTACGTTGACTTTATAGTGATGCTGTTACCTTGTTAAAAGTGTTGTGAGGTACACGTATGTAATAAGTTTGTGCTCGTCACTGCCCATCTGTTTTGCAACAAGAGAGCCAGTCAGCCATTTTTATTCCAACCACCCATGACCTGGCTTGGCCTGAAATCTACTGTTAATTTGCAGAGATTAATCATCATCAATACATTAAGCCTGGTGTTGACTTAACAGTTAAGGTGGCTGGCTTAAGATCTTGGGGTCTTGAGTGGAAGCCCCTGCCACACTGTTGAATTAACTCGAGGTAGGTTGACTCAGCCTGTCATCTTTCCAAGGTTGGCGAAATGAGTACCAGCTTACTGGTAGCAGGGGCATTGCATCAGCGGCACAGCCGTGTCCCCAGAAAAAGATGCAGCCAAGTAGCTACAGGCTGCATACGAATAAATAATCAACAATATAAAGTAGGTCTTTAATTATCTTCTTTGGTCTGTGTGGGCAAGGGCTGCAACCACTTTCCTTGAATAATCCCGGGTGCCATGTTTCATGGTCTTTGTCACCCTGCCTGGGTTTGGATAAGCCAATGAGGTTTCCAGGGTCATCTTGCAACTCCATATCCCCAATAAGCGTTCCATGCCAACAATGTGCAGAAATGATCCCCTTTGTTTCCTGTTTCTGCATTTGTGGGTTTCCTCAACCATCTGCGTTACTTGATGGAGATGTTCTACTTTTATTTTCATTTCCTCTCATTCTGCTCATGATTGTTTCTACACAACGTGTTTTCACTGTATCTACACATATGTGAGAAGCCCTTAAACTTATTATAAGTCTGTGAGCTTTTCAACTTGGAGAAAACGTATCAAACGACATGTGTTTGCTTGGAGGCAATTAGCGCTTTTTGCAATAGTCAAAAGATTTTCCAACGAAAGTCGATAATTTATTATCTCCAACTTCACTCCTTCCGACAATGATTCATATTAGAATGCTTGCTCAAACCAATCGTTTTTTATTTCTAATAAATAACTTGTTTGTGTTTGAGCTTTAGGCTGACCGCAGTATTAGCTCATCACAGAATTGGCAAACTGTAATTACCTCCACCACTGGGGGTGGATGGAGGTTATGTTTTCAACCCATCTGTCTGTCTGCTTATTTGTCTGTCTGGCTGTCTGGCTGTGAGCATTATATCTCAAAAGGTTAGGACGGATTTGGACGAAATTTGGTCGACATGTTGGGTGTGTGACAAGGCAAATTTTTTGATTTTGGTGAAGATCCGGATCCGGATACGATAATTTTAAAAAGTGATTCTCACCCATTGAGAGACGGGGCCAAAACGATGTATAGCATGATGTTTCAAAAAGTTGTGGATGAGTTATGACAAAATTATCGGAATGAGTTAGTTCGGTGACAAGAACAAGCCAATTCGATTTTGGTTCAGGTCTGGATGCTGATCCAGCCTATCAGTGGGATACAAATGTAAACTGTTCAGCCTGCAGATGGATGCCCGCTCCGCGATGCCGTTCTAGTATTACAAATGAAACTTGATTGAGAATCATACAGTGGAACGTAGGGGTTTTGTGTGTCATTCACACAATCTCATTTTATACTGGGAATACACAAAGAATCCAACAGGAGGAGGCCAATCGCCATCAAGCCGTGTCAACTCCACATTCTCGACAACCAGGGAACAACACTACCTTATACCCATTTTACTTGATTAAATTTTGTTTTCTCAATTTTCTTATTTTAAATAGGCTCCGAGATTAAAATTTCTTTTGAAAGACAAGGACACGAGTAAACATCATTGTACATTTACATGAAGTGCAATTAAAGGAAATCCAGAGAAAACTGACGTAAATCAACAGTTGAATATTTGAACCCAGTATTACAGCTTGACGAGGCAAATGTATGACAGGAGTGCCAAACCGGCTGCCTTTGTCAGGTCAAGCGAGGCAAATGTTATGACAGGAGTGCCAAACCGACCGTCTTTTGTCCAGGTCAAGCATGTAAGTTTCACACTAACTTTTACGTGTGCGTGTCTTCATTCATTTTTGCAGGTACTTTAAGCAAATTGTGAAATCTGCAAGAACTGATGGTATCTCCAAATCTGGGGACAGCAACGACGATTTCCTTGGCTGCTTGAACATTCCTTTAAATGTAAGATTAATGAGCTTGGGATGAAGGGTCACATTTGTATATTCTTTGCATCCAAACTGTATATATTAAAATGCATGTCAGTCTGTCGTTTGTCCCTCCGACATATTCGTGTAATGAGGGATATCTCGCGAGATTGTGAATTAATGTTTCGTCGTTGTATTATTTTAACGTGTGTGTGTGTGTGTACGTGTGTGTGTGTACGTGTGTATGTGATATATATGTTATATATATATATATATAATATATATATATATATATATATATATATAGTGTTACGGTTGTGGAAATTACAGATCACCATTCAGGTTCCCCGAAGATCAGTTATGTTGATAAGTGTGTGTCAGGTTAGGTTTCCCCACCGATGTATAACGGGAATTATTCGTGTGCCGGGCTGTGAACCTTTGAGTAGTGTTATTCTTTCTGTCTTTTATTTTAAACAATCATCTCCTCACCACCTTCTCCACAACTGCCAACACTCTCCTCACCAGCATCTCCACAACACGCCATCTTTTCACAACAAAAACATCATCTCCACAAACAAACAACATCTCCACAAACAAATACGATGGCATCCTCGACAGCAGCAAAGTGATTCAAAACAACGGCCGGTTGTGAAAGTGATCTCAACCCGGCCGTGTCTGACGGTGAGATCGGATCAGAACGGCGAAAGGGGCGGACCAGCCGGGGGTGAAAGTTCAAAGGGAAGGGGGAGGGCGCTGATTTGGGGCGATGAAGCCCAGAGCGACCCTCCCCTCGGCTATAAAAAGGCGCGTTTCAACGCCGAGATCGTTGTTGGTCGTTGTTGGTCGCTGGAGGCAGTCGAGTGGAGTTGAGAGAAAGAGTTGGTCTGGGCCGTTGGAGTCAGCAGTGGAGTCGGGAGACGGCAGAAGCGGCAGTTGAGTTGGAGAGCGGAGAAGTCGCCAGCCGGAGAGAAGTCGCCAGCAAGCTCGTAACGGTCCGAGCGATGGGCCCCGAGTCAGTCGAGCGACGCTGGAGGTGAGCGGCTCTTAAAGAGCATCAACTCTAAAGAGCAAGCTCTTCGCTCCTCTGAAGCGTCGTCGGCCAGGCCCGATCGACCAGGGCCACGGGGAAGGCCAAGCGACCGAGGAGGGCCGCCCGCCAAGCTGCTCGAGCCGCTTAAGCAACTGACGAGTTTGGTGACACCCCCGGTGAACACAGAGACATACGGGGGTCGCCGACCAAAAGACACCATTGAGTCGCCTCAAGGGCGACAGGTAACCTGCCCGGCCTCGCGGAGCTCCTCGGTCATCCAAGCTCCGAGGAACATTAAAGGTTACGAGCCCGGTTCTGTCTTTCTTTCTGGGGTTTTTGCATGAAAGTCTTGGCGCCTTGTCTACCAAGTAGAACTGATTAAGTGCATGTACGTAATGAATAGATATCGGCTGTAGGTTTTTACTCGTGTCTTGTCCCCTACCCCCATTCATTGCATTGCTTCATGTGCAAATAAATGTTCCCATTTTTGAATGTCACCTGCTCGTTTTGGTCCTTCCTCCATGTGACTGCCATAATTGCGTTCGGAATAATTAGCTGGCTGATTAATAGCCGATAAAACGTACATGCTGGTCCAACGAGGCTTGGGATTTAAAAACGCTCGGCAATCGCAAACGGAAGAGCTGCTTAAAGCGGCTCGTTTTCGTGCAGGCTCCGTTGAGGTGTTAAACTTCCGCGCCATTTCTGTCTGCACAAATAATTAGGTACATCGACAATTCGGCGATCGACTCTGTAGCGGCGTGGACAGAAGAGTTGGCTGGTTTATGGTGTGGTTAACAACAACCCGTAGCTGGTTTCGGCGTTGATCCGAAGCGCGACTAAGATTGCTCGCTTGGTGGGCCGCGCGCGGCCGCAATTGAGCTAAAGGCGTGCGGGCGAAAATCCACAACATATATATATAAATATATATATATATATATATATATATATATTAATATATATATATATATATATCATTTTAAGCACTCACTGACTGATATTAATGTTCAGGACTCCCGGGTGACGTAGAAAGCTGAATTTTGCGTGCCGACGGACATAAAAAGTCGATACAACCGGGAAAAATCACACAGAACCATCAGAAGCGTCAATTAAATGAAAATATACGAAAACAAGGGCAACCTGTTGTGCTCACTGCAGGTGAGCGACCCAAGACAATGGGGAAGAGGTCCGTTATTGCGTACAATCTGAATCAGATCCCCATTAGTATATATACAGTAATCCCCCGTTTCTCGCGGGGTTACGTTCCAAACCTCCCCGCGCTAAGTGAAAATCCGCGATGAATGGACGCCTCCGCCAAAAATCGATTCGTCTGGTCTGGTCGGTTTGGAGTGATTGGGTTTGAGGTGCCTGAGATCGACTAGTCTGGTCTGGTCGGTTTGGCAGTGATTTGGGTTTGAGGTGCCGGAGATCGACTAGTCTGGTCTGGTCGGTTTGGCAGTGATTGGGTTTGAGGTGCGGGATATCGACTCGTCTGGTCTGGTCGGTTTTGAGGTGCTGGTATGAGCAATGCTCGTCCAACGGCGGCAAACCCTTTTTCCTTCCCGAAGCATATATCGAGCACCTTTACCTCCTCCCTGGAGCGTCCCAGGACCTTCCTCTGGGCGCTTCGGTTCCTTGCCAGAAGCCTTAGAAGGTCAGGGCGTTTGGGCGGCATCGTGGGCTTGGAGAAAAAACGTAAGAAAATATTCGAACTTCACAAGCGAAACTTTTCTCGTGCGTTGTGTGACTGGTCGAGCACCACGCGTTATAATTTATTGCTTAATAATTATATTTTATATATTATCACCCGCGATGTACCGGGGAATCCGCAGAAAAATTAGTTACGTTCCAAGGAAAACCCGCGATGAAACCGGGGGCGCGATAGGTGAACCGCGATGAAGCGGGGTTGACTGTATATATATATATATATATATATATATATATGTACACAACGAGGTGTGTTCAAAAAGTATCCAACCTTAATTTTTCGTGCGTAAACAAATGAAGCTAGGGGGCTGTTTGGTGCACGTATGTAGGCGATCCTAATCCTATGCGTGAATATTTTCCCGCCTGCAGAAGCTGTAAGTCGCCGACAGACCGCCGATGAGTGAGGAAGTGTAAGTGAGCGCCGTCGGGATTTTCGTTTACAAAATGACGGATCACTGTGGTCTCATTGCCAGTGATCACGTGTTGAAGAAGTTGGGATCGCTGTTCACAGTCTCAGCATGTCCTGTGCGATCTCCAACGGAGTTGCTTCTGCTCTATCGCTAGCAGCTTTGGCACGAACTCTGCTGAGATTCTCCTTAGCCCAAATCCTCAGTCACAATGGAATGAACGGATCAATGCTGACCCCGCCTCGTCTGCAAGTTCTTCTGAATCGTGATTCGACGATCCTGTACAGCAGGGCTCACTTGGTCAATGACGATCTCATTTCGGGATGTTGAGGGCCTACCAGAACGTGCTTCACTTTCCATGATGTGCGACCATCTTTGAAGCGGTTGTACCACTCTTTATATCTGCGCTGGTGCCCATTGCTTTCGTTCCCGAAGGCCTGTTGAATCTTGCGGATCGTTTCCATTTGGGAACGCCAAGCTTTACACAAAATTTGATGCAGTAGCGTTGTTCAAGTTTTTCCGTCATTTTGTCAAAAACGAAAATCTGACCGCTCCCTTACACTCCTCACTCATCGGCGTCTGTCGGCGACTGACAGTTCCTGCAGGGGGGAAATATTCACGCATACGGATTAGGATCGCCTACATACGTGCCCCAAACCACGCTCCCTAGCTTCATTTGTTTCGCACGAAAAATTAAGGTTGGATACTTTTGAACACCCTCGTATGTGTAGCATATTTTTATATATATATATATATATATATATATATATATATATATATATTATATATATATTTTTTTTTTTTGGCCATTACATGGCCAAAAGTATGTGAACACCCTTCCAATTAGTGGATTCAGCTATTTCAGGCTCACTCATTGCTAACAGGTGAATGAAATCAAGCACACAGCCATGCAATCTCCTCGACAAACATTGGCAGTAGAAATGGCGTTACTGAAGGCTCAGTGACTTTCAACATGGGACCGTCAAAGGAGTCACCTTTCCAACAAGTCAGTTTTGTCAAATTCTGCCCTGTTTGAGCTGCCGTTCAATTGTAAGTGCTGTTGTGTGGAGTGGAAACATTTGGAGCAACAACAGCTCAGCTGTGAAGTGGTTGCCACACAAGCTCATAGAATGGGAGCCACCAAGTGCTGAAGCGCGTAGGCGCAGAAAATCGTCTGTCGTCGGTTGAACACTGCACTACCGAGTTCCAAATGAACTCTAGAAGCAACATCAGCACAAGCACTGTTCGTCGAGAGCTTTATGTAATGATTTCCAATGGCGAGCAGCTGCGCACAAGCCTAAGATTACCATGCGCAATGCTAAGCGTCGGCTGGAATGGTGTAAAGCTCACCGCCATTGAAACTCTGGAGCAGTGGAAACATGTTCTCGGAGTGGAGAATCATGCTTCACCATCTGGCAGTCCGTGGACGAATCTGGGTTTGGCGGATGCCAGTAGAACGCTACCTGCCTGAATGCATAGTGCTAACTGTAAAGTTTGGTGGAGGAGGAATAATGGTCTGGGCTGTTTTTATGGTTCGGGTTCAGCCCTTAGTTCCAGTGAGGAATATCTTAATGCTACAGCATACAATGACATTCTAGATTATTCTGTGGCTTCCAACTTGTAGCAACAATTTGGGATCCTTTCCTGTTTCAGCATGACAATGTCCCTGTGCACAAAGCGAGGTCCATCCAGAAATGGTTTGTTGAGATCGGTGTGGAAGAACTTGACTAGCCTGCACAGAGCCTGACCTCACCCCATCGAACACCTTTGGGATGAATTGGAACGCCGACTGCGAGCCAGACCGAATCCCCCATTATCACCAGGATATTTCTGGTTTTGTATTTTTAATTCATTTTTCTGAAGCTGGTAGAATTTGTTTTTCATTTGGAAGTTGTAGGTTATGATGTGTAAATAAAGATGTAAAAAGTCTGATTTAACATGCAATTAATTCCAGGCTATAAGGCAACAAAACGTGAAAAAATTTGAAAGGGGGTGTAGACTTTCTTTCAGCACATGGTATATATTAAAAAATGCCAAAACTCCAGCATAAACTGATAGGAAGTCTTCAGAGGAAGATCCCCCTGTTCGAAGAGTCGTTTCAGCCTGAGCTTTTCCCATTATTGTTATTTGTGTCGAGAGGGGCAAGAACGATATACTTCGAAAATTGAGCCATGTTTTAATCAAGTCAAGGAAGCTGGTTGGCAGACAGGTGTGTTCTGATGATCAGAGTCTTCTCTTTTAACCAGAGCCAGAGCAATGTCGGAGTTTAAACCAGAGCTGCCTCTCAGCAACCGACGATCATTCCTTCAAAACTTTTGTTCTGTCTCTAACTGTCAGGCCGAGATTTTTATTAATACAGGGTACGGCTGACCGACCAATTCCACGTTAAAAGAATCAGTAGCATATCCTATTTGTGCATCTTAGTCATCAGCCACTCATATTTATCTCTTTAACTTTTTCCCCAACATCCTCGACTCAAATGGTACCATCAACTCAATTATTATGATACACCTGCTTGACTCTGATTGAGGACTAGATCACCGACCAGAAGGACCAAACACAGATCTGAATATCTGGTGTTTGACATGTCTCAGCGATAATCCCAGGAAATTTATTCATGCTGGTAAGATCTGCCCACATTTTCCAATCATTCACATCATGGAACACTGTATGATGAGGTTGATCTTTGTGGATGCTTCTTTTTCCATTGTTTTCTTTTGAAAAACCTACTTCAAGGAAATTGCAGTAATTCACATTTTCGTTGATTGGGATAGGTGTGTCATTGTGGGAACATTTTACTGTATCCTGGTTCTCGCGATACATTTGAGTACCCCATTATGCCTCCAGGGAAAACGCTCTTTTGCTAGGGCACAAACTTACATGCAGACAGCGGGTGTGTATATACAATAATATTGTTAGGATTCAGCGGTGGCGGGATTTGGACGAGTGATGTCAATCACTGTCCGTAACCAGTTTGGGTTTCGCACCCTACCTCTGACAGCCAAATGTACAGATTCGGCGCCACCTAACCACCCGCCCGTCTCCGGGTTATAACGCGGCTGGTTCGGCACAGGCCTCGGGTCACGCGCCTCGAATCACGATTCAACGTACCCTGCGACCTTACGCAGTTGGGGAAATAGACCCGGTTACAACTGTTTTTGTCAGAGACCGAGCGAATTCTGCCATCGTCTTAAGCATTTTGGTTTTTTATATCCAAATCGAGCGGATCGTTCCTCGGCGCGGCACAAATTAATTCAAGCGGCAAACTTCAATACAGTATCAGCCGGATGGGAATCACATCGGCGAACACGACAACTGCAAAGCATCACGTACTAATGTTATTATTGATCTAATAACCCGTCAACTAGAGCACGGATTAATGGGTTTGAAAGGGACCCTAATGAGATAAACTTAAACGACATGACAGGACACAGACATGGACAGCATTGCAGACAAGACAAGCAGAGTTACTTGGTGACTTCATGGATGAGAGGAAGTGTCAAAAGGCCATGTATGGCGAACCGATGTCCCAAGCCGATGTCCAATGGGATTCGAGCAGCGCCAAGTAAACACGCGCCGGCGTGGCAA
>CM068968.1:49249980-49262336 GCA_035128595.1 Eptatretus atami
ATTTCAGGCTCACTCATTGCTAACAGGTGAATGAAATCAAGCACACAGCCATGCAATCTCCGTCGACAAACATTGGCAGTAGAATGGGCCGTACTGAAGAGCTCAGTGACTTTCAACATGGGACCGTCAAAGGATGTCACCTTTCCAACAAGTCAGTTTGTCAAATTCTGCCCTGTTTGAGCTGCCCGTTCAATTGTAAGTGCTGTTGTTGTGGAGTGGAAACATCTTGGAGCAACAACAGCTCAGCTGTGAAGTGGTTGGCCACACAAGCTCATAGAATGGGATCACCAAGTGCTGAAGCGCGTAGCGCAGAAAAATCGTCTGTCGTCGGTTGCAACACTCACTACCGAGTTCCAAACTGACTCTAGAAGCAACATCAGCACAAGCACTGTTCGTCGAGAGCTTTATGTAATGGATTTCCATGGCCGAGCAGCTGCGCACAAGCCTAAGATTACCATGCGCAATGCTAAGCGTCGGCTGGAATGGTGTAAAGCTCACCGCCATTGAACTCTGGAGCAGTGGAAACATGTTCTCTGGAGTGATGAATCATGCTTCACCATCTTGCAGTCCGATGGACGAATCTGGGTTTGGCGGATGCCAGTAGAACGCTACCTGCCTGAATGCATAGTGCTAACTGTAAAGTTTGGTGGAGGAGGAATAATGGTCTTGGGCTGTTTTTCATGGTTCGGGTTCAGCCCCTTAGTTCCAGTGAAGGAATATCTTAATGCTACAGCATACAATGACATTCTAGATTATTCTGTGCTTCCAACTTTGTAGCAACAATTTGGGGAAGTCCCTTTCCTGTTTCAGCATGACAATGTCCCTGTGCACAAAGCGAGGTCCATCCAGAAATGGTTTGTTGAGATCGGTGTGGAAGAACTTGACTAGCCTGCACAGAGCCCTGACCTCAACCCCATCGAACACCTTTGGGATGAATTGGAACGCCGACTGCGAGCCAGACCGAATCCCCCAACATTTATTCAACCAGGATATTCTGGTTTTGTATTTTTAATTCATTTTCTGAAGCTTGTAGAATTTGTTTTTCATTTGGAAGTTGTAGGTTATGATGTGTAAATAAAGATGTAAAAAGTCTGATTTAATGCAATTTAATTCCAGGCTATAAGGCAACAAAACGTGAAAAATTTGAAAGGGGGTGTAGACTTTCTTTCAGCACTGTATATATTAAAAAATGCCAAAACTCCAGCATAAACTGATAGGAAGTCTTCAGAGGAAGATCCCCCTGTCGAAGAGTGTTTCAGCCTGAGCTTTTTCCCATTATTGTTATTTGTGGTCGAGAGGGGCAAGAACGATATACTTCGAAAATGAGCCATGTTTTAATCAAGTCAAGGAAGCTTGGTTAGCAGACAGGTGTGTTCCTGATGATCAGAGTCTTCTCTTTTAAACCAGAGCCAGAGCATGTCGGAGTTTAAACCAGAGCTGCTCTTCAGCAGCCGACGATCATTCCTTCAAAACTTTTGTTCTGTCTCTACTTGTCAGGCCGAGATTTTTATTACAAGGGTATCGGCTGACCGACCAATTCCACGTTAAAGAAGTCAGTAGCATATCCTTATTTGTGCATCTTAGTCATCAGCCACTCATATTTATCTCTTTTAACTTTTTCCAACATCCTCGACTCAAATGGTACCATCAACTCAATTATTATGATACACCTGCTTGACTCTGATTGAAGGACCAGATCACCAGACCAGAAGGACCAAACACCAGATCTGAATATCTGGTGTTTGACATGTCTCAGCGATAATCCCAGGAAATTTATTCATGCTGGTAAGATCTGCCCACATTTTCCAATCATTCACATCATGGAACACTGTATGATGAGGTTGATCTTTGTGGATGCTTCTATTTTCCATTGTTTTCTTTGAAAAACCTACTTCAAGGAAATTGCAGTAATTCACATTTTCGTTGATTGGGATAGGTGTGTCATTGTGGGAACATTTTACTGTATCTCTGGTTCTCGCGATACATTTGAGTACCCGATTATGCCTCCAGGGAAAACGCTCTTTTGCTAGGGCAAACAAACTTACATGCAGACAGCGGGTGTGTATATACATATATTGTTAAGGATTCAGCGGTGGCGGGATTTGGACGAGTGATGTCAATCACTGTCCGATAACGCAGTTTGGTTTTTCGCACCCTACTCTTGACAGCCAAATGTTACAGATTCGCGCCACCCTAACCACCGCCGTCTCCGGGGTTTATAACGCGGCTGGTCGGCACAGGCCTCGGGTCACGCGCCTCGAATCACGATTCCAACGTACCCCTGGACCTTACCAGTTGGGGAAATAGACCCCGGTTACAGACTGGTTTTGTCAGAGACCGAGCGAATTCTGCCAGTCTGTAAGCATTTTGGTTTTTATATCCAAATCGAGCGGATCGTTCCTCGGCGCGGCACAAATTAATTCAAAGCGGCAACTTCATACGAATCAGCCGGATTTATTGGGAACACATCGGGGAACACGACACAAGCAAAGCATTCACGACAATGTTATAATTGATCTATAACCCGTTCTTAACTATCAAGATATCCACCTTAATTTTCTGTGCGTAAACAAATTGAAGCTTATATAGGGGACGGTGTTCTGTGACACGTATGTAGCGATCCTAATCCGTATGCCAGTGAATATTTCTCGCTGCAGGCTGTTCAGTCGCCGACAGACCGCCGATGAGTGAGGAAGTGTAGGTGAGCGCTTGTCGGATTTTCCGTATTTTGAACAACATGATGGAAAACCTTGACACGCTACTGCATCATTTTGTTGTAAGCTTGGGCGTATTCCCAAGTGACGATCCGCAGATTTCAACAGGCTTCTGGACGAAGAAATGGCACCAACAGATAAAGAGTGTACCACCGCTTAAGATGCTCCACATCATTGAAGTGAAGACTTAATAGATAGCCTCAACATCCCGAAATAGAATAGTCATTGACCAAGGAGCGACCCTGCTGATGCAGGATCCCGTCAGCAAGCACGATCAGAAACTGCAAGACGGCGGGCCTTCAGCATAGGATCTGTCATTCCATTGTGACTGAGTATTGGGCTAAGGAGATCTTCAGCGACTTTGGTTGCCAAAGCTGCTAACGTCGAGCAAGATAGCACTCCGTTTTTTTTGGGAGGGATCGCACAGGACATGCTGAGTCTGTTGAACGCATCCAACTTCTTCAACACAGTATCACTGGGATGAGACCACAGTGATCCTCATTTGTCAAAACGAAATCCGACGCGCTCATTACACTTCCTCACTCACGCGCGGTCTGTCGGCGACTGACAGCTTCTGCAGCGGAAATATTCGCATACGGATTCAGGATCGCCTCTAGTCACACAACCCGCCTCCCAAGCTCATTGTTTACGCACGAAAAATTAAGGTTGATTTTTGACACACTTACTAATATATATATATATATATATATATATATATAATATATTTATATATATATATATATTATATGGTTTGGGGTTGGAGTGTATGCGACAGGAAGAGTTTTTGCTTGTTTGTTTGAGTGAGAGCGGTAAAAGGCCAATAACTATAACGGTTAGATGGCTGTAACAGTTGAATGATAAGCATGCAATGAAGATGAACAAGAAAGGGATAGAACACAGTCATTGCTGTGTAAGGCATTGGATAATAAGGTTAATGGGGTGCTGAATCAGTGGAACGGGTTATGAATAGTGATGCTACTGCTTGCTTGAATCTGAAGAGGAGAGGCAATGAATTCTTGAAATAGGCCATCAATTGTCTGCATTAAGAACAACGGCTTTTGCCTCATCCTCATTCGCAGGGAGATCCTTCTCTTGAGTCTTTAACTCCAGAAGAGATGGCTGGATGCCGCCATTGAGAGCGTTTCCATTGAGGATGACAAAGGCTCTCGCATAGTTAGCTTCCTGTTTCAGAAATGACTCCCTGGAAATGGGAGCTACTGTGACTTTATGATGCTGTATACCGTGTTAAAAGTGTTGTGAGTGACATGTTATTAATAAGTGTGCTCGTCGCTGCCCATCGTTTTGCAACAAGAGATAGCCGTCACCATTTTTTTTTCCAACACCATACATGGCTTGGCTTGAAGCTACTGTATTGCAGAGATATATCATCCAATACATAAGCCTGGTGTTGATCATTAAGCAGTAAGGTGGCTGGCTTAGATCTTGGCTTGAGGTGGAGCCCGCCTGCACTGTTGAATTAACCGACAGTAGGTTGATCTGCCTGTCAATCTTTCAAGTTGCGAAATGGTTCAGCTTATGTGTAGAGGCATTTGCATCAGCGGCACAGCCGTGTCTCCCAGAGAAAAGATGCAGGCCATAGTAGACGGCTGCTACGAATAAATAATCACATATTAAAGTAGTCTTTAATTATCTTCTTTGGTCTGTTGGCAAGGCGTGCAACCACTTCATTGAATTCCGAGCTGCATGTTCATGGTCTTTGTCACCCGCCTGGGTTTGATTAAGCGCAATGAGTTTCCAGGGTCATCTTTGCAACTCTATCCCAATAAGCGTTCCATCACACATGTGGCAAGAATGATCCGCTTTGTTTCTGTTTCTCATTTGTGGTTCCTTCACCATCTGCGTTACGTCTGGAGATGTTCTACTTTATTTTCATTTCTCTCTTCTGCTCATGATTGTTTCTCACACCGTTTCACTGTATTACACATTGTGAGAAGCCTTGACGTAATTAAGTCTGTGATTTTCAACTTGAGAAAACGTATCAACGACATGTGTTTGCTTGGACAATTAGCGCTTTTTTGCAATAGTCAAAGATCTTCTCAACAGAATCATATTTATTATCTCCAAACTTCATCCTTCCACAATTCATTTAGAATGCTTGCTCAAACCAAAATCGTTTTTATTCATATAATAATCTTGTTTGGTTTGCTTTGCTGACCCAGTATTAGTATACAAGATTGGCAAACTGTAATTACCCTCACTCACTGGGGTGATGGAGGTTATGTTTTCACCCATTGTCTGTCTGCTTATTTGTTCTGTTGCTGATTGGCTGTGAGATTGATATCTCAAAAGGTATAGGACGGTTTCGGACGAAATTTGGCACAATGTGGGTGTGGTGACCAAGGCAATTTATTGTTTTGGTGAGATCCGGGATCCGGATCGATAATTTTAAAGTGTTCTTCACATTTGAGACGGGCCAACATGTATAGCATGATGTTTCAAAAGTGATGGTTATGACAAAATTATCCGAATGAGTAGTTGTGCAAAGAAACAAGCCACTTCTTTTGTTCAGTCTGGAATGCTTGATCCAAGCCTATCAGTGGGATACAAATAGTAACTGTTCAGCTGGCAGATGTGAGACCGTCACCGAGAGATTTGCAGTTCGTTAGAATTCTAATGTTTGATGGTCACCGGCTCTGTTACAATGAAACAATTGATTGAGATATACAGTGGAACGTAGGTTTTTTGTCTTCACACAATCTCATTTTATGGGAATACACAAAGAGAATGCAGACAAGGAGGAGGCAATCGCCTCAAGCCGTGTCAATCATCATTTCGAACCAGGGACACAAACATATCCTTAATACCATTTTACAATTGATTTAAATTTTGTTTTCTCATTGTCTTATTTAATAGGGGCTCCGAGATATAAATTTCTTTTTGAAAGAACCAAGGCGACTAACATCTTGTACATTTACATGAGGCCATTAAAGGAATCCGAGAAAAACTGATCGTAATAACAGTTGATTTTGAAACCAGTATTACAGCTATGACGATGCATTTTGACGAACAGTGCACCGTACGGTGCCCTTTGTCAGTGTCACGCCGAGGCAAATGTTATGACAGGAGTGCCAACCGACCTCTTTTGTCGCAGGTCAAGCTATGTAAGTTTACACTAACATTTTTACGTGATGCTTCATTTCATTTTTGCAGGTACTTTAAGAAAGTTGTGAAATCTGCAAGAACTGATGGTATCTCCAAATCTGGAGCAGCACGCGATTTCCTTGCTCTTGAACTTCCTTTAAGGTAGATTAATGAGCTTGGATGAAGGTCCTTTGTATATTCTTTGCCATCCAACTGTTATTTAAATGCAGTGTCAGTCTGCTGTTTGTCCCGTCCGTCCACATATCTGAATAGGAATCTCGCGAAGATTGTAGATTTAAATGTGTTCGTCGTTGTAATTATTTAACGTGTGTGTGGATGTGGTACGTGTGCTGGTGTACGTGTATAGTGATATATGTGTAATTATATATAATATTATTATATATATATTATATATATATATATAGTGTCACGGTTGTGAAATTTCACCAGATCACCTTCAGGTTCCCCAATCAGTTTTTGTTGTAAGTGTGTGTCCAAGGTTAGGTTTTCCACGATGTATAACGGATTATTCGTGTGCCGGGCTGGTGAACTTTGGGTGTGTTATTCTTTCTGTCTTTTATTTTTAAACAATCATCTCTCACACCTTCTCACCATGCACGATTCCTCACAGATCTCCACACACACGCTCTTTCACTCCAACAATCATCTCCACAACACAATTCTCCACAAAAATACGAATGCATCCTCAGATCAGAGCAAAGTGATGCTCAAAACGGCCGCGTTGTGAAAGGATCTCAACCGGCCGTTGACGGTTGAGAATGGATCAGAACGCGAATAGGGGCGGAGCCAGCCGGGGGTGAATTCAAAGGTAAAAGGAGGAGGCGCTGATTTGGGGCGATGAAGCCCAGAGCGCCTCCCTCCGGGCTATAAAGGATAATAGCGTTTCAAGCCGAGATCGTTTTTGTCGTTGGTTGGTCGTGGAGGCAGTTCAGTGGAGTTCAGAAGACAGTAGTGAGCTGGAGTTGGAGTCAGCAGTTGGAGTCGGAGCAACGGAGAAGCGCAGGTTTGGTTGAGAGACGGAAGAAGTCGCAGCCGGAGAGAAGTCGCCAGCAGCTAACGTCGGTCGGGTATGGGCCCCGAAGTCAGTCGAGCGACGCATAGAGTGAGCGGCTTTTAAGAGCATCAACTCTAAAAGAGCAAAGCCTTCTCGCTCTCTAGGTCGTCGGCCAGGGCAGATCGAACCAGGCCACGGGGAGCCAGACGACCGAGGAGGGCCGCCCGCCACCTGTCGGCCGTTAAGCAACTAGCGAGTTTGTGGACACCCCCGGTGAACGGAACATACCGAGGGTCGCCGACCACAAGGACCCATTGAGTCGCCAAGGCGACAAGATACTGCCGGCCTCCGGAGCTCTTCGGTATCCCAGCTCGAGGAATCTTAAGGGCTTACGAGCCCGTGTTCTATCTTTCTTTTCTGGTTTTGCATGAAAGTCTTTGGCGCCTGTATCATACCAAGTAGAACTATTAGTGCATTACGTAATGAATGATATCGGCTGTAGGTTTTTACTCGTGTTTAGTCCCGCTCCATTCATTGCATTGCTTACATGTTGCAATAATGTTCCCCATTTTTGAATGCACCGCTGCTCGTTTTTGGTCCTTCCTCCATTGACTGCATATTGCGTTCGGTAATAATTAGCTGGCTGATTAATAGCGATAAAAGTACATCTGGTCCAACGAGGCTTGGCGATTTAAAACCGCTCGGCAATCGCAACGGACAGAGCTGCTTAAACCGGCTCGTTTTCGTTGCAGGCTCCGTAGAGGTGTAAACTCCTGCCATTTCTCTTCTGCCACAATATGTACATCGACAATTCGGCGATGACTCTGTAGCGGTGGACAGAAGAGGTGGCTGGTTTATGTGTGGTTAACAACACCGTAGCGGGTTTCGGCGTTGATCCGAAGCTGCGACATAGATTGCTCGTTGGTGCGCGCGGCGCCGCAATTGAGCTAAAGGACTGTGCGGCGAAATCCACAACCATTATATATATATATATATTATATTATTATATATAGCATATATATCAATATATATATATATCATTTTAAACTCACTGACTGATATTAATGTTCAGACACTCCCGGTGGACGTAGAAAGCTGAATTTTGCGTGCCGACGGACATAAAGTCAATACCACCGGGAAAAACACAGAACCATCAGAAACGTAATAAATGAAAATATACGAAAACAAGGGAACCTGTTGTGCCTCACTGCGACCGTGAGCGACCAAGACAATGGGAAGCAGGGGTCCGTTATTGCGTACAATCTTAAGCATACCCATTAGACTTATATATATCAGTAATCCCCCGTTTCTCGCGGCTGTTACGTTCCAAACCTCCCCGCGCTAAGTGAAAATCGCGATGAATGACCGCCTCCCCAAAATAATCGATTCGTCTGGTCTGGTCGGTTTGGGATGATTGGTTTGAGGTGCCTGGAGTTCGACTAGTCTGGTCGATTCGTTGCAGTGATTGGGTTTGAGGTGCGGAGATCGACAGCTGGTCTGGTCTGGTTGCAGTGAATTGGGTTGAGGTCGGAAGATCGTACTGTCTGGTCTCGGTTTGAGTGCTGGTATGAGCAATGCTCGTCCAACGGCGCAAACTTTTCCTTCCCAAGCATATATCGACACTTTACCTCTCCTGGAGCGTCCCAGGACCCTTCCTCTGGCGCTTCGTTCCTTGCCAGAGCCTAGAGGGTGCAGGGCGTTGTGGGCGCATCGTGGGCTTGGAGAAAAACGACAGAAAATATTCGAACTTCCACAGCAAACTTTGTCTCGTGCGTTGTTGATCTGGTCGAGCACCACGCTGTATAATTTATTGCTTAATAATTTATATTTTATATATTATCACCGCGATGTACCGGGGAATCCGCAGAAAAAATTAGTTACGTTCCAAGAGGAACCGCGATGACCGGGGGCGCCAATAGGTGAACGCGATGAAGCGGGTTGACTGTATATATTATATATATATATATAATATGACACATACGAGACGTGTGTTCAAAAAGTATCCAAACCTTAATTTTTCGTCGTAAACAAATGAAGCTAGGAGGCGTGGTTTGGTGCACGTATGTAGCGCATCTAATCCGTATGCGTGAATTTTTCCCGCCTGCAAAGCTGTCAGTTCGCCGACAGACCGACGATGAGTGAAATGTAAGTAGCGCCGTCGGATTTCGTTTTTGACAAATAGACGGATCCTGTGGTTCCGATTGCCAGTGATCACTGTGTTGAAGAAGTTGGGATCGCTGTTCACAGTCTCATAGCATGTCCTGTCGATCTCCAAACGGAGTTGCTTCTGCTCTATCTGCTAGCAGCTTTGGCACGAACTTCGCTCTGAGATTTCCTTAAGCCCAATCCTCAGTCACAATGATAATGAACGGATCCAATGCTGACGCCGCCTCCGTCTGCAAGTTCTCTTTGATCGTGATTCGACGGTCTCTATCCAGGGTCCTCACTTGAGTCAATGCGATCTCATTTCGGGATGTTGAGGCCTACCAGACAGTGCTTCACTTTCACTGATGTGCGACCATCTTTGAAGCGGTTGTACCACTCTTTTATCTGCGTGTGCCCATTGCTCCTCTTCCGAGGCCTGTTGAATCTTGCGGACTGTTCCATTTGGAATCGCCAAGCTAAGTTACACAAAAATTGCTGCAAGTAGTGTTCAAGTTTTTCCCTCATTTTGCAAAAACGAAAACTGACCGCTCCCTTACACCCTATCATCGCGGGGTCTTCGCGCGACTGACAGCTTCTGCAGGGGGGAAATATTCACGCATACGGATAGGATCGTACTACTAGTGCACCAACACGCCTCCTAGCTTCATTTGTTTAGCACGAAAAATTAAGGTTGATACTTTTTGAAACACCTCTGTATGTGTACATTATATATATATATAATATATATATATATATATATATATATATATTATTATATATATAGATTAATATTTTTTTTTTTTGGCCATTACATGGCCAAGATGTGACACCCCCTTCAATTAGTGATTCATATTTCAGCTCACTCATTGCAACAGTGAATTAATCAAGCAACACAGCCATGCATCTCCGTCGACAAACACTTGCAGTAGAATGGCCGTACTGAAGAGCTCAGTGACTTTCAACATGGACCGTCAAAGGATGTCACCTTTCCAACAAGTCAGTTTGTCAAATTCTGCCCTGTTTGAGCTGCCCGTTCAATGTAAGTGCTGTTGTGTGGAGTGGAAACATCTTGGAGCAACACAGCTCAGCTTGAAGTGTTGGCCACACAGCTCATAAATGGGACACCAAGTGCTGAAGCGCGTAGGCAGAAAATCGTCTGTGTCGGTTGCATACACTCACTACCGAGTTCCAAACTGACTTCTAGAAGCATCAGTCACCAAGCATGTTCGTCAGAGGCTTTAGTAATGGATTTCCATGGCCGAGCAGCTGCGCACAAGCCTAAGATTACCATGGCGCAATGCTACGTCGGCTGGAATGGTGTAAAGCTCACCGCCATTAACTCTGGAGCAGTGAAACATGTTCTCTGGAGTGATAATCATGCTTCACCACTTGCAGTCCGATGGACGAATCTGGGTTTGGCGGATGCCAGTAGAACGCTACTGCCTGAATGCATAGTGCTAACGAGAAGTTTGGTGGAGGAGGATAATGGTCTGGGCTGTTTTTCATGGTTCGGTTCAGCCCTTAGTTCCAGTGAAGGAATATCTTAATGCTACAGCATAACATACATTCTAGATTATTCTGTGTTCCAACTTTGTAGCAACAATTTGGGGAATCCTTTCCTGTTCAGCATGACAATGTCCCTGTGCACAAACTGAGGTCCATCCAGAAATGTTTGTTAGCATGATCGTGTGAAGAACTTGACTATGCCTGCACAGAACCTGACCTCAACCCCATCGAACACCTTTGGATGAATTGGAACGCGACTGCGAGCCAGACCGAATCCCCCAACATTTATTCAACCAGGATATTCTGTGTTTTTGTATTTTAATTCATTTTCTGAAGCTTTGAATTTGTTTTTCATATTGAAGTTGTAGTTATGAGTGTAAATAAAGATGTTAAAAAGTCTGATTAATGCAATTTATTCCAGGCTATACAGACAAAAGTGAAAAATTTGAAAGGGGTGTAGACTTTCTTTCAGCACGTATATTGATTAAAAAATGCCAAACTCCAGTAAACTGATAGGAAGTCTCAGAGGAAGATCCCCTGTCGAAGAGTTTTCAGCCTGAGCTTTTTCCCATTATTGTTATTTGTGGTCGAGAGGGGCAAGAACGATATACTCGAAAATGCCATGTTTAATCAAGTCAAGAAGCTTGGTTAGCAGACAGTGTGTGTCCTGATGATCAGAGTCTTCTCTTTTCACCAGAGCCAGAGCATGTCGGTAGTTTAAACCAGAGCTGCTCTTCAGCAGCCGACGATCATTCCTTCAAACTTTTGTTCTGTCTCTACTTGTCAGCCAGATTTATTACAAGGTATCGGCTGACCGGACAATATCACGTTAAAGAATCAGTAGCATATCCTTATTTGTGCATCTTAGTCATCAGCACTCATATTTATCTCTTTAACTTTTTCACATCCTCGACTCAAATGGTACCATCACACTCAATTATTATGATACACCTGCTTGTCTCTGATTGAAGGACAGATCACCAGACCAGAAGGACCAAACACCAGATCTGAATATCTGGTGTTTGACATGTCTCAGCGATAACCCAGGAAATTTATCATGCTGGTAAATCTGCCCACATTTCAATCATTCACATCATGCGAACACTGTATGATGAGTTATCTTTGTGGATGCTTCTATTTTCCATTGTTTTCTCTTGAAAAACCTACTTCAAGGAAATTGCAATTAATTCACATTTTCGTTGATTGGATAGTTGTGTCATTGTGGGAACATTTTACTGTATCTCTGGTTCTCGCGATACATTTGCAGTACCGATTATGCCTCCAGGGAAAACGCTCTTTTGCTTAGGGCAAACAAACTACATGCAGACAGCGGTGTGTATATACATATATTGTTAAGGATTCAGCGTGGCGGGATTTGGACGAGTGATGTCAATCACTGTCCGAACCAGTCTGGTTTTCGCACCCTACTCTTGACGCCAAATGTTACAGATTCCGGCCACCCTAACCACCGCCGTCTCGGGTTATAACGGCGGCTGGTTCGGCACAAGCCTTCGGGTCACGCGCCTCGAATCACGATTCCAACGTACCCTGGACCTATACCAGTTGGGAATAGACCCCGGTTACAGACTGGTGTTGTCAGAGACCAGCGAATTCTGCCAGTCTGTAAGCATTTGGTTTTATATCCAAATCGAGCGGATCGTTCCTCGGCGCGCACAAATTAATTCAAAGCGGCAACTTCATACGAATCAGCCGGTTTATTTGGGAACACCGGGGAACACACACAAGAAAGCATTCACGACAATTTTATAATTGATCTATACCCGTTCTTAACTAGGGAGCTACGGATTATGGGTTTCGAAGGGGACCCTAATGAATAAACCTAACAGCATGACAAGACATGGAAGCATGCAGAC
>CM068968.1:49262536-49285653 GCA_035128595.1 Eptatretus atami
GCACCGCTTGCACACGCAGCCTCAGCGCGTTCTGACCCCGCGTAATTTCGACGGCACAAGACCGCCAGATCGATGGTGGGTTTCAGCTGGTTTCTCCCAAGGTCCAGTATACAAGTCCAGGCCTGGCCTGTTCGCCAGACAAGGCCAAATCGAGGTGTTGGGCCCAGCAGGCTGGGTCCATGGCCGAGGAGGCACCGCCGGCCAAAACCACTCCTCCACAAAGTCGATCGCCCGACTCGACGTGCAGGCGGCCTCTCCCACTGCCAAAATGGCAGACTCGGCGCGCTCAGTTTCTCTTACTGCCAAAATGGCAGACTCGGCGCGCTCAGGTTCAGTTTCTCTCCCGGCAGATCCATCACTGCCTTTCTGGCGCTCGCTCGCCTCGAAGCTGACTGGATCCTTCCTTCAGTTTCACTTCCTTCTCTTGGCCACTCCCCCTCTCAGAGCGCTGGGCGAGGACTATTGTCTGGAGAGAGGAAGGAAGAAGAAGAACCTCTCGGTCCACCACCACTGCACGAACAATGAACATGCCTTCTACAGCTCCCGACACACATGTAACGTCCATTTACCGAACAACCTGGCTAAACATGCATTTAATGGGGGATCTGGGCTAATCCTATATTTAATCACAGAACAACCATTCAGGCTTCCCAGAGATCAGTTATGTCGATAAGTGTGTGTTCAGATTAGATTTCCCCACCGATGTCTAAAGGGAATTATTCGTGTAACCGGGCTGTGATCTTTGAGGTAGTATTATTCTTTTGCTATCTTTATTTTGGAACAACCACATCTGAACAACCGCAACCGCCTCTCAACAACCACGCCATCCCCACCACAGCGCCAACCACGACAACATCATCTCTTAAACAACTTCTCGACAACCGTCGACATCTCCTCGAACAACGGCAAATCGACGAACAAAAAGGACACCAACAACTCCTGCCCCGATATCCCTCAGAACGGGTAAACAGGATTGACGGTTGGGGCAGGCCCCTCAGAACGGGTAAACAGAAGTGACGGTTGGAAAATAACAACTGAGCCCAGCCGAGCTCTGCTGGAATTCCCCCCCCCCGCGCGGGAAGGGAGGGGCGAAGCTCCGTGGCGATAAAAAGGGCGGCGTTGAGACGCTGACAGAGAGTGAAGTTGGGGAGAGGAGACGCCGGCCAGTGTGGAGTTGAGGAGAGGGTCGCCAGGAGTTGAGTCTGGAATCGGAGGAAGCAGTAGAGGAGTGGAGGTTTTCTTGCTCTCTCTCTCTCTCTCTCTCTCTCTCTCTCTCTCTCTCTTCTCTTTGATCGACGGAGGCGCAGTGGAATCGAGAGTGAAGTCAGGAGCTGGTGGAGTCCACGGAGGCGGGAGCCACCGAGGGTCGCCGAACCAGGGCCAGCGAGTCACCACGAGGGTGACAGGTAACCAGCACGGCCTTCGGACGCTCTTGGGTTCCACAGTCCGTGGATATTAAAGGCCTACGGGTCCAGTTCTGCCCTCCCTTTCCTAGGGTTTCTTTGTATGAATGTCGTGGCGCCTTGTCCGTCAAGTAATGAACTGTTAGTGATTGTGTACATAAAATAGAATGGTTGTAGTTCTTTGTCTTGCTCGTCCCTGCATTGCTTTATTGACTACATGATTGCATACGTGTTTGATTGCATACGTGTAGATGCTTACGTGTGTACAAATAAATGTCATTGTGTGAATGTTCACCTGTTCGTTGCGTCTTTCCCTCCATTGAGCTGCCGTCATTGCGTTCGGGATATTAGCTGGCTTTTAAATAGCCGATAAAGTAATCAGATCCGGCGGGGCTTGGCGATATACACGCTCGGCAAATCGCAAACGGAGCGAGCTGCTTAAGCGGCTCGTTTCCAAGCAGGTCGTTGAGGTGTAAATCCCGGCATTTCTGTTCTGCGCGCATACTTAGGTAAATCGACATTTCGGCGATCGGACCTGTCGCGCGGGACAGAATAGTTGGCTGATTTGCGGTGTGATTAAAAACACACCCGTAGCTGGATTTCGGCATTGATCCGAAAGCTGCGACTAGGTTTGCCACGTCCAGTGGGCGCGCGGCTGCGATTAGCTAAAAGCGGTCGCTCGCACGCCGGCGCGGCGGAAAACTATAAAATATATAATATATATATATATATATATAATATATTATATATATATATATATGTACATGTACATCACGAAGATGGGAATTAATTTAGAATCATTTATTAACACAATTTGGCTCATCACAATCACTTGAGATTGTGAATACATGGGTGAATCTGACCTGGTGTATGGACTGGTGAATGTGACCTGGAGAGAAGGCCAGAAGGTGAAAGGAGATGTTGGGAAGGTGGGAAGCAGGTTATGAGAAAGTAGCGGAAAGAGTAGGTGAAGTTGGTAATGGTGTAATATTAAGGTGGATAGGGGAGGGAAAAGAGTTGAAATATTCCTCAATTTTATTGAGCTAATGAGAAAATTGTCATGATGTAAGAATGCCTTTTGCTTTTGAGAACAGGAAAAAAGGGGGAGGGGAGCACAGAGAGTTTTAGTGGGGTGGGGAGGGGACACGGAGTTTGGAAGGGGGGATTGAGCCTTTAAAGGAGGGGGGGGGGTTATGGACTTTGGTGCGGAGAGGTTTGAAGACTTAGCATTGGGGGTGAGTTGAGGACTTGGGTTGAAAGTGTGGGGGGGGGGGGAGTTGAGGATTTGGGGTGGGGAGGGGAGGGTTGATTCAGTCAAGCAACATCTGAGGGAGCACATGGCTGGACAAGATTAAATTCCAATGACATTTAACTGTTCTTTGCATAATGTTGTTGAAGTTACATTTTACATTACGTGGAATTTCCGCGGTTACTGTCGTTATTTATGTTGTTTTTCAAATCCTTTCTGTGTTTTGAGTTTAGTGGTAAATCGTCTCGACTGTGGTTTACTAAATCGTATCGCTTTTTGACTTCGGGAATTGTTCAATTCTACTTTTTATACAAAATCAGTTTATGATTGTTTAATAAACCACCGTGTTTGATATTGCATCATAACTATGGTAGTATGGTTTGCAGTTCAATACCTGATTGAATTTAATTAATTGTAAACTTGTTCTGCCCTAATATTGTGGGGGACTCATAACAGAGTATGCCATTACTTTGGAAGAGCTGTTCAGCCAGCTGTCCCCTCTACAATCATGGATGTTGAGATTGCAAACCATGTGAGAGAGAGAGAGGGTGGCTGTTATCCATTCGTTTTGAATGTGTTGGGGGAGACCGGGACTAGTTGGAACGTGGGGCAAGTTGATATACTGAGGTTATCCATTTCTTTCCTTGACGACATCACAATATTTGACATTCGATGACCTGCATCAATGGAATCTCAAGGCTGGCGGTGGATTCCCAATAATCGTCTCTCTCCCACTGGCGGCAAGTTGTTTGATTCTCTATTGTATTAAGCTTGCATCTAGCCCTGCTCCTTCTGCCCTCCCCAAACCACCCCAGGTTGCACATGTTCCTCAAGAAAACCCTCACCTGTTCACTCTCCCAAAGTCCATGCCGGTTGCTCACCTGCATTAATTCGTCCCCTTATTCTTCTGATTGTGGAATTGTCTCCCTTTGTCTGTTTTCGTGTCCTCTTCATTTCAAGCTTTCAAATATGCTGCCATTCATTATCTTGTACACTCACCCATACACTTCCACGATCTCTTCTACACACGCAGATTCTTTCCCATTCTGTTCCTCTCCAGGTCATTTTTTAATTATTTTTTATTTTTCGTACACATTGTCGAGGCTCATATGAGAGCTAGCACAGAACGTACAACAAGGGGAGCAGGAGACAAGACTGGGAGAGGGAAGGAAAAAACAGTGGTGGGAATAGAGGCATGAGGAGATCTGTGGAAGGGAGAGGTATGGGATGGGGTACATAGGGTAAACAAGATGGACACTACAGGGACTTTCAGGTCCTTACAGGACAGGGACTTTCAGGAAGGAAAGCAGGGAATTTGAAGTAGGTGGGTTTGGGGTGGAATAACGGGGGTAGAAAAGATCATGGTTTTGGATGGGGGGAGAGATGGAGATGGTGGTGAACATCTGTTTTGAAGACCTGGAGGGAACAGTGGGAATGAAGAGAGTGTGGGAGTTTGTTCCAAAGGTGGGGAAAAAGGGGAATGAAAGAGTGAAGGTGAGCAGTGATTCTTGAATTTGGTAGTTTTACCAGAAGGGGGTTACTCGTTTTAAAGTTATTCTTCCTTTTCTCCTTGTATATGTCCACTCTACTATCCACCATAACCTTTTATAGTTTGTATACCTGCTGCCCTTTGTTATTTAGCTCTTCTATGAGCCTAGAGCCTTGTCCACAAAACGGTAGAGTGCAAAATTACAGACAAGGAAGGGCCTTGCTCAAATGTTGTTTTGAGGAGGACTGAAGAGGTCATCAAACAAACTCATTGGATAATTGCAATGTTTCGACCGAGCTCGTGTTCCATTGAACATCTGTCTCCCCTTAAGGTGATAGCAAAATAGTTAATTGACATCACTTTATTATGCATGTTGGGTATGCAAGACTACGGGATTCAGCAAAGTAGAATGCTTTATTTAGTCCTAGGCTAATTGTTTTATCAGATTTTCGTCACTCACTCACATTCCATTCCAACATTGACTGCAACGAGTCCACAAACTGTCCTGATGATAACTTACCAGAACCTCGTGAATTGCTCCTTGGTTTCACATCAGAGGGGGAGGATTAACACAAATCATTCAAATTCACCAGATTCAGTGGCATTGTTGAATTAGATCCTGGTTTTGGATTGGGGATTATCTGAGATGGTGGTGAATAGCTGTCTTTAAGACTTGGAAGGAAGAATGAGATTGAAGAGAATGTGGTAGTTGGCTCCACAGGTGCGAAAAAAGAGGAACAAATGAGTGGAGGTGAGCAGTGATTCTGGAGTTTTGGACTTTCACTTGGGCGTTGATGGTGGACCATGTGCGTCCTGCAGAAACCTGGTGGGGGCAGGGGTGGGGGGGGGGACCATGGAAAGAGCAGAGGGGTTGACCACAGACGCAGCTTCATCGCAGGACATTCCAATATTCTTGAAGGCCTTGGTTTCCATGCCATCGATCTCATAAAGATGTGTAGCAGGGGGGCCAGCCCAAAGGGGAGAGCAGTACTCCATCAAGCTGTGGATGAAGGCCTTGCAGGTGGATTGGAGTTCAGGTGTGCCAAGGAACGACTTTGTACGACGGAGGATGCCCAGTCGGCAACTGGCGTTGGAGGCCAACTTTAAAATGTGTTTGCCCAAGAAATATCATGACTTACAGTGAAACCCAGGAGTTTGAATGACTGAAATTCCTCAAGTGGATTGTTAAGAATGTAGATGGAAGGGTTTGCCAGACGGTCCTTGAGAGAGAGAGAGAGAAGAGAGAGAGAGAGAGAGAGAGAGAAGAGAGAGAGAGAGAGAGAGAGAAGAGAGAGAGAGAGAGAGAGAGAGAGAGAGAGAGAGAGAGAGAGAGAGAGAGAGAGAGAGAGAGAGAGAGAGGAGACAGAGACAGGGACAGGGACAGGGACAGGGACAGGGACAGGGACAGGGACAGGGCAGGACAGGGACAGGACAGGGACAGGGACAGGGACAGGGACAGGGACAGGGACAGGGACAGGGACAGGGACAGGGACAGGGACAGGGACAGGGACAGGGACAGGGACAGGGACAGATACAGATTTATCGTTATTGAAAGTCATATTCCAAGTGTTTGATCATCTTTTGATTTTGTCAAGGTTTGAAAAGAGGGCAGAGGGTGGAGTCATCAGCAAATACATAAAGGGGATTTCCCAGAGAGTCAGAGAGATCATTGATGAAGACCAGGAATAGGACTGGACCCAGAACACTGCCTTGGGGCATTCCAGTCTTGACAGGAAAGGAGATTAAAGGATTCCTTTGAGTGCCACACGTTGGCGACGAGAGTCGAGGAAGTCAGTAGCCATGTGTGGAGTTGGCCTTGGATGCAATAGCAGAGGGTTTGGAGAGCAAGGCAAGATGCCAGACTGTATTGAAAGTTCGAGATATTCTAAGAGAGATGGCATTGATCTCATTGTGGGCCTCCATCCATTGTTGGTGAGTAGAAGCAGCATGTCTGAGATGGAGTGATCTGGTCTGAATCCAAATTGATGATCCGAAATGAGGAGAAAAGGAAGGATTTCACATCGACTTCGATGATGGATTCCATGACCTTGCTGATGATTGGAAGTAAGCTGATAGGCCTGTAGTTCAGGGGATCCGTTTTTGCATCTTTTTATGTAACCAGTGATGTTGGCTGATTTCTAAGCAGATGGAAGATAACCTAGCATGAATAACAGGGTGAAATGGGCAGAGAGAGGATGTGCAAGAGCAGCAGAGCAGGTTTTTAGGACACTTGAGCTGATGCAGTTCAGTCCAATAGCAGAGTCAGAGTGGATGGTTGAAAGAACCTTCTCCACCTTCTCAGGTGCAAAAGACAGAGTCGGGGAGCAGTTGAGTGTGATTGGGTAGGGTGGTTAAGAGAGCGAGGGGTTGGGGAAGCAATATTTGGAAGTAAATACAGAATTGAGGCATTTAGCCTTCTCACGAGCAGAGTCGGCTGTGATGCCATTTGAAGAGTGGAAAGGGATGGAAGGGTAGCATACTCCAGTGACTGATGTATTAAGGCACCACCAGGTTTTAGAGGAGGGAGACGAGTTTGAAAGTTCAATGTTGAGGTAGGACAGATGTTGTTTTCTTGCTTTTTCTGGCCACAAGGCAATGTTCCAGTGGACACACACTTGCTACGGGTTTTGTGAAATCAGCTGAGATTGCCTCTGGTCGGATTTGCCTTCCAGGAATCTAAGACTAGTTGTTTTAGAGCAATTGCCTCACCACAGGATTGATTGTACCTTGAGCGGGAAGAAGGGTTGGATAATTAATTGAAGATGGGATGGAATTAATCTATGCATGCGAGAGAGCAGATTTCTGTGGAGGAATTTCCAGGCTGAGTTAACGTCAGGGACAGTAGATATGGGAGACAAGTCCTGAAGAGAAATGGCTGCTAGCAGTCCCTGCCAATCTGCAACTTCTGCTAGAATTGTCAGGATTAAAGGAGGACGAATAATAATAATTCATTTTTTACTGCAGTAAGCTTCTCAGGATAAACCCCTTTTTTTAACTGCATGCTTCGCTTTTGACCATGCTTCAGTCAAAGTTTAACCAACAAGTGCCATTAAATTCACCAAATAACATCAGGCCCCTTTATCAGCCTAAGCCAGTGACTGTCCTCGCATGATCAGTTTTATGGAAAAAGAATCATACGAGTATCATCAACACTAGTGCGAGGCTTTTGAGAGCTTCATCTATTGGCTTTAAGTTGCAGTTCCATTGTCAATTCCATCATCAGCCTCGTATACGTCCACCAAAAACAGAAATCTGAGAGATCCGGGTTTTCGCACAAGAAAGCACTGCCGCAAAGGAAGTATTGATCTGTAGTGTACTTGTAATCAGTGCCAATTTGTTAGTACTTTTACATCATAAACTTTTTTTCCATTTACTAGTCCAACCAATGGCAGTAGTGTAGGCATGGTTTAAAAAAATCTGGTTTCTAACCAATTATTTTGCCCCACACTGCTATCGGGCTCTTGGACCTCCCCCTCACGCAACCAGCGGTCATGAAGACTTTAACGGAAGTGTGATGACACTTCTCTGCCTGGTGGCTGGCAGCTCACTTTTTACATCGTCATGGATTTGTGTTTCACTGGAGTTAAACAAAAGTTCACGAGAGTTTGCTGGAGTTCACTGGAGTTAAACCGCATTCGCAGCCCTATCTTCAGCGACGCATTTCCTCTCTCGACTGATGGAGCTTTGTACCACGTGCCGATTCGTGGCCCTATCTTCAGCGGGTTTTCACGCCTTTCAACCGCGTGCCTACTATTATCGAACCCCTTTTGGTGAGCAGCTTATTCCCATGGGCACTGGCCATTTATGACATCGGAGTCATCGATTGGATCATATTATTTCATGGACGCGACGCCAAATTGACCCACAAAACAAGTTTTATTTCCCAATGCGAGGGCACAGCCCTTTAATTCCTGTTGTGGGATAATTAAGCTTTATGACTGTACTGTACTCTAATTGCATTACCTTTGATTAAGAGATAAATTTTACTCATCTTTCAACACATTGAACTTGATGTAAAGTAATGGGCCAAAGTACTTTGGCGTGACATGAATGTTCCTGTTTGAAATACACACTACATGATAATGATAATTCGATGAATACAACTTTTCCTCCGGAGAAGCTTTTAATTGCTTTAACATTTCGGGCCAAAGGTTACGATGTAATATCGCATCACCAGAGAGTTCTGCTGCAAGTGTGTCACGAGGATGTCAATCGAGGAAATTGGAGAAAGGAACGAGGAAAACAATTGATTCAAAGGTGCCCGTTCACCTTTGCAGGATGGCCTAGATGTATGCACTCACCTCTGAGCTGTCTCGCCTGGGTTTGAATCCCGACCCAGCTATAAACTGTCATCCTGGCGTTTCGCGGGCACAGCGAGACGTCATTGTGTGCGCCTTGTCTTGGATGGACATTCAACTAGATTAGGTCGGGCTGTTGAATTAACACCAGGTGGGTTGAATCAGTCTATTATCCTTCGAAGGTCAGCAAAATAAGCATGCTGGTAACAGGGGGCATTACATTAGCGGCACAGCCGCACCCCTAGAAAATGATGCAGCCAAGCAACCACAGGCTGCATACGAATAAATAAATAATTTGGGGACGCGTAAAATGTAACGAATTTTTGGATTTGAACCTCGGTTCATGCCCCAGAGGTGGAGACTTTGGGTAACAGGAGGTCAAAACAGGGGAAAATATTTTAACTCTAAATTTGATATTGAGTCATTCCTGGTGGAACTTGTTGCTGTCTTTCAACTTTGCTTTAGGTGGGAGTGTGGGGATTTGCAAAGACATGCCATAGACTTCGCTCTCGTTAACCTTGGGGCACATTTTGACTGGTCCGGAGGCTAAACAATCCCTGATAATTAGAATTGTACATTGTCATATGATTAAGACGATTATACTTTTATGTTAAGTAAGCTGGGACAGACATCATGTTAATAATTGTGTTAAAGCATTTAATGCTGAGATGTGCGAATGAAAATGCATAAACAATCAAAAGTCTCTCGAGCAAGTACCAGAATGAAGCGACTTGTAAAGTTACAAAACACCCACTGGAAATGGTATGGAATCTCTTGCATTGCAGGAAATTCCCTTCTGTGGCTGCGATTGCTGGTACAAGCTGGAACCACGCACGAGCTCATCCAGTGTGCAAGGGGAATGCCGGATTGCTCTCAGATTCACCACTGAAAAGGTGGGGTTTGTTTGAGCTTGACCCTATAAGTCTAGTATAATATGTGAAACTTTGGTTGATTACCTAACAAGCACAGCTTATGCTTGAGAAGAAAAAAAGTAATTCTGGTCAAAGCACAAGAAGCTTAAAGGCCTCATTCCCATGCACCACTCAACCCGAGTTAGAAACGTGGCTGTCCCTGATACTGCATTTCCATATTTATTTATATCAATTTGAGCTAGCCCCGATTCTTTTCAGACCCTCACCCAAAGCAGGCTGAAGAGGGATGGATGCTCGCATCTCCATTTAATTGTATTTCTCTGTGCTTTAAGATTCTCTTGTCACTTAAAAAAAAAAAATTAAAAAGACATAAAATGTTCTAGTCCCCGTTGTTTTAGTAATTTTGCTGCATGGAGTTAGAGGCTGGTAGTCTACCAGTCGGCCATCTTGGATCTGATCTTGAAAAAAAATGATGTACATCTGTGTACCATAATTTTTTATATGTGTACCATGTTTGAACAACATCGATAAATGTATGTGCAAGAAATGGTTGAGGATGTGTTCAACATCGGGTTTTTTTTATAACTAAAATGGCCGCCAGTCGGCCATCTTGCATCTGATCTCGAAAAAAATGATGGGCATATGTAAGCCATCATTCCTTATCTGCGTATCTACTTTAACCAAGATCGGTAAATGCATGTCCGAGAAATGGTTGAGGATGTGTTCAATATTGGGTTTTTTACAAGTAAAATGGCTGCTTGTCGGCCATCTTGGATCTGATGTCAAAAAAGAATGACATGCGTATGTAAACCATCATTCATTATCTGTATGCCAAGTTTGAACAACATCGATAAATGCATGTCCGAGAGATGGTTGAGGACGTGTTCGACATCGGGTGTATTTTTACATCTAAAATGGCCGCCAGTCTACCAGTCGGTCATCTTCGATCAGATCAAAAATTATAGTGAGGTGTACGTGTATGCCGTCATGTACTGTGCTTGTGTCAAGCTTGAACAAAATCGGACCATGCATGTCTGAAAAATGATTGGGGACACATTTAAATAAGAAAATGGCCACCAGTCAGCCATCTTAGATCTGATCTCGAAAAGAAAATGACGTGCATACGTAAACCATCATTCGTTATCTGTGTGCCAAGTTTGAACAACATCGATAAATGCATGTCCGAGAAATGGTTGAGGACGTGTTCAACATCGGGGTTTTTTATAACTAAAATGTGTACCAGTCAGCCATCTTGGATCTAAACTTGGAAAAAAAAGATGTGCATATGTGTACCATTATTTGTTGTCTTTTTGCCAAGTACAAATAAAATCGGTCCATACATGTCAGATATATGGTTGTGGACGCACGCACGAACATGAAAATTGTGTCCAAATCCATTAGCTCCCATTTTGGACTTCGTCCAACAGGGGCTAAAAATATAAGCTCCAAACTAGAACGGAACTCGGCGCATATCTCTGCCAGGCTGAATAGTTTACGTTTTGTATCCCACTGATAGACCGGTTCTGGATCCGGACCTGAAGCAAAATCTCATTGGCTTGTTCTTGTCATCAAGCCAACTCATCCACCAAGTTTTGTCTAAATCTGTCCACAACGTTTTGAGATACACTACATGGCCAAAAGTATGTGGACACGTGCTCGTCCAACATCTCATTCCAAAATCACGGGCATTAATATGGAGTTGGTCCCCCCTTTGCTGCTATAACAGCCTCCACTCTTCTGGGAAGGCTTTCCACTAGATGTTGGAACATTGCTGCGGGGATTTGCTTTCATTCAGCCACAAGAGCATTAGTGAGGTCGGGCACTGATGTTGGGCCATTAGGTCTGGCTCACAGTCAGCGTTTTAATTCATCCCAAAGGTGTTCGATGGGATTGAGGTCAGGGCTCTGTGCAAGCCAGTCAAGTTCTTCCACACCGATGTCGAGAAACCATTTCTGTATGGACCTCGCTTTGTGCATGGGGCATTGTCATGCTGAAACAGGAAAGGACCTTCCCCAAGCTGTTTCCACAAAGTTGGAAGCACAGAATCATCTCGAATGACATTGTATGCTGTAGCGTTAAGATTTCCCTTCACAAGAACTGAGGGGCCTAGCCTGAACCATGAAAAACAGCCCCAGACCATTATTCCTCCTTCACCAAACTTTACAGTTGGCACTATGCATTCGGGCTGGTATCGTTCTCCTGGCATCCGCCAAATCCAGATTAATCCGTCAGACTGCCAGATGGTGAAGCGTGATTCATCACTCCAGAGAACACGTTTCCACTGCTCCAGTCTAATGGCGGTGAGCTTTACACCACACCAGCCGACACTTGGAATTGCACATGGTGATCTTTAGGCTAGTGTGTGGCTGCTCGACCATGGAAACCCATTTCATGAAGCTCTCGATGAACAGTGCTTGTGCTGACATTGCTTCAAGTCAGTTTTGAACTTGGTAGTGAGTGTTGCAACTGACGACGGACGATTTTTCTGCGTTACGCGCGTCAGCACTCGGCGGTCTCGTTCTGTGAACTTGTGTGGCCTACCACTTAGCGGCTGAGCTGTTGTTGCTCCCAGACGTTTCCACTTCACAATAACAGCACTTACAGTTGACCGGGGCAGCTCTAGCAGGACAGAAATTTACGAACTGACTTGTTGGAAAGGTGGAATCCTACGACGGAACACGTTGAAAGTCACTGAGCTCTTGAGTACGGCCCATTCTACTACCAATGTTTGTCTCTGGAGATTGCATAGTTGTGTGCTTGATTTTATACACCTGTCAGTAATGTATATGGCTGAAATAGCCGAATACACTAATTATAAGTGGTGTCCGCATACGTTTTGGCCACTAGTGTGTCATAGTACATGCAGTGTCATTTGGTCCAATCTCCTCATGGTGAAGAATCACTTAAAACAAGGACAAATGTGTCCAAGAGCCGCGTCCTAAAGGTTTTGTCTTCACCAGAAGAAGAAGAAGAAGAAGAAGAACAACAACAACAACGCGGAGCTCTCTTAGAGCCAGCGTTCGCAAGCGACGCGGCTAATGAAAAAAAAAAAAGATAAATATATAAATAACAACAACAATCCGATATTTTCGTCACGTGCCTTGATGGAGCCAATAGCGAGATCCGTCATGGAGGCTCCTCGTTCATGACGAGAAAATAGTGTATTTACGAAATTACATACATTAAATGGAATAATCTTTAATAGTAACGTGAACTTTTCGAAACTTTAAGCAAATGTCCGAATATATTTAAAAGTTATGATAGACGCTCTCAAAAGGCACCCTCAATGCGAGGGTGTGTACAGGTGTTTAGTATTTAAGGAGATCCGGATCCTGTATATAAAGAGCCGCGTCCTAAAGGTTTTGTAAGAAGAAGAAGATGATGATGATGATGATGATGATGATGATGATGCTCTCTTAGAGCCAGCGTTCACTACGCAACACGGCGAAAAATTCTCATTCGGATCCAGATCTTCACCAAAATCGATTCGTTCTTGACACACACCCAACTGGTCCACCAAGTTCCGTCTGAATCCGTCCATAACATTTTAAGACATTGTGCAATACTGTATATTGATTTCGGCCCGATCTATCAATGGTGAAGAATCATTAAATAAATTATTGTATTCAGATATTCACCAAAATCTAATCATTTCGTCCTTGTCACACACCCAACCTGTCCACCAAGTTTTGTCCAAATCCGTCCATAACCTTTTGAGATATTCTGCTCACAGACAGACAAACATACAGGAGTGAAAACGTAACCTCCATCCACCTTCAGTGGCGGAGTTATTAATTGTTTATATACTTGGAGGCAAAGCCATGCCATCTATCCTTTCAGTTTGCCACATGAATGCTGGGAAAGAACAGCCTACATGCATCAAAAACTCATGTTGCATGGAAATGGGAGCTTTCCGCTCAACTCTGGTTGACTGTAAAACTGGGTTGCAGCGCAACGCGGATCGACTCGAACGCAAATTTTCAACCCAAATTTAAATTTGAGTGGTGCTTGGAAACGAGGCATGAATGGTCTTTCTCTTTCTCTTTCTCTCTCCCTCTCACCATTTCATGTTTAAATGTATTTGGACACACTCTGTATGACTTATTTCTTATAAGTATAGCTCTTTAACAGAACTTTAAGCGGCAGGACGGGTTCGGATACGCGTTTGCTGAAGCTACTAGAAACGGGTGTGCATTGCGACATGGAGTGCATTGGGAAATCTCTTTCAGCAGATATTTTAAAGAAATTATATCAAGTTTTATCATCTTGGAAATTATTATAAGTTTCCAAGAATAGCTGTGAGGTGTCCCGAAGCATCCTATCAGTCAAACTATCCCAGATTGTCCTTGACCTGAAGTTTTGTATGCTCTGGGGAAAATCAAAAACTTTCGATCGAACTCTTGGGGAAAAGCGAAATCTCCGCACCCACCAGCGGAACTGCAGGTTTGTTTCCTGCTGGGTGCGGTTCTTAGTGATTCCTGGAATTTGATTGTCTTGTTCCAGCCGCTTTATCAGTCATCATTGTGAGGTTTGGTTCATGTCGTTTTTGACCCCAACCCCTTCCCCACGCATTGCCCTTATCTCCCTTTTCTTCCCATTCCGTCCCAAACTTTAAACATTCACTTTTCTTTCCTTTCCTCCTCCCTTCTCTGCTCACCTTAATGTTTCAAATCCAGCCAATCACACATGACGAATATTTCAATGTACTCGGGCACAGGCCGCAGTGTATTTTCATTCTTTAAGGGTGGAAAAATAAAGCCTGGTGTTGGCGTAGTGGTTAGGGTAGCGGATTAGGATCCAAAAGGTCCTGAGTTCAAGCCCCGTTGGCCGCTTGAATTAATACACAACCAGGCAGGTGACTCAGCCTGTCATCCTTCCGAGGTCGGCGAAGTGAGTACCAGTGTACTGGGCCCGGTGTATGCCCGGTTAAAATATGTGTACCATATCCCTGTGTCGTAAGAGGCGACCAGGGTTGCGTCAGGAAGGGCATCCGCGTAACCTGTGCCAAATCACTATGCGGATCATAACGGATGATCCGCTGTGGCGACCCCGAAAGGCGCTGTCACACCTTGACGATTTAGCCAGCGTATGCCGACTTATGAAAAATTTGTCTAAAACGCGGCACACGTCGAATACGTTATGGGTAAGTTTTGTATACGTTAAGAGCACGCTGAAAACACTGCCATACGTCGTAGTACGCTGGCTTTCATTGTGTACTTGCGGTTGTCCTCAAATTTTAGCATGCTTGAAATTTTACGACGTATGCCAGCGTATGACTCACACGTTCCGCTACGCTGGCCATAAGTGGTAGGCACGTTATGCGATCGTTGACACACGTCGACACACGTTACTTGTAAGTTACTCATAAGTTCGAAACACGTCAAGGTAATGATTAGCGTACCCGAAACTTATTTATAACCTATGAGTAACGTGTTGTAGGCACGTTACACGATCGTTGACACACGTCGAGGTACGTTATGCGATCGTTGACACACGTCGAGGCACGTTACTTGTAAGTTACTCATAAGTCGAAACACGTCGAGGTAATGCTAGCGTACCCAAAACTTATTTCTAACCTATGAGTAACGTGCTTTGAACCTATGTGTAACGTACCTCCAACGCATATTGACATATGTAGAGTATTTGATTGACGTCTTCCGGCCGACCACAGAACTTACTGAACGTGTTTCTAATTTACAGCTACCGTATAATGGCGTATTGGCAGCGTTTAAAAAAAATAAAATAAAAACTTCCGATATTTCGTCACGTGCCGTTACGTCACGTCCGATTGCCTCTTCAGTTTGCTCATGTCTTATTCTTAGTTCCTCCTCTGTGAATATTTTCTGTTTGAGGATATTGTCACATCGACGTCGAAACTTAAAAGCAAATGTCCGAAATATTTTAAAATTCGTGATAGACTAAAAAAAAAATTAAAAAAAAACAACAACAACAACTTCAGATATTTCGTCACGTGCCTTCACGGAGCCAGGAGAAAAAAAGAAAATGTGCCTTGACGGAGAAATAAGTTCGGGTATGCTAAACATTACTCGACGTGTTTCGACTTATGAGTAACTTACAAGGAACTTGTGTTGACGTGTGTCAACGATCGCATATCTGCCTACAACTTATTCCCAGCGTAGCGGAACGTGTGAGCCAGACGGCGAGTACGTCGTAAAATTTTCAGCATGCTTGAAGTTTCACGACGTACGAGATGTACCACGAAATATGACAGCATACTTCATCGTTTTTCACCGTGCTCTTAACGTATACACAACTTACCCATAACGTATTGGACGTGTGCCATCTTGGTTCGGCAAATTTTTCATAGGTCGGCATACGCTGGCTCAATGTCAAGGGTGTGACTGCGTGGTTGACACTTTCAATTTTCAGGCGGTTATGATTTAAATGGCGTGCGCAGGTTTTTAACAGGCTACGCCACGAGTCGTCGGTGATACGTGCAGCCGGCTATGCCTAAGTTAAACTATCGTTGTGCATAGGTTGTGAACGCCGACAACAGGCTAAGCATTCGTTGGTATAAGTTATCTATAAGACAACGAAACGTTCTGTGCCCGTTACTAATATGTTATGCATACGACCAACACGTTATGAATACGACCAAAACTTTTTTAAAAACATCAAAATTTCAGGTACGCGCACGTTTTACATACATTTTTATACGTTGCCATTGCTGGCTAAATCGTCAAGGTGTGACAGCGCCTTAACGGGAGCTGCCGAAAGAAGAAGAAGAAGAAGAAGAAGGGTGGAGGAAATATAAAATTTGCATTTACACCAATTTCTCATACTGTTTTTGTAATTATTTCTCACACTGTACGGGCCACGGGGATATAGCAGGTTGTTGTGAATGGAACAAGACGCGCACACACACTGGATGCATCGTGCAGTGTTGTCCTTGAACAGAGAGACACGAGCCTTCTGAAGAGCGTGACAGAGGTGGTGGCACACCGTATGCTTCTCACTTGGTTCGTCGAACATGAACACCTGGATGTGGAGGTACATGTGTGCATTACTCCTGGAATTTTATCTACAGTCATGATGTTACGCTGTTTGGAAGTGCCATGACATTATGCATATTACATACTGTTACAGTAATTAACGAATGAGAGCTAAACCACCCAGGATTTACTTGGTAATGTTTACCATAGGGTTCTGATGTGGAGTGGAAAGGGGGTTTGTGCCAACCCGCTATGACGATCTTAAAGCACCACTCCGCACAAACCGGCCTGTTTCCCCTTCTCCAAGCTGCCATGTGAGATGCCTCACTTCTTTTTCTATTTTCTATTCTTTGTTTTCTTCCCTCTTTATTTCTCATCTTCCTCCTCCTCCACCTCCTCTTATTCCTCTCCTCTCACTGTACCTCTCTACTCCTGCATCTCATCCTGTTGTTTCCTCTTGACATACTGATAATAAGCCCAATGATGTGGGTTGATGCAACCAAAGGGAGGTACACCTGGTTACTTGACTAAGTCATCTCTGCTCTTCTGTTAATAATCATTTTACTTTTCAAACATTTTCTTTTTCTTTCCTTCCTCACTGAATTCGATTTCACAATAACAAACGGTCCCACTACTGTTTGTACAGCCTTCCATGACATCACTGGTGCCTAAATGACATGTCAGCCTTACATATTTTTATTAGCTCCATTGCTTGCTCCATTCCTAGCTCTCTTCCCAGTTCCATTCCTAGCTCGGTTCCCAGCTCGGTTCCTAGCCCTGTTGTTTCTCATACAAACAGTAGTGGGACCGTCTGTTGCAAGCTCTTTTACTTGTTCGGTTCCTAGTTCTGTTCCTAGCTTGGTTAGCTCAGTTTCCTAGTTCGCGTTCATAGCTCTGTTGCTCGCTCTGTTGCTAGCCCTTGTTACTAGCCCTGTTACGAGCCCTGTTACTAGCCCTGTTACTAGCCCTGTTACTAGCCCTGTTACTAGTCCTGTTACGAGCCCTGTTGCTAGCTCTGTTACTTGCTATGTTACTAGCCCTGTTACTTGCTATGTTACTAGTCCTGTTACTATCCCTGTTACTAGCCCTGTTACGAGCCCTGTTACGAGCTCTGTTACTAGCCCTGTTACTAGTCCTGTTACTATCCCTGTTATTAGCCCTGTTATTAGCCCTGTTATTAGCCCTGTTACTAGCCCTGTTACTAGCCCTGTTACTAGCCCTGTTACTAGCCCTGTTACTAGTCCTGTTACTAGCCCTGTTACTAGCCCTGTTACTATCCCTGTTATTAGCCCTGTTATTAGCCCTGTTATTAGCCCTGTTATTAGCCCTGTTACTAGCCCTGTTACTAGCCCTGTTACTAGCCTGTTACTAGCCCTGTTACTAGTCCCTGTTGCTAGCTCTGTTACTTGCTATGTTACTTCCTCAAAACGTTTTTCTCAGCTGAAACACTAGAATGGGCCCAGATTTCTTTTTATCTCTGATGTTTCGGTTACTGATGATGCCATCATGTTTATATAATAGTGGCTTTTCTCTTCAATGCAGGTTAATATTTATCGCAGATAAATATCTTCAATCTTCCTCAATCCCATTCTTCCCATAATCTTCAATCCCATAATATCTTCAATCCCACTCCTCCCTCCAGGTCTTCAAAACAGCTGTTCACCACCATTTCTTATCTTCCCCCATCAAAAATCTTGATATTTTCTATCCCCGTTAATCCACCCCAAACCACCTCCTTCAAATCCCTGCTTTCCTTCCTGAAAGTTCCTGTGATGTCCATCTTCTATACCCCGTGTTCCCCGCACCATCCTCTCCCTTCCACAGATCTCCTAATGTCTCTGTTCCCACTGTTTTGTCCTTCCCTCTCCAGCCCCTCTTGTCTCATGCCCCCCTTGCTGTGCGTTGTGTGTTAGCTCTCATACGAGCCTTGACAATGTAACAAAAAAAAAGATGTACATATAACCCTTACATTTGTGTGAAAATATGCGAGATGTTTTGAACGTTGTTCACAATGCACCTTTAAACTCGAACTTTTCCTTATTATTCAGCAGCACTGCTCTTGCTTTGCTGGATGTATTCACACGTATCGCTGATACTGTGAACAAATTTGCAGTCAAAAGCTCTAAAATATGTTTTACCTGTCGGAGTAAAGCTGAGCAAATGAACAACATTGGAGAACTTGTCTTGATCATGAAGGCTGGTGTCGATGTGCATCGACGAACAGGCGGAACGATGGATGGAATCGACGAAACGTTGATCGAGGTATGTTTACCGCCATGGGAAGTAAGGATAAGCTAACGTTTCGAGTGTTAACATGCTCAAGATGAAGGCTTAACACCAGAAACGTCATCTTCTCCTTACTCCACACGGCGGTTGGGATGTTATGTTCGACGTTCCGTTGATTCCATCCAAATGAGGAACGGTTCTAAGCAGCCCTTTTGAAGCAACGTCTGCTCGTTACAAAATATACAACTCCGACACGCTCTCATTAAAAGTCTGCAAATACATTACAATGAATCATGCCAATGTCTCGAAACAAAAGTGTCCTGAGCTGGTGTGATATAAAACCAGACGTCATACATTCCACTCCACGATGGAGGTGGAGTACTCTCTACTCCAGGATGTACAGGTTCGATAGCAATGCCAAATACATTGTTCTTTCATTTCGGTTCAAGATGATCTTTCCATCAAAGTGCCTGGAAATCCGTTTTGTAACTAATAAAGCACTTGCAAACGCACACATACACTTCTATTTCCCCATTGCAATGACCTTAAAATTTTAAACAAACATCTTTCATATTTTATATTTGCTTGCTGTCAGGAAAGAAAATTAAGCGTTTGACTCAAGTCAGTAAAATTACTGCTGCGAGCCTCATTTCAAGTTCATGTTTTGTATTTCTCAGTTAAGTGTGTTTGTGTGTGTCCGTGTCTGTGTGTATGTGTGTTTGTCCTGGTAGTTTGCTGACCTGTTGACATTGAGCTCAGGTCCATGGTGGATGACCATCACTCACCCGTGACCAGCATATGAACCCCATGGCAGATTAGGGCAGCAATTTGCAAGTTGGTTAGTGTGCTGACAATCACTCATCTTACTCTTGATTGAAAGACCATTGACTATTTAACGTCTACCAGCAATCATTGCCAGCAGATTTATGCCCGTGCAGCTTAACGGATGGCACACTTTTTAAAGGAACACCGTGCCGACGGAGCTCCAGTTGGATCAAGACTCAAACCTAGACTAGACAGCTCAAAAAAAGGAAGGCCTTTGTGCCATCCTGTCAGACATGTGCCTTTTATAGGCAGCATGTTAATATTTGCCCTGAGGGAATTAAGAAGTAACCACAGAGTGTGGACTGCCATCATCTGCAGACTATCCTTCCTGAGGAGTCAGCGAGCTATCGCCGGCACCTTGGCCAAATTCCAAATTCATGCTTTAACCTATAGGGGGCACTGTATCAATGGCACAACTGCACCCCAGCAAATTATTCTACCCACATCAATGTGTACATACGATAGAAGAAGAAGAAGAAGAAGAAGAAGAAGATCTTTGACCAGTCAACCATATAGGTAGTCAAGGAGCCAGTTGGGTTTTTTCTGACAATCCCCTGGTTCGATATTAATTGAGACGATGGCTCAGATTCTGGAAGTTTAGACATCAATCCAGTCGCTACCACTCGGTCACCGTATTCAGAATTTTTTCTATCGTAATAATATTATTTTTGTGGTGTAATGCTGTCTCTTGATGTTATGAGCTGTAGTCACTGTGGCTCATGTAAGGAGCAGATGTGAGTCAAATACTTCATGAAACGTTTGCCCACAATCACCATCCTCGTTTTTATTCTTGGAACCAAGAACACATCTACTTCTGTAAACAAGGAGCAAAGCTATACAGCTTACCTAAGCATGACCACCAACGCTGGTTTCCCATGTGATTAAAGCATGTCGAACTGACAGCAGGCAGAATGCCATCAATTTGTCAATGGGATTAACCAAGCATTTGCCACCTTGCACCACAGCATGGCTCAGATTTCCCAAGAAAATATTTTCCATCTGTTCAATTATAACAACATTTTTGTATTCATGATGGTCCCCTTCGATGCTCAGAGCGAGGAACTATCTAGACATTATGTATACAGGAGAGAAGTTAGGGATGAGGTAATGAGGAAAGTTATAAAGGTGAGAGGATAGGGTAGAAAAGGAAGTAGAAAAGAGGCCCTTGCTGTGCGTTGTGTGTTAATAAGGCAATGATGAAGGAGGGGGGGGTGGAAGAAACGAAATTGTCACTACATATGAGGGCTAGCAGGATGGTCCAGACTAGAGTGATGTGCTAACCGCATCTGAACCGTCTAGCCTGGGTTCGAAGATCGAATCTCGACACAGTTATAAACTGTCATCCTGGTGCTTCATGTACAGGGTGAATCATCGATGTGTGTGCTGTCCCTCGGATGGCCGATAAAACTGGGCATCCATTCTGCGAGCATTGGTTGGTGGACATTAACGATCTTGAGGTGTCTTTTGTGAATAGGAGGCGAGTTACCACCCGTACCTTGGTCAAGTACCAATTTCCTGCTAGAAGGTGCAGGGGCACTGCATCGGTGACACAGCCATGCCTTAGTGATGATGCAACTAGCAGGCTGGATTCAGAATTGAATCCCAGTACAATAAGCATTCACTGACAACAATTACGAGTGCAGCAGTTATGTTGCAAAATTATGCAACAAGTGTAAAATTTAACACCATGATAGGTTTAATAAAAACCCACCATGGTGGATATGTATTCACTTTTATACCAATTACAGCAATATTATTTACTGTATTTACTGTATCGAGATGGAGCCACTTGCAAAAATGTTTTTGAGGCATCGTTCAAAATGGCTGCCTCCACGACGAAGTTATCACTCCAATATAGGCAGTTTCTCCATCTCGGAAGCTTTAAATCATTTGAAAAGGCTTCAGAATGAATAAAACATAGGTGTAATACCCTTGGGCGCTCACCTGGAAGCGGCTGGATAAGATAACCAAGGAACAACTGGTAGCATGGATGACCCACAAAATACGTAATGGAGAAGAAAGTAAATACGTCTGTATTATTTTTTTCATGCCATGAACAAACTTTGGTACATCTTTAGTGATGAAGGTTGTGGTCATGTTTCATCGAAATTGTGTGTGTAGTCTCGGAGAAGAAAGCAAATACCTATTTAGGGGGGCAACCCCTGTAGACCCCCTTAGGGCCCAACTTTTTTTTAATTCCATGAACAAACTTTGGTACATATACGGTGATGAATGTTGTGGTAAAGTTCCATCGAAATCCGATGTGTAGTTTCAGAGAAGAAGTTGAAAGTATTTGTGGATGGACGGATGGACGACTCGCCATCCCATAAGCTCCCTGGAACTACGTTCCAGGTGAGCTAAAGAGCAGTAGTGACATCAGGGTACCTTTGCCAAGCCTGCCATGCTTTCTATTTTTTCGATTCCATTCAAGGTGGAGACAATATCACACCCAGTCAGACTGTGAAAAATTGGCTGACATTTTGATCTCTGTGGCCCAAGTGCAACTTCATGCACGGCAATGAATCGAAAATGTTTTCCAGCACCAAACACCACCCATAGCTCCATTACTGGACAATGAGGCATTGCAGACACAGCAGAACAATATCTGTGTCGACAGTCTTTATGAGTATTAGACCGTTGCCTGAAATCTGTATCGTGCATTCTCGTGACAACATTCTAGGGGCAACCTGATTTTTACAAGGTTATACGTTTTCAATGCGCTGAACAATATTCCACTTGTCCCCAGGCTCGAAAGTTGCACGTTCGCCCACAATCAGGGTTTAAATTTGCCGCTTTGGGCCTTAGTTCGGCTATCTGACGCCAGGACGTCATTTCACTGCTTCGCTCAATGCATAATCCTTTTGACTCAATGCATAATCCTTAACATCAGTTCCGGTGTCGTAGCCACTCCAGAAGCCAGCTCCGACATGAAAAGTACGAAAGAAGTTGGCGAAAAAGGTCTGCAAGACTTTATCGCCCGACGATTGATGGAACGGTCTGAACAGTTTTTCGTGCCGCTGAAGGCGAATAAACTCAGAACATTTTCAACGCCTATGCAGACCAAGTCTAAATCGGGATCTGAAATTTCATTGAGAAATGATTGGAAGTTCATGGCTCGAATGTTGATTATAGCACAGAACAAAGGTCTCGATATGCGTACGGTACTGAGTCATTCATTATCTCCTGCTTCTATGCCTCTGTCCTCAGATGACGCGTCCTTATCGAAAATGAACAAAGCAGATTTGCTCCACGCTTTAGAGTCCACTGTACCCGATTGTTTGGTAGAGAAGCTCCCTGAAGGTCATGATTTCCTATGGGACTATCATTCCATTAGAATGTGTACGACTACGTTTGGTTCCTTCCGACGGTGTCCTCAACAGAGTGTTAGAACTGCCCATCGTATTCAAAAGTTCTCGTGTTGATCTTGTGGTGGAACACTACCCAACAATCAGCATCAAGAATTACGAGAGCGACGGCGTGGATCTGGCGGTGGACAGATCGTGAAAGATATTTGATAAGAATCAACGACTGCCTGTTCAGTGGCCCAAATATCTGCGCATTCTGAAAACAAGGTTAGCCTTGTCGAATTCCTGTTCACCCACTGGTCAGACTTGGACGAACGCCAACCTGCAAACATTGTACCTCGCTCATGGAAATTCGTGCCACCTTTTGCAGTTCAAGGAACCGTTTGAGGTCCGTGTGGTTGACTAACTAGAGTGCGACCATGAGGAGGCTGATACGAGGCTCTTGCTACATGCTCTACACACATCACGAGACAACCACAATGTGATCGTCCAAAGCC
>CM068968.1:49287080-49317940 GCA_035128595.1 Eptatretus atami
CATGTATTTGCAGTTGACATCTCTATTATTAGGCACTAACAACATCATTTATAGTTTCGGACAATAAAAACCCTATATAATATTTTTACACCATATTACTCTGTTGCGTCTGTAAGGTCATGGTCCACAAGGGCCGTTTCACCTCTAAGAGCTCGTACACCTTTAACGTGAAACTTACATGCCTGGGGACAAGCAGATTCGGATTCAGCGCCCCCGAATCCTTCGGAAATTGATGAAACAAAGTTGCCCCCAGAATGTTCTCACGAAAATCACTTTCTCGGCCCCGTACGGATTTCAGGCGACGGTCTATATTCTCTCATAGTGGCTGGAGGCATCTGCCAAATGAACCATAAATCTGGTATCTGCCTCTTCATGGTTGCATGGTGAAAGTGCAGATGCATTACATGAGTGCTTGCAGCAGACACCAGCGCCTAGGGTACTTGTTATCTGCTTTTCAGGGCTGTCAATGCTGATGACCTGTTCTGGCAAGAACTGAATAACCGTGTCTTCTTGTGATTCACTCGAAGAAAACTTGCCCCGTTCCCTGGAAGAGCAATCCCTGCCTCCACTAATCACCACATTCTTTTCCCTTGCTTTCTCTTGTAGAGTTCTTCAAACTGTCTGACCAGTACTGGTCCCAGACAATGTCCACACGTTTTGTTGTGCTTTGAAGCTTCCTCTGGATGAAAGGCAAGAAAACCTCATTCGCATACGATACAAAGGTCTTGCTTGTTTCTGGCTTCAGCATGTTCACAACTGCTGCACCATCAATAATGATGACATCGAGATTTGGTGTCCTATCTCTGAGCATTGACAAGTCTTCAAAGCAAGGTAGCAAGTCTGATTTAGCACAGTAACGCAGTTTGCCTTGATTTTAAATAGATGGTGGGCAGGGCTAATTGTCATGTATGAAGAAGTCTTCCAAATGGTCATCTCTTGTTTGACATGCAATATAAAGTTGAGAAAATAGGTTGCAGTCACTCTTGAGGTTTGTTAATTTCAATAATTTTGAACTTTTATTTGCATTTGGACAGAACATGAGTGGCTGTTTGTTCCTTTTAATTGGATCTGATAAGGCCTTTGCTGCTCCAAAAGCCTCTCCTGCACAAAACAACAAAACTGTTCCAGGCCAATGGTGTGGATATTGTTTACAGTTTCAGTGACTGCACTGTCAACAATGCCCTTGGTGTGTCGAATAAGGAGGTCATTACTATCTTCCATGAAATGGTTTCCACTCTCTGCAATAATTCTAACGAAAGAACTCACATCTTTGCGGAAAGCGTTTTGAACATTTTTTGTCTGTTCATGGTGCAGACATATCTGCAACAGAGCTTGGCCTGTAAGACTCGAGTGTTGTATAAAACTCCTGATTCAGTCTTGACAATTCAGACCTACCTATCATCCACCTACGAAGTGCTGCTGGATTTTCAGTCAAGCCTACTGCTCCTCCATCGCCTTTGACATATGCGTTGTTCTGCTCATGAGCATGGTCTGTAGCAATCTTTGAAAACATGCGACTAGATTTTTGAACAAGAAAGTGTCCGATGCTGAATTCTGCTGCAACATCTGCGTGAGTCACATGCAAAGTGGTCATGTCTGATAAATGCACTGCCATCCATCTGGCATAATTGTGGTGGTCCAAGGCAAAGAACCAAGGGGTCATAGCAAGTTTTGCCTTCACATACAAAGTGAAGTTTCCTTCACATAGAGATCTGACAAAAGTGAGCAGCAACAGCTGCAACTGAAGGGCAATCCACCAGAACTTTAAGGTTGGTCATGTCTCGTAAATGCACCCCAAACCCTCCTCCTTCGAAATTTTAGTTTTTTCCCTCCTGTGAGTTTCCTTCTGTTTGCATCTTGTCCTGTCCTGCCCTCCATTCCTCTTCACACCCATTGTTTGTCCAAGTCTCCCTCTATCTTAGCCTTCAACTCTGCTGTTGGTGTTTCCCCCTCTCTCTTCTGCTCCTTTTGTCCTGTTATGTCTTGATCCATTCAGTATACTCGCTCTTCCACGAGCATCGACTATGTATACAAAAAAAAAATTGTTGCTTTGAGTTCTGTAATGGATTGTGGCCTTCCTCTGTAGATGTTTTCCTTCAGATAGGCCCAAAGATAGAAATCGGGCAGTGACATATCAAGTGAGTGTGGGGCCCATTCACCAGCAAGTCCTAGACCAGCGTTTCTTAACCGGGGGCCCGTGGCCCCCCAAGGGGGCCATCGGCCTAATCGACCGCCGGGGCCATGAGCAGACGCCGAAAAACTGCGATTCAGAATGCAGAAGCTTGTAATGTACAATTAAGGTGACGAGTCTCCGTTCATAGTGTCAAAGTAAAAAGGGTAGATGAGTTTAACCACGATTTTAAAAGAGAAGGCGAGCGCCACAGAGCATTCATAGTAAACCAATGTTTACAAAAACGTTAGAATTTTGTTTTTTTCAATTTTTTTCTCAGATGTCGAAGGTTCGAAAATGGAATGACAGCTATGTCAAGTTTGGATTCACGAATGTCAGTCGAGATGGCGTGGACTGGCGCGCAATGTCTGCACTGCTCGGTCGTGATGTCAAATGCGTCACTACGTCCTTCCAAACTTTCAAACCATCGCGACAAGATGCATCCCAGAAGGAAGGAAGAAGGAAGGAAGATAATATCGACGCTCTGCGAAACGATCACGAATGACCGTGAAGCGACACTTCCCAAATTTGGATTCCGGCCAGAAGAGAAACCTGCTCTTCAATCCAGCTACGAAGTGGCATACCGAATTGCGAAGTGCAAGAAGCCGCACACTATTGCTGAGAACCTTATCAAGCCATGTACAGAGAAAATGGTGGAATTGATGATCGGACCAGCGGCGAAAAAGAAGATCCAGCAAGTTTCGCTCTCTAATGACACGATCCGACGACGGATTGACGACATGGCCGCTGATGTGTGCCGTCAAGGTTGCTCCGAAATCAAACAAAGCACGCTCCAGGCTAGCCTTCAATTAGACGAGTCTACCGACACCGCCCTGGAGAGCCAGTTGATCGCCTTCGCTCGCTACGAGAGAAAGGGAAAGATGAAGAAGAGTTCTTGTTCTGCAATACCCTACCAACCACAACGACAGCGGCAGATATCAAAGCTATTGTGGACTTTTTTTGAAGCTAATGGACTCGGTTGGCAGAATTTCAAGCACATTTGTACTGATGGTGCCCCAGCGATGGTCGGCGTCAGAGGAGGGTTCGTCACGCTTGTGAGAACGAATGGCCCCATGTGACATCCTCCCACTGTTCGCTACACCGATACGCTCTTGGATCAAAGACTCTTTCGCCTCGTTTGCTGGAAGTCATGGACGTCGCGGTCAAATGATCAACTTCATTTCGTGCGAAGGCCAAAAATCATCGGCTCTTCCAACTCCTGGCCAACGAAATGGGAGCGGAACATGTTGGACTTCTGTTCCACACCAAAGTCCGTTGGCTATCGAGGGGGAAATGCCTCTCTCGGCTGTATGAACTCCGGGTTGAGGTGGAAATCTTCCTGCGAGACAACGAAAACAACCTCCATGTCCACTTCGACAATGAAGAGTTCGTCATGATGCTCGCTTCTCTGGCCGATATATTCGGCCGACTCAACGAAATGAACCAGTCCTTGCAAGGCCGTGATGTGACAGTCAGTGACGTTCAAGACAAGCTTGCCAGACTGTCTGCTAGAATGGAAGTCTGGCAGGCACGAATCAAAGCCGGGTCCACTGCCTCGTTCCTTTCTTGGACGAGCACCTGCAGACGCAGAGGATTGAGCTTCCCGTCGGCATCAAAGATTGCATCACTAGACATCTCGACAATCTCTCCGCTGAGTTCAAATCGTATTTCGACGATGCACCATTGGATGTTCCGTGGCACAAAGACCCGTTTAACGCCAAAATTGAACCTACTGAAGACGAGCAGAGGAGCTGGCAGAGTTGAAGGTTTCAAAAGCAATGAAACTGGTCTTCAGTAACAAAGAAGACCACTCCACCTTCTGGGTGTTGTTCAGGATGCGTATCCACTACTCAGCAAGAAGGCATCCGTAATGCTCATTCAATTCGCCACAACATATCTTTGCGAATTTGGATTTTCTGACCTTGCGACCATTAAAACGAAGTCCAGAAACCGTCTTGACGTTGGGAATGATATTCGCCTAGCTGTGTCCAAGACGGAGCCGGACATAAGAGGCCTCGTCAGACAAGCCCAACAGCAAGTGTCTCATTGATTGTTATTGCTTAGAAAAAAGTTTACTTTGATTTATCTTTTTAGACTGAGTAAATAAATTTCATAAAACGAAATCTGCATCTTTTATTGAAGGCAGGGACCACAAATGTTAAGCGATCGGTAGGGGGCCATGGGCCATCAAAGATTGAGAAACGCTGTCCTAGACTGATGACTCTTTCACCAAAGTGCATGTTGAGCCAGTTAGTTCAGTGAATCATTTGAAGTCTGGGGAGTGGCTCTATCCTCTTGTGTGAAACCATTGTTCCACTCTTCAATCACCTTGATGCCTCGGTCAGGTCAGGTCAAGTATGGGAGCATGCACCGGAGCAGTGTGTCACTGCATCCATTTTCTGTGGGTACTCCAGGGGCCTCCATCTGGCCATCCCCCAGGCAGATGATTGGCCCATTCCCATCTCACTAAGATGTCGATCAATTTGCGGCAGCCACGAGGCACATGATTGTCCTCCTCCAATCATGAAGCTCCCTCACTGAGAGAATCTGGTGAGCAGGATCACTGTCTGGAAAACGAGTCACATGTCCGTATAGCCGCAGCTGAAGGTCATAAATGTCATCTGAATCTCTCAGCAAATGCTCATTGGACAAAACGTTTGACCAGTGATAGCCAAGGATTCTCTGAAGAGACCTGGAACCAAAGGAATTAAGTATCCATCTCAGATCCCTGGTCAGAGTTCAAGTCTCACATCCGTAGAGCAGGACTGGAAGCACCAAGGACTTAAAGACTCGGATTTTCATCCTCCTGCATCGACATCGACAGCACCACAACCCATGATCCAGTGAATCAATGACTCCGCAGGACCGACCCAGATGTCTATTGACCTCTGGCTCAAAGCCAGGGGAGACATGAATATCATTGCCAAGGTAAGTGAATCTCTCTGTGACCTCAACATCCTCACCACAAACAGGTATAGACACGATAGCAGCATCCAAGAGGTCATTGAAAGCCTGGATATTAGTTTTGCCCCAGGAAATGTGTAATTGCAGTGGCTCCGACTCCTCATTCAGCGCCCCAAGGGCCCCCCTTAAGGATATCCAGCATCTCCGCAAAGATGACTGCATCATCTGCGAAATCAAGGTCAGAGATCCTGACATTCCCAAAGGATGCACCGCAGCTTGATCTCTCTGACATCCTCCCCAGAATCCAGTCCATACAAGCACTGAAAAGTTGGGGGCCAGTACACACCCCTGACAAACTCCAGTAATAACTGGAAATGAGGTGGAGACGGAACCACCACACCTCACAGCACTCTCAGTACCAGAGTATAGCTGAGAAATCAGATTGATCTGTTTTGATGCCACCCCACAAAGAGTGAGAATCCTCCAGAGGGCATGCCGATTCAATGAATCGAATGCTTTGCAGAGAGCAGCCCCTGCTGAACTTTCGTCTGAATTCGGTGAGGACCCGAAGAGCAAGGATACGGTCAATCGACCTCTTTGGCGTAAACCCTGACTGCTCTGGGTGCTGGTGCTCAAGCAGATGGTAACGAACCTGATCAAAAATTTTCCAAGCAAAGACTTTGCCCAACACTGAGAGCAGCGTCACCCCTCAGTATTTGTTGCAGTTCTGGCGATCACCCTTCCCTTTCCAGAGAGTGACATCAAGGCTCCTTTTCCAGTCATTTGGGATGATGCCTGTGCTCCAAACAGAGCACAGAACTGCATGCAACGACATGAGTACAGCATTTCCACCAGCCTTGAGAAGTTCAGCATGGATGCCACAGATCCCAGGAGCTTTACTCGGTTTCAACTGGTACACCGCAGCCTGTGTTTCCACAAACGAAGGTGGTTCACAGTGGATTGGAGGGTCAGCAATAGGGATAGTAACACCCTTGCCATCTACCTCATCAGCTGGTGCGTCAGCCTGGTACAGCCACTCAAAGTAACAAGCCCAGCAGGCCTTCACTTCGGTCTCCTCCCTCAAGAGCTCACCACTCTCCGCTCTCACTGCAGTACACGGAGGGACAGGCTTTGGGGAACACAAAGCATGAATTCCTCTTTAAGCAGGATGAGAATCACTTGACAACAGGTGATGCTCTACCTCTTCACAGATTCCTCCACATAGGGCTCCTTGTTATCCCTCAGTGCGCGTAGAGTTTTACGCCTCAGCTCCCTGAACAGCTCAGCTCTGCCATTAAGCCTGTCCCTGTGACTATGGTCAATGGTAGCTCGTGTCCCTTGGGAGATAAAATTCTTCTTCACCTGATGGTGGGTTCTAAGACATCCACAGGCAACGTCAAGGATGGTCGTCTTGAAGGCACTCCACAACTCTTCAGGATTCCCAAAAAACCCAGACATCCTCAAATCCTCAATCAGCCTGTTTGCAATCTCCTCAGCTACCCTCTCATCCTTGAGCTTGCCAACATCTAGCCGAGGCTGGGATGGTTCCATTCTCCTGGATTTCAGCTGCAACTTCAAAGTTGCTACAACAAGCGTGTTGTCGGTTTTGAGGAACTGAGCACTCCAGTGGACCCTGCATTTATGGAGCATCCTCTAGCAACCATCAACGAGCACATGGTCAATCTCCTTTGCCACACAACCAGCGTTCGAATATCTAGTCTAGCGATGAGCCTGTGTGTGTGCTGAAACCATGAACCCGACACCCTAAGTCCATGACTTGTTGCAAAGTCAAGGAATTTAGTGCTATTCTGGCTCACAGTTCCATACCCATGGGGCCCAACACATGCGTCATAACCATCCCTTTCAGTGCCAGTCAATGCATTGAAATCCTCCAAAACGATAAGATTATCTCGCCTGGGGCATGGATCAAGTGTAGACTTGAGCACGGTATAGAATGTCTCCTTCACAGTGAGATCACTCACCTCAATCAGACTATATACAGAGACCAGAGAAATGACACCCACAGAGTGACGAATCCTCAGTCTCACAATACGCTTGTTGACTGGTGTTACCACACCTATCTTGGGAGTCAGCTTGTTGGACACGGCTATAGCAACTCCTTTGGCATGGTAACCATCAGAGCGACCATACCAGTAGTAGGTGAAGCCACCCACCATTATCTCATCCAGTCTCAGAACTTCAAAGAGTGCTGCAATACCAATGTTGAAACTCTGGAGCTCAAATTATATCAGAAACAGGTGATCATCCTCTCTTTGGGATCGGACATTCCAGGCACCCACGTGAAGGGACCACCTCAGGTTAATCTGGGGAGATTGTTATATAGTGGGTGACACCTCATAACCACCACAAACTAACCCAGGAAGGTTACCCCATGCTTTTCTTCCTATCATCAAAGAGTGGGGTTTCCGAAGGCTTTGCCCCAATCCTGTCATCCATTGAGCTGCCCTGCGAAGGGCAGCTGCACAGGAGGTACTCCAACAGAGTGGGTTTTCAGTTTTCTTGGTGCTTTTTGTGTGTTTTGTGGAATGCAGTGTTTTCACGTTGGCCACAGTGCAAATCCTGCCACCAACCTCCTAGGAAAGGTTACCCATCTGCAGGAGGACGTCCGCAGACACAGTTGGGCACCAGATGTGGATGGCCGCTGGCTCACAAGGAGCTCCTCCACCCTTTGACAGGTTTTGTTTTTAATCCTGCTGGGTGTCCACATCCATACTACCCTCCTCACCAGGAAACCTGGTGGGAGAGACGGTTTAGTACTTTAGTCACTGACAACCTGACCATGAAACAAGTTTACATGGTACCTGTAGCAAATCACAGATCTGATCTGGCCTGACCTGACAATAACCCTCCAAATTAGGGCCCTCTAAAACTTCCCAAGAACTTGGATGTATCATTTCATATTGACAGTCAATGCCTTGCCAGTATCGTCCTCAAACCAGAAAGGGTCAAAGATGCCATGTTTACTGAATGCGACCCAAGCATTGCTTTTTTCTCAGTGGAGACGTCACTGGAGTACGAGATCGAGGTGTCGATCCCCAGTATATATAGTCCGTGGAGTTGACATGCCCATAAAGAAGGAAATGGGTCTCATCAGAAAACCAGACATTGTCAAGGAAGTTGGGCCTTTCTTCAATCTTGTCTGCAAACCACTGGCACATTGTCACTCTTTTCTGCATATGGGCTGCAGTCAGTTTGTGCTTAATCTGAATTCTGTATGGATGCAATTTCACATCGTGGATGAGGATTCTTCTCACTTATTCTCTTTACTCCAAGTTCTTGACTCCAAGCTTGAAATTCTCTTGAAATTGAAATTCTCTTGACTCCAAGCTTGAAATTCCAAGCTCTTGACTCCAATACCTGGAATATTTCTTTATAAGGTCTTTGCCTACTGATTCATGAATAAGGTCAATGTTCTCAGGAGACCTTATATCTTGAGGACATCCCAAATGTGTTGGTGTTTCAGTACTCTTTCTGTTCAGATTTGCGATAGTGCCTTTTTCTCTGAGCTTTTTGACTTGGGCAAATATCCGTGAATTTCAGGGCACAGTATAAATTCCAAACTCATGTTTCAACTCGATTTGAATATTCTTGTAGGAGTCCGTTTTAAGAAAAATCTCCAAAATAATTCTTTTGCCGAATTAAAAAAAGGGAAGAATTGTCGCCAACTTTCGCAACTTAAATAAAAATGGGGGTTTAATGAAAATAAATCAAATATTTACAATGGTAATAATTCAAAGTGTAATAATAAAAACAGAAGGCGAGGTAAAACTAAATTCCTATTTGAGGCACCTCCACACAGACTTTAATACAGACAAGGGGAAAGATTAAATAAAAGAAAAATCCTCCCTTTCTCCCGGCACTTAGCTGTGTGCCCAGAGATGAGTTTCTGGAGCTTGAGGGTCACCAGACCACACCGTCACTGCGTGGAAAAACGCGCCCAAAATGGCGCGTTGCCGCTCTCTCGGCGAGAAGCGTACGGGAGGTATTTTGGGCGCTGATATTCAACACCAGGGCTCAGAATGGTCCCTTCATTAAGGGTCCAGAAGCTGTCGTGGAAGTTCCTCCTCATGATTGAGATTGCCAATGCTGCTCCTCTGCAAAATGGTGCCACATTCTCCTCCGATGACACAACACAAGGCTTCAAGGCACTGTCTCACACGACCCAGCCAAACAGTTAATGGTCAGCGTCTTGCTCCATCACGCAAGCTAATTTGCTTCAGCACGAACCGAGAATTGTGCAGCCTTCTTCACCATATCTAGGGAAAGCCAGCCGTAATGCCCTTCTCTTCCAACCACCATCTCCTCACTCGCTTCTGTCCCGTCCCTTCCTCGTGTCCTGACTCCGATCCTAACTCAATCCTCTCTGATGTCATGCCCATTAATCATCCACTCTAGGGGCATGGTTTGCTCGTTGTCATTCCTGGAGGTGGGGTTTCTTGCCTGCTTGGAACATGTAGCTCGGTTGTTGTTTTAAGGACGTGATCCCTTTTTATCGCTGGTCTTGAAATGCAAAAACATAGGAAAAGGTCACGGGGGCAATTACACACTGGGAGAAATTATCGTTAAACCCTACCTCATTAACACAGCACCGCCCCCAGTGCGGTGACATGTAAAAACTTAAGCTGACAGTTTCCTACTTCAGTTACATCGAAATGTCTCCTACACGCCCACGGACCATGCTACTCTATACAATCCTATCTTTTCTATGAAATTTCTTCATCTACCACATACACATAACAGTACATTCTTGTATGCCTGCAATTTGATTCCATATTCGACCAACCTCTCTCACATGATTGGATGATTTACTTCACAAAATAAGACATTAAAAATTATTTAACCTTTTTAGTGGCCAACACTGCCTTAACATTGTTCCCCTGTGATACTTCATTCACTCTTTTACCACGGTTTTACCTTTAGATACATCTGAATATTTTTATTGTTTGTACTTTTTACCTACGGCACCGACGGTGAAGGAGGTTTTGTTTTCACCCCTTTCTGTTTGTTTGTTTGTTTGTGTACAGGATATCTCCAAAAGTTGTGGACAAGTTCGGTGTGTGTGACAAAGACGAACTGATTACATTTTGGTGAAGATCTGGTTCTGGATCCGGCTACTCGAATTTTTAAAGTGATTCTTCACCATTGAGAGATTGGGCCAAAAACGATATATAGCACGATATCTCAAAAATGTATTGGGACCGATATGTTCTCGTGGATCAGGCATTATAGGGCGGAGGTATGCGCTCTACCGAGTGCCCTTTGAGTTGTGACATGTTTTGTACACTCACTTTTCCCTTAAACTTATATGTTTTTAAACGTGGATTTTTCGACGGGTTTCACACGTTTAAATTGAATGTTAGATTTTGAACACGAATCAGAAAATGAATCGGAAGACAAGTTTGCCGTTTCATAGTACTTTGTCTCTGGATTCGTCCCAATCTCGCTTGTGTAGAGAGGAGTGAGATAATTTTTACTCTGTCTGGCCGGTAGTCAAAAAAAATTGAAAATCATTCCGAACAGGAAATTTACTGTTTTTAAGGATGGCATAAACGACACAAGCAACAGGCATGAAGAACTAATGTGATGTGTTAGAAAGGGTGGTGCAATCGACACTGCGTCAACAGCAGTAAATTCCAGAATTTTTATACGACTTTTACAATCTTTATTTTATTTAAATGGAATTATATATTTGAACACGAGAACACAAATCGCACTCTTGCCATTTCCAAAACCCTTACGTTTAGCAGGACTTGGACATGCTAAATAAGGTGGTGTATAAGGCTGTTTCAACAGCGCTAAACTTCCAGAATTTTTTTTTAACGGTCTCTAAAATAATTATTTTATTGAAATTGAAGTACTGTATAATCTTGAACGTTCCGTGGGTTATCGTGTTCTATGAACTCCCTTGTTGTTGTAACTGCATGGGGTTCATTTCTCTCTTCACTCTCTCTTGTAACGGAATACCAAGATTACGAATTTAAAAGTGAGGACAAAGTTCTCATCAAGCATGATGATAATTATAATCAGAGCAGCGCTGTAAGCATGTGCATATTATCACAAGCAGCAACAGCAGCAGAGAGAAAAACGTGTGTGTGTGTGTGTGTGTGTGTTGAGAGAGAGAGAGTGAGATATATATATATATGTATGTACATACACACATGGAGACATAGAGACACACATAGAGACATAGAGAATGGAGTGGCTTTACCACTAATGGAAAAAGATAGCTTAATCAGGGGATGCCTCACAAAAATAAACAATTGATTCGAGAAACATCTGAAGAATTACTTCAGCTTACCGAGTGCCCGATTTAGTCACGATATGGATCATCAGATGGGTGCCATTCCATCTCAGAACCTCCCCAAACAGCTTGTCCACAACTCCAGTTGTGTCCGAAGGTCATACAATCAAAGAGAGGGAGGGGGAAGGAGAGGGAGAGGGAGAGGGAGGCAGAGAGAGATAAAAAAAAGCTGAAAGAATGGAGTGGTTTTACCACTAATGGAAAAAGATAGCTTAATCAGGAGAGGCTTCACGAAAATAAACAATTGATTCGAGAAACATCTGAAGAATTACTTCAGCTTAGGGCCCTGTCACACCTTGACGTTTTAGCCAGCATATGGCAAGGTATCAAAATGTATGTAAAACGCTGGCGTACGCTGAACTATGGATGTTTTTTTTTTTAAGTTTTGGGCGTATAATAACGTGTTGGACGTATGCATAACGTATTGTAACGTACACAAGAACGTTTCAATCACATATAGATAACTTATACCAACGAATGCTGAGCGTGTTGTCGGCGTTCACAACCTATGCCCAACGATAGTGTAACTTATGCATAGCGCGGGCAGCGTATCGCGACGATCACGTGGCGTAGGCTATTAATAGGCGTGCGGCTCGACGATTCAAATCATAACCGCACTAGATATCGAAGTGTGAAGCCGCTGTCACACCTTGACGTTTTAGCCAGCGTATGCCGACGTATGAAAAATTTGCCGAACCAAGCTGGCACACGTCGAATACGTTATGGATAAGTTTTGTATACGTTAAGAGCACGCTGGCATACGTCGTAGTACGCTGGCAGACATCGTAGTACGCTGGCATACATCGTCATACGCCGAGTACGTCGAGAAATTTTCAGCATGTTGAAAATTTCTCGACGTACTCGGCGTATGACACACATTCCGCATACGCTGGCATAAGTTGTAGGCACGCTACGCAATCGTTGACACACGTCGACACACGTTACTTGTACGTTACTCATAAGTCGAAACACGTCAAGGTAATGGTTAGCGTCAGTGTTCCAGACTCCCTGTTTTTTTTTTCTTCGGTATGACGGTGATGTTGACACTTCGATTTCCAGTGCGGTTATGATTTAAATCATTGAGCGGCAGCCTATTAATTATATTATATAATAACCGCAATAGAAATCGAAGTGTCAACATCAACGTCATACGAGAAGAAGAAAAAAAAAAAACCAGGGAGTCTGGAACACTGACGCTAACCATTACTTTGACGTGTTTCGACTTATGAGTAACGTACAAGTAACGTGTGTCGACGTGTGTCAACGATCGCGTAACGTGCCTACAACACGTTGCTCATAGGTTAGAAATAAGTTTCGGGTACGCTAAACATTACCTCGACGTGTTTCGACTTATGAGTAACTTACAAGTAACGTGTGTCGACGTGTGTCAACGATCGCGTAACGTGCCTACAAATTATGGCCAAGCGTATGCAGAACGTGTGAGTCATACGCTGCATACGTCGAAAAATTTCAAGCATGGAAAATTTGTCTAACACCTCGGCGTACTACGATGTATGCCAGCGTACAAAGACGTATGCCAGCGTACTACGAAAAAAACCAGCGTACTACGACGTATGCCAGCGGCTCTTAACGTATACAAACTTACCTATAACGTATTCGACGTGTGCCAGGTTTTAGCCAAATTTTGCATACGTCAGGCATACGCTGGCTAAATCGTCAAGGTGTGACAGGGCCTTTACCGAGTGCCCAATTCAATCACGATGTGGATCATCAGATGGGTGACATTCATCATCGAGCATTCTACCATTCAATCTCAGAACCTCTCGAAACAGCTTGTCCACAACTCTAGTTGTGTCCGAAGGTCATACAATCAGAGAGAGAGAGAGGGGGAGAGAGAGAGAGGGGAGAGAGAGAGAGGGATGGAGAAGGGAGAGAGGGAGGGAGAAGGGGGAGAGAGAGAGAGAGGGGAGAGAGAGAGAGAGGGGGAGGGGGGGAGGGGGAGAGGGAGAGGGAGATGTAGAGATAGTTAATCGTTCATTCACCTGTTTCCCCAAAACATCAATGTTGACCGGCTGTCCATTTATATTTGTGTATGCAGAACAGAACCACCAAGGAGGAGATTGTAAGAGTAAATTTGGTGCTATGTTTTTTTTCACAAAGACTGCTTCCACCTCTACCTGACAGCATAGTTCAGGTGTGATTCGTCCGGCTTTCCTCATACCAGAACGAAAGCTGTTATCCGAGTTAAATTTTTAAAATGAGAGATAAGGATCAAGTCGGACCCCCACAATAAAAATTAAAATATATTGGTGGAACAAACTGAGAATCGAACAGGTTTCGCACCTGAAACACCTTTGATTTACTGCTTATTAACAGTGAAGACACCAATTAAGTCTCTTCTTGCATGTATTTAACATATAATGGTTGTTACACTTCAGTTGTATTATGACTATAATGATTGAGATAAAACCAATATTCTTGATCCATAATGTCCAATCAAATACGACATATTCTCTGTGTACATCGACGACTGGCGATAGAGCATGAAAAATGGTTGACATGAGATGGAATATTAATAATGAAGAGGAAGAAATGTTGAGGAAGGATTAACTGAATGGTTGTATAGTTACCTCCTCCAATGAAGGTGGACGGAGGTTATGTTTTCACCCCTGGCTGTCTGTGTTTGTTTATCTGTCTGTCTGTGAGCAGGATATCTCAAAAAGTTATGGACAGATTTAGACGAAACTTGGTGGACAAGTTTGGTGTATGACAAGGACGAATCAATTAGATTTTGGTGAAGATCCGAATACGACAATTAATTTTTAAAAAATGGAAGTTATTCTTTACCATTGAGGGATGGGATAAAAACGACATATAACATGATATTTCAAAACATGCCTGGTGTTGGCTTAACGGTTAGGGTGCCGGGCTTGGGATCCTAGCGTCCTGAGTTCAAATCCTGCTCAGCTGTTGAATTAATACCAGGTGGGGTTAACGCGACCTATCATCCTTCCGAGGTCGGCAAAATGAGTGCCAGCTTGCTAGTATTCTGTGTCGGAGTGGCGACCCGTCCAGGATTGTGCCCAATAGCCAAGGAGACTGCTTTGGCAGCACCAACGATCTGCACAGAGTAGGGTCCCAATGGATGGATGGATTTCAAAATGTTGTGAACGGATTCGTCTGACAAGAACAAGCTGATGAGATTTTGGTTCAGGTCCGGATAAAGATACGACCTTTCAGTGAGATAGAAACCGTAAACTGTTCAGCCTGGCAGAGGTATGAGCTTTACCGAGTGCCATTCGAGTTACGTTTATATTGCCCATGTGTGGGAAGAGAGCTTGGAATCTCTTGAATGCATGTGCTTTTTCAAATCCTGGCTCACCCTGTTCTCCATGTTGAAACTGTCCTGTGTGTTTGCTCAGGCAATGGCAGGTGTACTCCAAACATTGCTTCCACTACGATGTTTCTTACGACCACCTGTTGGACTTGTTGCAAGAGCTGGACAGAGTTTGGGAGACTGGGACACTGACCAGACAGCAGGTTTGTCTTTATGTTGAAATTCTTAAGTCGTGTGTGTTTTTTGCCTAATTTAGCCTCGAAGTTGAATTGCATTGAGATTTGGTACTTGCAAGTTTGCTGTTGCTTCACTTATTTGACCTTACCTCATTATGAATGCCATTGGATGTCGTTAATGGCTTATTCCAATAGCTCTGCGCAGATACGGTAATTAAAACTCTTTAGACGTACTGTACTAGGCCTATCGTACACACATCTTTTGGTTCCCCTCCATTTATCGTTTTATGAGCTAAAAATGCTCAACGTGCATGTATGTTCCAGGGTGAAGCTCTGAGTGCAACCTTTGTCATGTTTGCCGATAATAGCTTGGAGAAGATACACAATATCCGTGAGTTCTTCCCTGCCGCTGAACCGGCCTCACTGCAGAGGCTCAGTGGGCTACTCAAGTATGATCATTTCTCTATCTGTCTATCTCACTTGTGTGGAATGTGAAAGTGTTAGATGCCATTGGCCTAGATATCTCAGACTTCACAGAGAGGCTTACAAGCCTAACGAGCCATTGAATAGGTAGAATTATAAGGAATTGTTGGGGTTTTACAGGTTGTTAATTTTCTCTGCATGGTTATCATTCATTGAATGTGAAGGTCATGGCGATACTATAGCTAAGCAAGGCCGTGCACGTATTGCTTGTTGGAAAATAAAGTTTTAATGGTATGTTTTGCAAAAGCCAGAGACCTTTGGGCCGGATCCTGACCAGATTTAACATTCTTGATGCACGTTGAGTGTAGCACTGAGCATATTATTCATTCTTTCACCATACCTGGCTATGTAAATCGTGACCTTCCATTGGCTCATCAGAGATTATGTTTCGACTAGTTTTCTGAAATACGTGGATTAAAAAAAACAAAAACCTGTATTTGTACATCTCTTGCTTGGTGGAACATTTTGTGTTGAGCAGGTAAACGTGTAGTTTCGCAAACACATTATACCAAATTAATTGGATTTCTTGAAGTTCATGAAAATTAGATACATAAATGCTGTTTTATTCATTTATTTATTCATTTATTTATTTACAGTATCTGAGGCTCATAGTGGAGCTGACAAACATATCTCACACACATGCACATACAGATGAATAGACAAGACACAAGACACAACACAGGACTGTTAGATGAGACAAACACAGCCACTGAGCTTGGGAGAAGTGCCACCACTTCCCAGGGTACTCTGGAGTCTGGGTACCAGTGACGTCACAACAATGGCACAGCCTTTCTCACTGTACTCAGCAGAGCATTTCCTGCAGAGGAATTTTCTCTTGCCCATGGATGCTAACTTATGAAGGATTGTCCGTGCTCTTATACCTTCAAATGCTGAACCTCAAGCGAGGAAGCAGCACGTTCCCTTTATAAAGTCTTTGGTATAACTCGGCCAGGGTTTGAACCACCGACCTCCCAGACTCAGAATGTAATCTATAAACCATAAGTCTGTTTAATATTTTGGTTAAATTTTAGTAAACTTGATGAATTTAATAACAACTTATTATATCCAACAGGTGCTATATTAGCAACCGAAAAGTTGTTTGGAACAAAGGTTGTACTTGAACCTGAGATTTTCACATTGCCAAAGGCCCTGTTTGTCCAGCAATCAACTGTTTTACCTTGCTGTCCTTCCACATGGTGTGCAGTCTGAAAAATGTCGACTTATCAGATGTACCATTTTCGAATAAGGAATAAATGTTTGACTCCAACTTGAGATTTTCTTATTGTCAAGTCAGCTCCGTGAGAAGATGACAATTTCGAGCAATATCGAGGTTTGGGAATCGTGCGAAAATGACATCCGGAATGAATTATCCTTTCAACGGTTACGGGCAATAAGGCATGTACGTCCTCAAACCTTTGTACTTCGTGTTGCCAAGGATCATTTTGCGTTGACAGATCAAGCGAAGAACAGGAGAACGTAGTTGAAACTTTGCTTTACAAGGAACATCACGGATAGTTAGCAGTGCATCCGAACCGTCATAAGAAGCCATTGTCACAAAACTAATTAACGGGCCGAGGCAAATACTTGAACACGTTTTATTAATTATTTTTAGATGAGTGTGTTGGTATGGTTATTATGACGGTGAAGCTCGTCAACCAATTTCATTTTTGAGGACCAAAAGGCCAGAACATTGATTGTGATGGAAATCAGGGGCCTCTGGAGTAAACAAATTGGTATACTGTAGATTGGAAATCGATTCCGGCTCAAGACTGCGGCGGTGTGAACTAGATGTGCTCTAATCACCAGCGATTTTCACCGTGACAGGTTTGGTCCTCTTTTGTTTAATTTATTTTGCTTTGTTGTTGGCTGAGTAAAGGAAAGCTGCCCTCATTGACCAATCGCAGATGGTGTTACAGCTGTGTCCAACACACGGGACTTCAGGATGCAATGCACGACAGGTCAAAGCCACTCGAGTGCGACTCTTGAGCTGGGAAAGATGATTGCTGCCGTGCAGATTCACTCTGGCTGTGTTAAATTGACTAAATACATCATCACTCGGCAGAGACAAAGAGATGCAAGCTCAAAAACATCCTGCAATTTTTCTATGGCTACGTCATATGCTCGAGTTTGGTGAAGATGGACAAACAATGCCCCCTTCCAGGGCCTCCTGGGTTCTTTTGCTTCCAATCTAACGTATCTCTTATGGATTCTGCTTTTGGAGTTTATCATGGAGGGATTGTTAAGCCAGCTCTTGTTTGTCATCCATTTCAAAATAGTTACGACTCGATCATAACTCGATGTGAAGTCTTTTTGGTTCCACTATCATTGTGCTGATGTCTCTGCGACCTTGCAATTCGGTTTCTTTCTGTTCTGTTTGAGCTAAGGTTATTGGGTTCTTCAGGATAACTCAGTTGATAGCATGCTCACCATCGAGTTCATTGTCAAGGCAACTTGGATTAAAAACTGCTGTGTTCCGGTGCAGTGTCAGCAAGGAGGTGGTCCATGTCGGAGCACTCCACCCTTCAGATGGCGACGTGCAGTCGGCTGTCCCGTCCGCATATAGGTTGTGGATGAAAAAGATCCCACGGTATCTTTTGAAAAGAGTAGCCCACTGTGAGCCAATACCTTGAACCAAGGTCCTTGCTTGAGCTAAGCTAGCTGTGCAGAGCCAGAAAAAATACATGCTGTTTACCCTCAAATCTCAAATGAAAATTTACTCCCACCGAGAGCATTTCTATATTTTCACATCAAGCATCTCAAAGTCCAAATAATATAGTTTGCCTTCACGATGCTGGAAAGGTTGTGCAAATACCGCTGTTTATCAAACATGGTTTGACCTTTCAAGTGAGACGCAACACAAATAGTCACCATTAAAAATGCAAACAGTTCACCACTCCGTTTTTAAAACCACCTTCCTGGAAACCATTTAATCGCACTCTTCCCTCTCGGGCTTCCCTCCCGGTAGCACACCGCCATCTCACATCATCCACCATCCTCATCTGCAATCTTTATTACCCCCATTAACCAATCCGATCCCAACCCTCTCTTATTGTAGGTTTCTGCATTTCTTCCCTTTGTCTTTCTCTTTCTCTCTCTTTTTTGTTTTTACCTGTTTATCCATTCTCTTGGTTTTGTCCACCTGTGCACCCACTACATTGCCTTTTCACCCGATCTGTCTCATTGCTCTCCCGTGAGCCTTGATCATGGATAGAAAAAAACCCCCAGTAATTGATTGAAAGTGTGAAAGTCTTGTGTTATGCTGTTTCCTCCTCCTTTACTCGTCATGATTCAAGAAATCAATATTTTTCACATCAATTCAAAAAGCTTGCATTCCTTAGAAATTTTGTTTTTGCCTCCTTTTAGCATTTCTCTCCTTCCTATAGGATACCTTATTTATAGTTACTAGAAACACTCCCTCCCTGCGGGAGTGGCCAGGGGGAAGGGGGGGGGTCATGTTTTTATCTCTTATGATTATTAATACCATAGCAGAGTACCCACCCTACAGGCGATCTTGTTTCAAACGTGCAAACATGTTCTTCTGATATCTCTTTGTTCGGGTGGTGTAGAGGCAACAGTTTGCTGCCTCGATCACTCCCAAAAATAAAAACATAGCTTGGGTTATGTACATAAAGCAAAAACATGCGTACTGCTTATGTGCATATGTATTACATTGGGGTTATATAGCTCGGATAATTACAATTGCATCCCCCTCCCCAAAATAAGAAAATGCCAAGATGAGCGAAAAAAGTTTTTCTTCAAAACTTAATGGAAGCAAACAAAACTTCAGGAAACACACCGAGAGGGCGTCCTGAGTAATCCCTGAAAGTTTCAGCTTCTGAGGTCAAATCCTCTTGGAGGAGTAGATGAAACATTCAACAGCCATACACATTACATACATACAACATACAAAATACTTTCCCTCCATGATACATACATACATACATATATATTGTTGCGGTTCTTAGAACCGCAGACATCCAACATACAGTGGTCCCAAGACAGTTATTCCATTAATATATGTGTAGATAGTCCCTTCACTTTTGTCTAGTGGGACAACAGAGGCATGCGTTGCGAGGATCTCACAACTAGGTTTGCTTACATCATTTCTTCTTCATTTCATTTCTAACATCATTCCTACTCTTCTTTTCTGATTATTCATGAGGTAAATCTGAGCCACGTGCGGCCTTCGCTGTGAGATGAGTCCTCAGCAAAGGCCAAGCAGGCATTACGTTGGACACCCCTCCGTAAAAAACACAGCCTGCCAAACGCGGTAATTTCCACCCAATGGACAGGAACCACACCCAGCACGACGCCCACGCTGCACAGAACACGTACCGAGGAGACGGAAGAAACAGCACCTTAGAAAGGGCGTTCAAGAGATCCCTCAATCGAGGCCGATAATAGTAAAACGACAACCACGCCACGTTGTGCATGATACGGGCGGCACATACTTTTCAACCCATTTCTGTACTAGCTATATCGGTATTCTTTTTTTCCCCTCCATTTCTCCATCTGACACATATCTATATCCTTTTCATTCTAAACCTCCATATAATTATTATATTCGAGCGTTCCCCTCAATATCTGACACATATCGGTGTTGGCCCAGTGCAAATGATCGCAGAATCGGGCGAATAAGAATGACATATTTAGACTCATTTTGCAACAAGCTTTCATTTGATATGCAGTTTTATTAGATTTGCTGACATCACCATTTTTGTGTGGCGACGTCATCACACCTATGGATTTCAGAAAAAGGGGTTTTTGAGACTGAACCATTTGGGTTTTTTGTTTAAATAAAAGACGTGACAACCATTTTCACACAAAACGACGACTAAAAACAAGTTTTAACAGATAGTAATTTGGTGTTTGTAATTGCCTTATATTCAAAATGGTGACAAAATTTCAAGATGTCGGCTGTCTAACTATTCGTAAAATGAGTTGAAACATAAGATTTAATAATGGAGTATCTATTGTAAATCATAAGCGCCCTTTTTGTGTTTTCTTGCCCCCCCCCTTTGCCTGAGACCCTATCTCCAACACTGAATGAAATGTTTATGTTATACAGTGATCCAATAGTTCATTGTTAACTTGTGAAAACACGAAGGGATTTTCGAAATCATATTTGTTTATACTTTATAATGAACATTGTTAAATACTAAATAAATTGTTGAATACTAAATAAATACTAAATGTGACCATACCTGGACAAAGTGGTTGAAACAGGGTTTGATTCATATCGTGCGTTGTCCCAGCGCCCGTCACTGTCTCTTGAGGACCATCGTTATTGTCATCTGACGAATGAAGTGAAGTTACATTTGTAAATCTCTTGTGGCCTGGGGGCTGGTTCTGTGACCAACAATCGTTGTGTTTGAGAACAGCATTGTGTGATATAGCATGCCCGAGACGATGGAGAATTAGGGCTGCCTCTTTCCTCGGCTTGTTTTGCGTTCTTCTGGTGTGAGATAAGAGACTCCCAGTCAAGGGCAATTGACTATATCTTGGTAGCTATGTTGCTTGACTCTGTCTTAGCAGAACCGTGTTCATTAAGACTGAAGTACGCATACATTGTTGCGTCGACAACGTAGTATAGCTCGGGGACTGGATCGTTCTCAAAGCTTTCCATTAGAATCAGCAGATAGGGGAGGAGGTTCATAGGTACGTTGCTTTACCTTTGTTTTGATACAGTTCGCAAATGACCAAACAAAATCTTCATCCCTTAGACAATGACCTTTCAAATGCAGCAATGCTGTAGTCACATGGATTCATTGAAGAAGAGTGAACAATGACATATTTACCAGCAGGAAAAAGAACCCCCATTTCATCTCCGAATTCTTCCACAAGCTTTCTTTTTCAAAGTTGCAGCCGATGTCATCACAGGATCGATACCATTTTCCTCACTTTTCATGTCTACATCACCAAGTAAGTGACGGAGTAAGAAAGCTTCTTTCTTTCTTTCTTCCTTTCTTTCTTTCTTTCTTCCTTTCTTTCTAATAATCCCTATTCATACGGCTCGAAAAAAAGTCTGACATAACGCCGTCTTGTTTTTGTTTCATTTTGTTGCTCTTCAATGGTTTTTAGTGGATTCATTGCGAATTTTATGTAGCAGGATTTATGATAATAAATGTCTATTGCAAATATGTCGAATGACTGCCCTACTTGCAACAGTTCGAGTCCTTGGCTCCTTCATGGTATCTGTTCTTCGGATTGGCAATGAATATCTTCTGCCTTTCAAGACGTCTTGACTTCAAATTCTGATGCTCACATCTACGGAGACCACCCTGATCGCATGACTGAGAATCGGTGATCCTTTTCTCCCCACAAATAAAATACTCTCGCTTATTCTATTCTCTCGAAACTCCTTGCCGATATCGTGCTGTGGAAGTAGGCTCTATTTGTGCACACTTGCTGTGGCATCATCTCCATCCTGTTGTTCAGTGGAAAATATTTTCTGATCGGGGACAAGTTTCGTTCACACATCCGTCCGGCCGTTTTGGTGTACCTTTCCAAATGCTTCTTCATGGTCTTCAGTTTGATCGTGCACATGTCGGGGAAAAAAATCTGTCATTTATGTTAATATCGATACCTCCCCATTCTTTATCCAGGGCTTTGAACTTTATCCATCCCTGACTTCCTCGGACTTCACACTTTTCATTCTTTCTCATAACAGCACGGCACAACGAACAATTTTCTTCTCTGCCTGGATCCAAACTTAAGAACGATGACACTGCCATGTCAATTAATGAATGATCACAAACAACTGCAACAAAGAACAAAAACAAGGAACAGTTAGTAAGGATTATATCAGCACCTCATCACAGAAAGCCTCTCCACAAACACAATATGCCGATAATTTACTTCGTCGACAGATGCTATCAATAAAACAAATAAAACGTGCTCCACCTGTCCTTCCTGATATCTAAGTTCGATACTTGCTTGTCAAGGCAGTTGTGGAATTTTTAGCATCAGGTGTTTTCCCACATGCCACGCAATATCGAAACAACAGGAACCGTGCCACCACTGTGATCAAAAGACCCCCCCCCAAAAAAAAGAGACAAAAGATAAACACAAACTCCATTTTCAACCGTTATGTTTCAACTCATTTTACGAATAGTTAGACAGCCGACATCTTGAAATTTTGTAACCATTTTGAATATAAGGCAATTGCAAACACCGAATTACTTGCTGTTAAAACTTGTTTTTAGTCGTCGTTTTGTGTGAAAATGGTTGTCACGTCTTTTATTTAAACAACAAAAAACCAATGGTTCAGTCTCAAAAAAACCTTTTTTATGAACTCCACAGTTGTGATGACGTCATCACAAAAATGCTGATGTCAGCAAATCCACTAAAACTGTATAGCAAATGAAAGCTTGTTGCAGAGGGCATTTAAATCTGCCATTCTTATTTCAAAATACCGTACAGTGGCTTACCGATGCAAAGTTGGAGATGATTTTGTTCTGATTTTAAACATTTGATGACGTCATTGATCACGTGATACCTGAGCATTTCCCCCCCAAAAAACAGTCACCTGATGGACTTTGAAAGTTTGAACCCTCCCATACCGAAACCTGTCGAGAAACCAAACGTTAGGATCCATGTTAGATTGTCAGGCTATGTGCCCTGCGTATATGTGAAATGATGCTCTGAATAACAATGTGTGAAGATTTTCAGAAATGATACAATAAAATGTACAACGTCCTTCTCAACACATGTTTCAGATAAATGATGGATGACAAGCTTATTTTTGTGCCTTAATTAGCACCGTCTCCATATGATAGGCGAGGGCGCTGGGGCGGGAATATGGCCCAGGCATGGTGGGCCAAATGGTCATATTCCTGTGTCGAAGCTTCCATATACCTCGTACGTCTTTATTAGGTTATTCTGGTTCCATTATTTTTACAATCACTGCTAGTTTTTATTTTATTTATTTATTTGCTTGTTATTTTCACATGTTTATTTATTTATTTGCTCATTTATTCGAAAGACCATGTTTTTCACTGTTTACCTGGCATGATAATATGGAGAGAGAGAGAGAGAGAGAGAGAGAGAGAGAGAGAGAATACATTTCCATTTGCAAGTATGTTCTCGGGTGTAAGGAAATATGTTTTGATTTATTTTATTTTTGAACAGAATTTGTAATTTTGACACCCCTCCTGCGGCGGTGTAAACTGGATGTACTCTAATCGCAACAACTTCTTTCTTCACCACATGCCCACGCCACACTCCCTCCTCATTCTCCCTCAAGGTGCTTGGCATTTCTGTACAACAGCAAGATATTCAAGCAATTATGTGTCAACCAAAACGAACTGCAACTGGAGATAACCTGTGTTATCAAGGTATCATCATCATCATCATCATCATCATCATCATCATCATCATCATCATCATCATCATCATCATCCATGCTTCAATAGCAAAGTAGGACTCAAAGCTTGCACAAAAGAATTCCTTTAACTTTCGATGTCACACAAAATGTAAATGGTTTGCATGCATACCGTGTACAAAGATGTCTTGTCTTGTGTTTATCAGAAAGGCACATCAGAGTGGTACAATAGTCTGCTTTCAAAGCTGAAGCTTTCATCCATCAAGGTACGTGCGCATCCCCATGGAGCTTTGTATTTGCCTTACAAACCGCCTCATCGTTTTCACCTTTTGGTTAATTCAGTCGCAGTTTGCAGCTTAAGCTTCTCTCTTTCTAATTGTTCTATTTCGTTACCGTAAAGCGATAAACAACACTTGTCTTTGTCCCGGATAAGAACTGGACCTGGTGCTTCATCGCAGAAGACGTTTTTTTTTATAAAGAATAGAATCGGTCTGCATCAGTGGAAAAATATGAACAATTAATTTTGTAACTAAATGTTGAGACAGGTTCACTGACTCTAAACCGCCGTAGGAAACCTGGTGTTGGCTTAATGATTAACGTCACCGGCTTAAGATCTTCGGGTCTTGAGTTTGAACCTCTGTCATGCCGTTAAATAACACCAGGTGGGTTGATTCAGGCTATCATCTTTCCGAGGTCGCCAAAATGAGTACCAGCTTTGGAAACAGGGGGCACTGCATCAGCAGCACAACCACGCTCCCAGCAATGACGCAACCAGCAGCAACCAGCTGCAGACCGAATAATAATACTGCCGTGGGAAAGATTTTCCCTTGCTTTGAAGAAGGGCTTGCGCCCCAAACGTCTTCGCCTTCTTGCCCACGGCTGTTTGCACACCTCTCCCGACATTTTGTTACGAAAATGCATCGTCCTGCATTCTTCATAGATGTCCTGAACCATCGAATCAGGCTGAGCATTGTGAATGAGTCGATGAAATGTCTGTGCAATAGCGGATGTTTTGACAATCACCTCTTTTTAAAATAACTGATAACCATTCACACTCAACTCGATGAGACAAACGTCCCACACCAAACCCATCCTGCTCTGTCCCCATCCTACCCCCACATACTGGACACTATGTACTGGACTTTGTATGCTTATAACCCGAGAAGGTGGAGAAAGTTCTGTCGGGCCTTGAGCCTGCTTTGTCGAGAGGCACGGATGGCATCGGTGCCCACATTTTCAAATCCTGCTCTGCCTTTCTTGTGATAGTGAGGTCAAATAGAAAATATTTATAAAGAAGGTGTTTTAGTCCTGTCCATTATGGCTGCAGGATTTTAAAAGGTTGGGTTTTTGGTGAACTTGTGTTGACGTGTCATTACCGAAAATGATTATTTTCTTTCAAATGATGGTGTTAGCAGCGAAATGTCTCAAGGCTCTCAGTGGGGCTGTTTCTTTTTGCAGCACACCGTTCCTTGGAGGGAGCATTAATGCAACTATCCCATTGCAAATCGTATTTCATTGGCCATCATTATCTTCAACGAGTGCACCTTCAGGCTGCTATACGAGCCCATTCTGAATTCCAATTTAAGAGTCAAGCATATAGTTGGGATGACAATTCCTCATCATGGAGGACTCTTTCTGTTTGAGCTTCCCCTGCAGCCCCCGAGACTATATATATATATATATATACGACGAGCCTCCGAAAAGTAGATCACGCTGAGATTGATCTAATGTCAGGTGGATAGTTGTGGAAAAGGACGGGAGCATGAAATGTGCCTGAGATTGTCATTTAGAAATATAAGGAACAAGAGTTAAATATAAAGACTGTGTGTGTGTGTGTGTGTGTTTAAGTGTGTTTCTGTGTGTGTGTTTACTTGTGCCAGAAGGAGTCAGCCGACACTTTAGGATACCTGTCACGCCTTGTTGCGGCTGCATGTTCTGATACTTGGCAGGGACGTGAATATTACTCCGGAATCTTTAACAAGTGAGACTCGGGGATGGTGCTTCTGCGCCCTCTTTCGGCACGATATCGGGCAGCGTGACAACACGATGATGCTTTGCCTGTTTTGTTTTCCACAGCTGTGTCAACATTGACTACTTGAGTTTATCGTATCTCCAGCTGGACAAGCTGGTGAGGATGCACAGAAACTGCCTTTACTATCACGTTTCCTTTTTGAGATACCTGTATTAACAAATGATCTCTAAATATGTTCGTAACAAGAAAATCTGATTATCAATATATTGGTTGGTCAAATGTCATTGCCTTTCTGAAATATTGAGTTTGTACGTATACGTGCACCTTGGAAATATTTACTGGTCCTCAAAAATCTCATCAAATACATACTGTACCATTGATCCAAGTGTAGAGATGCTCCTGTCGAAACACACTGGGTAGTTTGCCATTACCTTCTGAGCTGGAATTCAATAGGCTGGAATTTGGACTCTTTCTGGTTTAAAACACTATTTTGACAGGATAATTTCAAAAGGCACCGTGGGGTCTATAACTCCCACACCGGGGTGCTAACAGACAGGGAAGCCAGATTAAAGTCCCCTCTGAAAGGACGGTGTACTCTGAGACGTCTTTGCCTGTGAAGCCCCAAGACAGCAGGTGGTAGTCAATACTATTTTACCGTGAATCAAATCCTCAGGGGTTGGGATGCTACTTCTGAGCCATCTGACAATAATATCTACATCGTGATACTGCTTCATACAGTGGCTTGCAAAAGTATTCACCTCCCCTGTAAACTTTTCACATTTTGATTCCACATGAGGTTATTACGTCTGTCACCGAAGGTGGAAGGAGGTTATGTTTCACCCCTGTTTGTTTGTCTGTCTGTGAGCAGAATATCTCAAAAAGTTTTGGACAGATTCAGATGCAAGTTGGTGAACGGGTTTGGTGTTTGACAACGATGAATTGATTCGATTTTGGTGAAGATCCAAATCCAGATCTGGATCCGAGAATTTTTTTCATTTTTAATATGATTCTTAAACATTGAGAGATGGGGCCAAAAACGATGTATAGCATGATATTTCAAAAATGTATTGGGCCCAATATGTTCCACTTGATCAGGCATTGTGTGGCAGAGATATGCGCTCCACTGAGTGACCGTTCTAGTTTCATAATGCTTTCAAATCAAACTTAACAGATCGAGTCTTCACAAACTACTCCAAATTGATAAAGCTAAAAAATGCAGATAAAATGTGAATAAGCGAGATTAACAGAGAAAATCAGATGATTCCCAGTTACGTAAGTATTCAAACCCTTTGCCTAATTAGCCCAAAATCACTTCAGGAGCAAATGATTTGTTTGAAAGGTTATAAAATATGTGTAATCAGTTTCACCTGTATGTAATCAGTGGTTTAACTTAAAAATTTAGCTTCCCTAATCTAATGAGTTTTAAGGTGAAACTCACTTGGTCAACCAACAAGGCAAACATGAAGACCAAGGAGCTTTCCAAAGAAGTCAGACATAAAGTGGTGGAGAAGCATCGTTCAGGAGAGGGTTATAAGATTTCAAAGTCACTCATAATTATCCCTTTGAGTTCGGTGAAATCCATCATTAAGAAATGGAAGACGTATCATACCATCCAGACTCAACCAAGATCAGCTCGCCAATCCAAACTCAGCAGCCGGGCGAGCAGGAAACTGGTTCGGGATGTCACTGTAAAGCAACAATGACTTTGAAAGATTTGCAAGGCCCCATGTCCGAGATGGGGGTTCATCAATCAACAATATCCTGTTCCCTTCACAAAGCTGGCCTCTGTGGACAGGTGGTAAGAAAGAAGCCATTACTGAAAAAGACACACCAAAAAGCTCATATGGAATTTATGAAATAGCGTTACGTCTAAATTCAAAGCGTTACATCTGGCGCAAGCCTAACACTGCACATCACCCAGTCAGCACCATCCCACCTGTCAAGCATTGTGGTTGCAGCATCATGTTATGGGGCTGCTTTTCATCAGCAGGGACTGGCAAGCTTGTCAGGATAGAAGGGACAATGGATGGTGTAAAGTACAGGAGAATCCTTGATGAAAACCTGCTTGAGTCAGCCATGAATCTGAAACTGGGTAAGAGATTCACATTTTAGCAGAACAATGATCCAAAGCACAAAACTAAAGCCACACTGGAGTGTCTGAATAAGAAGAAAATAAATGTACTTGAGTTGCCCAGTCAAAGTCCTGACTTGAACCCAATTGAACATTTAAGGCAAGACTTGAACATTGCAGTCCATTGATGATCCCCATCAAATATGACAGAACTGGAGCAATTTTCACATGGAGAATGAGCAAAGATTTCACCATCTCACTGTGCAAAGCTGGTGGAGACCTACCCACAAAGACTCATAGCAGTCATTGCTGCACAATGTTTTTCCACAAAATACTGACCAAAAGGCCTGAATACTTTTGCAACTAGTGGCTTGATTTGTACATGTGTTTTGCAGGCATTCCTGACATGTAACCTCCTTCAACTACAACAGGGTTTAGTTTGATCTCTTCAGTTACAAATACAAAACGTTCATTTGGAAAATTTGTTTCGACACAATTTGTAATTCATCTAAATGTGGCATTATTAGTAGGGAGTGAATACCTTTGCCTGCCCCTGTACATGTGATAGTGCATATGGTAAACCTTCAAATGGAGGGAGGAGGATGACGACGAGGAGCAGTTGCTTCACCAGAGTGCACCTGTCTGAGAGCACTGCAGCTCTTGATTCGATTTTCAGCTGAATTGGATACAACTAATGCAGGTCCTTGCTGCAGTGCCAGAAAGGGTGCTGCATTGTCAAGCCCACATTTTATTTACAGTATTTGGATTTACAAGAAGTCCTTGGGATGGCTTAATTGGCTGAACTTCTGTGTTCTAATCTGGTGATTGCAGGTTCAAATCCTTACCACATTAGGAGAGGAATGGCAAACCACCACATGTGGTTCTCGGTCTAGGAACTGCTTTGGCAGAACCAACACTGTTTTCCAGAATGTGATAATGATGGGGATAAATTGCAGGAGTGACCATTTGAGACGGTATGCCTCGGCCAAATCCTAGTTGTGGGTCAAACTACTTTGCTTCATTCTTCTTTTTTTCCTCCAATTTTATACTTCACCACTCAGTGACACACACTCGCTTCAGGCAGTATGGTTTTTATTGGGCTGCTTTCACAGGTTTCTGAAGATGTTGGAGGCGCAATGAGATCAATGAGTGCAGGCCTGGAAGGGACACTTGCCCCTGCTATGGACAGTAAAACTAGCGATGCCCTCCTCGGCCTACATGCTTGCTTAGACGAACTGCACGCATATCATACAAGCCTCACAAGCAAGTGAGTACAGAAGTTTTCGGGCTAATCAGCTCTTCTACTCCAGTTGTAGTCGTGCCGAACAAATAATCTGCCTGATCAGGACGTTAATTATTTAGGCCTCTCCCTAAAGCAAAGGCGAAGGCTTATTGTTGTTGTAAGGTTTGTTTCTTCAATTAGTGCTCCCAATATTTAGCTCACCTGGAACGTAGTTCCGGGTAACTTATGGGATGGCGCATCATCCGTCCGTCCATCTGGAAACACTTGCAACCTTTTCTCCAAACTGCTGATGGGATTGTGACCAAACTTGGCTAAAATTATACTTGGTATGTTGCAACTCAAGTTTGTTCACAGCATTAAAAAAAATCAGGGTCTAATGGGGTCTACCAGGGCTCAGTGGGTCCAGGTTTGACCCTCCCCCCTCCCAAAATAGGTATTTGCTTTTTCCTCTGAAACTACACACCCAATTTCTATGAAACTTGACGACAACCTTCATCACCTGTGATATACCAAAGCTTGTTCATGACATTAAAGAAATCAGGTTCTAAGGGGCCTGCGGGTGGTTTGAGCGACTGTTGTAGATATCCTTGCCTCTTGTCCTCTCCTTGAGTGGCAAAATAGTGAGAAAGTCCTTTGTTATTGAGTCTTTGAATGCCATGCAAATGAAAACAATCAGCTGGGCTGTATCCGTAATTTCTATCGAGTCATCAAACTGCAGTGAGAAACATTCATGGTCTGATGTCTTTGTGTATATGCTGAGACACGTCCTTGGACAATGATTCGACCCTTCTGGCTACTATTGAAGCGCCAAGCAGCATGCTTTTAATGGTTTTCGTAATTACAACTTTGTTTTTAAAGTCTTTGAACAAGGTGTCGGCAGCAACCATCATTGCTTCCTTGATAACTTCACCATCGGTGAATGGTTACCTCCGCCACCAAAGGTGGATGGAGGTTATATCTTCACCCTTGTCTGTCTGTCTGTCTGTGAATAGGATATCTCAAAAAGTTGTGGATGGATTTGGACAAAACTGGGTGGACAGGTTGGGTGTGTGATAAGGAAGAATTGATTTAATTTTGGTAAAGATTGGGATCCAGATCCGAATTTTTTTAGGTGATTCTTCACCATTGAGTGATCGGGCTAAAAACGATATATTGTTGCGAATCTGGAAGTCATGAGCACACAACATGCAGGTCCTATAGATCAGTTATATCGGTAAGTACATGTTGCCAGTTAGGGTCCCGACCCTAGTCTAATGGGTAATTAAATGCTCCTGCACTCTGGAGTTATTTTAATATTCAGGTTTTCTTTTCGTTTATTTTTACACCACCATCAACGCCAGCGTCATCTTCCCCTCGCTCTGCTCGACGCCATTGTCTGCGTGTGTTCGATCACGTGCGGGGGCGGAGATTTCCTTCACCTCAGATCGAGACTCCGCCCAGAAGGGCAGGGGTGGGCCTCCTTGTCCAACCAGGAAGCTCAGCACCTCAGGCTGGCTCCGCCTTAGCCAGATAGCGTGTTCGGCCCCGGCCAATCAGATTCCGCGACAGGAGGAAAGGGCTCCGCGTGATGTCACCACGCCCCCGGGCCAATCAAGGAGCTTGCCGCCCGTTTTGGCCAGTGAGAGAGACTAAGAGCGATTTACGCGCCAAAACCAGCCAGTGAGAGAGGGAGGGTCGCGAGGAGGCCCCCCTCCTGAAGAGGGGGGTATAATTATAGGTGCGGTCTGCGCGCGCAGGAGGAGTTCTGGTTCTGGCAAGAAGTGCACGCAAGGGTTCTGGGTCTGGCAAGAAGTGTGCGCACGGGTTCTGAGAGTTCTGGCAAGGAAGTGAGCATCTGCGCACCAGGTGGGAGAGTGCGAAAGCGTCTGCGCACGGAGTGGTCGGTGCAACGGAGGGTC
>CM068968.1:49323742-49335147 GCA_035128595.1 Eptatretus atami
TGGCAAAGGAAATTGACCATCTGCTCGTTGATGGTCGCTGGAGGATGATCCAGAACAACAGGGTCTACCAGAGTGCTCAGTTCCTCAATACTGTCCACATGCTTGTTGCAGCATCTTTGAAGTTGCAGTTTAAATCCAGGAGAATGGTACCATCCCAGCCTAGGCTGGATGTTGGCAATCTCAAGGATGAGCAGGGTAGCTGAGGAGTTTGCGAACAGGCTGAGTGGAGATTTGGGGGTCTGGGTGCTTTGGGGGCTCCTGAAGAGTTGTGTAGTGCCTTCAAGACCACCGTCCTGATGTTGCCGGTGGATGTCTTGGAACTCACCGAAGGCGATGAATAATTTTTTCTCTCAAGGGACACTGGATACCATTGACCAGAGTCACAGGGCCAGGCTTCATGGCAGAGCTGAGCTGTTCAGGGAAATGTGGCGTAAAACTGTACATGCAATAAGGGTGGACAAGGAGGCCTATGTGCGAGGAATCTGTGAGGGGGTAGAGCATCACCTGTGATCAAGTTTCCTGCTTACAGGGGAATTCGCGCATTGCGTTCCTCCAAGCCCGTCCCTCGGTGTACTGAGAGCAGAGGGTGGTGGGCTCTTGACAGAGGAGTCCAAAGTGAAGGCCCACTGGGCCGGTTACTTTGAGCGGCTGTTCCAGGCTGATCCACCAGCTGTCGAGTTGTATGTCAGGGGTGTTACTATCCCTATTGCTCATCCTCCAATCAACTGTGGTCCACCTTTGTTTGTGGAAACACGGGCTGCGGTGAATCGGTTGAAATGGGGTAAAGCTCCTGGGATCTGTGGCATCCATGCTGAACTTCTCAAGGCTGTTGGACAGCTTTGCTCGTGTCGATGCATGCAGTTCTGTGCTCTACCTGGAACACAGGCATCATCCCAACTGACTGGAAGAGGGGCCTTGTTGTCCCTCTCTGGAAAGGGAAGGGTGATCGCCAGACTGCAACAACTACCGAGGGGTGACGCTGCTCTCAGTGCCAGGCAATGTCTTTGCTCGGATAATAATTATTGATAGGGTTCGCCCCATCTGCTTGAGCACAGCGTCCAGAGCAGTCAGGCTTTACACACAAGAGGTCAACGATTGACCGTATCCTTGCTGTTCGTGACCTCACCGAATCCAGACGAGAGTTTCGGCAGGGGCTGCTTGCAGCCTATGTTGATCTCTGCAAAGTGTTTGATTCAGTGAATCACGATTCCCTCTGGAGGATTCTTGGTTTTCGTGTGGTGCCACCAAAACTGATCAATCTGATGTCTGAACTATATACTATGGTACTGACAGTGCCGTGAGATGTGGTGATACCCTCTCCGACTTATTTCCAGTTGTACTGGAGTTAGTCAGGGCTGTGTACTGGCCCCCACATTTTTCAGCACTTTTATGGACTGGATTCTCGGGAGGATGTCGGAGAAATCCAGCTGCGGTACATCGTTTGGGAATGTCAAGATCTCTGACCTGGATTTCGCAGATGATGCAGTCATCTTTGTGGAGACTTTAGATATCCTTTTGGAGGCCCTGGAGGTGCTAAATGAGGAGTCGGAGCCGCTGGGATTATGGGTTTCCTGGGTCAAAACTAAAATCCAGGCTTTCAATGACATATTGGATGCTGCTATCCTGTTTGTAGCTGTTTGTGGCGAGGATGTTGAAGTCACGGAGAGATTTACTTACTTTGGCAGTGATATTCTTGTCTCTGCTGGCTGTGAGCCAGAGGTCAACAGACATCTGGGGAGTCATGGATTCACTGGATCATGGGGTTTGGTGCTACCGGTACCTGTGCGGGACGATGAAAGTCAAAGTCTTCAGGTCCTTGCTGCTTCCAGTCATGCTCTATGGATGTGAGACCTGGACTCTGACCAGGGATCTGAGACAAAGACTTAATTCCTTTGGTATTTGGTCTCTTCGGAGAATCCTTGGCTATCGCTGGTCAGACTTTGTGTCCAACGAGCGTTTCCTGAGAGAGACTCAAATGAGATTTGTTACCTGCATAGTCCGTGAGTGTCAGCTGCGGCTGTAGAGACAGGTGGCTCATTTTCCTGATGCTGATCCTGCTCACCAGATTCTCTCAGTGAAGGAGCCTTGTGAGTGGAGGAGGCCAATGGGCCGACCACCTGCCTCGTGGTTGCAGCAGGGTGATCAGCATTTCAAGGAAATGGGGATGGGCCAGGCATCTGCCTGGGGGACGGCCAGACGGAGGCCCCTGGAGTACATGTGGAAAGTGGACGCAGCAATGTGCTGCTCTGGCGCATGCTCCCATACCTGACCTGACCTGACCTGACCTAGTGTTTTACATGTTGGGTGATTCAATAATATGTGTGCCATCCCTCTGATGGACGTTAAACGGGACATCCCGTCTGCCAGCAGTAGTTGGTGAACATTGAAGACCCACAGTGTCCTTCATGAAGAGTAGATGACCTATTTTTGGCACCCTGAACAAATTCCAAATTCTGCTCTAACCTACAGGGGGCATGACTGCATCAGTGGTGCAGCTGCATCCCCAGCAAATGATGCTACTTGCAGCCTTGTGCTGCATAGGAAAGAAGAAGTATCCCTCCAGTAACCGATAGCTTTTGATCACTGTTTGTTTGACCAATTCCACAGCTGGACCGAATCGATTCCCAAAAGAAATGCAGTTCATCCATTGATGAGGTGATGAACTGTTTATCACTCCTGCGAGAATTCTGCCTCATTCTTGCACCTCCGAATTCTTCACAGCAACTCTCACAATTAGCAGAGGTAAACAAAATAAACCTTTAACAATGTTATTTTTCTCTTTTTGTTCACCCTCCTCGATTGCTCTCTTCATCGTCGTTTCCTTCTTCATGTGCCTTTTTGCAATTGGACTCGTTCGTTACTCCTGTACTACCTTCATCTGTCTAGTCCTTCCTTGCCTCTGTTCGTTTTGACTTCTTCAATGTGGGAGGATGGACTGTCTTTTCCTCACTTCTTCCCACTCTCCATTTCTACCTCCTTCCCTCATGATGTGCCATCTGCAGATGCCGATAAAGTTTGAGTGGTTATCAGAATTTTGTTCTCATCCCACTTGTTAAAAGTCTCACTTCCAGTTTACATCTGTAATTGTATACGAGCTGAACCTACACGCCCTGGACACCTCAGATTATTAATCATATCTCAGGCGAACTTGAACAAAATAAGATGTATACCTAGTTGTAATGATTTTGGTGAATTGTCTGCTTACCTGATTGGTTGTATTCATCTGGCCTGTACATGTTGTGCGCATGCGCTAACAAATCCAGCAGTTGGTCCCGCCAATGTGAATCCAGTCATGTCCATCATCATGACATGGTGTCACAAGTGGGTGAGAATTGAGTGATGTGAAACACCCTAGGTTTGGAATACTTACTCTTTTGCCCAATCCTTGAATGGCCAATTTGATCTTGGTTCAAATTTTGCTTGATTTTTCATCCCGTGTATGGCAAGGAAACTAAGACGTGGCTGCATGCTTTGTGAGGGTATTTACGTGCGAATTTGATTCATTATGGCCACACTTTTTGAAAACAATGGGTGGATATTGTAATTGGCTCCACGTGTCTGTCTGTCTGTCTGTCCGTCATGCTGTCTCTGAAAGAGTTGTGCATAAATTCACCAAACTTGGTAGCTATGATCACCACGTGGCAAGAAGGGGCAAGAGCAGTATCATTTTTGGCTGTGCCCCTGGGGTCCTGAGGCGGGGTCAAAACGTCAAATATCAAAACATGCAATTATGGGCACATTTTGAAACATTTTTAATGAAACTTTAGCCTGGTGTTGACTTAGTGGTTTGGGTGGCGGCTTGGGATCCTAGGGTCCTGAGTTCAAGCCCCGTTTGGCCGCTGAATTAATACACCAGCGGGTTGACTCAGCCTGTCATCCTTCCGAGGTCGGCGAAATGAGTACCAGTGTGTACTCGTAGAGGGGCACTGCACATCATCGACACAGTGGCGCTTCCAAGAAATGATAGCTACCCCGGCAGCTAAGCTGTCATACGCAAGAAGAAGTAGAAGAATGAAACTTTGTACATGCAATCAACAGTGGGGAATGCATGAAATATATAATGATTTTTGGGATTTGATCCCCGATTCATGTTTCAGAGGGTGGGGACTTAGCGTCACAGGGGTGAAAATGGGGAAAAAAAATATTTACCTCAAAATTTAATATTGGGTCATTCCTGCTGGACTTTTTGCAATTTTTCAACTTTGCTTTGAGTGGGAAGCTGGGGGATTTGCAATGGTGTGCCATCGACTCTGCTCTAGTTTATTATTTACTTATTGCCTCCTGTAGTTGTGCACATGAATCACTCACAAGACACAGACATTTGGTGATATAATTGTACGTTTACGTGAATCCATAGGGACATTAGTAGCGAATGGAGAAATCAACACAATATGTGGGATTTAAAAGTGAAATCTCAGCATCATGAGCCACACGCTCAAATCGGAATGACAAACAGGCCAAAACCGGCCTTTACTGTTAGTCCAAAATGTAAGCTGGATCGGAGAACATAAATTGAGGGTTTGTTGACACTATGTTTCTTTGATCCTGCCAGGACATGTGTGGCTGCATTCTCCGCTATACGGAGCTCACAAAGACGAGCTTGCAGGAGGGTGGCTATTATCGGCACGACGGTCATTTTGATGTCACCGTGCAGGTTAATGCTGTTTAAACTCTGGGTTGAATGTTGCCATCTCGCCAGTACCATATAGATTTGTGATAATTATAATTATTGTCATAGTTTTCATTGCATACCTCCCGACCATTTGTGTGCTACCAGCTTTGCACTGCTCTCAACAATGTAGAACACACACGGCAGTTCTTGCTGAAGCAGTGTCAACTTCAACAACCTGAAGAGCCAGGAGTGGGTCTGCGGCATCCAGAGCAGCTTGATAAGGCTGTGCACGCTGCTGAACAGGGCATTCAACATCAGCTTGACGTAATCGTGGCCCTGTTCGCCAAGAAGGTTTGCTCTGTGTTCCTTCTGCTTTTTACTTGATTTGTAGCTTTCACTGCATTGACAAGATGTGGTTGAAAGAAAAAAAAAACAAGGAGCTGATACTCTAGGTCCCATGCCTTTTGTGTGGTATGAGGAATAGATGTGCATAATATGAAAGCTAAATCTTAAATGGTTTTTGAAATATCGCGTACACTAGCCAACTTACTGAGATGGTTGCCATGGCAACATAATTCAGCAATTCACAGCCGTGATCTAATTAGGTTGAGATATTATCATGAGGAATACATATCTGCAATATGAAAGCTAAATGTTCAACGGTTTTGGAAATATCGCGCACACAAAAGTACATGACATTATCGGTCAGTTGGTCAGTCGGACAGAGCTCATTTTAATGTTCCCCGTCTCTGACCTCATCGGCGTGGCGGGGAACAAATACAAATGGTGTTCGCTGAGAACATTAACTCAATCCAACTTCTGTAAATGTCAACACCCCCATCCCTTCCCTTTTTTCTTTCTGTCTGCACAAGATAAGGGTTTGTAGGACCCTTCAGATTGATGCATACTTCCCTTTTTGTAGGACCCATACTTTATAGACGTACTCACATTGTTAATAGCACATCCTTTATCCACATACATTCTTAATATCGCATCCTTTATCGACAAACTCATATTCTTAATACAGTAGTATATCCTTTATAGACGGACCATACCCACATTCATAATAGTACATAATTTATAGACGTACTCACATTCTTAAAAATAGGACCGCGCGTCCTGAAGCTTACCTGGATCAGGAGCAACAGTCAGTCAAACCCCCCGCAGACCCCACCAGACCCTTATTTTTTTATGTCGTGAATAAACTTTGGTATATCACGTGTGATGAAGGTTGCATCAGGTCAGGCCAGATTAGATCTGTGACTTGCTACAGATACCATGTAAACCTGGACTAACCTGTTTCATGGTCAGGTTGTCAGCGACTAATCACTAAACTGTCTCCCCCACCAGGTTTCTTGGTGAGGAGGGTGTATGAATATGGACACCCAACAGGAATAAAAACAAAACCTGTCAAAGGGCAGAGGAGCTCCTTGTGAGCCAACAGCCTTCCATATCTAGTGCCCAACTGTGTCTGTGGATGTCCTCTTACAGTTGGGTTACTCTTTTTTTAAGGAGGTTGGTGGCACGATTTACACTCTGGCCACGGTAAAAACCTTCACTCCATAAAACACAAGAAAAACGCAAAGAAAATTGAAAACCCACTCTGTGCGAGTACCTCCTGTGCAGCTGCCTTCCACAGGGCAGCTCACCAGATGACGGGATTGGGGCATAGCCTTTGGACCCCCACTCTTTGATGATAGGAGAAAAACCACAGGATAACCTTCCCGGGTCATATTGTGGTAGTGTGTGTCAGGTGGTGCTGAGGCGTCGTCCACCAGACGGCGGTCTCCTTGGGTTAACTGAAGGCAGTCCCTTCAGGTGGGTGCCTGGAATGTCTTATCACAAAGAGAGGATGATTACTTGTCTCCGTTATCATCTGAGCTCAAGCGTTTGAACATCGGTATGCAGCACTCTCTGAGGTTCGGAGACCGGAGAGTGGCGAGATCATGGTGAGTGGTTACACCTACTATTGGTTGGTTGCTCTGATGGTTACCATGTCCAAGGAGTTGCTGTAGCTGTGTCCAATGCGCTGATTCCAATGATAATTGAGGTAACACCGTCAACGAGCGTATTATGAGACAAGGATTCGTCACTCCTGGGTGTCATTTCCCTGGTCTCTGTATATGCTCCGACTGAGGCAAGTGATCTCACCATGAAGACGCATTCCATGCCATGCTTGAGTGTGTGGTTGATCAGTGCTCCAGGTTAGATGCTCTTCTAATCTTGGGGAATATCAGTGCATCGATTGGAACTGATCGGGATGGTTATGAGACATGTGTGGTCCCCATGGGTCTGGAACTGTGATCCAGATAGCAACAAGTTCTTTGACTTTGGGTGGCTTGTTCATGGTTTCAGCACCACAGGCTCACTGCTGGACTTGGAATTCCAACGCTGGTGGTGTGGCAAAGGAGATTAACCATGTGCTCGTTGATGGTCGCTGGAGGATGATCCAGAACTGCAGGGTCTATTGGAGTGCTCAGTTCCTCAATACCAACCACAGGCTTGTGGTAGCAACTCTGAAGTTGCAGCTTAAATCCGAGAGAATGGTACCATCCAGCCGATGCTGGATGTTGCAAGTTAAAGGAGAGAGGGTAGCTGATGAGTTTGCGAACAGGCTGACTGGAGATTTGGGGGGCCTGGGTGCTTTGGGAGGTCCTGAAGAGTTGTGGAGTGCCTTCAAGACCACGTCCTTGATGTTGCCGGTGGATGTCTTGGAACTCACCGCAGGGCAAAGAAGAATTTTGTCTCTCAAGGGACACTGGATACCATTGACCAGCATCGCAGAGCCAGGCTTAATGGCAGAGCTGAGCTGTTCAGGGAGTTGAGGCATAAAACTGCACATGTGCTGAGGGTGGAAAAGGAGGCCTATGTAGGAGGAATCTGTGAAGGGGTAGAGCATCACTGTGGTAAAGTGATTCTCATCCTGTTTACAGGGGAATTCACGCATTGCATTCCTCCAAATCTGTCCCTCGGTGTCCTGCAGTTAGAGCGGAGGGTGGTGGGCTCTTGACAGAGAGTCCGAAGTGAAGGCCCGCTGGGCCGATTACTTTGGGCGGCTGTACCAGGCTAGTCCACCAGCTGATGAGTTACATGTCAGGGGTGTTACTATCCCTATTGCTGACCCTACAATCAACTGTGATCCACCTTCATTTGTGGAAACACAGGCTCTCGGGGAACCGGTTGAAATGGGGTAAAGCTCCTGGTATCTGTGCATTCATGCTGAACTTCTCATGGCTGGTGGAAATCTGTTACTCATTCCGTTGCATGCAGTTCTGTGCTCTGCCTGGAACACCGGCATCATCCCAACTGACTGGAAGAGGGGCCTTGAGTCCCTCTCTGGAAAGGGAAGGTGATCGCCAGGACTGCAGCAACTACTGAGGGTCACACTGCTCTCAGTGCCGGGCAAGGTCTTTGCTCGGATAATTTTTGATAGGGTTCGCCACCATCTGCTTGAGCACCAGCGTCCAGAGCAGTAAGGCTTTACACCAAAGAGGTCAACGATTGACCGTATCCTTGCTCTTCGGGTCCTCACCGAATGCAGATGAGAGTTCAGCAGGGGCTGCTCTCCACAAAGCATTCGATTCATTGAATCAGCATGTCCTCTGTAGGATTCTCTGTCTTTGTGGTGTGGCACCAAAATGGATCAATCTGATTTCTCAGCTATTACTCTGGGGCTGAAAGTGCTGTGAGGTGTGGTGGTTCCGTCTCCACCTTATTTCCAGTTATTACTGGAGTTTGTCAGGGGTGTGTACTGGCCCAACTTTTCAGTGCTTGTATGGACTGGATTCTGGGGGAGAGTCAGAGAGATCAAGCTGCGGTGCATAGTTTGGGAATGTCAGGATCTCTGACCTCGATTTCGTAGATGATGCAGTCATTTTTGCGGAGACTCTTGATATCCTTTTGGGGCCCTTGAGGTGTGTTTCCTGGGGTCAATACTAAGATCCAGGATTTCAATGACATCTTGGATGCTACTATTTTGTCTGTACCTCGTTGTGTGAGGATGTTGGAGTCAAGGAGAGATTCACTTATCTTGGCAGTGATATTCATGTCTCTGCTGGCTATGAGCCAGAGGTCAACAGACATCGGATCGGGCCTGGAGAGTCATGGATTCACTGGATCATGGGGTGTGGTGCTGTCGGTACCTGTGCAGCAGGACGAAAGTCCGAGTCTTCAGGTCCTTGGTGCTTCCAGTCTTGCTCTACGATGTGAGATTGGACTCTGACCAGGGATCTGAGACAGAGACTTCATTCCTTTGGTACCAGGTCTCTTCGGAGAATCCTCAGCTATCGCTGGTTAGACTTTGTGTGCAACGAGCGGTTGCTGAGAGAGACTCAAAAGAGATTTGTTACCTGCATCGCCCGTAAGTGTCAGCTGTGGCTGTATGGACATGTGGCTCGTTTTCCTGATGCTCATCTCTCACCAGATTCTCTCAGCGAGGAGCTCTTTGGGGAGGAGGCCAATGGGCCGACCACGTGCCTCAGTGTTGCAGCAGGTTGATCAGCATCTCAAGGGGATGGGCCAGTTATCTGCCTGGGGGATGGTTAGACGGAGGTCCCTGGAGTACCGGCGGAAAGTGGATGTAGCGATGTGCTGCTCCGGCATGCTCCCATACCTGACCTGAAGGTTGTCGTCAAGTTTCATTAAAAACGTGTGTTGTTTCAGGAGGAAAATATTAAAATTGAAATTGAAGGAAAATATTTAATTGAAAAAAAAAACAAAAAACAAAAATTCTTTCTCTTTAACCGCTTCCTCAATCGACACGAAACTTCAAAAATGTCATCTCACACCATTGCTACATATAGTGTGAAAATGATGATGTCATCGGTCATGTGGTTTGGCAGACATCTTGGATAGAAAAACGCACCTGAGCCGATTTCCACGAAACTTCACAAACGTGATCCCCTCCCCAATTTGAAACAATTAAATTTATGATGTCATAGGTCACGTGGTTTGATGGCCATTTTGGATTGAAAATAAAAATAACCTTTGAAATCCTCTCCAAAAGAGATCGTTCGGATTACTAGATTGATTCAAAACTCAATACGCGGGATCTCCTAGCCTTGAGAAATATATGGTGTAAATTTTAATGTCATTGGTCACATGGTCTGGCAGCTATGATTTTTTTTAAAGAATATACCTTTAAAAAGCTTCTTCCCCAGAAGCGCTTAACAGATCAAGGGGAAACTTTCACACACACGTTCCCCAGGCCTTGGGGATACCAGTCATCATCACACCATTTTAAAGCCTTTTTCCCTGAGCAGGGGTCAGCTTTTTGTGGGCTCCAATCATGGTACCCTTTTCTTGTGGCAATGTTTTTACGGCCGGATGCCCTTCCTGACGCCAACCCTTTAATCGCCTTTGACATGCTGGTGCTCATTTCGCCAACCTCGGAAGGATGATAGGCTTAGTCAACTCCCCGATGTTAATTCAGTGGCGAGCGGGGCTCAAACTCAGGACCCCGAGGATCCCAAGCCACCACCCTAACCACTAAGCCAACACCAGGCTTGGGGATACTAGAGTGTGCACGAATAATTAATATACCACATGTTCTGGCAGCCATGTTGGATTGAACGAAAATCTTTTAAAAATTCATTCTCTTGAATCGCTTCATGAAATGAAACTTCACAGTTATGATCTAGTCATCATGGGGCATATATGTTTTAAATTTCAACCTCATTTTTTAATTACTTCTTTGAATCTGGGTTTTAAATATACATATATTTTTTCAAATGAGGCTCACTTGGCTGCACCTGGATGGGTTTGAGGGTAGAGGAGTAGCAGCTGAAACTTGAATCCTATCCAGGTTCCTCCTGATGACTCCATCTTCGCTTTTTTGCTTGTTCGGGTCCATTCTGATAACTCCAATGGTAGTACATTACCTCTTTGATCCTCCATTTCATTTGAATTGAATTTATTTTAATCCCATCCATTCCGAATTCAATTGAATAATAATAAACGCCATGGGTCAGGTGTCTGATCGAAGTGGGGTTGTATCAAAGCGGGACGTATTGGTACCCGGTCATCACTGCCAGCAGTTGTAAAGTGGCAGTTGTAGTTTATTTTGTAATTCGAATGCCGTGCCGTGGAAGGATGTATTAAGCTGCTCTGTACACCTTAACATGGTGTGCATTTAAAACATGGGAATTATTCTGGATTCTTTGTAGTTAATTAGCCTAATCAACTCAGTAGGTCATGACGATCATTTTGGTGCATAACAAGGTTTGCGATGAATATGAAGTTAAGTTTATGGTTTTGTTGAATTACAGTAATTTAGAACATCCTTTAAAAGTTATTATAATGCTTTCGGAATGGCTGTTACTGTGAAATGAATAATTATATTTGTGAGGGGCAAGCTTATGAAAAACATACGTGTGCGTGTGTGTGTGTGTACAGCACTACATCTGTTCTCATATCGTAGGCAGGTCGGTAGTCTCTGTTTTTAACCACCTCTCCTCTGATTTAGCTCCCTATGCTGTCTCAGCCCTCCAAACATTCCCAGCCTCTCCAGGATGTATGTGTTCTTTTCGTCACTTCCTAAACTTCCAATATACAGGCCGATTGTGTACCTCAACTCTTTTGTTGCTTGGTTCTCTCGGATATGGAGCCGCCTTCCAAAAATCTCAAAGTTCTCCACCTCCTCAGATGTGTCCATATATTTTACACCGTCAGGTGTGTATTATATTATTTACAATGGAGCGGTTAATTTTATTTTCTTCAGATTGCTCTTATAGTTTTATGTATTAAATTTCACCTCTCCCGCCCCTCCCCCCCCCCCCCGGCCTCATTATAAATA
>CM068968.1:49335612-49349658 GCA_035128595.1 Eptatretus atami
CAGGTGCTATTACATCTTCCCTCTCGGGCTTCAGCAGCCGGTGCATTGCCATCCCTAATCAACCTCCATTCCTGTACCCACAATCTTTTTACCCCCAATCAACCAACTTTACACCACATAATGCCCATACCTCCTTCCCTTATTAAAGGTGCTGTATAAATACCTACTTAACAGGTTTGCAGGTGTTTCATGCTCCTTTCTCTCTTGTTTAATTGCTTGCTTAATCATGGTATTTCACATGCAGGGTGGATTCAGCAATGTGTGTGCCGCCCCTCGGATGGACGTTAAACAATCATCCCATCTGCCAGCATTTGTCGGTGGACGTTAAAGATCACACAGTGTCTTTCCTGAAGAGAAGGCAAGCTATCACCAGCACCCTGAACAAATTACAAATTCCTCCCCTAACTGGCAGAGGGTTGCACAGCCGCACCCTCAGCCAATTATGCTACCCCGCAGCCTTTTGCTGCATACAAACGAAGAAGAAGACTGAACCTATTACAAAAATTAATTATCTTTTGATCATACAATTTTGTACTGTTGTAGTTTTTATATCTTTATATGGCACATCCACAATTAAAATCCATTTTCTAAATTTGACATATTGTGTGTCATCTTCTTTGTCAGATGGAGCCAGATATCAAGAAATATATCAAGCACATCAGTCTCTCCCCAGATTCCATCCACCTTGATGATGTAAGTTGAAGTGAGAAGTTCTTCTCGTCTCATCACAAACCCATCACTCTAGTTTTTCAGGCTGGAGATGTGCAGCTCACAAGTCCACATCGGTGAATAATCTTTTCCCTTTTTGTCATCCTCAAATCTTGTGCAGGCCGTTTCACCCCTGATGAAATACTTGGATGACAACCTGGCGCTGCTTAGTAAGAGTCTGTTGATAGAGAACTTCAACAGGTGATCTAACAGTCAACTCTGCATGATGATCTCTTCTGCAGATTTTCACACAGTAACTCCTTGTAATGAGTTTTCAGGCCTGCCTACTTTAACTGATTGTTCGTCAGGATTTTTATGCAAATCACACTGAAATTACAGAGGGATGGACAACCTGATGTCATAGCAGTTCATAGAGGTTGGGTTTTTCCATCGATGCCGGTGTTTCGAACAGGTTGCAATAAATTGATCTTGAATTTGTGCAGGGTAACACACAAGGAAATCAGACACAGATGCAGGCCATTCAGCCCATCATGCCTGCGCCACATCAACACCACACCAATTTATAAACACAAGATCAAAAGAAGAAAATGCAAAAAAAATTTTTTTTTAGTTTTTGTAATTTTTTTTAAATTATTTTTTTCCCAGGGGACGGGATTTGGGCTTGGTTCAAAAACACACAACACCCCTTGACGAGACCCCCACCAACAGCATTCCATTCACATGCACACAATCACCCATCAATGCTCAAGCTACCGAAAAGACCTGCCAACATCCCTATACCCCTCTATCTCCATAACTTCCAGGAACCTATCTAATTCTAATTTAAACTTATCTACTGTTTCTGCTGCCATTACTTTTCCAGGGAGACCATTCCATGCATTAACTACTCTGAGTAAAAGACCCCTGCCTTGCTACTGTCTTAACTCTCCTCTTCTTTACTCTCAAGCTATGGCCCATGGTCCTATCACTGTCATGGTTCATCTGCACTTATTTTATCTTTACCTTTCATTATCTTAAACAACTCTATCATATCTCCTCGTAACCCCCTCCTTTCTAGTGAATAAAGCCCTGTCTCCTTCAACCGGTCATAGCTGAGTCTAGCTAAGGCTTGGAATGTCTATCTTAGTGGCCCTCTGCGCTGAACCCTCTCTATGGCATATATGTCCCTTTGGAACTGTGGTGACGGCAGGAACTGCAACACAATATTCTAGATGGGCCCTCAGTAAATTACTGTACAATGGTAACACCAACTACTTTTTATTTTATGATGATCCCCCTCCGATACAACCTAAAACCCTATTTGCTAAACTAGAAGCTGTCTGTTACCTCCCATATCCTCTACCAACCCCCAGATCCTTTCTCCTGTGTGCACGCTCCAAAAATTACCCCTTAACATCCTGTATCTCTTTAATTCTTCTTTCCATCCCCACACCTAACACTTACTAAGTAAATGCAATCTTTGCAAGTCTTTGCCCAATCTAATAACAAGTATCAAACTTTCCTGAATCTGATCACCACCCCTCTGCTATCCACCTTACCCTCCAAGATTTTGTTGTGATCGCAAATTTGAAAGCTTACCTTCAACCATTACCAAATCGTTGATTGTTAAATAATGATAGTAATGGTCTGAGTACTGATTCCTTGAGGTACCCCGCTCTTTTTACAATCTCCCAGAAAGACATCCTCCAATCCACAGCCACTCTTTGCTTCCTACCAATAAACCACTTGCAATCCAATTAGCTACCCTGACCAGCCACTCCAACAATCCCCTCGCTTTAAACTAACAACCTCCAATGTGGTACTTATCAAAATGCCTTCTAAAGTCTGATATAACTATGTCCACTTGCCTTCCCTCATCCACCCAATAACACTGTTTCATAGAAACTCTAAAAAGATTTGTTAAATCAGGAATACTATCTTTGGTAAACGCCATGCTGACTACCTTTAATTAGTTTGTATTTATTTAAATGTTCCTCATCCGGTCTTTAATTAATGTCTCAACACCTTCCCCACAACTGAAGTCAAAACTAAAGTTCTATAGTTCACCAATTTTCTCTGGACCTTTCTTAAATAATGGTGTAACATTTGTTTACTCTCCATCCTCCGGTACCTGTCCTGCTCAGGGAACTTATGAAAATATCCGTTTAACGTTTCACTTACCTGCTCAGCCACTCCCTCAATAACTCCTCAGGTGCATATTAATCTGGACCTGGAGCTTATTACTCTGAGATGACCTGGCTGTTCCCTTACTTCCTCACTCCAACCTGGATCTTCCGGTAAAAAGTCCTTATTCACCTCCTCGATTGATACTCTCAGCATTGCCATTCTCCTGACTGTTCTTGTGTAAAAGTTGAAGAAAAATACCTGTTTCATAACCCGCCATCTCCACTTTCAATCACTAACCACTCTCCCGGTGCCTAATTCTGCAATGGGCCCACACTGGTCCTAACCTGTTATTTCCCCTGATGTACTTAAGGAAGCCTTGCTTTCTTAAGCCTGTTTAAATATGTTTCTATATTAAAGAAATTAGCCAAGCCAAGAATATGTTTCATTAGCCAAGATAATATGTTTCTTTATTAAGCCAGAATTGTTTAATATTCTTAGCCACCGGGCAATAGTGGCGTGGCTCTGTTAATCCGGCTACTCGGGGCTTTTGGGTTGGAAGGATCGCTTAAGGACGGGAGCTCTGTCTTGCGCTGGCCGTCTATCGAGAGGGTGTAGGGCACCCGAATCATGGACGAAACCCAAATCCTTATCCCTGTGTTCGTAAGAGGCGACCAGGGTTGCGTCAGGAAGAGCATCCGGCTAACCTATGCCAATCAGTAATGCGGATCATAACGGATGATCCGCTGTGGCGCCCCCCAACGGGAGCAGGCCGAAAGAAGAAGAAGAAGAAGAATGGTTAATATCTTAGCCATGTCCCTTCTCGTACTCTCTTTTGGCTTGCCGAAGTTATTTCCTTAACTTGCCTCTGTTAACTTCGATAGTGATATAATCTAACTCCAGTCCTGTTATTTTAAAACCTAATAAATACCTGCCTTCTCCTTAATCTTCTTCTTCTTTCTTCTTCTTTCGGCTGCTCCGTTGGGGTCCGCCAACAGCGATCATCCGTATGATTCGCATAATGAATTTGGCACATGGTTTTACGCCGGATGCCTTCCTGACGCAACCTGTCGCTCTTACGAACAGGGATATGGTCGTCCTATTCTAACCGGGGCAATACACCGGGCCCAGTAACACTGGTACTCACTTCGCCAACCTCGGAAGGATGACAGGCTGAGTCAAACCTTCCTATGGGTGTATTAAATTCAAGTGCCACGGGACTGAACTCAGGACCTTTTTGGATCCCAAGCCGAACCCTACACTACGCCACACAGGCTATTCGCTTCTCCTTAAAGCTTCCTTATCTCATTGCCTTCACAGCACCCGCTGGTCCTCTTTCTGCTTTAAGTTTATACCCTCATTGAATGTATTCTCCTGCATCTACACATTTGGCTTCCTATAAAAGGTTTCCATATCTCTGATGCTGATTGTCGCTGTTGTCAGAGCTCCCCCAACTACATCACCACTCTCTCCTCATACCCCCAAAGTTGCCTTCCTTGTAAGCAAACTTGTTTTTTTGTATTTCTTTAAACTATACTGTACTCAATGCACTTGATGCTTTTCTGTAGTCCGTACTGTACTCTCTCGTCTCTCTCTGTACGGCAGGAACGGGTCCATGTTAATTATCTTCTGGAGAAATATAGATTGCAAGTTGATTCTCTGGCATTAAGCATACGTATATTGGTCTCAAGACATTTGGTTTCCTCTTCCAGTTTAGTTTAAACAGCAGTAGTGAAACCTGTTCAAAAAAGGTCATCATACGTGTTTGTGGTATATAAATATTTTTTTACTTCTGGTTGGGGTTGCCGCAAAAAATGCCCACTATACAGCATTTATACCAACGTTCACCATGGCATTTGTCCAGGAAGGAAAAACCCTTGGGGAGGTGGATATTATTGGCTATCTGGAATTGGATTACATATAATAAATGTATTGTCATCATGACCGTCCCGTCGTCTCCTATTTCGACTTCTCCGGCCAAACTGCTGGGCCGATCAAGATAAAGTTTCGCAAACGTTCCTACTCCTGATTGGTAACAGAATGCAAGCCTCGTTCGCGGTCACATGAATTTAAGTTGGTTCAAAATTGCAGACATATTAATTCCTTCAAAAATCTTCTTCTCCAGATCCACCAGTCCAGAATGCTACCAAATTTGGTTACATTAGCCAAGGTAAGGGATGTTTAAATGCGTGAGGATCGTGAACCAGAAGACATGTCGATCAATGTGACGCGAAAATGTGTCCAAATGGCTGCTTAGTCAATTTTTGGGGAAAATCGTGGTAAATTTCCTTCAAAAATCTTCCTTCCCACACACCCACCAGTCAGATGCTATGTTACAACACTTCAGACATGGGAAGAAATCCTGATGTTAAATTGCGAGCCATGCCAGATCGCATGAAAACCGGAAGTGTGTCAAAAATGGCGGTCGTGCAATTCCTTCAAAAAATCTTCTTCTTCAGAAACAACAGTCAAGAATACTTGTCTATTTGGGTTACAGGCATTGGCCAGGGTATGGGTGTTAATTGCGAGTCATTGGTCGTGTGTCAAAATGGTCGGCTTGTACTTTTTTGAAAAATCGTGTAAAATTCCTTAAAATTTCTCCTAACCCCCAGTCAAGAATGCTACCAGATTTGGGTTAGTGTCAGGCCCAGGTAAGCTTCAGGTCAGGGCCCTATTTTGTATTGATATCTTTTGTAATGACATTAAATATTTGCCATCATCATTAGTGTGTTTATTACTTTTGTTTTTAGAATGCGCCTTGGAAAAATGCACAATAGCTATTCTTAAACGGACATGCACTTTATACGGATTTACCAAGGCACGGAAACCCTCTCTAGTCCTCTGTCAAGTTTGGTTGAGATGGACATGTGTTGAATTTGTCGTTGGCCGTTACTTAGACGGCCGAATGTATTGCGGTCAGAAAGACAGAAGACCGAAATTGGCGTATTTTAGTGGAAGTAAATCACAACATTTCTGTGAGCCGGCTTCCTTAATTCCAGGGTCTGTTCTCATGCAGATTACATTGATTAGTGATGCTTTTGCTTTCAAATTCACTTGCTGATCCTGCTTTCCCTAAAACCAGGTAATTGGTAAAACCGCAGAAGACAAAAATGGCCGGTCGGGTTGGTTTCTGAGCTGTTTGAGACCTTTGTAATTTACAGTAGCCTTCTAGTGATTGGGCCAAGGGATACTTTAATGGTTTTGCTGGTGAAGAGTAGTTAGAGTATTTTGTTGAAAGATGTAGCTGCAAAATCTTGCCTTCCTCATAGTTGTGTGCACTGTCAAGTATGGCGCTTAGAAAATGAAACTATCATTCACCTCACCTGGAACTTCCGTAAATTGACGGATTTCCTTCATGCATTTGAGTGTGTTTTTCAACGAAATCAACGTTTATACTGAAAAAAATTGGCAAACCACGAGTCTTTCAAGGCTTGAATCCCCTAAAAAGGAAAATTCTCTTAATAGTGTTGCCGAGTCTGAAAAAGCATTAATTCTGTCCAAAAGCACCAAAGTTGGACACACATACATCGCACACAAAGTCCAACAACTTCAGAATTAGTCGTTCACAGCCCACATGTCAATCAGTCGATATTCCAGTCGACCCCGCGAATTTTTATTCTCCCTGAATAATGATTTACACAACAAAGCGTCCAGATTTCAGTGCTTTCTGTCTCTGAGCAAAAAGAAATTTTTAAAAAAGTTACCAGTTATCGACATGCATGGGCAATGGAATGCATTGATCCTGGACAATCAAAGTAATAAACACTCAACGTTGGATGGTGTCACTCATCATCAGAAATCGTCATCGCTATCATCATTCAACCAGTTCAATCACTTGCGGGGTTTCATCGATGTTCTCAATTCTCGCAAGAAGAACTCGGAGCATAGGTTCCGTACAACAAACACCAATCACTCGATCAATGCACATCTGTTAGAATGAACACTTAGCTGTTGACAATCCTTTGAAGCAGTTTCTGGAGTGTGCAGAATCCTGGGTCATGCCAACGTATTGAGATCCCATCTTGTTAGAAAATCCCGATCATGATCATTTTGGGTTAGGGGCGTCGACAGAATTGAAGGGATTGGCGATCTATAGCCACTTGAGTAGTTACATGTCTCATAATGTTGGATCAATCCGTTCGGAGGAGGCAGTCTGTTACTGGTAGTGATTTTTTAAGCAAGAAAAACAACGGCAGCGGGCTTCATTGACTAATGTAAACTGAAACTGGGAAACTGCCCGTATAGTCGCAACAAAATGCTCAAATGCATTCTTAGAATCGCTTTCGAGCTCAAACGAGATACAGAGAACAAAAGTGTTTTGATACAATGGCTCGACATCAGGATTTTTTAAATGCATTTCCCCTTACCATGAAAGGACGAATAGTGTCTGCACCAGGGATATAATTGTTGCGGTTCTCGTAAACGGCATTAACCAAGGCAATGGCAACACAAACATATTAGCAATCCCGAGACAGTTATTTTCATCAAGTTCATTTTCGAACAGCCCTTCCCTATGTGTAGTGGGTTTATCAGACACATAGCATTGCGTGGGCTTTAGGTAGTGTTTTTCCTTCCATTCTTTAACCCATCTTCTCTTCCACATATTTTGCTTTGGCTATAACACTGAACTTCTTCACACGCATGCAAATGGCACGCAAAGACCATAGGCAGGGGCAAGTCATGTGGCCAAGTGTGCCAATTTCCCATTCAAATAGCCAACCATTATCTCAACAGAATGCTACATGCAAGTTTTCCAAAAAATGCAATGTTTTGGTTAATGTAAGAGTGATTGGCTCCTCTGATGAGATTTGTTCGTTTAGGTGTAACTATTTTCATGAAAAAGCAATTCCATCAAATATGATTATGCAAAGATTTTAATTAGCATACATGATGACAAATACATAACCCTACTGCTGATCAATTTGATAAAAAGCATCTCTCTATCTTGAAAATTAAACGAAATCTTTGCCCATTTTAATGTTAATTAAGTGAATAAGTAAATTTCCTGGGGTTCTCATGGAAACCATCCTGAAAAAATAAGCACTGCGCACAATTCTAGCATCAAACTACACCAATCATTACTATAATAACCTTTTAAAAGAAACCATGGTGTGTTGTTTACGGGGGGGGGGGGGAGGAGAGGGAGGGGTGTTAACAACGCACCGATTGGCCACTGCTCTATGTGGTACCCGTCATGAAGAAAAATCGAGACGATTTGAAAGAAACGAAAACAGCTTATCAAAGTTTTTACGACCAATAAAGCATCTGCTTCATAGTGGATGATATGCAGGAAGAGATAATGTTCATTTCAGAGTGAAGACTTCAGCATCAGTATCTGATCAAGTCAGAGTTAGCGAGAGAGAGGTACGTATCATAACCCACTATAAGCCTGACGTAACGAGTCATGACTTGATGAGATTTCGAGGAAGTTCCTTTTTTTAATTTTTTATTTCTGTTTGCCAAATCGAGGCTCGTGTAAAGAGCCTAAACACAGAAAACCATGCAACAAGACAGGAGACAAGAAGGGTGGGAAGAGGGAAGGACAAAAAATGGGGAACAAAAGACAAAGGGTAAATTGTGGAAGGGAGAGTGATGGGGTGGGGTACACGTTGTAAACAAGATGGTACTAACAGGGAATTTTGAAGGAGGTGGGTTTGGAGTGAATAACAAGGGATAGAAAGATAAGATTGATGGGGGAAGATAATAAATGGTGGTGAACAGCTGGTTTTGAAAGACCTGGAGAGAGGAGTGGGATTTGAAGAGAATGTGGGAGTTTTGTTTTCTCAGGTGGGGGAAAAAAGAGGAATGGAGGATGAAGGTGAGTCAGTGAATTCTGATTTGGAGTTTCACCAGAGGGGAGTTTTTGGCAGACATTGAGTGCCCTGAAGGAAATAATATGGGGGATATACACAGATAACAGCGGAGGGCAAAGTCTGGAGAAGGGAGACGGTTGAAGAACAGAAAGACCACCGACCAGCCTCGCGTGAAGATCGTGAGAGACCCAAAAGACCGGCTTCTGGCGAGAATACCAATGTCCAAAAGCCTTGGTTTCCAGAGCGTGGAAGTCGAGCTAGGTTGTGAGGCAGGAAGCACCACTCCAGAGGGGGGAGCAGTAACTCCATAGACTGCGGATAAAAGCTTTGCAGCATGGTCAGGAGCTCAGATGTGCCAAGGAAGGACTTTGCAACGATGTAGGATGCCCAGTCGGCGACTGGTTTGGAGCCAGCTTGAGGATGTGGCTTTCCCAGAAAAGATCATGCAAGACAGTGAGGCCCAAAAGCTGGAAGGAAAGGACTTCTTCAATGAGGATTGTTAAGAAAGTAGATTGGAGGGGAGGGGGGGTGCAGAAGTAGCAATGTCCAAGGGTTGAGTGACCTGTTAAAAATCCAAATTGATGGCGGAAATCAGGCATGAGAAGAGGCAGGATTGATTCAGAAGCGATGATGAATTCCATGAGGTTGCTGATGAATTGGGAGCAGGCAGATTGGGTCTGTATTGCAGGGATCAGTTTTGGCACCTTTTTTATGCAGAGTGGTCATGCTGCTGAATTTTAAAGCAGAATGGCAGATGACCTTGAGAAAATGAGAGGCTGAATAGACAGAGAAGAGAGGGTGAGCAAAGAGAAGCAGGGCAGGTTTTTAGGCATAACACTAGGAGAAGGCATGTCAACGGAAATGCCTCCAAGAGGACAAATCGCCAGTACAGGAAAAGCTCGGACCATACCCTCTGCCGATTTCCATTTTCAGCCTGTTTATCACCTTTGTTACACACTGTGCGAAAAATGTAAACAGTGGGGATGTTTTCATGGTACATGAAACTATCTTTCAGCCAAATTCCTGTTCTGTTCATGAGAGGTGGCAGTGATGAAGCGCCGCCGTAGTAAGTGCACCACGTGGCCCTGTTGTAAGGGCATTCTACTCCCTAAATTCAGATTGTCGTTTACACAAGCTTCCCATAACTCATTTGCTAATTATTGCATAACATGTTTACGGCTGGAAAACGTGAACCAAGCCATAGGCTATCCCCACAACCATGGAGCCTGTCCTGCTTTGAAATGCAGGATGTTGCGTGCCCTTGGCGAGTCATCGTGAATCTCAACACGATGCCGTAGCTGCTGATCCTCCGCACTACCTGAGCTTTGCTCGGTTTCACTACACAATGCAGGTAACGTCCCACACCTGCTTTGCTAGGGGTACTTTGCTTACTGCTGAGCATATCAGAGATAACGAGTGACTGAAAAACCCACGGATGGTAAATATTAAATAGCCCAATGTAGTTGGAGAACAGGAAATGCAAATGCGGTTGGTTCTGCACCATCGATGAAATGAAATGGCTTCCCTAGATATGAGGTGTTGCATATTGAGATTCCTAAGCCTGGGTTGGCTTAGTGGTTAGGGTGGCGGCTTGGGATCCTAGGTCCTGAGTTCAAGCCCTGTTGGTGCTTGAAATTAAAATACACCAGGAGGTTTTTACTCCAGAACTGTTCATCCTTCCGAGGTCGGCAAAATGAGCACAGTGTAACTGGTAAGGGGACATTGGCACAAGCGGCATAGCGCGTCCCAACATGATGCACCAGCACCAACAGGCTGCACCTCGATAGGAGCGAGAGAGTTGGATTCCTGCATTCTGTATGTGTACCCCTGATTCATGTACAGTTCTAACATTTGCATGTTTTATTCTGCGCACCTGGGAGACTTTTGATATTTTACCTCCACCACCAAAGGTCGGATGGAAGTTGTGCTTTTGCACCCCTGTTTGTTTGTCTGCTCCGTCTGTCTTGTGTGAATGTAAGCAGGAAAAATATCTCAAAGTTATGGATGGATTTGGAATGAAACTTGGTGGACAGGTGGGTGTGTGACAAAAACAAACTGATTCGATTTGGTGAAAGATCTGAATCCGGATCCGGTACTAAAATTTAAGTGATTTTCACAATTTGAAGAGATAGACAAAAACGATAGACTGTACATCATGATATCTCAAAAAGTTGGCGGGTTAGGCCAAAAAACTTGGTGGAATGAGTTGGTTTCGGTTACAAACAGCTGATTCGATTTTAGATCCAAAGATCCAGCCTATCAGTGGGATACAAAACTAAATGTTTCAGCTAGCGGAGGTAATGCGTGCTGTTTCTATGTTTTAGTTTAATTGTTCAGGATCCACCCCTTGTTGTTCCACATACCTATATGCTGTATATATTGACAATCTTTTGTTCAAATGCAAATCCAATATGTGAAATGATGGTTTGATACAATGTACGAGTATCAGTAACAATACTCCTGTAGATATGCAGCTTGAATCTCTGATCCTTTGCCGTCATCGTTCCTAAAGATTTTGTTGATGAATTGGCTAGTGGATGCGATTTGGTCCTTTTTATAACATGGCAACTAGAGAGTAACATCGATCACCGATCCCCATGCGGTGTTCAAGTATATACTCAGTTTTCATAAATAATGAATTTTAAAGATTGTTAAAAGAAAGTTTACGCCAACTGAAGCAAGTCTTATACACGACGCCTTAACATGGGAATAAGATTGAGCGAGTAGCATTTTAGGAGATGGAGGCTTTATGATCACCATAGAAAGCAGCGTGAATCGGCATCGTACATAGCATATCAGCGGCCTCTTCTTCACTCCCGATACTGCCACCCTCTCCAACATGGCATGCCTCTCGATACTATATATTGATTTATAGCATGGTTTCTTGGAGTATTATGAAGGCCGATTTGGGTTTTAACAGTGTTCAAGAATATAAATTCAGTTTAATAAAAAGGTTAAGAGTGATAAAAGTCGTATAAACCAAATTAATTCCGGGTTTTACCGTAAATTTTCCTAGTATTATTACATCAACCATCTAACACGTTCATTAAGTTCCTTCACGCCTGTGTTTGTGCTTTATGACATCTTTAAAAACAAAGTTTCGCCATGGAATGATTTTATATTTTGTTTAACTGTCAGGCAGGCAGAAAGTGAAATATTATCTCACTCTTCCTCTGTGCATGTGCGATAGGGACAAATTCAGAGCCAAAGTACGGTAAAGCAAGACTTGTCTTCCTATTTATGTTCGATTCGTGTTCAAAATATAACATTTGATTTAAACAAGTTGGTTCCGCTCGATAATAAAACAGAACAAGAACGGGCAATCGAACCAAATTGCTTTAACTTCCGCTTTTCTTTCCGCTTCACATGTGCGGAGTAATAATTATCTAAATTCTCCAATCTTGGTGACTGTTGGATTTGTCTTTTCATTCCATCATTCCCACCCAGCTCTTGTTGCAGTTCTTCCACGCAGACGAAGGCATTCGATTCCAACTTGAGGACGGAGGAATACATGGTTCGTACGTGGAGGATGCGTTCTCGATATGATCATGAGAACATTATTTTTTTTTAATGTCACACAAAAATGCTTGTAAAGTTGACTTGTACTCTTGGGAGTTCCTACATGTTTTTTTGTTATCCTTGTTGTTCTAATCATAATCATACAGTATGCGTGAGAGTTGAATTTGGACTGATCCTTTTTTCGTTTTTTATATATATAATTATATATATAATTATTATATTAATATAATATATATATATATATATATATAATATACAACATATATATAATCAATAATATATATATACATATATATATACAATATATATGTAAATACAGTATATATAATATATGTATGTAATAATATTTTGTTAACATGATCTCAGGCTCGTTGTGGAGCGCCAACACACATTCAAACACAAGGACATACAGAAAGAATATACGAGGTGCAACACACGACTGTTAGATGAGACAAACGCGCCCGACTGAGCTTGGGGAAAGTACGTCACTTCCGGGGCATCGGGTACCACGAGTCACAACAATGACTTCCTGCCTTTTCACACACACTCAGCGGGCACTTCCAAAAGGAAGGAATTTCCTCCCTCCCATGGATGCCACCTATTGGGTTGTCCTTGTGCTGACTTTTAAATAGTGAACGTCAAAACAAGGAAGCAGCAAAGGAACCATTTTCTCCGAAATAAGCTAGGTCCCGGTGTCCGGGCTATCCACGTATGTATGAGGCGACTCCATTTTAACATTTGGACTAGAATCTTCTCTCACAAAACTATCTGACCGATAACGGCAAATTTTGGTACGGTGCAATCAAAAGACACGGGGTGTACTCCCCAATCCGGATGTGCCCCCTATAAAGGGGGTAAGTGGGGTTTCGCCAAATATTGTATTCTTATTTTAAAATCTCTCAGAAACCAAACAACTGATCAGACCAACTGTCCAGCAGCTCGTGACCATGGCCCTAAACTTAAGTTGTGCTCCACATGCCGTATCTCCACTGGAAAGGGGGCCATGGCCTCCCTCCCTTCATTCCCCCATATTCACTAAATAGTTTTCACAAACTAAAATCCTGACATCCGAACCAAAATTGGTAAACGGGCACATCAGAAAAAGCAAATGTCTTGTGGGGTTGTACTCCCCAACCCGTAATCCTGTCCCTATAAGAGGCTGAAAAAGGGGTTATTTCGCCCTCAAATTCAGGTAATTTTGAAAAATATTTTTCAGAAACCGACGCCAGACGCAGACCAACTCTTCAGAAATATAAGGGACCCATGCTGTCAACTCAAGTTGTGTCCCCATAGCCATACCTCTTCAGAAGAGGCCGGCATGGCCCTTCACCTTATTTTCACCCCACCTGATTGGAGAAATAACCAATCAGTCCCAAGGGGCTTTATTAGTGCTTTGGATGACTCAGTAGGGGGTTGACCGCCGACATCCCAGACTAAAGCGGACGCTATAAGTAACAAAACCACCCCCGAGTCTGTTTGCTCAACTATTTTAGGATGTACAAATAAGTAATCTCATAATTCGCGTGAATTGCATGTGTGTGTTTATCTGCATTTTGGTCTCTTTGCTTGTTGAGTGATTTCAGCTGAAACCGTCAATTCAGATTTTGGACTCTTGTTGAAATAGCTTTTCACAAGCCCTCTGTGGCGTTTTGTCCCATCCTCTCCTTCTTTGTCCCATCCTCTTCTTTCTATATCCTCCACCCTACCTATATAAATCAGGTCGTGCCAAATTCATGATTCAACGCTCGGCTGGATTTTTTGAGAAAGTAAATGCAACAACTGATCCGTGTTACTGTGTTCGTCCCTCTGTGAAAGGCGCTAACAAGTCGGAAGTTGACTCAGAGCCAGCAGAGGTACACAGGAACTCATCGAGTGACTATTTTGTTAGAGATGCCTGGCACAGCAGGTAAGAAGAAGATTGTTACATCATATTCGAGGAATA
>CM068968.1:49349683-49377943 GCA_035128595.1 Eptatretus atami
AATAGTAATGGTCTGAGTACTGATCCCTGAGGTACCCCGCTACTTACATCCTCCCAGAAAGACATCCTCCAACTCACAGCCACTCTTTGCTTCCTACCAATAATCCAGCTTGCAATCCAATTAGCTACCTGACCAGCCACTCCACAAGCCCTCGCTTTAACTAACAACCTCCAATGTGATACCTTATCAAATGCCTTTTAAAGTCTAGATATACTATGTCCACTGCCTTTCCCTCATCCACCCAATCAAACACTGTTTCATAGAATCTAAAAGATTTATTAAACAGGAACTATCTTTGGTAAACCCATGCTGACTACCTTTAATTAGTTTGTATTTATTTAAATGGTTCCTCATCTGGTCTTTAATTAATGTCTCCAACACCTTCCCCACAACTGAAGTCAAACTAACAGGTCTATAGTTCCCCAATTCTTCTCTGGATCCTTTCTTAATAATGGTGTTACTTTTGTTACTCTCCAATCCTCCGGTACCTGTCCTGACTCCAGGGAACTATTGAAAATATCCGTTAACATTTCACTTACCTGCTCAGCCACCTGCATCAATACTCTCGGGTGCATATTATCTGGACCCGGAGCCTTATCTTCTGTTCGATTACCTGGCTGTTCCTTTACTTCCTCCACTCCAACCTGGATCTTCTGTAAAAGCCCTTCCTCACCTCCTCGATTGATACTCTCAGCTAGTGCCAATTCTCCTGACTGTTCTTGTGTAAAAGTTGAAGAAATACCTGTTTAATAAGCTGCCATCTCACTTTCATCACTAACCACTCTCCCGGTGCTATTCCTCAATGGGCCACACTGGTCCTAACCTGTTATTTCCCCGTGATGTACTTAAAGGAAGCCTTGCTTTCTTAGCCATGTTTAATATGTTTCTATATTAAGAATTAGCCAAGCCAAGAATATGTTTCTATTAGCCAAGAATATGTTTAATGTTCTTAGCCACCGGGCATAGTGGCGTGCGCCTGTAATCCGGCTACTCGGAGGCTTGGGTTGGAGGATCGCTTGAGGACGGGAGCTCTGTTCTGCGCTGGGCCGTGCTATGAGAGGGTGTAGGGCAGCCCGGAATCATGACGAAACCCAATCATTATCCCTGTGTCGTAAGAGGCGACCAGGGTTGCGTCAGGAAGGGCATCCAGCGTAAAACCTATGCCAAATCAGTATGCGGATCATAACGGATGATCCGCTGTGGCGACCCCTAACGGGAGCAGCAGAAAGAAGAAGAAGAAGAAGAAGATGTTTAATATTCTTAGCCTGTCCTTCTCGTACTCTCTTTTGGCTTGCCGAGTTATTTTCTTAACTTGCCTCTGTTTACTTCGATAGTGATATAAATCTAACTCCAGTCTGTTATTTTAAACCTAATAAATACCTCTGCTTCTCCTTAATCTTCTTCTCTCTTTCGGCTGCTCCCGTTAGGGGTCGCCACAGCGGATCATCCGTTATGATCCACATAATGATTTGGCACAGGTTTTACGCCGGATGCCCTTCCTGGCGCAACCCTGGTCGCCTCTTACGACACAGGGATATGGTACGCTATTCTAACCGGGGCATACACTGGGCCCAGTACACTGGTACTCACTTTGCTGCCCTCGGAAGGATGACAGGCTGAGTCAACCTCCTGGTGTGTATTAATTGCAAGGCGGCCAACGGGACTTGAACTCAGGACCTTTTGGATCCCAAGCCGCAACCCTAACCACTACGCCAACACCAGGCTATTCTGCTTCTCCTTAATAGCTTTCCTTATCTCATTGCTCAACCACCCTGGTCTCTTTCTGCTTCTAGTTTTATACCTCATTGGAATGTACTTCCTCTGCACTCTACACATTTGCTCCTTAAAGGTTTCCCATTTCTCTGATGCTGATTGTCCTGTTGTCAGAGTCTCCCAATCTACATCACCCAACTCTCTCCTCATACCCCCAAAGTTTGCCTTCCTTGTAAGCACAACTGTTTTTGTATTTCTTTAAACTATACTGTACTTCAATGCACTTGATGCTTTTTCTGTAGTCGTACTGTACTCTCTCTCTCTCTCTGGTAGCGGCAGGAAGGGTCATGTTATTATCTTCTGGAGAATATAGATTGCAGTTGATCTCTTGGCAGTTAAGCATACGTATATTGTCTCAAGAACATTTGGTTTCCTCCTTTCCAGTTTAGTGTTAAACAGCAGTAGTGACTGTTCAAAAAGGTCATCATACGTGTTTGTGGTATATAATATTTTTTACTTCTGGTTGGGGTGCCCCAAAAATGCCACTATAAGCTATTTATACACGTTAACATGGCATTTGTCCAAGGAGGAAAAACCCCTTGGGGAGGTAGGATATTATTGGCTTATCTGGAATTGGAATTACATATAATGTATTGTCATCATGTACCGTCCGTCCGTCTCCTATTTCGACTTCTCCGGCCAAACTGCTGGGCCGATCAAGATAAAATGTTTCAGCAACGTTCCTCTCCTGATTGGTAACAGGAATTGCAAAGCTCGTTCCGGTCACATGAATTTAAGTTGGTCAAAATTGCAGACATATTAAATTCCTTCAAAAATCTTCTTCTCCAGATCCACCAGTCAGAATGCTACCAAATTTGGGTTACATTAGGCCAAGGTAGGGATGTTAAATTGCGGAGGATCACGTGACCAGAAGATCATGTCGATCATGTGACCGGAAATGTGTCAAGATGGCTGGCTTAGTCAATTTTTGGGGAAAATCGTGTAAATTCCTTCAAAAATCTTCTTCTCCACACACCCACCAGTCAGAATGCTATGTTACAACATTCAGACAGGATCCTGATGTTAAATTGCAGATGCCATGCCGATCGCATGACCGGAAGTGTGTCAAAATGGCGGTCGTGCAAATTCCTTCAAAAATCTTCTTCTTCAGAACAACCAGTCAGAATACTTGTCAAATTTGGGTTACAGCATTAGGCCAGGGTATGGGTGTTAAATTGCGGAGGTCATTGGTCGGTGTGTCAAAATGGTCGGCTTTGTACTTTTTTTGAAAATCGTGTAAATTCCTTAAAAATCTTCTCCTAACCCGCCAGTCAGAATGCTACCAGATTTGGGTTAGTTCAGGGCCCAGGTAAGCTTCAGGTCCAGTGGCCCTATTTTTGTATTGATATTCTTTTGTAATGACATTAATATTATGCTATCATCATTAGTGTTGTTATTACTTTTGTTTTTAGAATCGGCCTTGGAAAAATGCCACAATTAGCTATCTTAACACGGACATGCACTTTATCACGGATTTCACCCAAGGCAGGAAACCCTCTTAGTCCTCCTGTCAAGTTTGGTTGAGATTGGACATTGGTTGATTTGTCAAGTTTGGCCGTTACTTAGACGGCCGAATGTATTGCGGTCAGAAAGACAGACAGACACGAAATTGCGTATTTTAGTGTGAAGTAAATCACACATTTCTGTGAGCCGGCTCCTTAATTCTCAGGGTCTGTTCTCATGCAGATTACAAATTGATCTAGTGATGCTTTTGCTTTCAAATTCACTTGGCGGTCGATCCTGCTTTTCCCTAAAACAGGTACTTGGTAAACCGCAGAAGACAAAATGGCCGGTCTGGGTTGGTTTCTGAGCTGTTGAGACCTTTGTATTTACAGTAGCCTTCTCAGTGATTGGGTCAGAGGTGATACTTTATGGTTTTGCTGGTGAGAGTAGTTTAGAGTATTGTTGTTGAAAGATGTAGCTGCAAAATCTTGCTTCCTCATAGGTTGTGGTGCACTGTCAAGTATGGCGCTTAGAAAATGACTATCATTTCACCTCACCTGGAACTCCGTAAATTTGACGGATTCTTCATGATTTGAGTGTGTTTCAACCGAATATCAACGTTTATACTGCAAAAAAATTGCACCACGAGCTCCTTTTCAAGGCTTGAATCCCTAAAAGGGAAATCCTCTTTTAATAGTGTTGCCGAGTCTGAAAAGCATTACTTGCTGGTCCAAAGCACCAAAGTTGGGACACACATACATTGCACACAAAGTCAACAACTTCAGAATTAGTCGTTCACGTCCACAATGTCATCAGTCGATATTCCAGTCGACCCCCGAATTTTTATTCTCCCTGAATAAATGATTTACACCAGCGTTTCCAGATTTCAGTGCTTTTCTGTCTCTGAGCAAAAGAAATTTTAAAAAAAGTTACAGTTATCGACATGCATGGGAAATGGATGCATTGATTCCTGGACAATCAAAGTATAAACACTCAACGTTGATGTGGTGTCACTCATCATCAGAATCGTCATCGCTATCATCATTCAACAGTTCAATCCCTTGCGGGGTTTCATCGATGTTCTCACAGTTCTCGCAAGAGAACATCCGGAGCATAGGTCCGTACAACAAACACCATTCACTCGACATGCACATCTGTTAGATGAACACTTAGCTTTTTTGCAGCCACATGCTTTGAGCAGTTCTGGAGGTGCAGAATCCTGGGTCATCCAACGTATTGAGATCCCATCATTGTTAGAAATCCATCCATGATCATTTGGGTTAGGGGCGTCGGTCACAGAATTGAGGGATTGGCGATCTATAGCCACTTGGTAGTTACATGTCTTCATATGTTGGATCAATCCGTTTCGGGGAGGAGGCAGTCTGTACTGGTTGAGTGATTTTGAGCAGAAAACACGGCAGCGGGCTTCATTGACTAATGTAACTGACTGGGACTGCCCGTATAGTTCGCACACAAAATGCTCAAATGCATTCTTGAGAATGCTTTCGAGCTCAAACGAGATACCCAGAGAACAAAAAGTGTTTTGATACAATGGCTTCGACATCAGGATTTTAAATGCTCATTTTTCCCCTTTACCATGAAAGGAGCTGATAGTGTCTGCACCAGGGAATATATTGTTGCGGTTCTGCGTAAACCGGCACTACCCCAAGGCAATGGCACACAACATATAGCAGTCCCGAGACAGTTATTTCATCAGTTCATTTTCGACAGCCCTTCCCTTATGTGTAGTGGGTTTATCAGACAATATGCATTGCGTGGGCTTTAGGTAGTGTTTTTCCTTCCATTCTTTACCCATCTTTCATTCTTCACATTATTTTGCTTTGCTATACACGACCTTTCTTCACGCATGCATGCACGCAAAAGACCATAGCAACAGGGGCAAGTCATGTGGCCAAGTGTGCCATTTCCCATTCAAATAGCGCACCATTATCCAACAGATGCTACATGCAATGTTTTCCAAAAATGCAATGTTTTTGTTATGAAGATGATTTGGCTCCTCTGATGAGATTTGTTCTGTTAGGTGTAACTATTTTCATGGAAAAATGCAAATTCCATCAAATAATGATTATGCAAATGAGTTAATTAGCATACATGATGACATTAATACATAACCCCTTACATGCTGATCAATTTGATACAAAAGCATCTTCTCTATCTTGAAAATTAACGAATCTTTGGCCATTTTATGTTAATTAAGTGAATACAGTAATTTCCTGGGGTTCTCATGGAAACCATCCTGAAAAACATAGCTGCCACCAATTCTAGCACAACTACACCATCATTCATATAATAACCTTTAAAAAACCATGGTGTGGTTTGTTTTACGGGGGGGGGGGGGGAGAGGAGGGGTGTTTAACATCGCATGCCGATTGGCCACTGCTCTATGTGGGTACCTCGTCATGAGAAAAATGCGAGACGATTTGAAAGAAACGAAACAGCTTATCAAAGTTTACGACCAATAAAGCATCTGCTTTTCATAGTGGATGATATGCAGGGAGAGGATAATGTTCATTTCAGAGTGAAGACTTCAGCATCATGTATCTGCATAGCAAAGTCAGAGTTAGCGAAGAGAGAGAGTACGTATCATAACCCACCTATAAGCTGACGTAACGAGTCCATGACTTGATGAGATTTCGAGGAAGTTCCTTTTTTTAATTTTTTTATTTCTGTTTGCCAAATCGAGGCTCGTGTAAGAGCTAAAACACAGAAACATGCAACAAGACAGGAGACAAGAGGGGTGGGAGAGGGAAGGACAAAATAGTGGGGAACAAAGACAATAGGGTATCTGTGGAAGGGAGAGTGATGGGGTGGGGTACACGGTTGTAAACAAGATGGTACTACAGGGAATTTGAAGGAGGTGGGTTTGGAGTGAATTAACAGGGATAGAAAAGATCAAGATTTTGGATGGGGGAAGATAATAAATGGTGGTGAACAGCTGTTTTGAAGACCTGGAGAGAGGAGTGGGATTGAAGAGAATGTGGGAGTTTGTTTCACAGGTGGGGAAAAAGAGGAATGAAAGGATGAAGGTGAGCAGTGATTCTTGATTTTGGGAGTTTCACCAGAGGGGAGTTTTTGGCAGACATTGAGTGCCCTGAGGAAATATATGGGGGATATATCACAGATACAGCAGGGAGGGCAAAGTCTGAGAGGGAGACGGTAGAAGACAGAAAGACCACCGACCAGCCTCCGGTGAGATCGTGAGAGACCCAAAGACTCGGCTTCATCGCGGGAGATACCAATGATCCTAAAAGCCTTGGTTTCCAGAGCGTGAAGTCGAGCTAGGTGTGAGGCAGGAGCACCACTCCAGAGGGGGGAGCAGTACTCCATCAGACTGCGGATAAAAGCTTTGCACATGGTCAGGAGCTCAGATGTGCCAAGGAAGGACTTTGCACGATGTAGGATGCCCAGTCGGCGACTGGCTTTGGAGGCCAGCTTGGAGATGTGGCTTTCCCAGGAAAGATCATGGCAGACAGTGAGGCCCAAAAGCTTGAAGGAAAGGACTTCTTCAAGAGGATTGTTAAGAAAGTAGATTGGAGGGGAGGGGGGGGTGCAGAAGTAGCATGTCCAGGGTTGAGTGACCTGGTCTAAATCCAAATTGATGGTCGGAAATCAAGGCATTGGAGAAGAGGCAGGATTTGATGTCAGAAGCGATGATGAATTCCATGAGGTTGCTGATGATTGGGAGCAGGCAGATTGGTCTGTATTTGCAGGGATCAGTTTTTGCACCTTTTTTATGCAGAGTGGTCATGCTTGCTGATTTCTAAGCAGATGGCAGATGACCTTGAGAAAATGAGAGGCTGAATAGAACAGAGAGAGAGGGTGAGCAAGAGAAGCAGGGCAGGTTTTTAGGCATAACACTAGGAGAAAGGCATGTCAACTGGGCAATGCCTCCAAGGAGGACCAAATCGCCAGTACAGGAAAGCTCGGACCATACCCTCTGCCGATTTTCCATTTTCAGACCCTGTTTATTCACCTTTGTTACACACTGTGCAAATGTAAACAGTGGGGGATGTTTTCATGGTACATTGAACTATCTTTCAGCCAAATTCTGTTCTGTTCCATGAGAGGTGCAGTGATGAAGCGCCGCCGTATGTACCAGTGCACCACGGCCTGTTGTAAGGGCATTCTACTCCTAAATTCAGATTGTCGTTTACACAAGCTTCATAACTCATTTGCTAATTTTGCATAAGCATGTTTACTCGAGCTGGAAAACCTGAACCAAAGCCATAGGCTATCCCCAACCATGGACCTGTCCTGCTTTTTGATATGCAGGATGTTGCGTGCCCTCTGGCGAGTCATCGTGAATCTCAACATCGATGCCGTAGCTGCTGATCCTCCGCACTCACCTGAGTTCTTTGCTCGGTTTCACTACACAATGCAGGTACGTCCCACACCTGCTTTGCTACGGGGGTACTTGCTTTACTGCTGAGCATTATTCAAGAGATAACGAAGTGACTGAAAACCCACGGATGGTATATTAAATAGCCACAATGTAGTGGAGAACAGGAAATGCATGGGTTGGTTCTGCACCATCGATGATATGAAATGCTTTTCCCTAGATATTGAGTGTTGCATAGTTGGATTCCTAAGCCTGGTGTTGGCTTAGTGGTTAGGGTGGCGGCTTGGGATCCTAGGGTCCTGAGTTCAAGCCCTGTTGGCTGCTGAATTAAAATACACCAGGAGGTTGACTCAGCCTGTCATCCTTCCGAGGTCGGCAAAATGAGCACCAGTGTACTGGTAAGGGGGACATTGCATCAGCGGCATAGCCGCGTCCCAAGCAATGATGCAACCAGCAGCCACAGGCTGCACTCGATAGAGAGAGAGAGAGTTGGATTCCTGCATTCTGTATGTGTACCCCTGATTCATGTACAGTTCTACATTTGCATGTTTATTCCTGCACCTGGGAGACTTTGATATTTTACCTCCACCACCAAAGGTGGATGGAAGTTGTGTTTGCACCCCTGTTTGTTTGTCTGTCCGTCTGTCTGTGTGATTGTAAGCAGGATATCTCAAAATGTTATGGATGGATTTGGATGAAACTTGGTGGACAGGGTTGGGTGTGTGACAAGAACAAACTGATTCGATTTTGGTGAAGATCTGAATCCGGATCCGGATACTAAAATTTTAAGTGATTTTTCACAATTGAGAGATAGAGCCAAAAACGATAGACTGTACATCATGATATCTCAAAAAGTTGTGGACGGGTTAGGCCAAAACTTGGTGGATGAGTTGGTTCGGTTACAAAAACAAGCTGATTCGATTTTAGATCCAGATCCAGCCTATCAGTGGGATACAAAACGTAAACTGTTCAGCCTAGCGGAGGTATGCGTGCTGTTCTAGTTGTTTTAGTTTTAATTGTTCAGGCATCCACCTTGTGTTCCACATACTATATGCTGTCATTATTGACAATCTTTTGTTCCAAATGCAATCCATATGTGAAATGATGGTTTGATACAATGTACGAGTACAGTACATACTCCTGTAGATATGCAGCTTGATCTCTGATCCTTTGCCGTCATCGTTCCTAAGATTTTTGTTGATGAATTGCTAGTGGATGTCGAATTTGTCCTTTTTATAACATGGACAACTAGAGAGTACATCGAACACGATACCCCATGCGGTGTTCAAGTATATACTTCAGTTTTCATAAAATAATGATTTTAAAGATTGTTAAAAGAGAAGTTTAGCGCCACTGAAGCAGTCTTATACACGACCCTTATACACTGGAATAAGATGACGCTGAGTAGCATTTTAGGAGATGGAGGCTTTATTGATCACCATAGAAAGCAGCGTGAATCGGCATCGTACATAGCTATATCAGCGGCCTCTTCTTCACCCCGATACTGCACCCTCTCACATGGCATGCCCTCTCATACTATATATTGATTTATAGCATGGTTCTTGGAAGTATTATGAAGGCGATTTGTGTTTTACAGTGTTCAAGAATATAATTCAGTTTTAATAAAGGTTTAAAGAGGATTAAAGTCGTATAAACAAATTAATTCCGGGTTTTACCGTAATTTTACCTAGTATCTATTACATCACCCTATCTAACACGTTACATTAGTTCTTCACGCCTGTTGTTTGTGTCCTTTATGACATCTTTAAAAACAGTAAGTTTCCCATGGGAATGATTTATAATTTTGTTTAACTGTCAGGCAGGCAGAAAGTGAAAATATTATCTCACTCTTCTCTGTGCATGTGCGATAGGGACAAATTCAGAGCCAAAGTACGGTAAAACGGCAGACTTGTCTTCCTATTTATGTTCCGATTCGTGTTCAAAATATAACATTTGATTTAAACAAGTTGTTCCTCGATCATAAACAGACAAGACGGGCATGAACCAATTGCTTTAACTCCGCTTTTCCGCTTCACATGTGCGGAGTAATAAATTATCTAAATTCTCCAATCTTGGTGACTTGTTGGATTGTCTTTCATTCCATCATTCCCACCGCAGCTCTTGTTGCAGTTCTTCCACGCAGACGGCAAAGGCATTCCGATTCACAACTTGAGGACGGAGGAATACATGGTTCGTACGCCTGGAGGCCGTTCTTCGATATGATCATGAGAACATTATTTTTTTTTTAATGTCCACAACAAATGCTTGAAATTGACTTTGTACTCTTGAGTTGCCTTACATGTTTTTTGTTATCCTTGTTGTTCTAATCATAATCATCCAGTAATTCGATGAGAGTTGATTTGGACTGATCCTTTTTTCTGTTTATATATATATATATATATATATATATATATATATATATATATATATATATATATATTAATAATATATATATATACATATATATATATATACATATATATATATATACATATATATATATGTATACAGTATATATATATATGTATGTATATATTTTGTTACATGATCTCAGGCTCGTTGTGGAGCTGCCAAACACACATTCCAAACACAAGGACATACAGACGAATATACGAGGTGCAACACACGACTGTTAGATGAGACAAACGCGCCCACTGAGCTTGGGGAAAGTACGTCACTTCCCGGGGCACTCTGGGTACCACGACGTCACAACAATGACTCTGCCTTTCACACCACACTCAGCGGGGCATTTCCAAAGGAGGAATTTCCTCCTCCCATGGATGCCAACCTATTGGGTTGTCTGTGCTGAACTTTTTAAATAGTGAACGTCAAACAAGGAAGCAGCAAGGACCATTTTCTCCGAAATAAGCTCAGGTCCCGGTGTCCGGCTATCCGTATGTATGTACGTGCGTACATCCATTAACATTTGACTAGAAAATCTTCTCCTCACAAACTATCTGACCGATACGGACCAAATTTGGTACGGTGCATCAAGACACGGGGTTGTACTCCCCATCCGGATGTGCCCCCTATAAAGGGGGTAAAAGTGGGGTTTTTCCCCAAATATTGGTATTTTATTTTAAAATCTTCTCAGAAACCAACAACTGGATCCAGACCAAACTGTCCATGCAGCATCGTGACCATGCCCTAACCTTAAGTTGTGCTCCACATGGCCGTATCTCCACTGGAAAGGGGGCCATGGCCTCCCTCCCTTCATTCCCCATATTCACTAAAACATATTTTCTTCACAAACTAAATCACTGACATCGACCAAATTTGGTACGGCACATCAGAAAAGCAATGTCTTGTGGGGTTGTACTCCCCACCCGTATCTGTCCCCTATAAGAGGCTGAAAAGGGGTATTTCGCCTCAAATTCAGGTAATTTATTGAAAAATATTTTCAGAAACCGACGGCCAGACGCAGACCAAACTCTTCATGAAATATAAGGACCATGCTGTCAACTCAAGTTGTGTTCCCCATGACCATACCACTTCAGAAAGGGCGGCCATGGCCCCTTCCCCCAATCCCTTATTTTCACCCCACCTGTTGGAGAAATAACCATCAGTCCCCCAAGGGGCTATTTATTAGTCTTTGGTATGACTCAGTAGGGGGTTTGAACCGCCGACATCCCAGACTCAAAGCGGACGCTATAAGTATTACACCACCGAGTCTGTTTGCTCAATATTTTAGGAATGTATCAAAATAGTAATCTCATATTCGCGTTGATTGCATGTGGTGTGTTTATCTTGCATTTTGTCTCTTTGCTTGTTGAGTGATTTCAGCTGAAACCTCATTTCAGATTTCTGCACTCTTGTTGAAATAGCTTTCAACAGCCCTCTGTGGCTGTTTTTGTCCCATCCTCTCTTCTTTTGTCCCATCCTCTCTTCTTTCTATATCCTCCACCCTACCTATATAAATCAGGTCGTGCCAAATTTCATGATCACGCTCGGCTGATTTTTGAGAAGTAAAATGCAAACAACTGATCCGTGTTCACGTGTTTCTGTCCTCTGTGAAGGCGCTACAAGTCGAGTTGACTCAGAGCAAGCAGAGTACACAGGAACTCATCGAGTGCTATTTTGTAGAGATGCTGGCACAGCAGGTAATGAAGAAGATTGTACATCATATTGAGAGAATATTCCGAGTGTTTTGCAGAATCATGTGAGATGGGTGAGTATTTAAAATGCTTGGTTTTCATGGTTATTGGATAATGTCGTGTGCAGAAAGCTATGGAGAGCAGCCGGTATGGAACGCTGACCGTTCGCTGTGTGTATGAACTGGTGGAACAAAAGCTGTATGTGGAAGTTCTCAGTGCAAGCAACCTCATTGCCCTGGATGCCAATGGTATGAACATCAATGCCTTTGTAAAATCTATGAATCGGAGCAGCGCTGTTTACATTTCAAAATGCATATATACATAGTAGTTACTTTGCACTGATTAAATGTCTGCACAAAACATATATATATGTATATATATACATTATATATATATATATATATATATATATATATATATAATATGTGTAACAACCTTTCTTTAAAAAAAAGAAGGTGCTTCCAACCAAAAGTGAAAAAAAAAACTAGATCGACTGCTAATTTGAGCAAGATAGCGAGAGCAGACCCGGTCTCGGGCAACATTTCGCCGGCTTCATCAGGCACAATACATTCTAACAATAGAGTCCAACAAAAGATTCTCACAAACAAAAGATTCTAACAAAAAACACAACAATAGAGTCTATTGTGCCTGGCGAAGCCGGCGAAACGTTGCCTGAGACGGGCCTGTTCTCGCTTTTTTGCTCAAATTATCAGTCGATTTAGTTTGTTTTTTTACTTTTGGTTGGAAGCGCCTTCTTCTTCATTCGAAATATGTAATCCCAACCGCCCTAATCTATTATATATATATATAATTATATATATATATATATATATATATATATATATATATATATATATATATTCACCTTGACTTGAAGGGCTGAATAGTATGTTGTCTATCCGGTTTAGGCCTAAGCGATCCATTTGTCATCGTGGAAGTCTGCCCACCGCATGTTGCACCCAAAGCTCGCAGCCACAAGACATCGGTCAAGAGCAAGACCCTCCATCCAGTTTTCAATGAACAGTTTTGCTTGTGAGTTATTCGTTTTCAAAACCATAAAAGTGGTCTTTTTGCAGTCGCTTCTTATTTTGAAATTCTGCATACTTTTCACTTCATCGTGTTGGTTCATGCTTGATCTGCACATTGTAACTTTATTTCTTCTGTTAACAAAAGTGGATGGGAAAACTTTGCATGTACAATATAGCTCTAAACTGATCGCTTTGTGTAGTCATGCCGGCGTAACGATTCGTTGCACAGCCGTTATATTTTGGATTCTATGTGATTTGCTATTGTGTGAAGCCCATTTGGACTTGGCACATAAAATTAAAAGTGTACCTCATCTATAACCCCTCAGAAGGCTGGCACAATAGGCGAGAGGTGCGTGCACTCACCTCTTAGCTGTCTAGACTGGGTTTGAATCCCGATTCAGCTATAAACTGCCATCCCGGTATTTTGCAGGCAGAGTGAGGCGTTGACGTGTGCGCCGTCCCTCGGATGGACGTTAAACTTAACGTCCTGTCTGCACGCAACCCATTGGTGGATGATAAAGATCCCACGGTGTCCTTTGCCAAGATTCGGCGAGCTCTCGTTGGCACCATGACCAAATTAGCAATTCCTGCTCTAACCTACAGGGGGCACTTCATCAGCGGCACTGCCGTGCTTCTGCAAGAACTAACGTTCACACGTTGCATATGAACGACGACGATGACCTCACAGCAAATTACTGCTCATATGTTTAGAAGTTGGCCTACATTTCCTTTGGTGAATAATCACGAGGGACGATTAAAATGTACCCACAACAGCTTTGACCCCGAGTCGAAGCAACGAAGCTCTCAAGTTAAATTGTGCTTTAGCCACATCGTACAATAAAATGAGCTAATTTAGAATCAAATTGTTCCTTGCATGAAAGGTCGACAGAAATCATCGTGACCGTTGCCTCCTCCCTCCACACAACAGTGCGGTTCCTCCAGATTGTTGCAGAAAGAAAGGCGCTTGCATTCTATTCACGGTCATGGATCACGACTGGCTTTCGAGGAATGACTTCGCAGGCGAGGCTTGCATCAGTTTGGCCACAATGACCGGCTTCGGGGGACACATAGGTGGTGCAATGACCGCACGGCCACCACTTTTCTCTCTGCCCTTATCGCAACCACAAGGTCAGGAAGTTGTGATAAGTTTGGATGGAAACAAAATCGTCATTGTGACTTTTAATTTTATTCAATATCTGCAAAATTGTTCACGTATACAGTGCCTTCAGAAAGTATTCACACCACTTGACTTTTTCACTTTTTGTTGTGTCACAGCCTGAATTAATTAATTAAATCCATTAAAATGGATTTAATTGACTTTTTTGTCACTGATCTACACATAATACCCCATAATGTCAAAGTGGAAATTTTTTTTGAGAAAATGAAAAGCTGAAATATCTTGAGTCAATAAATGTTCAACCCCTTTGCTATGACACTCCAAATTGAGCTCAGGCGCATACAATTTCCTTTGATCCTCCTTGAGATGTCTCCACAACTTGATCGGAGTCCACCTGTGGCCAAATCAATTGATTGGACTTTAGAAAGAAACAAATCAATTGATTGGACCTTTTGATTAAGAAATAAACACCCCTTTCTATATAAGGATCCCGGTTGACAGTGCATGTCAGAGCAGAAACTCTACCATGAAGTCCAAGGAACTATCCGTAGAACTCCGAGATAGAAATGTGAGGAGGCATAGATCTGGGGAAGGGTATAAAACAATTTCTAGAATGTTGAAAGTTCCCAAGAGCACCGTGACCTCCATCATTAGGAAATGGAAAGAATATTGAACTACCAAGACTCTTCTTAGAGCTGGCCATCTGACCAAACTGAGCAACTGGACAAGAAGGACCTTGGTCAGGGAGGTGACCAAAAATCAAATGATCACTCTGGCAGAACTGCAGAGTTACTTGGCTGAGATGGGAGAACCTGTTGGAAGGACAACAGTCTTTGAAGCACTTCACAAATCTAGGCTTTATGGGAGAGTGACCAGGCAAAAGTCACTCTTGAGAAAAAGGCACATGACGGTGTTGTGGAATTTATTTCTTAACGTTTTATTTGTTTTATTACTCTTAATTAACCGTTTAACTGACTCGATGTAAATCCTGTTATTCAAATGAAAGACACCGATTAATTAACTTGCCACAACGTGAAAGTACATCACATCAGAGAGTTTTATTATACTTGGTACTTGGCTAGTACCAAGGAGCACAAGCCACCGAGATGGTGAGACATCTTCAATGATTTGCACTCAAACAAGATTACAATTTCTGGTATTTATAATGCTTTCATGGGATAGTGGAGGGGGCTGTTAATCCTTAAACAAAGAACTCCAACTGCAATACGTGTCTTCTTGGTGAAAAGCAAATGATGTAATCATAACAAAAGTTACTGTTATCAACCAGGTCACTTTGTTCCATAGCAAGACATTCCTTTTATCAACATTTAGGTCAAAGACTCTTTGCTAAAGGAAAAACATCACTGACAGCCAATTCGACTTGTAGCATAAAAATTAAATTTATAAAACACCAGCAACGATTACAAATTAGAGTACATCAATATAATTATTTTCTTCCACAACGGCACACCTGGGGTTTGCAAAAAGACACGTGAAAGACTCTGAGAGCATGAGGCAAAAGATTATGTGGGCTGATGAGACGAAAATTGAACTCTTTGGCCTGAATGCAAAGCACTACGTCTGGCGGAAACCGAACACAGCTCATCACCCATCTAGCACCATCCCTACCGGGAAGCATGGTGGTGACTGCATCATGCTAAGGGGATGCTTTTCAGCGGCAGGGACTGGGAGACTTGTAAAGATATAGGGAACAATTAATGGAGCCAAATAAAGGCAAATCCTTGAGGAGAACCTGCTTCAGAGTGCAAAAGACCTTGGAATGAGGCGAAGATTTACGTTCCAACAGGACAATTACCCCAAGCATACAGCCAAAGCAACACTGAAATGGCTTCAGAACAAGAATGTCAAATTCCTTGAGTGGCCAAGCCAAAGTCCAGACTTGAATCCCAATGATAATCTGCAGGACTTGAAGATTGTTGTTCACCGACGCTCCCCATATAACTTGATAGAGCTTGAGCAAATCTGCAAGGAAGAATGGGAAAAACTCCCCAAACCCAGATGTGCAAAGTTGATACAGACGTACCCAAGAAGACTCGAAGCTGTAATCGATGCCAAAGGCGCTTCTACGTATAATTAATTCAGGGGCTGAATATTTATGTAAATTGGATATCTCTTTATTTCATTTTCAATAAATTTCTAAAAACATGTTTTCACTTTGTCATAATGTGTAGATTTGTATTTTGTGTGGATCAGTGACAAAATTTTTAATTTAATCCATTTTAAATTCAGGCTGTAGCACAACAAAATGTGAAAGAGTGAATGGGTGTGAATACTTTCTGAAGGCACTGCTGCCAGGATACCTTAGATGCTTAGAGGTATGCTCACTCATCTTTGAGCGATCTTGTCAAGAGTTCAAATCTTAACCCAGCTTTAAATTACCATCCAGATGTTTTGCATGCATGGCGATACTTCGATCTGCATGCCGTCTATCGGAAGGATGTTAAACCGGAGGACCTGTCTGCCAGCAGTGGTCTCTGCTGGACGTTAAAAATCCCATGGTGTCCTTCGCAAAGAGTAGGCGAATTATCACCAGCATCCTGAACAAATCACAAATTCCTCCACAAATCACCTCCAGTCGAACATCAGGCCTGGCCAGTCGGTTTGTTAAAGACTTGGGCCAAAAATGTTCCCCAGCCAACCCCGTAAGAAGGTGGGAATAATTGGGGATGTTCCCATCGTGCGCTGCCTTTTTGGCTGCTGGTCGTATCATTGGTAAGGAGCACAGCTATGCCACTGATGCAGTGCCCCTATTACCAGTACACTGGTGCTCATTTCACCAACCTCAGAAGGATGACAGGCTGAGTCAACCACCTGGTGTTAATTCGGTGGAAAACGGGGCTCAAACTCAGGACCTTAAGATCCCAAGCCACCACCTTAACCAGTAAGCCAACACCAGGCTATATTGGGGCTGTTAAGGTAGTCAAAATGGTCTATTGCGTGTTTGTCTAGCAGTATATCGAGTGAAGAAATAATTTCCAAGCTCCTCGAAAAGCGTATTTTGACAATCAAACTTACGTTGCTGAACATCTATATATTAAAGTAGTGGCAGTTTTCTGTCTGTCATGCCACGTCATTTCGTCTGGGACATCATTACAGTGTGGGATGGCTGACTCCACACACATACATCCGGCATTTTGATTTCCACACAGTTCAGGCCGAACACATCATCAAACCTGTGTGAAACACAAAGCGATTGTTAAAATGATCATCAAATATCGAAAGGATAGGTGTCACGGGTCTTCCAACGACACATTACGTATAAGCCTTAGGTTTCATGCCTTAGGCCTCACCTTCAGACCAGTTCAGGTTATTTTTTTTTCTGGAAAGATCGATGCAGCGTTTCCGAATTCCTGGTGCTTATACACTTCCCGGGTTTTTTTTTCTTGGGAGATCTTAAGACAACACTCCATTGTCTTTTCACCAGCCAAATGAAGGTCTTCTCACATGGCCAGCAATGGCTTTTACTGGGGGAGTAACGAATTATCCGAGGTTTCTTCATACAGCAATATCATTTTTGTAATAATAATAATAACAACTAGAAGGGTAATCGGTAGAGCGCATATCTCCACCATGTAATGCTTGATCCACGAGAACACATCGGGCCCAATACATTTTTGGAATATCTTGCTACACGGGACATCGTTTTTGGCTCCATCTGTCAATGATGAAGAATCACTTAAAAATGAAATAATTCTCGTTTCCAGATCCGGATTCGGATCTTCACCTGTTCAATTCGTCCTTGCCCCACACCCAATATGTCCACCAAGTTTCGTCCGAATCCCCTAATTATTGAGAGAGATCGCCACCATCTGCTTAAGCACCAGCGCTCACAGCAGTCGGGTTTTACACCAAAGAGAGAGGTTAGCGATTGACCGTATCCTTGCTCTTCGGGTCCTCAACAAACGCAGGTGAAAGTTTCATCAGCCTGTGTTTATGTTTGCAAAGTGTTCGATTCAGTGAATCAGGATGCCCTCTGGAGGATTCTCGGTCTTTTTGGGGTGCCAACTCAACTGATCAATCTGTTTTCTGAACTTAACACAGCGACTGAGAGTGCTGTGAGGTGTGGTTGTTCCATCTTTGACTTATTTCCAGTTGTGACGAGTTTGTCAGGGGTATGTACTGGCCTCCACACTTTTCAGCACTTGTATGGACTACATTTTGTGGAGGATGTTGGAGAGATCAAGATGCAGTGCATTGTTTGGGAATGTCAAGATAGATGCTGGATATTCTTATGGGGGCCCTCCAGGCACTGAACGAAGAGTCGGAGCTGCTGGGATTATGGGTTTCCTGGGTCAAAACTAATATCCAGGGTTTTTGTGACATCTTGGATGCTGCTATCTTGTCTGTCCCTGTTTGTGGCAAGGATGTTGAGGTCACAAAGAGATTCACCTACCTTGGCAGTGATATTCATATCTCCACATGTGAGCCAGAGGTTGAAAGAGGTTTTGGTCGGGCCTGGGGAGTCATGGATTCAGTGGATCATGGAGTGTGGCACTGTCAGTACTGATGCAGAAGGACAAAAGTCCATGCTTGTCTTTCAGTCCTTTGTGCTTTGTCTTGCTCTCTGGATGAGAGACTTCAACTCTGACCAAGGATCTGAGATGGAGACTTAACTCTTTGGTACCAGGTCTCTTTGGAGAATCCTTGGCTATTGCTGGTCAGACTTGGTGTCCAAAGAGCTGAGAGAGACTCAGATGAGATTTGTTACCTGTGTTGTCTGTGAGTGTCAGCCGTGGCTGTATGGACATGTGTCTCATTTTCCTGATGCTGATCCTATTCACCTGATTTTCTCAGCAAGGGAGCCTTGTCAAGATCAACAGGCTGAAGAGGCCAACAGGCTGACTACGTGCCTCGTCGTTGCAGCAGGTTGATCGGCATCTCAAGGAGATGGGGATGGGCTGGGCATCTGCCTGGGGGATGGTCAAACGGAGGCCTCTGGAGTACCGGCGGAAAGTGGACGCAACGTCGCGCTGCTCCGGCGCATGCTGTCATTCTTAACCTATAATCGTAACACTGAAATCCCTTTGGTCATGCCTGCAAGGTTACTGGATTAAAGCGGTGTATTATCCATGACTCGATGAGAAGCGGCATACTGATAACTGCTAACAAGCCATATCTAATTCCCTGGGGTTGGGGGTTGGTCTGGGGAGAAATTTGGGGTGTGGAGAAGAAAGTTGGTTTGGGGGAGGGAGAGAGTTGTAGGTTAGGGCCAAAAACAGTTTAGAGGTTGGGGGAAGGTGGGAGAGTGGGAGAGTTGGGGGATCAAATAATTGTCTTCTCCCATTGCCAACAACGACTTTTACAGCTGAAGTTCTGCCACCTTCATTTTTCCATTGCTACCTTCATTTTGCAATTTATCATTTATTTTCACCTCTGTCTGATTTCTGAGAACATGAAACAAATTGATAACATTATTTTTAGGCAATAGGTGGGCGGATGACTGAAATGAATGCTGGGTTGTGGTGAGCAGTAAACATAAACTTCCGGAGCATGTGAGGCAGTGCTTCGTTGACTATACACCACCCAAATAAAGGGAGTTCCACGGGTCCTCGCTAATTCCTGTAAAACGCTCCCAATCCCCTCGCAGCTAATGTGTAAGCATGATGTTTGTAAAGTGTTTGCTTTTAGGTTTGATCGGTGTCCTGGTGTTTGACAACCTTTCTCTATCCTGCAGAGGGCCGCGTCCTGAAGATCCTAGAGGAGAGGGTGTCCGATCGAGAGGCTCAAGATTTTATCAAGAGGCGGAAAGGCCTAATAAGTGGTGCTTTGGATCAGTAGGTGACTGAAGCACATGGCGTAACTTTTTGGACAGCGTCAAATTTTTGGCTGAAAATGAAATTGAAACATCTGAACGTATAACAGACAGTAACATTCCGAAAAATGCTTCATTATATGGAATATGTTGTTGGGTATTTTTCCATCGTTTGACTTGCTTGTGTGTTTCCTGCTTGATGTGAAGTTGACATTTTTACAGGAAACGCCCGTCGCTCGGTTATCCATCGCCACATTTCTACACGAATCGTGGAACCCGGCCCGTGGTCACAAACTCACCGACATTTGTGAATGAGAGTCGACTGTAAAGGAAAAGACCATTTTGAGCGTGCCTTGTTCACCGCTTCATTTGTATTGATACGCTAACAGTGCGTAGTTGTGCGATGTCCCTCCGCCATGCCTTTCTCCCTTCAACGTAACACCATCAGCACATCCAGTGACGACTGTAGCTACCGTGTGTCCGTTCTGACCCCCATTCTAGATGGGCCGAGCCGGGAGCAGTGTGCCGACCGTGTCAAATGTATGCATGAGTGCGTGCACGTGCGACATGAACGTTACATGTACCATTTGTTTTCTATGGACGGTTATAATTGCGTTGGCTTTGTATCGTTGATATTTCGTGAAAAAAAAAAACCCAAAATATTTACACCTGGTTTTTTTTTCCACGCTGATGGTGAGTGAGGTCGCTTCGCTTCATGTTCGGCGATTTTTCACAAATTAGACTTTGTTGAAACAACTTTCAGTGTTATAACTTCGACATAAATCGAGCACATGCAATGTTGACAAGGGTTGTCTCCATTGCACATGCTCGTTTTATATTTTTTATAATTTAATTTTCAAGATTTGTCTTCATCCTCATGGTCAAGATTTTGTGCAATTGGAAAGTGTGATGTTCAAGATGTTAATTGTCACAAGTAAAAAATGGAAACGCTTGACCTCCACGAGTATGACATGATTGGTCGTACTTTTCTTATGAATCTGAAAGGTACTGCACTTCGGTGTTGCAAGTCTGTGCCACATCACCTGTTCTTCCGTGATCGGCTCTCATGGCTGCTTCTCAGGCCTTGGTCACACACTACGGGGGGGGGGGGGTTCACCCTTTTCACAAGCATTCATATGGATGATTAACAAAACCGAACATGGTAACACAGGCCTGTGCTGATATAAAATGGGAAAAACTTGATAATCCATATTTAATAAAACTATCTTCATATATATTAATTAAACAGATGTTTGGTACCACAAAACTTTAATATTGATACAAACAAACACAACATAATAGTGACCGAAGCTTTTCGTGCTGCACTCTTCAGGGTAAAAATCGCAGAGTGAAGGTGTGTGCTTTATACGCAGGTCTCAATAAGGTAGACGCTGATTGGTTCAACCGTAATGACGTCACGGTTAATCCGACGCCCATTGGTCGGCTCATCATCTTCACCTTGAGCTCCCATTGGCTGGAGCAGAGTTCGTCGATGATTGACGTTTGCAACCACATCCTGGAGAGAGGGGGATGGGTTTCCTCTAAGGTCCATTCACCATTTGTTACCGTACTTCCTTGATCTTTCCATGCTGAAAGAGACACAGAGATCGTACAAATTCCTTTTGACGACATAATATTGGATCGGTGTAAGGATGAAGGTTCTTCCAACATACGTAAATGAAACGAGCTCAGACCTCGGCTCAATATCCTGAACATATCTGCATTGTACTGGTCTGCACAGATAGGGTTGGCAACCAGGTGCTGTGCAATGGCAGATGAAGTAGGTACAGTGGTCGGTGGTTGCTGGATATTTCTACATGCTCACACTGGTTGTGTTCTAACACTCTCAATCTTCTTTCGAATCGCCAAGGGGATGTGTTGTTTGATCCGATCAGCCAATCTTAGTGTCGTGCTCCCACGTGCTGAGCTTCACATCGGCACTTACACTCATAAATAACATTGCTGGTTTGTAGGTGGGTAGCACATCCTTGTGACTGACGTCAGCAAACGGCGAGAGGTAAAGATTACTCGGGGTTGCACAGCCAGAACGTGTTGGACACAATGTGTTTGATTTGTACTTCAAACCTTCGTGATGATTGCCCTTTCCAGGGCATCCTGATATAGACTGGACATTTGTCTGACCAATCTTCCGATCTTTTGTCATGTTTAGAAACTCATGTATGTATCTCTTAACTACAGTGGGGAGAACAAGTATTTGATACACTGCCGATTTTGCAGGTTTCCCACTTACAAAGCACGTAGAGGTCTGTAATTTTATCATAGGTACACTTCAACTGTGAAAGACGGAATGTAAAACAAAAATCCTGAAAATCACATTGTATGATTTTTAAATAATTAATTTGCATTTTATTGCATGAAATAAGTATTTGATACATCAGAAAAACAGAACTTAATATTTGGTACAGAAACCTTTGTTTGCAATTACAGAGATAAGACGTTTCCTGTAGTTCTTAACCAGGTTTGCACAGACTGCAGCAGCGATTTTGGCCCACTCCTCCATACAGATCTTCTCCAGATCCTTCAGGTTCTTGGCTGTCGCTGGGCAACACAGACTTTCAGCTCCCTCCAAAGATTTTCTATTGGGTTCAGGTCTGGTGACTGGCTAGGCCACTCCAGGACCTTGAGATGCTTCTTACGGAGCCACTCCTTTATGCCCTGGCTGTGTGTTTCGGGTCGTTGTCATGCTGGAAGACCCAGCCACGCCCCATCTTCATGCTCTTGTTGAGGGAAGGAGGTTGTGGCCAAGATCTCGTGATACATGGCCCCATCCATCCTCCCCTCAATACGGTGCAGTCGTCCTGTCCCCTTTGCAGAAAAGCATCCCAAAGAATGATGTTTCCACCTCCATGCTTCACGTTGGGATGGTGTTCTTTGGGTTGTACTCATCCTTCTTCTTCCTCCAAACACGGCGAGTGGAGTTTAAACCAAAAAGCTCTATTTTGGTCTCATCAGACCACATGACCTTCTCCCATTCCTCCTCTGGATCATCCAGATGGTCATTGGCAAACTTCAGACGGGCCTGGAATTGCGCTGGCTTGAGTAGAGGGACGTTGCGTGCGCTGCAGGATTTTAATCCATGACGGCGTAGTGTGTTACTTATGGTTTTCTTTGATACTGTGGTCCCAGCTCTCTTCAGTCATTGACCAGGTCCTGCCGTGTAGTTCTGGGCTGATCCTTCACCTTTCTCATGATCATTGAGGCTCCACGAGGTGAGATCTTGCATGGAGCCCCAGACCGAGGGAGATTGACTGTTATCTTGAACTTCTCCATTTCTAATAATTGTGCCAACAGTTGTTGCCTTCTCACCAAGCTGCTTGCCTATTGTCCTGTAGCCCATCCCAGCCTTGTGCAAGTCTACAATTTTGTCCCTGATGTCCTTAGACAGCTCTCTGGTCTTGCCCATTTGGAGAGGTTGGAGTCTGATTGATTGAGTGTGGACAGTGTCTTTTATGCAGATAACGAGTTCAAACAGGTGCAGTTAATACAGTTAATGAGTGGAGAATGGGAGGCTTCTTTAAGACAAAACTAACAGGTCTGTGAGATAGTCTATTGCCTGGGGGTCCCCGTGTGCAAGTGATGTGCCCTAAGTTTCTCTTCATTTCTTCAAACTAGGCACCTAGGCACATCGGAAAAATGAGGGTGGACATTCTGAATCCTGGCACTAACTCCACAATTGACGTTTGAAATTTGGTCCTGAGCGCCAAATCTGAGGCTGTAATTTGGGGGTCGGGGAAACATAAAAGCTGATTTCTCCGGCAATATTGAAGATATCACAACAAATTACCAATCAAAATGTTTGTTTTTAATTGCTCTTTCAGATCCAATACAGTAATTTGACAATTTTTGGCTAATTAGGTCACCAGAGGTCAAAAGGTCACGAAAAATGACCTATGCTTAAAATTTGACCTTGGCTACAGAAAATGCCATTTGAAGCTACGTGGATCAATTTTTTTGGAATAAATTGGCAGATTCTGATAGCCAAGGACTCAGCATCAAAATGATATGCATATATTATGAATTAACCATATACAATCTCAGTAAAAACAAACGGAAAATGACTGTTACTTCAAAATGCGTTTTCTAATGCCGCAAATTGGTAACATTGCATCTGAACTTTTTTGGACCATTCTACCTTGAGTGACTTCACAGTTACCTCATGCAAACATGGTAAATCAAGTCCTAAATTTCAGAATAGAGTGTGCTTCGCCAAAACACTGAGATATTTCTGAAATCAGTCCAAAAATGGTCAAAAATATTACAATCTAAGAATTACATGAACCCAATTGGATTTTTGCAACATATTTCACCATCTGTAACGTGACACTTGCAAAATGTGCAACAGGGCAATTTCTTTTGGCGACAAGAACACCATCTTTCAGTCGCACATTTGCCACAATTACAATGGATAGCGAATTCCTCTGTATTGGCCTGACACCTCTAACCGGCACTAGCGTTTCATCATCTTCCTCAAAGCCATAGGAGAGAGGATTGAGTGGGTCTTCATTGAGACTGAGAATATTCGTCATCTCATGTGTGGCATAATATGCCCTTTTGATATGATACTGAATGGCGTGACTAGTAGGGGGCAACTCGTGCAGGGATAGCCCCTTGCTATGATGGATTGCTGGTCACGGAGGCTGTCCATACTGGTTAGCGTTGTCCCCTTTTTCATCACTTGGACCAGATAGCTTTCCGCCTTACCATATCCTCCTCAGTTGGCCCATTTCTGCTGATCCCAAAGTGTTCCAAAACCAAAGGATTGGCTTTGATTGCTGCAGGTTTGGTGCCAACTTTACTAGTGTAGTCACATCCTGTCAGGGTGTGAACTGCAGGAAGCACCTTGCAAAGATCAAGACCTATGCGCGAGGCCAGCAAATGAATGGAATGTGTCTTGTCGAATCACGGACACCGGCTTTCATCCATAACTCAAGTAAACCTTGGCTTGGAGAGTTTGCCAATAGTACAGAAGGAGGACGAAGATATCAGTGTCTGCCGAAAGCACAACTATTCTCTCTACTCCATGCTTTACAGCATGCAGTGCATGAGGTATGATCGGACTGTCAGCCTCTTCAATGTCAAGGCAGAGCTCAGAAACCTCATCAGAAGAGCCAGAACAACAAGACATGCAAGGTTCATCAGAAAACCCGCTCACTACTATCTCCTGATCAGTTGGTTTTCCCTTTGCCCTTGATATGGCTTGCTGGGCAAGCAAGAGTTGAAGCTTGTGCTTGTTCTCATTGCTTGGCCAGAATCTATCCATCTCCACGCAAAGGGTATCCTCGCTGACTAGATTCAATTCAATGGGCTGATGTCCTTCCCGCCTCTTTCTTTCAGAGTCCTTTACTGACAGATCTATATATGAGTCAAAGACTAAATCAATTCTTCTGGGCATGCTTTGATGAATTGGAAACATAGTCCAGAATGGCACTGCAGTATTCTCCAAAGGTGTTGTGTTCTTTTGGACTGATCTTCCTGACATTTGCCATGGCATCTACAATGTAGGCTGTTCTTACTGAGGTTCGGTGAAATTCGGCTCCTTGGTCTTCATCCTTTAGATTACTTTCCAGTTCATTCATCAATCCACTCTTGATCGACTTGGACATCAGACCTTCTTCATCAAATAGATAGTAAGAAGCTGACAAATCATACTCTATTAACTCTCTCATAGACCTGCCCCGTGCCCTTGAAATTTCCGCCACTCGATTCTTGAGCTTATCTTCAGGCTTTGTTTTTTGGAAACCTTGCCACCTTTCCTTGCCACCGATTTCTCATGAATGCTTGAAAAAGTCTTCAGGTTCATTCGGTGAATGGTTTGAAGAACCTGACAGACTTCAACCAGACGTTCTTGCGGAACTTTTCATAGCGTTCTGTCCCTGTTGTTTCCACATGGAGCAACTGGTCACGAATCACGTCCGTCATAACTTCCTGGGTCATGATGTTGTGGAGCTTGGGTTCAGGAACGTCAGTTCTGAAAGGGTTCTCCTTGTTCTCGATCACAGTGAGAATAGCTTGGATGTTCTTTTCCCCAAATTCAGTCTCTGATTTGCTGAAGGAAGAGTTGACATCCTGCTGATAGTAGCCTGATCTCACTCCACTCAGATCACGATGGAGATTACTAACACCTAACATTTCATGATAGATGATGTCCACATTGCTACATACTGTTTCTTCTGTGTGCTACCAATTATCCTGCTACTCTTCTTTGCCTATTGATAGTTTGCTCCAGCGCCATGTCCCCAACAGCTTTGAAATTACCAACCGATCGTTCATTGCAAATTCCCCATCTTTGAATGCTGGTGAACTTGTGGGTAGTTTCAGGAGTTTTCTCATGTCCTCTAGATACAAGCTGGACCATCTCAAATAGTTGGTAGAGTCAAACGCAGCAAACATTGGTAGCAATGCCTGCACTGCCTGCAGATGTAGCTCCCAATTGGCCTCACGGTCGCTTCTGATCAAGTTCTCCACATTTGAAGCCAAATTGATGAATGTGTCCCAGAACTTGAACGTTTCACTGGATTGTACACCTTGGCCTTGCATTTCGAGCCCTGAGGATAATCTGAAAAAAATGAAAAGTGCATGTGTGAGCCCTATACCTTTTTCATTGATGTACATGTACATGCAGGTATTACCTGACTGGCATCTATATTTACAGGCTATGAAAATCATGAAAATTGTCACTATCGAAAATAGTGTTACATACCATTTATATCATCATGGTCCCTAAAGGTTAATACACAATATATGCATATCATTTTGATGCTGAGTCCTTGGCTATCAGAATCTGCCAATTTTTCCAAAAAAAATGATCCACATAGCTTCAAATGGCATTTTCTGTAGCCAAGGTCAAATTTTAAGCATAGGTCATTTTTCGTGACCTTTGACCTCTGGTGACCCAATTAGCCAAAAATTGTCAAATTACGTATGGATCTGAAAGAGCAATTTAAAACAAACATTTTGATTGGTAATTTGTTGTGATATCTTCAATATTGCCGGAGAAATCAGCTTTTATGTTCCCCTACCCCAAATTACAGCCTCAGATTTGGCGCTCAGGACCAAATTTCAAACGTCAGATTGTGGAGTTAGTGCCAGGATTCAGAATGTCCACCCTCATTTTTCCGATGTGCCTAGGTGCCTAGTTTTAGAAATGAAGAGAAACTTAGGGCACATCACTTGCACACGGGGACCCCCAGGTCATGATTAAGAGCCGGAATTACTGTTTGGTAGGTGATCAAATACTTATTTCATGCAATAAATGCAAATTAATTATTTAAAATCATACAATGTGATTTTCAGGATTTTTGTTTTAGATTCCGTCTTTCACAGTTGAAGTATACCTATGTGATAAAAAATTAAGATCTAGTGCTTTGTAATGGGAAAACCTGCAAAATCGGCAGTGTATCAAATACTTGTTCTCCCCACTGTATATGCTCAGGATAACCATTCTCACTGAGTATATTCATGATTTGTCAATTTCAGCAGGAAGATTACAAGGTATGATAATAACGTGTGAGACGTCGTGGATTTTCACATGCAACGGGATGTTCTCTTGGCATACAAGGATTGAGGAGGAATGCTGCCATTCACATCTGTAAACCGGATAAGGCACCGGAGTGGTAATCATGAATAAAATTGATTACATCGACAAGATGATGGACATCCTGAAAGAACGAAACCAATTTAAATATCTGGGCGGTGTAACGGAACATGATCGCACTGCCTCAGGTGGAAGGTCAGATCGTCAAACGACTGTTTACAGCTTCTCAAACGTGGAGAATTATCAATGGAGCGTGAACGACAGAATTAAACCTGTTGAGCCCAACTCCAAGAATGTGCGGCCTGCCGAGGATTCACAAGGAGAATATCCTCGAAGACCGATACTGTCCATGGTGCGATCAGCACAACATGAACTTGCCAAGTGGTTGGGAGAGGTACTGCAACCAGTATTGGATTCACTTTCTCATTTCGTGGTTAAGGATTCCTTCACATTTGCAGAATCAATTAGAGCTAAAACACCAACAAGTGAGGACAACATCATGGCATCCTTTGATATCAAAAGCTGTCACGAATGTACCATTGACGGAGACGATTGAGATATGCGCACGTTTGCTGAATCACACCGATCTGGAACAACCGATGATCTCGAAACACGTCTTCGTAGAATTGATGAACACAGCAACAAAGGAGGTGGAATTCAGTTTTAACAACATGATGCATGTTCAAACGGACGGTGTGGCCATGGGTTCTCCATTAGGCCCAGCTCTTGCAAATATCTTTGTAGGCTATCATGAAATGCATAAACTGACTGTCGCGCAAGGGGTCGATTCCCCCATCGTATACTATCGGTATGTGATGACATTTTACTTTGTTGAGTCTCGGACGGCATGTGACAATTTCCAGGCATGGCTCAACACTCTCCATCCAGCGCTGAAGTTTACCACGGAGTGGAATCGTCAAACACGTTGCCGTTTTTGGACGTGTTGGTTGCATAGATCCAACCTTGGTTTCACAACATCCGTCTACCAGAAGCCGACTTTCACAGGGCAGTATACTCAGTGGGACTCCTACAGCACCACGAGAAACAAAATTGCCTTGATCAATATCGTGGTTAACAGAAAGGGCAATCATCACGAAGGTTTGAAGTACAAATCAAA
>CM068968.1:49380756-49394410 GCA_035128595.1 Eptatretus atami
CGCGTCTGTCGCGGAGATGCTGTTCGTTGGGATCCGCCGTGGCTGGCGAAAAGATGGCGGCGCAATGGAGATGAAGGTGAGGCGATGTTCGTTTGTGGAGATTTTGTTGAGATGGTGAGATGTCGTGGTTGGGAGAGAGAGATGGTACCTGGTGACATTGGGGGTGCCCTTGACACTGGGGGGCGCCTGTGACGGGGGGATTGCCTTGACCACTACGGGGTTGCCTGTGACACTGGGGGGGTGCTGTGACACTTTCTGGGGGGTGCTGTGACACATTTGGGCGTACTGTGATCACGTTGGGGGGGGGGGACCTGTGAGCAGCATTTGGAGGGGTACCTGTGACGCATTAAGGGGGTACCCTGTGAACATTGGGTGCCTGTGACATTGGGGGGTACTGTGACATGGGGGGGTACCTGTGAACACATGGGGGTGGGTACCTGTGACACATGGGGGGTACCTGTGACGCATTTAGGGGGTACTGTGACATTGGGGGGTACCTGTGACATTGGGGAGTACCTGTGACATTGGGGGGTACCTGTGACATTGGGGGTACCTGTTAACATTGGGGGGTACCCTGTGACATTGGGGGTACCTGTGACATAGGGGGGTACCTGTGACATAGGGGGGTACCTGTGACATAGGGGGGTACCTGTGGACACATTAGCGGGGTAACCCGTGACACCATTAGCGGGGTAGCCTGTGAGCACAAATTAAAACCAAAGAATGGCACTCGGTAGAGGCGCGTACCTCCTCCAGGTTGAGCGTTTACTCTTTGTATCACACTGGGATGGATCAGATCTTCACCACAAATGTAATTAATTAGTCTTTCAGCACACCAACCTCGTCCCGTTTTTGTCCGAATCTGGCCCAACATTTTGATATATCCTTCAGAACAGACAGATAGACAGGAGTGAAACTACAACCTTTGGTGAGGAGCTCGTGATCCTTAACCCCTTGATTGGTTAGGGGGGTGGGGGGGATACCCAAAACAAAAGCTGATAGTCCATGTATTCATGTTTGGTTCATGTCACAATTTGAATATAAAGCGGTGTGGGCTGGTGAAGACCTGAGTTTATAATTTTTTTAAATTCCTTTTTAAAGTGAGGGTTGGGTTAAGGTGAGAATGGTGTACATTTACACGTGGAATTTCACTGGACACCATGATTCATTCCAAGGCGGGGAGTGAGACCCGTTACCTGCGTCCTTTAAATATATTGATTTCACGTCGATCTACTTCCTCGTTGCTTTTATAAGGGAGTAAAAACTAGATGTTCTAAATTGGTTAAACCACAGGGATATAAACAATTTATCAAATCACTAACGTCGTCCCAGCTTACTTGTTAACCTCCCGCCATCGAAGATGGACGGAGGTTACTGTTTCAACAACGCCGTTTGTCTGTTTGTCTGGTTTGTTTGGTTTGTTTGTGACAGTATTATGGAAAAACTCCTGGGACCGGATTTCGACGAAAGCTTGGTGGGGGATTAGTGTATGGTCCAAGATCATGCCATTAGATTTTGGACTTGGTCCAAGTCCAATAATGGCCGCTATGGCGGCGCGAATTTTGAAAAAATATTTGAATTTTGGTTTTTGCATTTCTACCATTTTTAAGTGATTTCTCAACCAAAAAAAAAAATTTGGTTAGAGGAAAAAAAAAAAGCTAAATTTTGCAACTTTTTTTCAAAAAAAAATTCATTTTATTTGAAAAAATATTTGAATTTTTTGCATTTCTACATGTTTTAAGTGAATGTTCGCACCCCCCCCCCCCCAAAAAAAATTTGTTTAGAGAAAAAAAAATTAAAAAGTTTGGCAGACTTTTTTTTCAAAAATTTGGATTTTTTTTGGCATTTCTCCATGCGCGTCGATTCTTAGTTTAGTTTATTCATCGTGGTTCAGTAGAGTCTGATCCGTTTTGGACCTTTACAGATGAATAGGATATTCAGTTCACTTAAGTGGACCCAGCAGTATGAAGGCGGAGGTTTTGTCACTCTACCGAGTGCTCCCACCTCTAGTCTTGGTTATTGTTTTTGTGCACCCATGGCATCATCTCTGGTGAGTTGTTCTCATTTGGACCTCTGATGTATACCTCATGATTCAGGCCTTAGCACTGTTTTAATCCTCACTCTGGTTTTCTTTGTGTGAGTGTTCATGGGGTGGGTTGGAGACCGCAGGATATTGACTGCACAAGGGATGGTCAGCTGATATCCTTTTCCATTCGACGCTGTGTAATGGTTTGTAGACTCTTCATTTAATTAATGATGGTTAAACGTGCCTCCATTTCAGTTTGAATTTGTGGCTTTTTTTAAGCCATCCTTGTGGTTCAATAGGCAAGTTAAGTGTGCGAAGTTCAGGGTTAGTATGTTCCTTGGGATGGACCTCGGCAATTTTGTTTTTGAGGTTAAAAAATTTTTTTTTTAGAAAGATCGAAGTCGAGAAGACCATACCGTAGAATGTCTGCAAAAACAAAACTGGAGCACATACTGCTTCTCAGGCTGGACCAGTTTTTAGGTTTTAATCCCAACTAAAATGGGCCGGATCTTCACCAAAATTCATCAGATTCGCCCCTTTGTCACACACCAGTGTCCTCCAATGTTCCGTCCCATGACGTTTTGAGATTTCTTGTTCACAGACAAACGGGTGAAAACAATCCATACAACCTCAATTCCTCCTTGGGTGGCCAGAGGTAAACAAACAAACAAAAATATTCGATGCTTTCTGAAAGCTGAGTTCCTGCTTCATGTGAAGAGTGATTGTTTCTGCTTGGTGGAAGATTAACTTTGTACCAAGACATTTATGTCAAAAGGGAAACTAACCAATCGACCCGCTGACTCGGACTCTGTGAGGAAAGGCATTCAGCACACCCTGGCAGCTTGAGAGTGAAATGAGTCCAGAAATATGAAGCATCCTATTGGCTCATGGATAGTCAGTTCGTTTCGGTGATGCGTTGGAGAATTGCAACCTTGATACGCTGCAGGTCCAGCCATGGTGTACGTACTTGTCATTATTTTTGGTACATTGAAAGCTCGCCATTAACATGCAAAAAAATATTAATTTATTCCTCGACGAGCAGCAGAAGCTGATTATCTCGGATCACTGGCGGGGGATTTGAAAGTCGTTTATTTTTAATTAATACATAGTTTTTCCAAGTTGGTTTGATGCCACGTTCTCTGCAATTAAGGTGGAAAGGTTATTTGTATGAACACCGCACGATTACTGTCTGGGATACCTGAATCTTGGACCGCTTGAACATGGTTCGCTGAAAAGAACTCTTAATCGAGCTTCAGACATCCACATGTAAGTCTGTCGTGAAAATTTCAGTGGAATACATCTGTAATCCATGCCCAGAGGTGCCACACTGTCTGTGCATATGGCTGCAGGCCATCCAACAGTGACGTCACAGATCCGTGTTGTTACAAAACTGGGTCTTTCCTTCTGCAACCTTGTGTCGGTTGGGTGTTCCGTTATCTTTTGCACAGGATTGTTCAATTTCACAAAGAATAACTTGTTCTTGATCATCAAAATGAATAACTAGAGGGAGGCACATCGGTAGAAGGTGGCAGAACCCTCCGCTGCCAATTACTGCTAGGTCACTCAAGTGAACCTGAATATCCTATTCATTTCAAATTTGACGTCAACAGTGCTCACAGGTTATAGTTTTGCAACTTTCGCCTTTTCAACTTTTAACTTAACAATACTCATTCATTCGTCATAACTAGATTCCTTGAGACAGAAAGTTGATTTTAGTGGGTATATCCACGCTGAAGTTCCAAAATCAAGCTTCGCAATTTATAATTTTGGTCATGTTTTTTTGTTGAAATCACTTGTAACATGTTGAAATGCAAAAAAAATCGATTTGTTGAAAATAAAGTTGCAGAAAATTTTTTTTCTCTTAAATTTTTGTGGGGGGGGGGGGGGGTGTGGGGGGGGTGGGGGGGGGTTGGAAATCACTTAAAATCGTGTAGAAACAAAAAAAAAAATTCAATGATTTTTTCAAATGGCCGCATAGCGGCCATATTGGATTTTGGGCCAAGTCCAAAATCTAATGGGCATGATCCTTTGGACGGCATACCTGAATACCCCCACCAAGTTTCGTCTGATCGCGTCGAGGAAGTTTTTCCGTAATACTGTTCAGCAAACAACAAACACGGGTTTGAAAAACAGTACCTCCGGATCTTTCGATGGCGGAGTTAAGATCTTCGTTTTTAATTATTATTTATTTATTTATTTTTTATTTTTAATAAGATGCAAGGCTCGTAGGAGAGCTAACACACAGAACATAAACGAGGGGTGGGAGAGGAAGGAAATAAAAACAAAAAAAAACGGTGGGGAACAGACAGGAAATCTGTGGGCGGAGAGGGATGGGGTGGGGAACAGCAGGGTAAAATACAAGGGATGGGCATTACAGGAAGCTTTTAGGAAGGAGAGCAGGGAATTTGGAAAGAGGTGGGTTTGGCGTGTAAATTAAGCAGGGGTAGAAAAATTGAGGATTTGTATGGGGGAAGATGTGGAGATGGTGGTAGAACTGTTTTGAAGAGCCTGGAGGGAAGAGTGGGATTGAAGAGTGTGGGAGTTTTTATTTCAAAGGTGGGGGGGAAAATAAAGAGAAATGGGTGAAGGTGAAGAGTGATTCTGATTTGGTAGTTTACCTAGTAAGGGGTTTCTGCTGGCGACTTGAGCGCCGCTGCGGAAATATGGGGGGGAGGGGGGAAGACCATATCGCAGACACAGCAGTAATTGTACAAGTCTAATGCATTCTCACCATGTGAATTTATTTCTGAATCGCTATGGGCAGACTTGAAGTGTCAAGATAAAAAGGTTGATGCAGAAATCCTCTTTTCTCTCCCCACCCTCCATGATTAATTGTAAACATGCTTGCTTCCAGCGTCCCATTATGGGTTTCTTTACTATCACTCTAAGTGGGAAGCAACAAAGTTATCAGTTGTTCCTATGAATGGAGGGACATTTTGGCTATTGATGTCGGAGGAGTTTTTGCGGGGTACCTCCCCTGGCTCTCTCTCCTTGCTGAGTGCATGTATGTGTGGGTACTGGGGAGGGTAGAGGTTCAGATCGGTGACAGTTCTTGACAGATGGGATGGAGACATATTCGGCTAAGCTGATTGACCTTGTTTTATACATATTGACTTTCTTATGAGTTGTCGGCCTCTCGCTATTGTGTCTGCCGCATACAAAGCAAGTCTGAACCTTTCTTACTGGTCGTCCATAGATTCCAGCAGCATGCCGTGAGACAGAGAACATTTCTCTTACTTGCAGAGTCTCACCCTTTGCCTGAACCTCACCTTGCCTTTGGTGACTCTTTCCTCGAATCATTGCGATGATTGCATTCCCCCAGATACCGTTCCCCTGACAGCAGGTAGCACCTCGCCAGCCCTTAGCCAACTAGCTAAACTTCCACAACCGCGCAAAAACTGTTTGGTATCGCATCCCCATGTGTCCTGTTCCCTGATGCAGCCTTGTATACTGAGTGTCCTAGCCCCTTCCAACTGGCAGTGTTCCCAGAGCTCCGAGTCTTCGCCACCAATGCGTTGGATCTTACTTGACCGTCCACGATGTTTCTGACCTCCATTGCCCGAAAGTCGAATCCACCAAGTTGTCGTAGCTCGAGGTAAAAATAGGATCTGCCGCCTCAAATTAAATGCTCAACACGGAAAGGTGCAAGTCTCGGGAAAGTCAATAGCGGGGATGCATTCGCAGTGTCGAATATGTGAGGAACGAGTGATTTTGAGTGCAATCTCAAGTGGTTGGGTCGCTCAACAATCGTCGGCTTAAAGAAAAAGGAGCAGAACAAAACTGCAGCGCTTGCCGTACAGAAACGCTAAACGCCAAGAGTTGAGGCAGTGTTCTGTGGAAGCCAAGACAGATATTAGAAAGTCGCTATCAGTGAGCTTCGTCCGGTAAAGCCGCAGCTGCTGTCCGCGAGAGCTTCACTACCTCCTGCGTGACCTCATGATGAGGTAGAGAAAAGCCAAACGCTGTCAAAAGGCACATCCCTGAGCCGCGGTGGCTGTGTTTATATGCAGTGGTTTTTGATTCTTCGTGGTATTACCTTTTATTTTATATGAAATAGCCTCCATTGACGAACGTCACCCGAAGGTATTATTGCAGAATTCTACATTAAGTGTGCTAATTTTGTGTTTCTCTGCAATTGCTTATCTGATGACACAAAATTTCACCATCGTGCACTATCTCCATGTTGGAATACTTTTTATGATGTCATTCCGTCACTACAAGTGTGTGGCACCATGTTGGAAAAAAAAAGTTAAACTTGGCCTCCTGTCATCACTTTAAATCACTCACTGGGTGTGTGGGGAAAATTTTATATTAATGTATTCTAAATTTTAACAGAATGGAGTTTTTACAAATGCTAACTTTTATGCTACAAGTGAATTGTGCTGTACCTTTCTGTGCCAAGAAGACTTTTGGCCTAAAATGATGACAAATGTCTTGTGTTGACGGCAGTGACCTGAGCTGATAACAGCGAACCTCTTGCCTTCGAAATGCTACGAAGTGGACTTCTCTCTAAAGGACACGTCTGCAAGTCTGGCGTTGAGTAGCCCCCACCACTCCTCTCATGAAAGTATAAAATCTATTTGCATAATGCTTAAATTGTTTCAGTGCACGTACCTGAGATAGTATTAGAATTCCAGTCGCTTCGTACTCCTTGAAACTGACCACATTACCAAGTGAATAAAAACTCTCTGATGTCAATGTGGAAGTTGAATATTGAATCGGGTTGTCTACACTTTAACATAAAGTAAAATAAATTAAATAGAACCGCAAAATCAAATTATTGCAATCAAATGGGGGATCTTAATTACATTTATGAGGGGAAAAAGTGTATGTGCCTATAATTAGAGAAAATAAATTTGCTTCACATAGGCAAGGACTGTTGTGCCGACCATCGGTTTCAGTGTCAATGGTTTATGCAGCGATTTAAGACCAAATCGAACAAACGTTAAACCTGTCTGAGTTCACAAATAGATATTCCACAATCGGCCAGGTAGAATCCTTCAACGATCACAACAAGGTGCGGTTTAAAAAAATCCACATCAGGTGCGGAAAAAAACATTAGAAACTCTGGCACATGTAATAGTACTCATCCATGGAAGAATAAGTGACTTTTTTTTGTCATCAGTGGCTTCATTGCGATTCATTTGCCACACGTCAAACGCTTTTATCTGTTATTGGTATGCAAAAATTGTATGGGGATGGGGAAAAATTAGATTTTATTGGTCACGTGGTTCTGGCAGCCATATTCATCGATCTCGACGCCTTGAAGAGTGGTCTCCTTTGGTCTCTGCTTGCCTTGTTTTGAAAGAACAACTTTCCGACACCAAGTTTACCATTTCTGATGTCTGATTTATTTTGGTCGCTATATACTTGTTTTTGACCTTGAGGTGGTTGTTTGGGTGTTATCTTGTAATAAAGAAAGAAAAAAGGTACTTGTTCTGTTAAGATTCATTGAGCTGGATTGCAGATATTCCATTCGACCCTTGTTAGTCGCTGTGTTTCCACATTTGTTTTTGAGCCGTTGATCCGGTCTATGCCTCATAGACTTGGTAGTTTTGTTGCTGATATTAAATTTTGTCACACTGTACAGTATGTTCGCTAATAAACACATTGAACCGATCTTGAGTTGCAAGTGAAATATTCTTTTGGAGTTTAAGTATGTATATGGATGTGTGTCAAAAGTCGTCTTGGGCCGAAGGAAAAGCAAAACTGTTTTGTGCACTTATTCGTTTCTTCCATTGTTGGGCTGGCATAGTGGGACATTTCCTTTAATGTTTGGTGTAGTCTCGGATCCAAAATGGGAATTATAAAGCCTGAATTAGGATACAAGATTAACTTTGGTTAATGCTCAGTCAGCTGACTTTTGCCAGCCTGGGCTCATTAAAATTAACTTTAGAATTGCCTCCACATTGTGGAAGTGGGGTTGCGTGATCTTTATCGGGTTTTATAAAATAAACAAGAAGCAAATACTATCGATATCGCGCCGCTGGGGCAGTAAAAGTCTAGTTAAGAATGATGAAAAAATTAATGTAGAACGGTGAATTAGCATGATGAGGAAGAGTTTGTGACGTTGGACAAATTTCTATTTAAGCCTCAGATCAAAGGGACGTACGTGGCCAAGCTGTTTTTTTTTTTTTTTGGGGGGGGGGGGGGGGGGTTGGAAAATCACTTAAAACATGTAGAAATGCAAATAATAAAAAAATTTTTCTCTAAATTTTTTTTGGGGGGGGGTACAAGTTCCAAAATCTAATGCATGATCCTTGGACCATACCATACCCCCCACCAAGTTTCGTCAAATCCTAATCACTTAAAACATGTAGAAATGCAAAAAAAGAAATCGAAATTGTTGAAAAAAAAAGTTGCAAAAAATTTTTTTTTTCTCTAACAATTTTTTTGGGGGGGGGGGGTTGGAAATCACTTAACATGTAGAATCAAAAAAAAAAATTTTCCTCAATTTTTTTTGGGGGGGGGGGGTGAAAATCACTTAAACATGTAGAATGCAAAAAAAAAATATGTTTTTCTCTAACAATTTTTTTTTTGGGGGGGGGGGGGTTAGGAATCACTGAAACATGTAGAAATGCAAAAAAAAATAGAAAGAAATCGAATTTGTTGAAAAAAAAGTTGCAAAAAAATTTTTTCTCAATTATTTTTTTTGGGGGGGGGGGGGGCGGGGGGGGGGGGTTGGAAATCATTAAAACATTGTAGAAATGCAAAAAAAAAAAAATTCTCAATTTTTTTTGGGGGGGTGGGGACCAAGTCCAAAATCTAATGGCAGAATCCTTGACCTATACCTAACCCCCACCAACAAGTTTCGTCGAAATCCGTCGGAGTTTTTCCGTAATACAAAAAATTAACATTTTCACCGCTCACGCCGGGTGGTATCGCTAATGCTCTCTGTTCTCCGAAACAGGCGACTAAAAATTAAACGATGGCATGGAAAGAGAGTGTTGAGAGTGGGATATGTGGATGAAGTTACTGAAGCGGGGATTGTGGATATCTTGAGGAATGGAGGTATACCAGCTCACAGGTGGAAGTGAGGAACGGTGAGGGTTTCCTTAAAGAACCGTGGATTTGGGTTGATGGAGGAACAAGAGCCAATGTAGACTTGTTGTTGAAGAGCACCACCAACTCTCACAATAGTAGTGACTGGGATACCAGTGGTGATTATCCTCATGAGATGCAGAATGAACAAAAATGAACTTTAATTCAAACCTTGGTCATCTCTTCAACTCACTTGGTGTGTAATATATCAAAAGGCCAATTAGAGTCCGATTGGTTAAAAAAAAAATTGAGTTTGACATGTGAATGCATGATCGGATGTACTTTTGATCTCCGTTAAAGTTTGTTGAAAAATTAATTGCAATCGAGAAAAGAAAGCAGTTGCTTCCAACTCAAGTTATAAGGTCTAAAATGATTTTTGAAGGGTCATATGACTTTGATAGTGTTTAACCCAAATTGAATCTGTTCACTGTTGTATCGTGGTCCATACTTGTGCCAAGTTGGTTGAAATCCTTTTTCTAGTTCACAATTATTGGTAAAGATTTCAATTAAAGGTCACATAACCATAGACCTTCACTCCAAAATCTAATCGGTTCTATCGTTTCGTCATAGTGTATTTTGTACCAAGTTCGGTAAAATCCTTTCAGTGGTTCTTAAGTTACCCCCGGTAACGAAACTACCATGCATGCACGATCTGGACGAACAACCTGAAACATGCTGGTGCAGAGGCAATAAAACAACATTAATGGGCAAATCGGCCACAATGAAAGCAGGGACTTGATGACAAGGAGGAAATTGGAACCTACCTACCAGTGACAGTAGAGGGTTGATTAATGGTGGATCAGATTGGAGATTATGATAGATAAGGTTAGGATGGAGTGTTGTGCTCCACTTGCAAGCCCTGGGTGGGAGAGTAAAATTGCACATTTCTGGAAGCTAGTTGTAACGAAGAAAAAAAAAGGAAACAAAAGTAATAAAGGTGTGCGGTTGGGTTGATTTTGAAGAGACTAACCAGAAAGGGGTTACTGGAAAGAACACGACTCTTGAGGTGCTCGGGAAGGTCAGAGGAAGCTTTCGACTGCAGCGAAGCATGAAGAACAGAACCACCAACTTCTCTGCGATGTGAGAGCATGTAGTCCTTTTGCTTTGATTCATGGAAGGAGATTAAATAATGGTGAGACCTTGAGATTCCAAAAAGATGTGATGGCTGGGACACCAACCCACAGGGGAGAGCAGTATTCCATTAAGCTCGTGAACAAGCATTGTTTCAGGTGAGTATTTACTGTTCCAGTAATGATGGAGGATACCAGACTGTGGCTGGTTGAAGAAGGTAGATTACAAGTGCATTTAAAACAAACTTTCCGTTCAATCGGTGGCAGGACAGGAAAAAAAAACTGAAGTTTCCATCACATATATAGCGTTTAGTCCCAGGCCAAAGATGTGGTCGTGCAGTGCTTGAAATGGCTACAAAATTCAGGGGATGTCTGTGTCTTTGTGGGTCTGGCAAGATGGCCTCAGAGGTATGCACATTTGCCTCTAGCTGTCTTGCACGTTTTGAATCTTGCCGAGCTATAAACTCATCCCAGTGTTTCACAGCAGGGTGATTCATCAATGTGTGTGCTGTCCTCAGATGACGTTAAACGGTGGCATCCCATCTGCCAGCATGGGTTGATGGATATTAAGATCTCAGTGTCCTTTTGCAAAGTGGAGACAAACTATCTCAGACCCTGAACAATTCTAATTCCTGCCTGATTTCTGAGTTGGAGGAGTGGCAACCCCTCCAGATTTGCTTGCTGGCCAATGAAACTTGGGAAAACCAAAAGTCATTTTGAAGTTTTTTTTTTTAATTTAAGACTTCAAACATTAATAATTTAATCACCATTTCTTTCATGACAGAAGATGCATTATTAGTTTTGAAATCATAATTATAAAAGTGCCCCATGTTCTGTCTATTTATGTTTATAACTTGAGAACAAGATTATAATTTCAATGAAACCAACGATGGTGATTAAGGGAACTAAAAATAAAGGAAGAAGAAGGCTTATGTATAGATGGAAAACGCTAAACTTGATGCTGTTATCCCCACATGAGGGCAGATTCTCCCAGAATCCTTTTTGTCTTGCACCATCGATTAAACCATCGCAGCAAAGATGGGTATTTCCTGTCAACAGTAGTGATAGAGTTTTATATTGCTCGTGTACATAACTTAGCAGTACTCTTGATGTATTGTACGGTTGTGGAATTCACAGAACACTATTACAGGTTTCACCAGGAGATCAGTTATGTCGATAAGTGTGTGTTCAGATTAGATTTCCACCGATGTCTAAAGGATTTATTTTGTGTAACCGTGTGATTTGAGGTAGTATTATTCTTTTGCTATCTTTATTTTGAAAACAACCCATCTCAACAACCACAAACCGCATCTCAACAACCACCCATCCCAGCCGGCAACCACAGCACCAAGCCACAATCTCACAAATCTCAACAAATCTCCACAACGAACATCGCCTCACTTCATCCATTGCGCGCATCTTTCCGCGCGCACGCGATCCACGAACACACTCCGCACAGACCGGGATCCCTCGTGGGAGCGGGAGCCGATGATTTCCACAACGTCCGCTTCATACGCTTTGGCGACGAATAGGATATAAAAACAAGGGGGAGCAGCGGGGTGAGAGGTCGAAGGTGGCAGATCAAACTCACCTCCGACATAAAGGCCAGCGGCTGACGCGCCGAGTTTGAGTTTTGCCTGGAGTGGGTTGAGAGAAGGAGACGTCAGCAAGTCTGTGGGGATCGCAGTCTGTTGCAGTCGGTTCGAAGTCTGTGGGACGGTCATGTCGCAGGGGCGAGTGGAGGTCGGGGTGGAGAGCGCCAAGGTTTGAGGGCTCAGTGAGGGCAGGTCGGGGCATCGGAGCGCACCAAGCTGGCAGTACGTGCCGAAGCCTGTGGGTGTGGTGACGGCCGAGAGGGGTCGCCGAGCAGTGAAACAACGGACGACAGGCAAACGCTGAGGAAACCGGGCGGGCCTGTAAAAGAGCATCAACTCTTGAAAGAGGCGAAGACGCCATTCGTTCTCTGAGGCGTTGGTCGATAGGCCGATAGCGGCTCAGGCCGCAAGCAATGGCCCGGACCAACCAAATCGCCATTACTAAAAAAAACAACATACCCAACTAAAACGGTGTTTGACCCGGAACAATATCGAGGGTCCGCCCAGGCGAGTCACCAACGAGGGTGGCAGGTTACCAGCAACGGGTCTCACGGAGCTTACTTCGGATCTCCAAAAAAGCTCCGGAACATTAAAGGCCTACGGCTCCTGTTCTTACCACCCTTTCCTTCCCTGGGGTTATCTTTTGTAAAATGAAAGGTTGTGAGCGCCGTGTCCGCCTAAGTAGATTGAGGTTAAGTGATTGTGTACATAATAAAAGATACGATAACTTTGTTTTTGGTGCGTGGTATAGCGTTCATGTGGCGTTGGGGGAGGACAAGAGGCACAGACCTGCAGCCGTATCTATTATTATGTTACAACAATCCACTTAACCTCAATTCTACTTAGCGGACACGGCGCCACAACTTTTCATACAAAGAAAACCCAGGAAAGGAAAGGGTAAGAACAAGGGCCCGTAGCCTTTAATTGTCACGGGCTTTGGAGACCGAAGGAGCTCCGTGAAGACCGTGCTGGTTACCTGCCACCCTCGTGGTGACTCCGCTGGGCGACCTCGATGTTCCGTCAACACCCGTAGTTGGTGTAATGTGCGATTTGGTTGTCCGGGCCTTGCGTGCCGGCCTGGTCGATCGGGCCTATCCGACAACGCCTCAGAGGAACGAATGGGTTCTTCGCTCTTCAAGAGTTGATGCTCTTTTACAGCCCGCCCGTTCCTCAGCGTTTGCTCTGTGTCGTGTTCACTGGCTTGGCGACCCCTCTCCGGCCGTCACCACCGGGCCAACAGTTCGGCACGGTACTGCAGGCTTGGCTGCGCTCCGATGACCGACTGCCCCACTGGACTCAAAGTCCTGGCGCTCTCCACCCCGATCTCCAAGCTCGACTCCAGACAGTACTGCGAATCCCCGACAGACCTTTCGACCAGCTGCAGACAGACTGCGATCCCCGACAAGACTGCTGACGTCTCCTCTCCCTCAACCCGACTCCAGGCAAAACCAACTCGGGCGGCGTTCCAGCGCGCCTTTTATGGGGTCCGGGGAGGTGAGTTTGATCTGCCCACCTTCGACCTCTCACCCCCGCTGGTCTCCGCCGCCTTTTGGGTGTTTTGAATCCGATCTCGTCGCCAAACGCGGAGAGAGCGACGTTGTGGAAATCATCGGCTCCCGCCCAACAGGGAGTCCGCGTCTGTCGCGGAAGATGCTGTTCGTTGGGATCGCCGTGGCTGGCGAAAGATGGCGGCGCAATGGAGATGAAGGTGAGCGATGTCGTTTGTGGAGATTTGGTTTGAGATGGTGAGATGTCGTGGTTTGCTGTGGTGGGGATGGGCGTGGTTGTGAGATGCGGTTTGTGGTTTGTTGAGATGCGGTTGTTCCAAAATAAGATAGAAAGAATAATACTACCTCAAGTCACAGCCGCGTACCAATAAATCCCTTTAGACATCGGTGGGGAAATCTAATCTGAACACACAC
>CM068968.1:49403957-49416768 GCA_035128595.1 Eptatretus atami
CAAACAGACAAACGGGTGAAAACAGTAACCTCCGTCCATCTTCGATGGCGGAGGTTAACAAGTAAGCTGGGACGATCGTTGCGATTTGATAAATTGTTTATTCCCTGTGGTTTAACCAATTAGAAACATCTAGTTTTTCTCCCTTATAAAAGCAACGAGGAAGTAGATCGACGTGAAATCAATATATTTAAAGACGAGTAACGTCTCACTCCCCTCCTTGGAATGAATCATGGTGTCAGTGAAATTCCACGTGTACATGTACACCTTCTCACCTAAACCCAACCCTCACTTTAAAAAGAATTTAAAAAAATTTATAATCAGGTTTCACAAGCCCACACCCTTTATATTCAAATGTGACATGAACCAAACATGAATACATGACTATCAGCTTTTGTTTGGGTAATCCCCCCGCCACCACCCTAACATCAAGGGGTTAAGTGGATCACGAGCTCCTCCACCAAGGTTGTGTTTTCACTCCTGTCTATCTGTCTGTCTGAAGGATATATCAAAAATGTTGTGGCCAGATTCGGACAAAACGTGGAACAGGTTGGGTGTGTGAAAGACTAATTAATTACATTGTGGTGAAGATCTGATCCATCAGTGTGATCAAAGAGTAAACGCTCAACCTGGAGGAGGTACGCGTCTACGAGTGCCATTTCTTGGTTTTAATTGTGCTCACAGGTACCGCCGCTAATGTGTCACAGGTACCCGCTAATGTGTCACAGGTACCCCTATGTCACAGGTACCCCCCTAATGTCACAGGTACCCCCCTATGTCAACGGTACCCCCAATGTCACAGGTCCCCCAATGTCACCAGTACCCCCCAATGTCACAGGTACCCCCGCAATGTCACAGGTACCCCCCACATGTCACAGGTACCCCCAATGTCACAGGTACCCCTAATGCGTCACAGGTACCCCCCCGAATGTGTCACAGGTACCCCCCCATGTGTCACAGGTACCCCCCTATGTCACAGTACCCCCAATGTCACAGCACCCCCCAATGTCACAGGTACCCCCTAATGCGTCACAGGTACCTCCAAATGTGTCACAGGTACCCCCCCCCCCAACGTGTCACAGTACGCCATGTTCACAGGCACCCCCCAGTGTCACAGGCACCCCCAGTGTCACAGGCACCCCCTAGTTGTCACAGGCACCCCCAGTCACAGGCAGCCCCCCAGTGTCACAGGCACCCCCCAATGTCACAGGTACCCCAATGTCACAGGTACCCCTAAGCGTCACAGGTACCCCCCAATGTGTCACAGGTACCCCTCCAAATGTGTCACAGGTACCCCCCCCAATGTGTCACAGGTACCCCCCAACGTGTCACAGGTACCCCCCACGTGTCACAGGTAACCCCCCCCGTGTCACAGGTACCCCCAAGTGTCACAGGTACCCCCTAGGTGAAAATGGAACATCGAGGCATAAACAGCGTCACAGAGCGAACGGTTGTGGTTTTCAGAGGAAGCTCGAGCAAGTCAACCGAAACAATCGGTAAAAACCACACCCGGTGGAGCATCGGCTCGAGGGTCCTCTACGAGTCCGGGGGGCCGGCGGTTCGAACCCCTTTCAACTAAGAGTCAACAAAGATCCTTAAGCGTCACAGCATTTAAAGAACGGCCTGTGTTAAATGAACCCTCGTTAGGGAACAAATTGGAGGGAGTCGGCGTCGTGACGTCACCGCGTACGTGTCGAAGCGGGACACGCTTTGCGCGCCATCTTGTCCCCATTACCTCAGGAAACACCAGGGGTCAAAAAAACGAGCCGAGGGAGCCGATCGCTTCAGGTTTTTAAAACATGACAGACACATAAGGCAAAAGTCGCACAGAACCAGACGGGGCGAGGGGGTTTCGGATCGAATCGGATCAAAACAAATAAAACCACCGAATGACATTTTAATAACCCATCGAGAGAAGCCGTGTGTACTTACTCCATATTTGCTGTCGACGCAGGGTCACACTGCTTGCGCAGGTAGATCAGTTTGCCATTGTGCCTGTTACACGTCACCAGAAACAACCACGCTGAATAAAAAAAAGAGAAGGGCACGACGTCTGAGACGCGCTTTTATACGTCACAGGTTGTATCAACCCGCGCAAGGGAAGGGGGGGGGAAGAAAAAAAAACTAGTTCCGATTGTAAATCATTTAAAAAGCAGTTTCAATGCGCTCTGGTAGAACGAGTACCCGTCCTTTAAACGACACACAAAGATACCTCTCATTACAGTTGTACTCTAAACCCTTACCTTTTTTCATCGTTGCCAGTGCGCATTGACACACATTCACAAGGAATGCGTGTTGACGTCATCGCCTTACGCTGTGCTATGAACGCCTCGTTCGGATTGGCTGGAAACGCACAGAGACTCGCCCGATATGACGTCACACGGGTGTGGTCCAAACAAGTTTCCGACGGCTTTTGGCATTTCCGGCAGGAGACGCGTCGACTGAAAGGGGGCGTGTGTTAACAGTCGACCAATCAAAAATGCCGTACGGGGTATAATCAGACAACACATCATCATCAGACCATTTTAAAGGCATTTTTCCCTGAGCAGGGTTAGCTTTTGCGGCCTCCATGACAATCGTGGTTCCCTTTCTTGTGGTAATGTTTTTACGGCCGGATGCTCTTCCTGACGCAAACCCTCGAGTCGCCCTTCGACACGCAGGGATCATTACCAGGATACTGGTGCTCATTTCGCCGACCTCGGAAGGATGACAGGTTCAGTGGCCAAACGGGGCTGGAACTCAGGATCCGAGGATCCCAAGCCACCCCCCGAACCACGAAGCCAACACCAGGCTCAAATCAAACAAAACATGTAATTAATTTAATAGGGGAGTGGGGTACACAACCTGCACTCAGACTAACACACCTGCACTCAGACTACAAGAACACTATAGTTATGGTGAGGAGGGAGGGGTGGGGGGTCGGTGGACACAACAAAACATAGAGAGAGAGAGAGGGGGGGAGGAGAGAGAGGGGGGAAGGGGAGAGAGAGAGAGAGGGGGGAAGGGAGAGAGAGAGGGCGGAGGGGGGGGAGAGGAGGGTGAGGAGGAGAGAGGGGGGGAGAGGAAGAGGGGGGAGGAGAGAGAAGGGGGGAGGGAGAGAGAGGAAGGGGAGGGAGAAGAGAGAGGGGGGGAGGGAGAGAGAGAGGGGGGAGGGAGAGAGAGAGGGGGGAGGAGAGAGAGAGAGAGGGGGGAGGGAGAGAGAGAGAGAGGGGGGAGGGAGGAGAGAGAGGGGAGAAGAGAAGGAGAGAGAGAGGGGGGGAGAGGGAGGTGGAGAGAGGGAGGGGGAGAGAGGGGAGAGAGGAGGAGAGAGAGGGGGAAGAGAGGGAGGGAGAGAGAGGAGGGAGAGAGAGGGGAGGGGGAGAGAATCAGTGCATTCCACATCCCTTTCGTTGTGATTCCGCCAGAAGAGCTCGAGGCAAGACTTAATTCGAGAAGCTTAAATAGGTTGAAACCGTTTTATATAGTCAATACCGCTCATTTAACAACACACCAACGATCATATTTGGATGTTCTCCTTTCTTGTTCGTTTTCACCTCTCCAAAATGGCGGTCGACGGATGGAGTGACGTCACAAAAAAAAACTGTCGATAAACACTCGTTTACCTGATTAGTCATAATTATGAAAGGATTGATAAAACAAAATGTTGATTATTTTACCGACTTAAATATTTTTTTTGCAAACGAACTGTTGATCACATTAACCTGTCTTAAAACAAGCTCAAATGAGCTAATATCCTCGTCCTCTTAATGATGACGTCTCATAAAACGAATATGACGTCATTGTGATGTATCAAGGTTTGCGATAAATAAATATCTGTGCTAATGTCCGGCTTGATTCCCGCAAAAAAATTCAAACAGCTTGCCCAGTTTCGGGGAGAAAATGGTATAGGCGATTTCCATTAGCGGCGATATTATGACGTCAACAGCTTTTTCTCGGAAGAATTTCCAAAATCGGAGATGGTTACTGCCTGCGCGTGGGCTTTCTGCATATACATGGAAAGTTTCACGAAGATCCGATGAAAACTCTGGGTTGTGAAACAAAAAATGTCAAAAAATAGGAATGACGTCATAAAAATTGATATGACGTCATAGTGATGTAACATATGTGCGGTAATTCATCTGTTCTAAAGCCCTGTTCGATTCCCGCGAACAGAATTCAAAAAGCTTCCCTAGTTTCGGAGATAATTTTTTGAGGCGATTTCCATTAGCAAAGATATTTTGACGTCATAACTTTTTTTCTGGGAGGAATTTTCAAAATCGGAGATGGTTAGTGTCTGCGCAGGTTATTTCTACATATATACGCCAAGTTTCAGGAAGTTTCGATGAAAACTGTAGGCTGTGAAACAAAAAAGTCCACAAGAACAACAACGTGAGTAAGACTTCGAGATCCTCCACGAGGATATAAAATACGTCATCTCAACCGCTTTTTTTTTTAAAAAAAAAATATGGTCAACCGTGAACTAAATGAGGAACAGGCCTGGCAACTTGCGCTGCCCCCTTCAGTCGACAGTTCGCCTGTCAAACATTCAGAAATCAGCCAATCCGTGACCACGCCTGCTGCTCGCGAGAGCGATGATTGGTTCATATCGCGCCACGTGATTAAACGAGTCGGTTCGTCGAGTCACCGGATAATTGAGTGGAACGCGTCTCGTTCAGGATGAAACCTTGAAACAACAACAACAACAAATATTAAAAAATTCCCCCCTCTTTTTGTTTCATTTTTTTTTTCCTCTCGATGTTTATGGAATATTATCGATTTTGTACGAAAATTGTTCAATTTATCGAAGAGAAACCACAATGAGAAGATCTCGATTCGATTTATACTGCTGATCGGAATTGCGTGCGGATGTGACACGGCGTGTTGGGTTAAACGCCCATTCGCCTCACGAAACCTCACGAAACCTCACATTTTGTTCTGCACTGCCTTGGTTGGGGTCGTCACGTTTGGATCCCATCATGAGGTTTGTGAAACCTGTGAAGAATGCGACGCGGGATAAAGATTTAAGTGTTGACGGACTATCTTTTTTTTTTTTTTTTCAGGCGTTTTGCATGCTCCAACAAATTTGTACGAATGGGTAACTCGGCGAGAATATGTCGTCGTCGCTTGTATATTATGAGTATTAGTTGTTATGATTGTAACGCGATTGTATTGATGAGCCTGTGTTGTGGCGTTTCGGAAATTTTTTAAATCGTGGCGGGCGAGTGGCGGTTCTAGTGTAGTTTCATGCTGCCAGTGCTGTGGGTGTTGTGGTTAGTGGCGAACGGTCTTTGCGGCTCGGAGGCCTCAGCTCTGTTTGGCGCCTATAACGGTACAATGACCAAACGTTGTTTGATTTAAAACGTTGATTCAGCCCGTTCGCCTTCGGTTGTCGCTTTATATTTGTACTTTATTTTTTTTCGCTCATTTTTACTTCCTTCGCCCGTTCTTCTTTATTTTCGGTCTTCACCCAAAACCCATTCGCCTTTTCTCTTCCCCATCACTCTGGGTCGTCACCCAACTTCCGTCTTCAAAATAGTTCCAGTTTCTCCCTTTTTTTTCCCCCTCCCTTTACTCCCCTGAATAACATAATATATATATATTATATTGTGTTCTCTCCCGATTTGCACCAAAACCCTCGCCCCAACGATACCTATCACCCTCACATCCCACAATACGTCTCACATCCACCTCCACATGACATGCCTTCTTTCCCTCTGCTTCCCCACCCCACGAGATGCCCCTCTTTCCTCTCCTTCCCCCCCATGAGATGCTCCTCTTTCCCTCTCCTCCCCCCCCATGAGATGCCTCTCTTTCCCTCTTCTCCCCCCCCATGAGATGCCTCTCTTTCCCTCCTTCTCCCCCCCCCACGAGATGCCCCTCTTTCCCTCCTCTCCCCCCACGAGATGCCCCTCTTCCCTCTCCTTCACCCCCCCCACGAAATTCCCTTCTTCTTCTCCTTCCCCCCCATGAATGCCCCTCTTTTCCCCCACCACACGAGATGCCCCTCTTCCCCCCCACCACACGAGATGCCCCTCTTTCCCCCCACCACACGAGATGCCCCCTTTCCCCCCCCACACACGAGATGCCCTCTTTTTCCCCCACACACAACGAGATGCCCCTCTTTCCCCCCCACCACACGAGATGCCCCTCTTTTCCCCCACCACACGAGATGCCCCTCTTTTCCCCCCACCACACGAGATGCCCCTCTTTTCCCCCACCCACACGAGATGCCCTCTCTTTCCCCCCCACCACACGAGATGCCCCCTCTTTTCCCCCACCACACGAGATGCCCCTCTTTTCCCCCCACCACACGAGATGCCCCTCTTTTCCCCCCCACCACACGAGATGCCCCTCTTTTCCCCCCCACCACACGAGATGCCCCTCTTTTCCCCCCCACACCGAGATGCCCTCTTTTCCCCCCACCACACGAGATGCCCCTCTTTTCCCCCCCACCAAACGAGATGCCCTCTTTTCCCCCCCACCACACGAGATGCCCCTCTTTTTCCCCCACCACACGAGATGCCCTCTTTCCCCCCACACCACACGAGATGCCCTCTTTCCCCCACCACACGAGATCCCCTCTTTCCCCCCCCACCACACGAGATGCCCTCTTTTTCCCCCCCACCACACGAGATGCCCCTCTTTTCCCCCCACCACACGAGATGCCCCTCTTTTCCCCCACCACACGAGATGCCCCTCTTTCCCCCCACCACACGAGATGCCCCTCTTTTCCCCCCCACCACACGAGATGCCCTCTTTCCCCCCCCACCACACGAGATGCCCCTCTTTTCCCCCCACCACACGAGATGCCCCTCTTTTCCCCCCCACCACACGAGATGCCCCTCTTTTCCCCCCCACACACGAGATGCCCTCTTTTTCCCCCACACACACGAGATGCCCCTCTTTTCCCCCCCACCACACGAGATGCCCTCTTTTCCCCCCCACCACACGAGATGCCCCTCTTTTCCCCCCACCACACGAGATGCCCCTCTTTTCCCCCCACCACACGAGATGCCCCTCTTTTCCCCCCACCAACGGATGCCCTCTTTTCCCCACCACACGAGATGCCCCTCTTTCCCCCCCACCACAGAGATGCCCCTCTTTCCCCCCACCACACGAGATGCCCCTCTTTTCCCCCCCACCACACGAGATGCCCCTCTTTTCCCCCCCACCACACGAGATGCCCCTCTTTTCCCCCACCACACGAGATGCCCCTCTTTTCCCCCCACCACACGAGATGCCCCTCTTTTCCCCCCCACCACACGAGATGCCCCTCTTTTCCCCCCACCACACGAGATGCCCCTCTTTTCCCCCCACCACACGAGATGCCTCTTTCCCCCCACCACACGAGATGCCCCTCTTTTCCCCCCACCAGATGCCCCTCTTTCCCCCCCACCACACGAGATGCCCCTCTTTTCCCCCCCACCACACGAGATGCCCCTCTTTTCCCCCCCACCACACGAGATGCCCCTCTTTTCCCCCCACCACACACGAGATGCCCCTTTTCCCCCCCACACGAGATGCCCCTCTTTTCCCCCCCACACACGAGATGCCCCTCTTTCCCCCCCACCACACGAGATGCCCCTCTTTTCCCCCCACCACACGAGATGCCCCTCTTTTCCCCCCCACCAACGAGATGCCCTCTTTTCCCCCCCCCACAAGAGATGCCCCTCTTTTCCCCCCCACCACACGAGATGCCCCTCTTTTCCCCCCACCACACGAGATGCCCCTCTTTTCCCCCCACCACACGAGATGCCCTCTTCCCCCCACCACACGAGATCCCTCTTTCCCCCCACCACACGAGATGCCCCTCTTTTCCCCCCCACCACACGAGATGCCCCTTTTTTTCCCCCCACCACACGAGATGCCCCTCTTTTCCCCCCCACACACGAGATGCCCCTCTTTTCCCCCCACCACACGAGATGCCCCTCTTTCCCCCCCACCACACGAGATGCCCCTCTTTTCCCCCACCACACGAGATGCCCCTCTTTTCCCCCCACCACACGAGTGCCCCTCTTTTCCCCCCCACCCAACGAGATGCCCCTCTTTTCCCCCCCACCAACGAGATGCCCTCTTTTCCCCCCACCACACGAGATGCCCTCTTCCCCCCACCACACGAGTGCCCCTCTTTTCCCCCCACCACACGAGGTGCCCCTCTTTTCCCCCCACCACACGAGGTGCCCCTCTTTTCCCCCCCACCACACGAGGTGCCCCTCTTTCCCCCCCACCACACGAGGTGCCCTCTTTTCCCCCCCACCACACGAGGTGCCCCTCTTTTCCCCCCACCACACGAGGTGCCCCTCTTTTCCCCCCCACCACACACGAGGTGCCCTCTTTTCCCCCCACCACACGAGTGCCCCTCTTTTCCCGCCCACACAACGAGTGCCCCTCTTTTCCCGCCCACCACACGAGGTGCCCTCTTTTCCCGCCACCACACGAGGTGCCCCTCTTTTCCCGCCCACCACACGAGGTGCCCCTCTTTCCCGCCCACCAACACGAGTGCCCCTCTTTTCCCCCACCACACGAGGTGCCCCTCTTTTCCCCACCACACGAGGTGCCCCTCTTTTCCCGCCCACACACGAGGTGCCCCTCTTTTCCCGCCCACCACACGAGATGCCCCTCTTTTCCCCACCACACGAGATGCCCCCTTTTCCGCCACCCACGAGATGCCCCTCTTTTCCCGCCCACCACACGAGATGCCCCTCTTTTCCCGCCCACCACACGAGATGCCCCTCTTTTCCCGCCCACCACACGAGATGCCCCTCTTTTCCCGCCCACCACACGAGATGCCCCTCTTTTCCCGCCCACCACACGAGATGCCCCTCTTTTCCCGCCCACCACACGAGATGCCCCCTCTTTTCCCGCCCACCACACGAGATCCCTCTTTTCCCGCCCACCACACGAGATGCCCCTCTTTTCCCGCCCACCACACGGATGCCCTCTTTCCCGCCCACCACACGAGATCCCTCTTTTCCCGCCCACCACACGAGATCCCCTCTTTTCCCCCACCACACGAGATGCCCCTCTTTTCCCCCCCCACACGAGATGCCCCTCTTTTCCGCCCACCACACGAGATCCCTCTTTTCCCGCCCACCACACGAGATGCCCCTCTTTTCCCGCCCACCACACGAGATGCCCCTCTTTTCCCGCCCACCACACGAGATGCCCCTCTTTCCCGCCCACCACACGAGATGCCCCTCTTTTCCCGCACACACACGAGATGCCCCTCTTTTCCCGCCCACCACACGAGATGCCCCTCTTTTCCGCCCACCACACGAGATGCCCTCTTTCCCCCCCACCACACGAGATGCCCTCTTTTCCCGCCACCACACGAGATGCCCCTCTTTTCCCGCCCACCACACGAGATGCCCCTCTTTTCCCCCGCCCACCACACGAGATGCCCCTCTTTTCCCGCCCACCACACGAGATGCCCCTCTTTTCCGCCCACCACACGAGATGCCCCTCTTTTCCCCCCACCACACGAGATGCCCCCTTTTCCCGCCCACACACACGAGATGCCCCTCTTTTCCCGCCCACCACACGAGATGCCCCTCTTTTCCCGCCCACCACACGAGATGCCCCTCTTTCCCCGCCCACCACACGAGATGCCCCTCTTTTCCCGCCACCACACGAGATGCCCCTCTTTCCCGCCCACCACACGAGATGCCCCTCTTTTCCCGCCACCACACGAGATGCCCTCTTTTCCCGCCCACCACACGAGATGCCCCTCTTTTCCGCCCCACACGAGATGCCCCTCTTTTCCCGCCCCCACACGAGATGCCCTCTTTTCCCGCCCACCACACGAGATGCCCCTCTTTCCCGCCCACCACACGAGATGCCCCTCTTTTCCCGCCCACCACACGAGATGCCCCTCTTTTCCCGCCCACCACACGAGATGCCCCCTCTTTCCCGCCCACCACACGAGATGCCCCTCTTTTCCCGCCCACCACACGAGATGCCCCTCTTTTCCCGCCCACACACGAGATGCCCCTCTTTTCCCCGCCACCACACGAGATGCCCTCTTTTCCGCCCACCACACGAGATGCCCCTCTTTTCCCGCCCACCACACGAGATGCCCCTCTTTTCCCGCCCACCACACGAGATGCCCCTCTTTTCCCGCCACCACACGAGATGCCCCTCTTTCCCGCCCCACACACGAATGCCCCTCTTTTCCCGCCCACCACACGAGTCCCCTCTTTTCCCGCCCACCACACGAGATGCCCCTCTTTTCCCGCCCACCACACGAGATGCCCCTCTTTTCCCGCCCACCACACGAGATGCCCCTCTTCACACACACACACACACACACACACACACACACACACACACACACACACACACACACACACACACACACACACACACACACACAAACATCTTTTCTTCTCCTCCCCCTCACTTGAAACCTCTTCCCTCCCTCCTCCCGGTCATTGCTTCCTCTTCGCTCCCCTCCCCCCCCCCGTCGTTGCGCCTCTTCGCCTCCCTCCCCCCCCCCGTCGTTGCCGCCTCTTCGCTCCCCTCCCCCCCGTCGTTGCCGCCTCTTCACTCCCCTCCCCCCGTCGTTGCCGCCTCTTCGCTCCCCTCCCCCCCCGTCGTTGCCGCCTCTTCGCTCCCCTCCCCCCCCGTCGTTGCCGCCTCTTCGCTCCCCCCCCCCCGTCGTCGCCGCCTCTTCGCTCCACCCTCCCACCCGTCGTCGCTCCTCTTCGCTCCCCTTCCACCCGTCGTCGCTGCCTCTTCGCTCCCCTTCCACCCGTCGTCGCTGCCTCCTTTCTTGCTTTATTTCTTTCATTCCCCCCCCCCCTCCAGCCTCTCACAGAATCCTCTTTGCCTTGTACCTGCTAAATATCTCATGTGACTATGACATGCTCCCTATTTTCGGTTGTTGTCCACACTGATTTCTGGTGGAGCTTTTCCTCATTTTCATGACCCTCCTCACCTTTCACTTTTTTGTGTCTTCATTCCTGCATCTGGGTATTCATTTCCCCAAGTTGTCGTCGCTCTCTGTTTGTTTTTGTTCTTTCTGCAAGAAGTCATTATCTTGGGCAGGTAAACGTGTACCTGAGTGTGCTCTTCCCGCCGGTTGTAACAATGACAAACGATCCTACTTTGTATGTTAATTGTTCTTTGTTTGTAGGTGTTTCCTGCACGATATGATTAACCCCATCAAGATCTTGTTCTCCTGAAGCAAACACTGTGCTTGAACGACCATGGTAAGCGCATTTTGCCGTTTGTTGCACTAACTTGCGGTCACGTTGTTTATCACTTGCACACCAAGATTTTCAAACAACCCGCGAATCACTCGCTGGAATCTCTGATGTGGATCATTTCTGGATTGGTGGGCACCATGAATCTCGATACTCTTCCTTCCGTAGCCCTCGTTCATGTGAACTTATCGTTTAGGATTTCCAGTCCATTTGCAGTCATCGGCCCTCTTCTGATGAAGTTCTGTCGCTTTGCTCCCCATTCCTCACTCCCATGGATTGTTTCACCGTTAAGGGTGATGCGTTGTTGACGTTTCCCTTGCAATGTTTTCAGGCTTCGGACGAGGCCTCCCTTCGTGCTTTGGAAAGCATCATGACGGAGTTTTTCCACGATCTGACGAGCAACGAACGGAAGCGGGAAATTGGTGAGTGTTGAAATGCTGTTTCTTCAGCAAGCGCAAGACGTTTTGACCGTTAATTAATTATTAAATGGAGACATTTGTTATGCAACCCGCTACTTGCTCCGGCTGTTTTACCAATGAACAACTAACTTGCCATTCGGTTTCATTCGTCGTGACACCTTGGTGTGTAAGAAGCTATCCGGCTGGACCTGAATTGAAAGTGCATCAGGATGGAAGCTTGTGGGTTTTTAAATAAATAAATAAAAAAAATTTTCCTTGTTACCATTTCTGAGCTTATCATGAATGTTTGGGGAAATGTTGTTCATTGTGGGTGTTACGAACCATTTTGGCTGATTAATCGATCTGATCCTGAGACTTGCACACATTTGCTTCGTCCATTGTTTGCTTCTTGCTTATGGTTGTGTAAATTTGGTGCCACATTGTGTCCTTGCCGTTTTTCTCGGCTATGTTTTGATCACGGACTAAACTTCAGTGGAGAGCACTCGCGATTATGAGCTTTATTGGGATGAACTGCTCCCCTTTGGTGAACAGTTCGGTTTGAATTCATGTGTCTGTCTCACTGTTCTCATCGCCACTCCTGCCCCCCCACGCCCAAGTTCATAAACTGATAGAGATCGAATTTGTGGTGTTGATGCCGTGCAGGCATGATGGGTCAAATGCCCCCTCCTGCGTCAGAGTTTCTTGCATCTCTCATTCAAAACTATTGTTGCGGGCCGGGGGTCGGGTGAGAAGACCACCTTGGGGGGGTGTAAGCTATCTCGGGTTCCCACCAGACTCCCCGGAATTGCAGGCCGTCACACACGGATAATTCTGTTACGCGGCGGGTCGCGAACCGACCGTGAATGCCAATAACTAACCACGTGACGTAGGGTCCTCCACCGATGGGTTAACGGGGTGACCTAATTACCGGGGGACGCCCTCGGTAGGCCTTGTCCGAAACAGATCACTTTATCGGATCAGATGCAGCCGAGCGACACTGCCAAGGATGTACTGGCTAAAAGGAACAGATTGTTGGGAATAAAATCCCGGCTTGTTTAGGATACGGACCATGCTGGATCAATGCAAGAAAAGACAAAAACGAGCTGGGAACGTTTCCACAAAGGGATTTATTAATAGGCAAGCGAGAAAGGTATGTGGCACAGTGAATATAACTTCTAAATTGTGGTGTGTAAGCAGGGATAGCAAGAAAAGTGTGGTGCGACAATAATCAAG